>CP126892.1:77117500-77717500 GCA_030440675.1 Furcifer pardalis
TTTTCTTCCCCTTCCCTCTCATCCACCCTCTCTCTGTAACTCAACTTTTCTAAACCAGATCTAGAAAGGGGCATAATATATCCCTCTAGTTATGTCTATTCTGTTGGTGACTGGACAGAACTCTAGGGTATCTAGGGTATCATCTCCATTTACAGCCAAAGAGCCAGCGCTGTCTGCATCTGCAGACATTTATGTGGTCTTGTGGCAGACATGACTACATGCTGAGCGCATATTACCTTCCCACCAAAGTGGTACCTATTTATCTACTTGCTGTTTCTTGCTTGCTAACTACTAGGTTGGCAGGAGCTGGGACAGAGAAGGGAGCTCATTTAGTCATGCAGCACCGGGGCCTCAAACTGCTCACCTGCCGACCTTCCAGTCATCAAGTTCAGCATCTTAACCACTAAGCCACTGCAGTTCCTACACAGAACTGGAAACAAAAGTTCTAATTTAAAGGCTGGATCCAATATGTGGGCTTAACTTAATCAATATAATGTACAATATACTAGGTCTTACCTAGTAAAACTTAAATTTAATGCTTACTATTTCTAACTTTATTTTCAACTTATTCTAGGTTCTACAGATCTGTGCTGCCCTGAACAACAAACCTTGTAAATCAACAACTACATCTGCGCCTTCTGAAAACTCATAGCAGAAATGGCCAAAAGCAAGTCCATATTCTGTGGCTTTGTATTCCAGTCTTACTACTTTGGTGTTATTGGATAACTTCACAAATTCTCCTAGAATATAGGGCTCCACACTTATGCATCCTTGTATAGATTTGCCTTCCAGTATCTAGAGACAAGAAAGAGAATTAAAATAGAAATAGTGGTTTTTTTAAATTAAAAAATTGTATAGAAGAAATTGTACTCTGTTCACTAGTTTGAAAGAGGATGGTATTTCTTCCCAATTTTCTGCCTTCTCTTTTCATCAGCCGAATCTTTCGTAGCCTTCAGTTTGCTGCTTACCAAAAGAACCATGGATGGGATGTAAAAGATTTGTGTTGGGATTTTGTGCTCATAGAGTCTTTTGTTGAATTCCGTCACATAGTACTGGGCAGTCATTTGCCGTTCCACATCATTGAAATGGTGAGGAAGTTCCTTCTCATCTTTATACTCTTTCCCAATGTATCTGTGAAGAACAGTTCAAACAGAACAAAGAGTTCTCCTTTGTTTATTCAGTTGGGAAGCACGGTGTCAGGGGGGTTCCGGGGGTCCTAAGAGGCTTTACTCGTGACAAATCATGACACACAGTAGCTGTCTTCCTGCAGGAGAAGTCAAAATGGTGTACAACATTCTAGACCTGTATCAGAAGTGGGCAACCTCCATAAATTTGGGGCTGTGTTTGCTTCCATTGTCCCTATCACATTTTATTCAAGCAAAAATAGTGGGTTTTAACCGGGGGGGGGGGGGGAATCTTCAGCATCCAAGTGGCAATTTTTTTAGTAAAAATATTTTTTGAGGTGAAAGGGAGGCCTTAAAATGGCAAAATCACCTTATGCCCCCTGAAAGGCATAAAGGGACTTTTCAGCCAATTAATTTGGAGTGTGTGGAGTTTCTAGAGGCTGCATTTGGGCCCCGGGGGTGGCAAGCAGCCCATCAGTTGTTCTCCTCTGACCATAGGTTCACAGGAAGAAATAGGTTCCCTAAAATAGCAAGGATTAAATAAGTAGCATTTTAAATTGTGCCTGGAAGCAGACTGATAGCAAATAAAGCTTTCATAACAAGGAAGTTGCATACTCCCTGTAATTGATTCTGGTTCAAGACCCATCCATGGTGTTTTGGACTTACTGATATTTATGAATATGTTACAGTCTTCTTGATATCACTGTAAGAACTAAACACGTGTTTCAGTATATTCTATGGAAGTCCAGCAGAAATGTTGACTAACTTTAATGGAATTTTCTCCATTGTTCATGAAGTCTAAAAGCACTTCTTTTTGTGCCATATCCAATTCAAAATATTGGCTAGCCTCATGACGATCAGCCATGAAGACTGTTCTAGGAGCAATATAATGCAGTAGCCTTCCATTTGTCTTCTGTATTGCAGCATGACACCCATACCACTGATTCAGTTCTGTGAGTCACTTTCTGGCCTGCATCCCTTTTGGCACACAAATTCCTCATCAGCCCTAGGCCAGTATGGCTGAAGCTGCTGCCCTCCCTCATGATGGACTCAAGTGGAATTTAATCCACTTGGGAACCATCACCCTTTCCGGTGGTCTTTGCCACCCAAGGCCATTAGTCCTCAGGGTTGTCAGGTTAGTTAACTGCCCCCTGATGATCAGTGTTGAGTCGCTGGCTGTACAGTCTACTCTATTATACATGGCCAGACTGGATAAAGCACTGATCTTTAGCTTTATTGAGGTGGCATATGAACCAATTATTTCTTATCATAGCTTTCAGTGCAGATCCCTTAATAGGCATCTCAGAGTTTGATTCCCACATTGGAGAAAAACTAACCTAGGCAAGCTGCTCACATCCAGAGGGTCCTCTTAAGAAAGGAATGGCAAAATCTTTCTGAGTGCTAAATACCTAGAAAACCCTGAAAAGGTTATCATAAGTCAAAATTAACTTCAGGGCATATAATTATTATATATGATTAGTTCATGGTCTGAGCAGGAGGGAGGGCTTATTTGACAATGGCAGGAGGAGCCATTATCCTTGTTCAGATCATGATGTGTCTAAGGCCTGAGGTAGGGGGTCTTCCTTTTTTCCTGCTTCAGTATCTCATTCTTCTGAATGGATGTAAAGCAAAACAATACCACCCCATAGTGTAGGGGTGCCCAAACCTTTTGGGCTGTGGATTGGTCATGTGGTTGAGAGGGCTGGTCACTATGGCCCATGGGCCAGATCCAGTGCCAACACCAATTCATCCGGCCCATGAAGCCCTCATCACTCCTGGAAGCAGAAATAAAACGTGCCTGTCTGGGTGCATTTTACTTCTGCTTCCAGAAGCGATGAGTGCTTTGCAGGCTGGATGAATTGGCATCAGGGGCCAAATCCGGCCAACCGGCCATTGTTTGGGCACCCCTGCCATAGTGCTTAGTGCATTCTCTGGGTGGTTCACAGAGTAATTAACATTTTGCTCCTAACATGCTGAGTCCTAATTTTACTGACCTTTGGATGGAAGGCTGAGTCAACCTTGAGCCCTGGTCAGGATAGAACACACAATGTTCTGGCTGCAGTACAGCAGTTTAACCTCTGTGCCACCAGGGCTCTTGAATGAAATGTAATGAAAATCTCACCTAGAGTATGCATTCCCACTAAGCTTCGGTCCCTTCTACAACTCCAGATCAATCTATCACAGTGCCTTCCTGTCTAAATAGATCAAAATATCCTGGTTTGAGTGGTACCTTCCCAGAGTCTCTTCTTGGTGCAGGAAGTGTGTCCAAAAAGCATTCCTTTGTTTGCCTTTCTTTGCCACACTCAAGTAATCTCCAATATATACAGCTGTTTCCTGGGCTGTCCACAGATCAGACTTCTTTGAGTATTTCAAAAGGAGAGCAGCTGAAAAAGATCAATTAATTGACAACCCCTGTAGTAATGGGGTTGTTCCGTGCCAGTAACCAAGAGAGAAATGGCAGAGTTGAGATGTTTTTGGTGTCCTTTCCCAGACAGACTCTCAAAGCCTGTGGCATTTTGTTTCCACAGCTTAACCAGCAAAAAGTTTCATTCATTACATAAGTGTAGTATTACTGTCAGCCTCATCTATAAACAGAAAAGCAAAGCAGGATGTTTTGCTTGGGAAGTGCTTCAGACTAGGAAAGTATTTCTTCTGAATGAACCCTACAATAAGAGTTATGTTGTGTACTCAAAGGAAGGAGGCTCTTTTTGCTAGCAGAGGACATAAGAGAACAACAAAAATATTCAAAGAGGCATAGAGATCCCCATCACATAACATATGTTTCCTCACCCTACTAGCCCATACCAGGAGGCAGAGTTGCCTCAGATAGTGGATGCGCAAAGCACTGAGTAAAACCCAATAGTAAGTCACAAGTAGTTTCACTGAATTAATGGAACTTACAGAGGAATAGACTCATTGACTCCCCACTGAATCCATGGGCCTACTGTAATGCAATTTACTACACTAAGTAACAGGATTTCAGCCATTACTGAACTGCCACCCAGGTGGTTTCACGTATGGAGGTGATGGTTGGGTAGAGATCTTGTCCTTTGACTTAAGCAGCAAAATGCTTTGGGTTGAGCCCACCTTCTTGGGAAATTGGGCAATCAGCTTTCAAGTCATTATCTCATAGTGGTTATTTACATGTTAAATATACAGATAGAAACATGACTGTATCAAAAGACCTATGTTTACACGAGGTCTTCGGATCTCTTAAAATCATATTTTATTTTATGTTTTAAAAAAAGAAGCCATGGCTGGGACAGGGTCAAATTTGGATTGCAGCTACAGTTTGGAATTATTATAGTTCACATGGAAATGCGACCACATAATTATCACTTCCCCAGTTTAATAAAAATATGAGCCCAAGATATCGTAGAGATATGTTTTAGAAAATTTTACTTACAGTATGCTTGATGGAGTAGGTTTGGCTTAAAGAGCCCCATATTCTTCATTCTCTGCATTAACCAGTCATGTTCTACACCTGACAGAAGCTTGCTATATTCATCATTGCTTAGAAGGCGAGATTTTAGAATTTGTTCTTTGGTCTTTTCGATAAAGACAAAGGAGCTGGCACTAGAATTCAAAAACGATGGAGTCCCCAGTTCAGAAAAACTTCTGGAAAAACTGGGTGCTTTGTACCATGATTTCAGAGAAGAACTTGAACTTAGACTACTATTTAAAATGTTCCTTGTCTTTTCACCTTCATCTTCCTCTGTTGTAGCACAATCAATGGATTGATTGGCATATAGCTTGTTGTCTCTCCCTGAAGGAAAACTTGTGGAATAACTTTCTTGATCTCGTCTCATGCACATTTTGGTGAAGTGGTCTTCTGACTTTCCTCCAGTACTGGAAGCAAATTCCCAGTCTTCTGCTGTTTCTGCTTGGAAATCAAGCTCAGGTATCTCACAGGAACCTCTAGGCCTTGTATAGATAGATTGATTAATCCAACTTTGTATATAATTGTCATGTTCCATTTTTGGCATGCTGCTATCTATAGAAGCAGCTGTTCCCTTATTATCATTATGTTGTGGCTTCATTCCTTTGGCTGCATCTAATGTTTCTCCTTCTGGAGCAACCATTGGATAATGATTTCTAAATGCTGGCTCTACAACTGTTTTGCAAAACTCAGGGTCTTTTGGGTTTTCATTCCTACTGATACACTGATTATGTTTAGAAATGGCCCTGCTATTCTCAGTGTTGTTCTTGGCCCTGGAACCAACTGTTGAAGAGAAAATTCCTAATGGATCATGTTCATAAGTGAGGTTCAACCTGGAATTCAAATTATCATGACTAATTTTGGAGTTGCTACTCCTTGCTTCCTTGTCTGATGGCTTTGTAACATCTACTGCTCCCTCTAAATGTCTGCCATTTGGCTCCAATTTAATTTCTCTATTATTCTGAAGGGAATGATTTACAAGGGAGGTACAGTCATGCTGAGTCTCCTGAAGAGAGACCTGATGCATTTTCGAAGACAACCAGCAGAGATCACTCTCTTCAGCATTCTTCGGGGCACCTTCACTGAAGGCTGTGGAACAAGCTTTGTCTTTTTCTGGCCAACCCTTTGTGTTTAGTACCTTATCTTGGGAGAGTTCATCTTCAACATCTTCCCAACTAGTAAATAAACTTGCTCCTGAAAATTTGCTCCATGATTTCAGTGAACTAGAAATTGCACTGCCACTCTGAGAACCGCTTACAAATTCATCAGCATGACTTTGATTTCTTTCTGAAGGTTCACTTTCTGTTTCTTCACCAAGGGAAACATCCACTGCAGCATCCTGGGATAATTCCTTTTGTATTTGGGCCTTGTGAACCTCATAATGTTTCAGCATCTTTTCTGAAACTGGGTTTATGGCAGCATCACTTCCACGGCATGATCTTTCTTCAGTCATGCACATGGTGTCTGTATTTCTGGTCTCAGTTTTCAAGGTGGTTATACAGGCTCCCCTGTCACCTTCTCCTGATCTAACTTTAAGGTTCCTGCAAGCACTTTCAAAAATGTCACAGACTGCTTCATGATGCTGGGAATGCATTTTGAGGACTTTCTCAAAGCTCAGTTCATTGTTCACAATGGGTTTGTTGACATGTGTTTTGTAGCTATCTGGAATGTAAGACATGGCATCTGAATTAGGGAAACTCTGTACATGCAGTTGCTGCTTAGCAGACATAACCAAGGCCATAATATCCTTGGCAAGCTGTCCTTTGTCTTGTTGTTTATTTTGTGTTGAGAGGCTATAAGCATACAACTTCTCCAAGGCTTCCTTGCACAACTGGTTAACCTGGCTAAGTGTCTCACTCTCCCCATAGAGTTGTTGATGTACTTTTGAAAGGCAGAAGGCTGCTTTTACAAAACTATGGAGTTCCTGTTTGCTGGTCACCAGTTCTTGGTCATTTTTGGTGAGAAGACCAATTTCAAAGGACTTCTTTGCTTCAGACAAATAAAATGCCTCCTTTTCTGAAGGACAAGCACTTGAACAACTGTAAGATAGTAAACATGTTCCTCGGATATTCTGCAAATCAAGTACAGCTGAAATGAGTGGGGTTTTTTCCATACAGATCTGAATTCATGCTGGTGGGAAACTGATTCTTCCAATGATCTTCAGTTCATCATCATCATCATCATCATCATCATCATCATCATCATCATCATCATCATCATCATCATCATCATCATCATCATCATCATCATCATCATCATCATCATTATTATTATTATTATTATTATTATTATTATTATTATTATTATTATTATTATTATTTCAAATTTATATTGTCGCCCACTCACCATGGAGACTCAGGGTGGCTTACAAAAAATACATTACATTACAATACAATATGTTGGTGTGGGCTCAGGGGGAGGGACGGCAAAGTCCTCAACCTGCCCTGGCTTCTTCTTCGCCTGGCAGTTGGTGTAGGTAGGCACAGGGGACACAAATAATTTGCTTTTATTTATTAAAGAATTTTAACTATCCCTCATCTTTTCAGATATTGGGTAATATACAAGAATTATGATTGTTACGTATTGTACGGCACATACTCTAGTGGCTAAATTCAAACCCAATTAGAGTACACCCATTGAATCAATGGAATTTCCATAAGCATTAAGTGAGGCGGTCCCTCCATTCAATTGCCAAAATCCTACCGTGCAACTGCGCATGGGCAAATTGAGGTTGCCTCCATAGTGATTCTGTAATGCCAAGGCAGAAGCGTTATCCACAAAGATCTTCTGCTGATACATTAGGCAACTGGTTATGTAAGCAAAATTTTTGTTTTACATTAAAGGAATCTGGAGCAGGGTTGTTTCTGACACATCTAAGTGTGTTTCCATTCATATTAAAATTGACATTAAATAGATCTTTGATGATCTGATACTGCATTCTGTTCATACAGTGATCCATTGTGACAGCAATTCAACTTTTGCTGGCTTACAGAAGAAGACATCTAGTACTCCTTTGTTCATTCTAGTGGTGGTAATTTTTGACTTGTGCAGCAGTAAAACAGAATAAGCAAAATATTGAACAGTCTTATGTTTTGCCAGTGATACAGTAAGATTTCTGGCCATTTATGAGAGATTATTCATTTCAAAACCAGACACTCCATAACCAGTTGCCAAACTAAGTATTGTATAGTAATACCTCGGATAATGTTTACCTCGGATAACACTAAAATCGCATAACGTTAAGCAATCTGGGGAGGAGAATTGGATCCAATAACATTAAGGTCCTATGGGATGGATCGGATAACAACCGCTAAATCCTGTGCAGTTACAATGTATCTCTATGGAGCTTTAACGTTATCCGATCCATCCCATAGGATTTTAACATGCATTGGATAACACCAAAAATCGGGTAATACCAAGACTTGTGGAACCAAGTCTTAGCGTTATCCAAGGTATTACTGTATGTGATTATGTACATCATATAGTTTCTATCTATGCTTGCAAAATATAGATTATTTCCAGTATTTTTCTGTTCTGTTCATGGAATTGGGCAAGACAGAGGTGGGGATAGGAAGTGACAAACATACTTTTGAAACCTTTGGAATCAAATCCACAGGAAAAAACTCCCCCTCCCCCAAGTAATTTTCTCCAGAATAAAAAATCAAAATCAAATACTTAGCAGACTTCAGCCACTATTCTAGCCATCATTACTGTTAAAGTAAGTTTATTTTATTTATTTATTCACATTTATACCCTGCCCTTTTGGTGTAAGCACCACTTAGGACAGCTCACAATGTATATATACAAGCAAAAGTTGAATTGCTGTTACAGTGGAGCTGTATGAAAATATCTGTTGAATTCCCTCCCAGTGGAGCTGCACCTGGTATCATCTCTCCATATTTTTAAAAAGCAATTGAAAACTTCCCTTTTTAAAGAGGCCTTTGGCAATATTTTACCATCTGCAGTTTGTTAGGCATTTCATTCTGCCCCACTGCTGCCAACATAGACTTTCTTATTAGGGTGTTTGGTTTTTGAGGGGTTTTATATGAAAAATTTAATATTTGTGTCAGTTTGTATTTTTGAATTTTATGCTGTAAGTCACCCTGAGTAGGAACGTTTTTCCTTGAAGGGCGGAATATAAGTTTAATTTAAAAAAGAAAAAGAAAATACATGTGTTCAAGTGAAATCAATAGAACTTTTAGGCATTTGTGACACGTAACACAAATAATTTATAGTTTATAGTAAGCAGCTGTTCCAAATGAGCAGATTAAATATGGTAAAATATAGAGTCACATTTCACATATTACATCTAAATACAGAATGTTGATTAAGCAGCAGCACAATGCAGTAGAAGGTCACAGCAAATATTTTTTTCAGTACTGAGGAGAATATTAACCCTGAATTCTGCACTTACCATTGCTGTGAGCACAAACAAAGATGTAAATGGGCAGAAGGCTGCTGCCAATTTGCAAGCTTCAGCAGCAGAAAGTAGACGATGGTCAAATTCTTTCAGAAGGTGCTGTTGAATGAGTAAGAAGAAAACAGAGATAGATTTGTTTGGACAGATATTTTTATTCTACCCTCTCCCTGAAAGAAAGAAAGGGAGAGAGAGAGAGAGAGAGAGAGAGAAAGGAAGGAAGGAAGGAAGGAAGAAAGAAACTAACTCACCAACTAACTAACCAACTAACTCACTAACTAACACACTAACTAACTCAATTTTATGACACCTGGCTGGATCATCTCCACGACTGTACATTGCTTTCCAACTTGAAATGTTACGAGTCAGCCTGCTGATCCATGAACAGTCAATGAATGATAACATGAAACTGTATTTGGACCACCAGAACATGAAGGGCTGCAGTGGCTCAGTGATTAAGAACCTCACCTTGTTAGCTGGAAGGCTGGCAAGTTGGCAGTTTGAGACCTGGGAACTGTATGACAGACTGAGCACCTACCTCTGTCCCAGCTCTTGGGGACATGAAAGGAGCCTCATTTGGGCATTCTCTGAGCGGAGTTTCTCCTGCAAAAATCCTTTCAACCCAGAATAATTTCTGACATGAAATTATTATTATTACCAGAAGATGAGTCCCAAGTCATCCATTTATATTTAATAATTTTAGAGAAAGTGGTTTTTTAAAAAGAGCTTTGCATGATAGTTTATGACTGCCATGCCTTATGTCCTACAAAACCACTCTTTACTTTTCAAAGCAGAATTGACTGATGATAGTAACATAGAGATTTCCGCCCTTGACACCAGTTTGTCTAGCACAGTCTTTAAGAGAGTAAACAGTTACCTAAAGTTCACTCTTAAACTTGCAGAATAACTTGAGGGAAACCCCTGCATTTCATCTTCAGAACTCCAACAGAGCATATGTTTAACCAGTGCATGAGTCATACACATTCAATCCAGGCATTTCCCATCTTCTCCCAACCTTGGGACTTCCAGATGGGTTAGAAAACAGCTCCCAGTATTAAAGAAGTTAGTTATGGATGGTGACCAGCTATAGTCCATCACATTTCGATGAGGATATATAAAAGATTTAGACAATAGGCTGAGGGGTTGGGGATGGTGAATGGTTTTCTGATTAAGATCAGAGACAGCAGCTTTCATCCTGGTTAGAAAAAAGAAAGGTAGATAAGGCAGCTCCTCAGGCACCAATATAGATACTTGTCCATCCATTCTAACCTGGATGATGCATTTATGGATAATGCATTTATATAGGCTGGACAACAAGAGACACCAACCTACTTTCCTCCATAATCCAAGCCTCCCAACACCATGCCTTCCAGATGATCTGGATTACTAACTCTTATAATTCCCAGGCATTAGCCATACAGACTGAGACTGATGGGAATTGTAGGCTGAAATATGTGGAAGAAATCACATTAGGAAAGGGTGTACTATGAAGACCAAATACATAGTATTTGGCAATTACTTTCCCCAGTGTGGGAACACTAAAAATGCCCTTAGCAGATGCCTTGCATTGATGACTTCTAAGTATCAGTCAGCCCCAGCCTATGGCACCATTTCATGTGGCCCGCATTGCTGCCACTGCCACCGGAAGCAAATGTGCTTACAATAGCCATAAATATGGCCACAGCTGTTATAAATGCATTTATGACAGCTATGAACACATTTTATGGCAGTATTTTATGGCACCAGTCCAGCCCATTCGTCTGAGGGGTGTGGTCTAGCCCATGGCTTTAAAAGGGGGAGAACCCCTGCCTTATAACATAGCAAGTTGTGGGAAAGACCTTTACGCATGGGAAATCACTATTTTATACTGTACTAGGCAGGATGTGGCATATGGAAGCATCCTATGTTCTGCCATGTTTCTGCTATAAAAAAACTGCTTTTTGGAACATACTGGAATCCGCAGTCAGCATGGTAGAAAGCTAGAGTCTAAAAATGTAACTTTTCCAAGCTCTGTGGCAATTGTAGATACCACACTGAATTTCCCTAATAAGGTCAGTTAGAATACAGAAAAAAACCATTTGGTATTAGCTAAATGATGTTTTCCTCTAGTGCAAGAAGAGTTACCAGGTCAAACTGATAGTTGTTTTTAAAATGGTTGTAATCATTTTCACTCATGGATACAAAGATGTCAGCCAGTATACCCAGTGAGGTACCAATTCCCTGTAAGAGAAGCACACAGAAATACATTGGTTGCTTACCAATTCATTTTTTAAAATATTGTGCATGTTTGCTGATATGAGGGCTTAGAGTTAACCTGGCTTTTTAAAAATTTTTTATTGAATAATAGAGAATAATTCCTCACTCACCTAGAGTTTTAAACATGGATGATTTGAAAAATCCCACACACAAAATAAAACTGCCCTGGATTGCCACGGTGAGGAGGGTGGTATAAAAATGTGAATGAATGAATGAATAAATAAAAACCACAACCTCTGAAATCTGGTTTTCACTAAGGAAAACGTCAAAGCTTCATTATGTGCATTCAAATGTAATTTGTGCTTGGTTCAACCAGAATGTTTGTTTAAATATGCTGCAACTAAAGATCCCAGTGCATTATGCTATTTGTACATAATTCATGCAAGGCTATTAGATTTGGCAGCACAAGCAAGGAAGTATATATGGAAACTAGCCCATAATATTAAGAGCTAGATAGTGAAGAAGGGAGAAAAATGGGTGAAATACAAACAGTGAGGGGGGGGGAGGGAGTCCTTTATAATTTTGAGGAAGGGAATAGTAACAGCTATTGTTTCTTATGGCAAAGATAAGAAAAGCTGTAATAATGTTCCCAGTAATGTTCATGGTAGAGAACAATGAGGATTTTGTTTTTAAAAAGTGCATTGATTACCTTTTTATCTGGCTGTGGAAGCATGAAGTAACCCAAAATTGAGGCCCAGATCAACTCTGCAGCTTCATACCACATCCCTGAAACACACACAAAAAGGAGGTAAATGAATCCGCATCACCCCAAGAACATCTGTCCATCCCACCAGAGCAGACCGGAGAGGCTCTCTAGTTGTTCCATTGGCCAGAGAGGCACATCTCTCTGGCACTAGAAGGAGGGTCTTCTCTGTGTCTGCTCCGGCCCTATGGAACCTCCTGCCAACTGAGCGACATCTACATATGGACTTGCTGTCTTTTAGGAAGAACTTAAGAACATGGCTGGCGGGACAGGTATGGGGTCCTGGTGGTACCATGACCCCAGCTCGCTGGTTAATTTGAGCTCCCTCTCTCCCCTGGTCTTTTAGTCTTTTATCCCTGGGATTTAGTTTTTAATCTTTTTAATTATGATGGGAACCGGCTGATTTTAAATTTTTTTAAATCTTGCATTTTTTAAAAAAAATTATAGTTGGGATTCTGAAGTTCTGGGATGCTGGATTTGGGTTGTATTGTGTTGCTTTTTTGTGATATGTAAACCGCCCTGGGTTGTCCTGGCAAGGAGGTCGGTATAGAAATATGAATGAATGAATCAATGAATGAATGAATGAATTTTATTAGAGGCTTCTTTAACACTTCTCAGGGGGACTGCAGTGGCTTAGTGGTTAAGACACTGAACTTGATGACTAGAAGGTCAGCAGT
Source organism: Furcifer pardalis (assembly GCA_030440675.1). NCBI lineage: Eukaryota > Metazoa > Chordata > Lepidosauria > Squamata > Chamaeleonidae > Furcifer > Furcifer pardalis. The sequence continues at coordinate 77,130,117 of CP126892.1, forward strand.
TCAAGACCCGAGTGCTGTGTGATTGAGTGAGCTCCCACCTCTGTTCCACCTCCGGCCAACCAAGCACTTCAAAAGCAAGAAATTGCAAGTAGCTAAATAGGTACCATTTTGGCGGGAAGGTAACAGCATTCCATGCCTTTAGTGTCTAGTCTTGCCTGTGTCATGTTCACAGAAATATTTGCAGACACAGACTTTGGCTGTACATAGAGAGGAGCACTGAAACCTAGAGCAGGATACGACCGGCTTTTGAGCAAGGGAGACCTCTTTACCTTAACACGTCTCATAACTAATAAGTGATGAGTTGTAGGAAGTAACTGGGCAGAGGCAATCTCGCCTCCAAATGCAGCCTCTACCCCTTGTATCCTTAAAAGCCCCTATCGATAGCAAAGATACCTTCCAAAGCTAGTTGTTTGATGGTTTCAAGACATGCAGGTGGGGAAAAAACAGAGAAAGCTTCTGCCACCTGGTGCTGTGATGGTGATGGGTAGAGGCCAGAATCTTCAACCCAAGCGTATCTGAAAAGCTGGCGTAGTGTAAAAACAGAGCAATGTGCCACTGTATGCACTTCATTTAGCCCAAACCAGGTTGGAATCTGAGAATTCCAGGTTCAAACCTGTTTATTTTTTAAAAAATTAAAAATAGATTATGCTTACTTAAATATTTATTTGAAAAATTAAAAATAACTGCAGTCCTTGTTCTTTGGAAGGAAAGCCTTGGAAACATGTTTTAGGATAAGTCAAAGAAATCAGAAAGTTCCCATGGTCATTATAAGATGATTCAACATTATGGATATTTATTAAAGTGTTTCCCATTGAGTTGACTATTGCTTGAATTTCTTCTCCTATCACCACAATGTTTTTTCATCTTGTTCTTTCTCAGTCTTTGCAATAATATGTTGTATGCTTTAAAAGATTGAATATTAATATGGAAAGCAGAATAAATAACATAAGGCAAGTTATTTGAGACAATTCTAGACATATTATTTGGGTCATACTGAAACTGGAGTTTGGGCAATATTTTGACTTGTGTATGAACTAACTAACATCATAAGAAGCTTATCTGTGAGGAGACAAAATGCGCTGCAGCTGGTAAGGTTACAATTTTTTAAGGAAACAAATCCTGCAAAAAAAAAAATCACAGAAAAGACTCAGGAATCTGACTAAAATCCTACCGAGTTTCTGTAGAATTTGGCCTCTGATCTGTATGCAGACTGACTGCACAAGGATCCTATCACTTTCTTTAGAGTACTTCCATACACCTGAGAAACAGAATAAAAACCCAGTTGAAAGCAGCTACCAGTATGTGTTTGGGGTGGGAAAGAGAAGAAAACAGAGGCCAAAGGTTGTTGAATAGTTAAAATCTAACTGATCTTAAATTACAGTACCTTAAATTAGCTTCAGAATAAGCAACTAGATAAACAACTGGAGATAATCTCTATATATTATTACTGCTTACCCTCTGTGATCCATACTTATTATTTGTTATGAATACAGTACCATATTTGCTTTATTAGACCACATCTTTTTAAATAAAGATACAGTAAATAAAGAATGTGAATGTACCGTAAATATCTTAGAAATCAACTCCAGTTCTTTAAAATACAGTGGAACCACAGTTAATGTAATTAATGCATTCTCCGGGATGTTTCTTACAGCAAAAATTTATTTAACCAAATTTCCCATAGGAATGCATTGAATGCAATTTCTCATAGGAATTCATTGAAAACCAAAATACATTAACAGAAATGCAGTTTCCCATAGGCATGCATTGGAAACCAATTAATCTGTTCTGGAAAAAAATCCATAAACTGAGCCACTATTTTCTACAGATTTATTTTTGTATGTGATTTTTATGTTAACCGAGCCATTTGTTAGCCAAGGTGCCACTGTAGTTCTTATTTTACAATGTTAAAGTATTTAAAAATAGTTTTTAAAGAAAATAGTGAGACCCAATATGCATTTTATTTGTTATCTATTTGCTATGTGTCTGTGATATTGACCCATGTGTTCTTGCATAAAATATGTACAGTTAAACCTTGCATAAAGAGTATCTCGCTTAAAGAGTAATTCACTTAAAGAGCAGAATTTTCTCTGAATGTTCACTTCGCTTAACAAATAAAACCAACCAAAAACTCACTTAACAAATAAATCAGTGTTCGCAATCCCCCCCCCCTGCCCAATTGGTCATTTACAATGGTGTTTCGCTTAAAGAGCAAATTCGCTTAAAGAGCAATCCTGTGGAACGCATTATGCTTTTTAAGTGAGGTACAACTGTACTAGTTTATATTCTTGTGCCTAAAATTATTTGAGGCATTTTAGGACAAGCAAGCAACAAGATTTGGTATTTGGTTGAGGAAACAGACTTAATAAATGCTCAGTCCGGCTATAAATAGGTCTGTTTGGATACTTGAACAATGCAATTACTACACACAGAAATTAGAAGTAAAAAATGTAAAAATCATAATTGATTTCTTACCTGTTGCTCCATTGTTATTAATTAGGCTGCTAAGGATGTATTCAGCTTTTAACAGTTTACCTGGAAACACAAAAGAAATGTTTGCACATTAAAGAAATGAAAATTAGACTTAATGGAATGGGAGAGTCACAATATAATTTTGTACTGATTGATGAACAAGCCTGAGTTTGTTGAAACTACAGAATATGCTTAGGAACAGAGAGGTCTGAAGTTTAACCTTGGCATCTCTATCTGAACATGTGAAAAGCCACACCTTGAACTAGATGTATAGTGGCCTGAATTTATATGAGGCAAGTTCCTGGAAGTTTTAGGCAGGTTGTGGCATGACAATTGGGCTTAATAATTTCCCTCCTAGCCCAGGCAGGGGAATCACATAGAATCTAATACATGATTTGGAGGTCATGTGGCTCAGCACCCGCAGGCGGAGCAGCGCCGGCCAGGCCAAGGACACCCCCCCTGCAAGGCCTGGCCGGTGCTTCTCTGTCCATGAGTGCTGGGCTGCAGTGACCGCCAGCCTCATTTTCTGCCTTCCTGGGTGCCGCTGCCGTCGAAAGTGAACGAGCTGCCACCGCCAGGCTCAGAGGCGGGGGCCCCGCACACCTGGGACCCCGATGGTGGGCTCCCCACTGGGGCCATGCCACGCTGCACGGCCCCAGCCTCTGGGTCTTGACCCGGGGCCGGCCCCGGTGCAGCACCGCCCAGCGCCACTGACTGGCTGTGAGGAGGGGGCACCTGGGGAGGAGGGGGAGGTGGGAGGTGGCAGAGGAGAGGGGACCTCCTGATCCCCACCACACCATTTTGCCTGTGCTGTCCAGCCCGGGGCGGGGCCCAGGGCAGTGGTGGTGTGTCCCGGCACCCATCCCCACGGTGGACATCCCACCCTGGCTGCCAGGAAGTCTAGGGGGCAGCAATGCTGCCCCCCACAAAGTGCCACCCAGAGCGGGGGGCCCTCACCCCCCACTATGCTTCTGATTGGAACTGAGCTTAGAGTGAGAAATTGAGATTGAGAGCAATGAGAGTTTCATTACCTGAATTTACAGAGACACGAGCTTGGCGAATCATCAGCTGAGGAGCCACTGGCATTGTAGGGTGGAGCCTGTGCAGCTTTTTGACAATCTGAAGAAGCTGAATGGAACCATCAACCCAATATAAGAATCGATCAATCAAGAACACAACTGCAGCTGCTGTGTCATAGTCCCTGATACTAATCGAGGCTTTTAAATAAACCTGAGAAGAATACAGAAAAATATAGGTTGTGATAAGACAAGACTAGGAACTGCAGTGGCTTAGTGATTAAGATGCTGAACTTGATGACTGAAAGACCAGCAGGTCAGCAGTTTGAGACCAGAGTGTTGCACAACTGAGTGACCTCCCATCTCTGTCCCAGCTCCTGCCAACCTAGCAGTTTGAAAGCAAGAAATTGTAAGTAGATAAATAGGTACCACTGTAGTGGGAAGGTGACCATGTTCTGTATACTCAAGTGTCTAGTCACGCCTGCCACATGACCACTGTAATGTCAACAAATGCAGACAATGCTGGCTCTTTGGCTATAAACAGAAATGGATACTGAACCCTAGAGTGGCTCATGATTGCCTTTCAAACAAAGGCAACCTTTACCTTTATCTAAGATAGGAATAACTGCTTCTCCATTCCATCAACAGGATCCATCTTTAGGGGGCTATCCATCATAGCAGTGGTGTTGAAATTGTTGCAATATGAAGTAACTAAACACTCAATTTAGGATTTGGGTCATATAAAATTCAAGTAATTTTTCAGTTGAACAAGGACACTTTATTTTGAAGTTTTGTGTATTTGCGAATCTGGAAATTGGGAAGAAAGGAATAACTGGAACATTGTCATTTTAACATTGAATGTACCTATGTAGAAACAGGACATATCAATATGGGTATCTTTGTAAGGTAGCTGAAAATGAATATAAGGGAAGTTGAAGGGTTAGAGCATATAGACTGGCACTATAACAATCAAGATTGATTTTTTTTAGGCCAGTCAACACTTGGGTCTTCTCTGGCAAGTATCTATAGCCATGATGGTGAACCTTGGCACTCTAGGTGTTCTTGGACTTCAGTTCCCAGAAGCCCAAGTTTATGTGCAGTAAACCAAGTTTATGGGCTTACACACAGTAAACCCATTTGTGTGGATTTACAGTGACTTAGGCTTCTGGGAATTGAAGTTCAAGAACAGCCGGAGTGCCAAGAATCACCATCACTGGTCTATGGAGTTTGAGATAGCAAACATATCTGTCTTAAAACAATTGGAAAAGTTTTTGTTAGAAGCTGGTCTATGGAGTTTGAGATAGCAAACATATCTGTCTTAAAACAATTGGAAAAGTTTTTGTTAGAAGCTGGATATGTGGGAAGAGGGCAGACTGGAATGCAACCTTATTCTGATGTTTAGTTACTTGTCATCATTTTGAGTCAGCAGGTAGATAACCTGACCCAAAATAGATTTTTTAAAAATCCGATAAGCTGCACAAATATGGCAGCATTTGGGTGAACTAAGGACTCCATTAGCTGCATAATCCTGAGTGCTAGGCATTCCATTATATTTATCCAAATAAGAAGCCTGTCTAGCCCAATATTGTGTTGACATCTGAAAGGAGCCTCATTCGGGCATCCCCTGAGCAGAATTTCTCCAGCAAAAATCCTTTCAACCCAGAATAATTTATAACACGAACTAATAACAATAACAGCAGCAGCAGCAGCAGCAACAGCAACAACAATAATGTCTTGTTGCTCAAAGAACTGCATGTAGTACATCCTAAATGCAAAGCACATATTGTTGTAATATTTTGATATATGTTGCTTTATGGTTGATATTGTAAAACTGTGATATATGTTGCCCTATAGTATGTTAGCTACTCTGAGTCACTTTGGCGAATAGAGCGGCATACAAATCTATAATAATAATAATAATAATAATAATAATAATAATAATAATAATAATAATAATAATAATAATAATAATAATAATAATAATAATAATGTATAGTCATAGAGTTTCAGCTTAAGGTTTGCACTAGAAAAGAAAATCGTACAAATAGAGCAAGTAAATGTATGAAATACCAGTGACAATCAGGTCTAAAATTAATGGAAGATGCTGATGTTTTGAAAATTAATCGAAGATGTTTGAAAAGCTCTATAGTCTATGGTTCAATTAATACCATAACAGATGCCATCTGCAAGGGAACACCCCCCCCCCCAATTAATCCTACCAGGCAGCTCAGATAGAAAGGTATAAGATGGGTTTCCGTGACAAGATCAGGGTATCCATTGCAATCAATTACTCTTTGACTGACCCATGCTTTTAAAATTGACTCATTGAGGGTTGCAAATCAGCAGTTGAAAAAGACTCCTATTTCCCTGTACACAAGTGCCTCTTGACAATAGAAGAATCCCTGTCTATAAGCACCTGTAAACTGACACTGCCTGGTACAAATTTGTTCTTCCTTGTCTAGGCCCCATTATTAGTCCGAACTTTTGTAGAGCTATTCAGCCAATTGCTGAACTGTTAGCCAACTCATATAAATCCCACTGATGCAACACATCTGAACTAACAGATGAATTTAGCTCCCTAATTTAGAGCTCCACACTATCTTTAAGCATAGAAGTATTGAACTAGTATTTTCCTCCGTTGGCTGCTTGCTGCTTCTCTTTCCCTTAAAAGACTGAAACACAAAAGCATGAGAGAGGGTGACCTACCAGACAAAAGAGCCTTTGAATTCCAAGAAAAAGTAGACTTGGAGAAGAGTAGAAAGAATCCAAGTGGCCCTATTATTTCCACTTGCACTAATTAGACATTTTTCTGTCAGCTATTGAGCACCGCTGAGAGGCCAAACTCACTGAATTCATTTCTAAAGTGTTTACAGAAGTTTGCATCTGTTTGCGTCTCTTCAGGAGGAAAATATGCACTTCAATAGCATTGTGAAAAATCTCAACCAAGTATCCTATTCTGGAGGGCCAGGCAGCTGCATAAGTTAACTCCCTGTTCAATGCCAAACCATCTTGGGTCCTTCTCCAAAACTGAAATGATGCAAACAGGAGAAAAGTCAAGACAGAATGATAGCATTGGCTACATTTTCTTCACTGGAAAGGAAGGTGAAACTTGATGTAATTTACCAATAAATTTAGGCTGGTGTCAATTGTTGAAAGTTATAAGCCTGCCTTTCCCTTTGCCAGGCTCTACTCTGAGAATACACCCTGAAACAGTGTTCTGCTCTTTCCTTGATTGCCATGCCACACAGCCCCTCTTTAGCTCAAAAAATAATAATAATATATACTGTACTGCCAAATAAGGTCTAGAAACTCCTTTTTCTAACAATATCAAACAAAAGTAGAGTCAATGATGCTACAGTGATTCAAGGGTGTGTGAGTGACTTCATACAACATGAGGGAACTGATATATCTCCCACTTTATACATACACACATAAGTTGGATAGATATGTTTCAGATATGCTAGTTGGTTTTTGCAAAAATTGAAAAAATGAATAAAAAAGAAAATAATAAAGAAGGCAACAGTGACAGCTATGATCTGAAGATAATATGATAGAACTCTAATTGGCCAAAGCCAATACATTTTCTCTCTCCTAACGCATCATCTGATTAGCTAATTTTGTTGATCTAAAACTCGTGTTGAGGTGTGAACCAGTGTGGTATGTTGGGTAGAGTGTAGGGTTAGGAGACCTGGGTTCAAATTCCTACTTGGCCATGGAAAATGTAAACTATTTAAATATTTTATATACCTCAAAAATCCTGTTAGCGCCACCATAACCTGGAAGCAACTTGGCGACAGATAACAACACACAAAAAATTGCAATAGAATTTAATTTGCCATCAGAGTTTGCATATCAGAAACACATTTCTAGAATCATTTCATGCTGTTTTAGAACAATGTTGGTGAAGACAAATTTCTTCTTGTTTGTTGTGGTGGTGGTCTAGAAACATGATGAAGCTAGAATTCTGGTATATCATGGTATGGAAGAACATTCTTGCTGACTTGGTTCAAACGTAACAGTAAACTATGGCTCTTTTTCCTATGGTATAATCCTGGGGAGAGCAGAGGCTTCCAGCTCCATTGTAGATTTGAAGTTGCCCAGTCACACAGTCAATTCCGACCCTTTGCGACCCTATGGACCATTGCCTGCCAGGCACCTCTGTCCTCCATCATCATTTTCAGCCCACCCAGCTCAGTGCCCACTGCATGACACAGCTGATTTGTTTGTTTATGAAACTAAATAAGGAATAACATTAAACTAGGATTGTTGTTGTTCAGACGTACAGTTGATTCCGACCCTTTGCAACCCCATGGACCACTGTCCGCCAGGCACTTCTGTCCTCCATCCTCCTCTTCCACTCGCTCAGCCCTGTGCCCATTGTGTCTACAATACCATCTAGCCATCTCATTTTTGGACTCCCCCTTCTTCTTTTGCCCTTCAACTTTTCCAAGCATCAAGGCTTTCTCAAGTGAATCTTCTTTTCTCATTTGGTGTCCAAAGTACTTTAGCTTCATTTTTACTATTTCACCTTCTAAGGAGCAGTCAGGGTTGACTTCTTTTAGGATCGACTTATTTGTTCTCCTCGCTGTCCAGGGGACTCTCAAAACTCTCCTCCAACACCACATTTGAAAGGCATTTATTCTTCTGTGCTCAGCTTTCCTAATGGTCCAGCTCTCACAACCATACATTACTACCGGGAATACCATTGCTTTGACTATGTGAATTTTTGTATGAAAGATGATGTCTCTACTTTTCACTATGTTCCCCAGGTTTCTCACAGCTCGACTCCCAAGAATCAGTCACCTTTTTATTTCATGGCTGCAATCACCATCTGCAGTGATCTTGGATCCTAAGAAAGTAAAATCTGTCACTGCTTCTACTTCTTCCCCATCTATTTTTCAGGGACTGTTAGGTCCTTGCCATTATCTTGGTTTTCTTTATATTGAGTCTCAAGCCAGCTTTTGCACTCTCTTCTTTCAACCTAAGCAGAAGCTTCTTTAGGTCTTCCTCACTTTCTGCCATTAGGGTAGTATCATCTTCATATCTCAAGTTGTTGATGTTTCTCCAAGCAATTTTGATCCCAAGATTTGTCCAATCTTGCATTGGGCATTATGTGCTCCGTGTATAAGTTGAATAAGCAGGGTGACAAAATGCAGCCTTGTCTTACTCCTTTTCCTATTCCAAACCACTCCATCATTCCGTATTCTGTCCTAACTGTTGCTTCTTGACTCTTGTATAGGTTTCTCATGAGACATATAAGGTGTTCTGGTATTCCCATCTCTTTAATTACTTGCCACATTTTGTTGTGGTCCACACAGTCAAAGGCTTTGGTGTAGTCAATGAAACAGAAGTAGACTTGTTTCTGATATTCCTTTGTTTTCTCCATGATCCAACATATGTTGGCAACGTGGTTTCTAGTCCCCCTGCCTCTTCGGAACCCAGCCTGCACTTCTGGCAATTCTCTCTCCACATGCTGCTGAAATCTATCCTGTATTATCTTGAGCATCACCTTGCTAGCACGTGGGATGAGCACAATTTTTTGATAATTTGAACATTCTTTGGCATTGCTCTTTGTTGGGATTGGAACATATACTGATCTTTTCCAATTCTATGGCCAGTGTTGTGTTTTCCAAATCTGCTAGCATATAGAATGCAATAATTTGATTCCATCATCTTTTAGGGCTTTGAAAAATTCAGCTGAGATACCATCATTTCCAGTGGCTTTGTTATTTGCAGTGCTTTTTTGTGCCTTTCTGACTTCATTATCTAGGATGTCTGGCTCAAGTTCAATGTTCTCATCATCGTGATTATCAGGGATGTCGAGGTCCTTTTTGTAAAGTTCCTCTTTGTACTCTTGCCATCTTTTCTTAATCTCTTCTGCATCAGGTAAATCCTTGCTATTTTGCCCCTTATCATGGTCATTTTTGCTTTCAATGTTCCCTTGATTTCCCCAATTTTTTAAAAAAATATATTTCTAGTCCTACCCCTTATGTTGTTTTCCTCTTTTTCTTTGCATTGTTCATTTAGGTAGGTTTCCTTATCTCTCCTTGCTTTTATTTGAAATTCTGTATTCAATTGGTTGAGATTTTTCCTTTTTCTTTTTTCCTTCCTTCTTTCCTCTGCTATTTTAAGAGCCACATCAGACAACTACTTTACTTTCTTATGCTTCTTTTCTTTTGGTATGGTTTTCCTTGATGCCTCCTGTATGATATCCTGTGCCTCTGTCCATAATTCTTCTGGCACTCTGTCTATCAAGTCTAAGCCATTAAATCTGTTCCACACCTCCACTGTATATTTATTTATTTATTATTCATATTTACCCACTGCCCTCCTCACCAAGGTGGCTCAGGGTGGTTTACAAGTCATAAGAAACACCACAATAAAGACATTAAAAACATTTCCTAAAAATCTCAAATTTAAAACTAAAGATTAAAATTTAAACTCTTAACAAAATTAAAAGAACGCCAAGTTGCTACATCTTGAGGGAGAGAGGGGGGTTAAACTATCCAGCGAGCTGGAGTCATTGTGCCTCCCGAACCCTATATTCTTTAGGGATGTTGTCTTGGTCATTCCTGTCTGGCCTAATTGTTTTTCCTATTTTCTTTAGTCTAAGCATGAATTTTGCAATCAGTAGATAATGATCTGAGCCACAGTCTGCTCCAGGTCTCATTTTTGCTGACTGTATGGAGGTTTTCCATCTTTGGCTGCAGAGTATGTAATCAATCTGGTTTTGATGTTGGTCATCTGGTGATGTCCATGTGTAAAGTCTCCGCTTGTGTTGCTGGAAGAGGGTGTTTGCTATGACCAGTGCATTCTCTTGGCAGAACTCTATTAGCCTTTGTCCTGCTTCATTCTGTGTTCCAAGACCAAATGTTCCTGTTATTCCATTTACTTTTTGGTTTTCTACTTTGGCATTCCAATCTCCTATGATAATGTGTACATCATGGCTCATAGGCCAGATCTTCCCCCTGTTGCCAATTCATCTGGCCCATGTCACCCTTGTTGCTCCTGGAAGTGGAAGTAAAATGTACCCATACAGTACTTTTGTACAGTACTGTACTATACATATTTCTAAAAGTTTTCTCCCTCTTTTACACACACCATAGAAGCCTGTTTATGTCTTTTCTACATCCTACATAAAACATATTGATTGATTGATTGATACATATAGACATGCATATTTGGAATCTGCACCCAATTAGCCCAATTTAAAGCAATGTAATTCCAGACTTGAGTCCTGGGAGAAAAGTGTTCCACGTCCAATGCATGACCAGCAAGATTAGGGGACAAAGAAGGACCAGAAGGTCCAGCTCAATCCAAATTAAAAGAGAAGGAAAAAGAAAAGAAGAAAAGGGTTTGGATTTGGACCTCTTGTTGAAGGCTTTCTATACCCATGTCTAAACAGATAGAGAAAGAAATGTATACTTTGCCTGAACATCTGTTTCCACAATGGCAAATGTGTAAATGTAATTGAGTTTTGAAGCACAAAAGGAACTTCAGACCCGGAAAGCTGAGACAGGTGGAGATGAAATTAGATTTGTGGAAAATTTCTATACACCAATTATGGAGGGTGGGGGTGAAGAGTGGCAGGGCGGAAATGCAAAACAGCTTTTAGTGAAGAGTCTCCATTCAGAATTCCATAGTGGATGGGTGTGCTGTTTTCATGGTTTCTTGCATTAGTGATCCAGCTCCTCCCAACATTACACCTTTACCTTGGGGTCCCAGGCTTGAGTTCGGTGCTAGGACACCTTGTTTCTGGAAACAGCAGCAGCTGCTCCCAGGAAGGGAAGAAGCACTCTTTGACTTGAACCATCTGTCAAGAGAATTTGTCATAATATTCGCAAATATAAAATGGCTTATGAAATTAGAAACAAATGAGGAAGTGGATAGAAACAAAAGATGGTAGAAGAATTTATTAGAATAAATATTATCTGTAAATCAGTCTATATGCCATTTTTATTTGTTGACCTGCTTTGTTGCTTTCTAAGACTGGGAATCCAACTTGTGGAATTAGCCAGTCCATCTTCTCCGGAAAACTATATTTTAAATGTCATACTAACCAACTGTTGTGTAACTCTGTGACTGATCTATATAAATTGATACCATGAAATCTCACTCTTACGTCTGACGAAGAGGACTTGATCCACAAAGGCTAGCACTAAAATACAGCAGTTAATCTTTTAGGTGCCACAATGTTTCCATCTTTTTGTTTTGTTTACTCGATGAAATGCTTGAAACCTAAACTAAAATGGCTACCATTTTTAAAATGTCATATATTTTAAATGAACATCTAAGTATTTAGCAAATTAAACATGGGATGGTTGTATGCTTGCAGTTGTGGATAAATCACTCTGGAGAAGAATTCAGAGTAGAATGAAATATAAGCCACTCCAGCTTTAACATATCTGGTGAAATGTAGTACTCAATCACAACTGGAGCAGGCTCACTGAATCAGTAGACTTTACAGAGTAGCTGATTCATCAAATCCTTACTGATTCATTGCATATACCCTAGATGCGACTTACGGTAGTATGTAAGCAAGAGGAGTTTGGCCACTGCCTAGTCCTGAGAGTGGTAACAAAGAACACTGCACATATCATATTTGTGAAGTATGCAAATATTTAGAAAATGACTAAATCTTTCTAAAAAGCTTGTGTTCACATTTTAATCTTATTTTTCCTCCAGAAAAGTGAGGTTTAACACATGACTCTCTTGTATCCCACCTTTACTCTCCAATTAGTTTAAAGCAGCATAAATGGCTATTTATTCTCCACTCTTCTGCCTGCTTTGAAAACAACTCATAGTCAGAATCTGGTTTTCACACCATAAACAACTAAGAATATAGAGCCAGGAATTCAGAATTAGCTGCACAACAAATGGGTGGCAGATCCTTCGATTTGCAGACATGAAGCAAAAATTAGCATAGCTTGGGCTCTTAGGCAATGTTCAAGACAGAGCAGAGGTTGAAAAAATTACTTCTTTGGACTACAATCCAGAAAAATCATTTTGATGAGTTGCAGCTGACGAGGATGATTTTTAGTGCCAGATAAGGAACATATTAAAGTAAGACCCACGGGATATGACTTAGTGAGTGAAATCCTATTGCTTATTGTAAGTTTATAACCTTCAGTCCTTTCAGATCTGACAATTGAAGCGAGCGCCCCCCTTTTATTTTGGGGGACACGCAAGTGCCACCATCACCACCGAGAATCATGGTGGGGACTTTTTGGTTGGTTAGGAATAGACTGAAAGTCATTAATTTTCTTACTCCTCTAAACAATAGGATCTTAGCCTGTAAAGTAGCAAAAGTAAATGGACAAGTGCATGTTATATATGTACTGTATAAGTAAATGAGCAGGTCTGAAAAGGTATGTCTGTTTTTTTTAGTATTATTTTATTAATGGCATATAATTGCACATGCAAAAGAATGGTTCTTGCAGTTAACAAAAAAAGAACATGCCTTTTCCCACTACCCCTGGAGTGAGACCCACCCCTGGCTAAACAGATGGTCAGCACTGAGACTGTAAACAGCAGCAGTTCCCCACAGGGGAGTATACGGAGATAGGTTATAGCCACTGACAAAGCGGAGAGTGCTCACCATCTGCTCAGAGGCAAGATGAACTCTTGTTTTCCCCCTCTTTCTTTTAGTTTGCAGATGTGCGAGAAACTTGGGCATCTGGGCAAAGACGCATCATGCACAAAGAGGCAGAACAAGGAACAGACTAGTGCTTATAGACATTACTGTTTTTGGACTACAGTTGTAGCTATACCAGCTGTGGGATTTTGAGAGCCGAAGTTCAAAAAGTAACTTTTCCAAACCCTTCTGAGATGCCAGACTTATCAGCTCATTTAAAACAAATGAAAAAAAGCAACACAACTAACAATTTGGCAGACATGAGTATGTGATTGTTTCTCACATGCAGTCCTTCCTACTCTACTTTCACTCCTCATCCTCATATAATAAGAACTCTGTGGACAAGAGACTATTCACTGTTCTTCTATAACCAAAATCTGCTCTACTTAGATATAGGGTTCATCTAACTTTATGGTGGGGATAACCCTACATGCCCTATTTTGAACTTGGCTACACACTATGCTGCACATGTGAAAAATGGTTAGAAGCTTTCCAGTTAGAATCCTGAAATTATTCCTTTCCTCACTTTCTTAATGCCTGGGAAAGAGAGACTGGGTGCTACCCTTTTCTACTACTTGTCCTTTTAAGAAGGAGAGAAAGCTGTGTTCGGGTTGTTCCTGTTCTTCTAATGTTTACAAAGATAAGGGCAGGTAAGATTTGCAGTTTGAGAGAGAACGGCACCTCAGTCAAGCAACCATAACCACTCTGAGGGCAATAACTACAAGCCCCATCCCTGGGTTTGCTGAAGTTCCCTTTTCACCTGCTGGAAGAGTTAGAAAAAGCTATAAGAGCTAACATTTCAAGCCACTAGAGTCTTCCTTACCCCTAGGTCTAGAGAGTACACTCCTCCTTTAACTTGGAGTAGCCAATTGCATTTTCACAGTTACAGTCAAACCTCGCATAAAGAGTGTCTTGCTTAAAGAGTAACTCGCTTTAAGAGCAGAATTTTCTCTGAATGTTTGCTTCATTTAACAAATAAAACCAACCAAAAACTCGCTTAACAAATAAATTGGGGTTTGCAATCCCCCCCACAATTGGTAATTTACAATGGTGTTTCGCTTAAAGAGCAAATGTGCTTAAAGAGCAATCCTGTGGGACACATTATGCTCTTTAAGTGAGGTACAACTGTATATCGAATCGCCCAGCTGTGCCCCTTCTTCACACACAAGCAAAACCAAATTAGAAGATGGTCAATATGAACTGGTTTCTTGCTTCTTTCTGTACCAGGCACAAGGTACTAACATTAAAGCCCTATAAGTTTTGGGACTTTGTTATCTCTTGGAATATCTCTTCTAAAGAATGTCTGCCGCTATCACCCGATCCTCTCATACAATGCAGCTCCAGGTACCAACACAAAGGGTGGCTAGAGAGATTCTCACAAGAAGCTGGGCTTTCTTAGTGGTGGCACTCAGACTTTGGAATATCTTGCCAGTGGAGCTGCGGCAGGTTCCATCCCTGGATGAATTTAAGAAACATCTTTACACAGTGCTCTTTAAGGAGGCTTTCAAGAACATTCCCCCCCTCCCACCAATTAAGACAATTGTTTAGCTTCACTTCTTAGAATTTAAATTTGTATATTTTGTTATTTTGCCCATCTTGTTTTTCTTGATTTCTATGGTACTTTTTATTTATGTGGGTATAGCATTCCGTGCACTCTGGTATAAAGGCATGCCTGCCGCATGTCCACAGAATCATCTGCAAACGCAGATAGCACTGGCTCTTTGGCTATAAACAGAGATGAGCACTGAACCCTAGAGTTGGATACAACTGGTTTTCGAGCAAGGGCAACCTTTACCTTTACTACATGAGGATAATTGTTGCCAGGACAGTGCAACTTTTACTCCTTTGATTGTCAAAATATGTAAAAGATTCCAAACAAATAAAATAAAGAGCTAAAAAATTATACCTCAAAGAATCTAAGTAGCATTTAGTACACAGATATTCCCATAAACGTGTTTTCGTTTTCCAAATTCCTTTCAGGATTGCTACAACAAAAATCACAATTATGATAAAATGTATGTTAGGCAGCACATGTTGGAACTAATATATCATTACCATTTGGTTGATATGGGAATCCCCCCCCTCCAATTTCTCCCTACCACATTTCTTTTATGACCACAGTAAGATTCAGCAACCTGTGTTGAACTGAACTGTTTGAAAGAACGACGGTTGTTCTGCAGTCTCAACAAAGCAACAGGCTACAAACAAAGGCCTAACATGGCAACAATGCAAAGCTAAGTCAAAACTTTCAGACTAGAGCCCCAAGTGCTCTCAGGGAGACACTCTAAGATCAGTGAAGCTACTCGAGAAGTAAGATACTGCCCACTGTGAAAAAAAGACCACAAAAATCTGACCTTCTAGAATAATAACACTTCATTCAAGTATCCCGAAGCACTTTACAAACATCGGTTCATTTTTGGTAGAGGGTTTATTCTAAACTTGGCACTTTAGAATAAACTCAGATGAAAGAATGCTAAAGGTTTCTCTAAACAATATCAACAAAGGCTGATATCTCTTTCAGAGGGAATTAAAATAGTTTCCTGTTTCCAGATCATATGAAAAGAGAAAATTCAGAATATCATTCTTTGCCATTTTTTTCTCCGGAGATAATTCCTCCACTGTCAGTATCTTAATTAAAGTTTCAAAGACACTTTTCTTATGTCTTGCAAATTTATTATTTTGTTTCTAAGTGAGGGAAAAGGAAAGAAGGCAAAGGAAAAAATTCTTTCCCTGGCTAATATTAATAAGAAGGGTCAAAATGTCAGTCTACAATTAAATAGTAAACAAAACAAAAAAGGACTGCTTTTATCCCATAGCACAATAGTGCTTGAATATAAATTACTAATGCAAATGAAATAATGCTTCAAAGCCAATGGAGAAAGGAGAATGGGATTGAGTACATATATTTTATGGAAAGATGAAACATTAAGAGAAGAAGGTAACCCTGTGGGTTTTGAGGCATATTGGTGAACAGTCTCAAAACTACCATAAGTCACAATAGTATTTGTTGAATATTACAGTTTGTGACCCCATGAATGCTTGCTTTTGCCTGGACAGCTGTAGTTATCAACAGATGTTTCAGTAATAAATAATTGGTATCATCTCCAAAAACGCGCATCTACCTGCAGTGAGGGTATAATGACTCTGAACACTGCTCTGCTATTACAGCCACATTAACCTCCCATCTATCCAGGTTTCTTGGGGAGTTTAATGCAGGTGATTACCCTGGAAGAGAGTAAATGATTTCAACTCAGAGGGCTTTATGGGCTCTGTCAAAGGGGTCAGTCTCTGCAGTAAATCCCTGTCTCAGGCCACACACCAAAAAGGAAGGGGAAAGGGGGAAAGGAGGGGGTGAGAAAGAAGAAGAAAACAGCTCAAACAAATTGAGAATCACCATACAACTCCATTTAGCACTGAGAATTTTTTGAGCCGTAGCAAAACCTTCCCAATTTGTCAAGGCATGGAAGTTGCACAATAAGTATGCCAAAATATTCACATCTGGCAGCAGGCACAAAAGAAGTACCTGCTTATTTTTGTCAATTCTTACAAACAACACTTGGCTGTAACCACCACCTCCTTTGCATCGTCGTCTCTGTCTGTGCTTACCTTTTAAAGACTAGTCACAAAACAAAGCAGGTTAAATTGCAAACTGCAGGTGGTGTGAAACGTGCTTGGTGTGGCCATCAGACCTTTTCAGAACTTAAGGAACTTCCATTCTAATGATAGCTTGCCTTCAAAGAAACATACTGTATCGCAATGCAATGCATTGGATTCAACCCTGTGCTTAGTAAAGTTGCATTTGTGCTGGCAGGAAAATAGCAATTTTTTTCCTATCCTTTCCTATCTTTCCAGCCTGTCTTCTTTAACGCTCTGCGGTGGGATGCTGCACAGCCATGTCTATCACTGTGTCTTACTTTCAGAGTATGGCTTTTATTGAGCAACTGCTAAGAAGTCCTGTTATGGCTTATTTTATGGGTACAGTATGTCTTATTTTCGGGGAAATACGGTACGTAAGTAAAAATTGGTATTGTGGCTCTCGTTCTGTAAAAGTTCCAGGATTCCTCACAGATGGGAGAATATGCTGCTCCCATTCATACTGTTATAGCCCTACAACAGTTCAGGTGCCAGCAAAGAACTGCTGTAGGGCAAGAGTAAAAGAGAAAAAAAACCCCCACAATTGTTATTATGCATCCAGTGTAGAGCAACAGCAGTGAGGGCTGTAGCCAAATGAATCTGTGGCAGAGAAATAGTGACTGCGGTGGCAGCAGATTCCGTGCCCCTTTCAAAATGGAGGCAGTGGTTGTAGGGTTGCAATTTTATTTATTGAGTATATCCTAATTAAAACAAGAGAAATAAGACTGGGACAAGAATAATCAACATTTTGGAAAGAGGAGACAAATACATAAAAGTTAATGTTACCGTATATATTGTTAATAAACTGAAGGTTTATTTTATAAGGCCCATGGGTGATGGGGAGCACATATATTGTATGTATATGTGTATATATATATGTTTATCTTTTATGTATATATTGTTGTTAGAGTAGTTGTTATTGTTGTTATTTTTATTGATTAGTATGTTTACTTTATATTGGGTTTTTTTAAAAGGAATGTGAAAAAATGAGCAAGGTTTCTTCAGAGGATTTTGAAACCAGGACAAATGACACGTGATTTTCACTTGATTTCAAATACATGCAACTGGAACCCTGATTCTTTTAACAGTCAAGACACACTTTTCCATGCTGTACAGTAAAACCTCACATAAAGATCGCCTCGCTTAGAGACTAACTGGCTTAAAGAGCAGAATTTACTCTGAATGTTCGCTTCGCTTAACAACTAAAACCAACCAAAAACTTGCTTAACAACTAAATCGAAGTTTGCAATTCACCCCCCCCCCCGCACCAGAAGTCTCAATTGGTTACTTACAATGGTGTTTCCCTTAAAGAGTAAACTCGTTTAAAGAGCAATCCCGAGGAACGCATTATGCTCTTTAAGCAAGGTACCACTGTACTTTCACACATGTTCTTATACAGATGATCCAGCAAGAAGAGGAAAAAGAATATAGCTGTTCATTTAATTCACAGACATAAATCACTATCTTTTTTTCCTGCACTCCTGGATTTCCCATAAAATGTAATTTTTTAAAAAATGCTATTTTCACTAAAAGAAGTCTTCTGGATAAATTTGCTTTAAAAAATAAATAAAGATGCCACCCCCTTCTATGCCCTGTTTTGCCCTTTTCCCCAAAGGGTTCAAAACAAAAGTCTTCAGCTGAATCAAGATGATAACTGTCATCCGGTGGCAACAACAATGAAGAATGGGGGTAACCTCTGTGATGGGGGAACAACCATCTGTTAGATCATGGGACGCTCAAGTGTCAAATGTGGTGAATGCAGGTTATTTTACGCTTCCTACCATTAAGTCACACAGCCTTGCACTGATCATATCTTGCAGGTTTGTTTTGTCTTCAAGCTGCACGGCTTCTTTGTACTGCCACCTTTCTGGCACAAAAGGCCACTTCATTTCCTTGGCCTCTTCGATGAGGGTCCTCAAATCACCAGGGAGGAGAGCTGGAAAGGTCAAAGGACAGGTAAGTGATTCAGCCACCAAGGTAAGAAGGTGGCACCTAGCTTGCCGAAAGCATTCCCTTGTCCGTCTTTTGTTTCTTGCCAGCTCTAAGCTGTCCCTTCTTCCAGCAACAGTAATGAGAGGGTGTCTATCATCAACTGACCTCAGGTGTTCTGCCCTGCAGCTAAACTAGAAGTGTCTGGGATCAAGGAAAGAAAGTAATGGCAAGTGGGGGACTGTGAAAGGAGACAGAAAAGAACAGAAGGATGTCCCAGAATGAAACCAGGAAAAGTGGTTCGCAGGTTGTGGTCACAATTTAACAGCTGGAAAGCATAATTCATTTTTATTGTGACAACATTGCCATGAAGTACAGGTTAAAGATGTAAATTTTTTACCCTTTGCATCCTGACTTAAGGAAGTCAGGGCCAAACTACAGGCTACAGAGAAGGCTGTCATTAGAAGATAAAGCATTTTAATGTTTCAGAGATGATTAAGGTATTGTCTTGTGATGGTGCAATCATACTTACAAATGAAACCTGTGCTTACCTTTTAAAGACTAGTCACAAAACAAAGCAGGCTAATTTGCAAACTGCAGGTGGTGTGGAATGTGCTTGGTGTGGCCATCAGACCTTTTCAGAACTTAAGGAACTTCCATTCTAATGATAGCATGCCTTCAAAGAAACATACTGTATCGCAATGCAATGCATTGGATTCAACCCTGTGCTTAGTAAAGTTGCATTTGTGCTGGTGAGAGAATAGCAATTTTTTCCCTATCCTTTCCTATCTTTCCAGCCCTTTTGCCTCCTGAAAAGCTGCTTTAGAGAATGGCAGATCTTTTGCAAACAATTTTGGAGATAGGGCTGGGTTAAAAAAAAAGGAAGGGGGAATTAACAAAAACCTATTCTTCCTTTAGCAGAAGCCTCCGTTCCAAAGGTAAAGTCTAACTTAAGCCCAATGATCATTTGAATGTGGCTGTGATGAGAGACAGTTCTATCACTGCTTATTATCTAGAGGAGAAATCCACAAATGAGTGTCCAATTAAATGTTTGTCTGACTTAACATGCTAAAATGATGTTTATAGTTCAAGTGTAGAAATGGCACTGAATCTTAGCTTCTGATGGTCTTGGTCTTACATCCTGGAAAATTTATTTCCTTATTTCCCCTCCCTTTCCCAAAATGTATCACTACACTTAATTTTAAGTATTAGCAATCCAGAAATTAGTGATCATAAATTTCTGAGTTTGAATTCAATTCAGGCAATTCCTTTGATTCAAACTGTTGCCACAGAAGAAGCGCTACTATCGCCATTCTTATTTAAGCACACATGGCTTTGATTACAGGCTTTTCAAAAGCATCTGTCAGAGAATCTGACTAATCTTCATTTAAATAACATGGCACAAAATAATCCAATGGATTGATTTGTTCATTTATTTATTTGTTGGGTTTATTAATTTTCTGTCTAACATGGCATTCAAAGATACTACCCATAAAAAGAGGAAGCACATCTTGAACATAAAGCTCATTGATGAAAATACGTCAAATCAAAATGTGATTAAAATGCATCAGTAAACAAAAAAAGCCCATGAGCCACTTACTTTTGAGTCAGTTTAACTATAAAAGCTTGCTTGTTCCCTCTCTCACACACGTACTGGATTGACTTAGCAGTGATAGAATAGATCTACTGAAATACACTGAAATTAGTCAGAATTAACTTGCCTTCATTTTGAGAAGTCTTTTCTAAAAATGTCCAACCCCTGTGGCATTATTAATTTTTATTGTTCTTTTGTTGGCAGATTTTCACCTTGTCTTAAATAAGGATAACAGATCTTTGGGAATCCTGGTGAGGATGATCCTTAACTTCCTGCAGAAGTTCACCTGAAGGGCCATGTCTAATGTAGTGATTATAAGAGCACTGATGTACCTTATCTGGAACTAAACTGATTATTGATCATGGTCTGCAACATTTAATGAGTAATAGTAGCAGCAGCAGAAGAAAGAAGTACCTGATTAGATGTTCAATAGCCCATTCTGAAGAGTGATAACAAAGCTGAAAGGAATGTGATGAGGAAACAAAAGTGCCTTTTGTGGTATGAAATGAAAGGAAACCTAAAGAAGACATAGACTAGCTTTCACATACAAATTATACTCCCAATGTCAGAGTGCTATTTGCCTCTATAGTTGCAGCCAGCTATAGAGGCAGAAGCTGTACGTAAAGAGAAATACAGTAGCACCAAAATTTCGGTGGATACAACTCTTTTCCAATGGTAATTATGACTGGTATACTCATGCAAAGGAACTTATACCACTGAACTATATAGTGGGAGATGTAAGATTCATCTTTCAAAATGGGGAATTCAGTTCTCATGTCTGGCTTTGAACAAACAACAAAAATTCAGAGTAATCTGTTCAGTATGTAACAGTTTGCTTAACTGAGAGCTATTCTATTACAGCACTGAAGAAAAGAAACCCAGTTTTAACAATGGTGACTTAACAATTATGAAATTTAAGGTCAGAACATACATTGCATAACAGTAATCACTGTTGGTAATGCTTTTACGGAATCTGGAAAACTTCAGGGAAAAATACTAAAACAGAACCTTAGAAAATCCTGTCTGAGAATGAGTTCTGCTGGACTCAAAGGGACTGACTACTAAGCAGACATTGGTTGGTCTGTTCTACAAACCATTATTAGCATTAGTTTCAACTTCCTGGAACACCATAATCACCTTTGGTATAAAAAGCAATACTCTCCTGACATCTAAGGACTAATAAACAGATCATTGCATGACAGAAGCGTAGCGAGGGGAGCGAAGAGGGGCGGCCCACCCCAGGTGCCACTTTGCGGGGGGCGGTGATGCCGCTGCCATGAACTTCCTGGTGTCCGGGGTGGGCCCCGGGATCCTCAGTCACCGCCGGGCTGGAGGACGTGGGCCTGATGGCCCAGGGGAGACCAGGGGGTGCCCCTCCCCTTCTCCATCCTCCTCCTCCCCAGGCGCCCAGGCATGCGGCTGCCCGCATCTGAGCCCAGCGGCACCCAGGAAGGCAGGAAGTGAGGCTAGCGGTCGCTGCAGCCCAGCGCTGGCAAGGCCGAGGACACCCCCCCAACACCTGGCCGACACTGCTATGACTGCTGGGCTGCAATGACTGCCGGCCTTGCTTCCCGCCTTCCTGGGCGCTACTGGGCTAGGAGGCAAGGCAGCCATGCTGCTGGGGACCCCGACGGCATTGGTGAGGGGCTGGGGCAGTGCGGCACAGGCCCAGCGGTGAGCCTACCATCAGCATCCCAGGCACATGGGCACCAAAGCTCATCTACCTTTGGGGGTGGGGATGCCAAGAGAGGTGGTCTTCGTGGCCCTGCGGCCGGAGCAGCGCTAGTCAGGCCTTGTAGGGGGGCAGGTCCTCCAGCCGCGTGCACTGGGGTGTGGCAAAGGCCGGCCTCGCTTCCCATGTGCCACTGCCGCTGAAAGCAGATGAGCTGCCACCGCCGGGCTCGGAGGCGGGGTGGCCGTGCACCTGAGACCACAACGGTGGGCTCCCCACTGGGCCCATGCCGCACCGCCCCAGACCCTGGGCGTCGCCTGCACCGTCGGGAACCCAGGCGCACAGCCGCCCGGCCACCGACCCCAGCAAACCCCCTGAAGGTAGGACTTTCCTACTTAGGTGGGCTCCCCTCAGAAAGTTTGGCCTGGAGCCCTGGGCACCTAAACCCGCCCTACGCCACTGTGGCATGAACTTTTATATGCAAAAGCTCATTTGATTAGATGTCATGAATAATTAATTTTATATAAACAGCCAGCATCCTGTGTAAATTTATTTTCAAAATGATCTTTCTAGGTGGACAAATTTAAAAGTCAGAAAATACAAATGTAGAGAATGTATCTTAAGAGAAAACACACAACACATTAGTGGTGGGGAGAGGCTTGTAGTGAAAGGAAAGCAAATAACAGCCAGCATTCAGAAGTTGCATTAATTCCCTCTCCCCCTTTTTCTTTTTATAATTGTGTGCATTGCCTAACTTTGGGAGCATTGTTTCTCTCAAATGAAAACCGCTCCTTACAGCCTCATGTTTACTGAAGCTTTAAATGAAAACTGACAGCAGTTCATTGGTACAAAGTAGGCTTCCATCCCTGCCTGCCTTGTAACTCACATCCCATTCATGTCCTAGAATTCCAATCATCTTTTGACACTTATCTGCCAGAAGGTGGAAAAAAATAGGGCAGGCTGGGATGATAGAAGTTCAATGTAGTCAGCTGTCTTACACCCAGGACTTGTCACTGGTCTCTTACCTTCATATTGCTGGTGCTTGATCTTGTCTCCGTCAGTCTGTTCCTCCATCTCCGGTGAGAGCTGATCCAACATTTGCTGGCATTCTTGCAATAGACCAGTTACAATATTTGGATTATGTATGATGTTGGTTCCCATTTCTGCTGATAATTTGATGGAGATGGTTCGAATCTCTTCATGTGATGCAGTTACTTATCTAGAAGACACAAAGTGGAAGTAAAACAAATCCATTCCAGGATCAGATACTTCATGGACAAAAGACACAATGAGGATGGTGAAACTAAAACATCATTGTTATCAGGGAGGCAATGGCAAAGCAAAGAAAGTGGTTTCACTTTGGCAGTCCGGGGTTTGACCAAGACATGAAAGAAGAAGAAGAAGATCAGGGTGGTTCCTAAGTGGGGCCAGATAACAGAGGAAAGACATGCCAACCTTGAAAGACCCTATTAGAGAAGGGTCTGAAATTATGCCTGGGTCTTTGTTAATTGTGCAAGACAAGCATCCCAAAGAGTTCCAGAGCATGAAGTTGTTCTTCAATGTAACTGTAAAGTACAAGCCTTCTGAGCAACAGAAGTTGCATTAATCCCTTCAGAGCAACAGAGTGGGAATTAATACAAGTTAATACAATTAATACAAATTCTGGATAGTGAAATGGCCAGCAGGTGTTATATCAACCCCATGTATGATATAGGTATGTACTTTATCCCATGTCCAGTGCCAGGTTAACCCAGTGCGAGGCCTGTAGCAAATCATATCAAGAGCCTCTTATTTAGATTTAGGATACCTATAAAATAAAACACCACTAGTAAAAAAAACAAAGTTTTACCTAATGTGAGAGAAATTATATTGCACTGTCTTCTTCTCAACTGTTGTATCAGTAAACAGCAGCAGGCAAATAAACACCACATAAGAACTGCAAGAAATAACAATCCATAATTTAAAATATATAATTTAAAATATATAAATATATATATAAAATAAACATCCATAATTTAAAATATGCATATGATACCATATTACTTCAGAAAGGGCTTGAAATAATACTTGCTGAAATTGGAAAAATAATGCATAAAAGCAAGACTAGAACATTATGAAGACAAAAATCATGACTACTGAAGAATTGCATAACTTAAATGTTGACAATGATGAGACCAAAATAATTGAATATTTTCATCAGTCAAAATGGAGACTGCATCCAAGAATTCAGAAGAGGAGACTTGGAAGGACAGCTTTGAAGAGCTATAGAAGATTCTCAAGTTTAAGGATGTATCTCTGAAGACTGAGGCCAAACTTTGGAATATTGTTGTATTCCTGATTGATATATCCAAATGTGAAAACTGAATAGTGAGGGAACATGATGGGGTGAGGGTGGGAAGATTCATTTGGAGGTCTTGGTGAAAGAAAGGCCGGAGAGGAAGTGGCTACAGTTGCAGAGGGCCGGTAGCCACTTTTGCAATGTTTTTGTAATGTTCTTGCAACGTTTTTGCAATTTCTTATGATCTACACTAGTGTTTTATTTTACTGTACTGTATTCTATTCTATTATATTATTAGATGTATTGTGATTGTTGTTAGCCACTCTGTTAGCCACCGCGTAGCCCAGTTGGGCGGCATACAAATCCAATAAATCAAAATCAAATAAAATAAAACATACTGCCACTGCTCCCTGTGTCATCAATTAAGCAAAAACCTATAAAACAAAACACAGCTCACATGTCAATTGACTCTGCCACTCAACACAAATTCATGCTACTACGGAGTAGCATGTAAGATGCACATGCAGACAATGACGGCTCTGCCTGCGGGCACATCTTTACTCTTTGGCACGCATTGATTGCACCAATGAGGCATCTGTGAGTTTCTCTGAGTGAACATTTTTTGAATATCTGTGTGAATGCACAGAATATTCAAATTTGGATTTTCATTCTAACTGAGCACAGGGACCGGGGACCCCTGTAGCATTTGCTACTCCTGCTATATGGCTGATCTGGCATTGCCCATGTAACTTTTTTATTGTCAAGTGCTTTAAGGTGAAGCCTTAATTGCAGAAAGCCTCTTTAGCCCTATACTGCAGTAAATAACTATGATTTTAGGAACACTAGCTTAGATAACCAGTTTGGCTATAGAGTAGACCAGTTATGGTGAACCTTGGCACTCCAGGTGTTTTTGGACTTCAGTTCCCATGAACTCAAATCAGCACTCCTGCTGATCAGGGCTTCTGGGAATTGAAGTCCAAGAACACCTGGAGTGCCACGGTTAGCCTTCACAGGAGTAGACCAACAACTCAACACCAATCATCAGGCAGCTGTTAACTAACCTGACAACCCTGAGGACAAATGGCCTTGGGTGGTGAAGTCCACAGGGAAGGGTGATTGTTCCCAAGTGGATTAAATCCCACTTGAATCCATCTTGATGGGAGGGCAGCAGTTTCATCAATACTGGCCTGGGGCCAATGAGGACTTTGTGTGCCAAAATGGCTCAGGACCAGAACATGACTTGTGGAACTGTATCAGTAGTACGGGTGTCACACTGCAATGTGGAAGACAAATGGAAGGCCAATGCATTATATTGTTGGGACAATCTTCATGGCTGAATGCCATGAGGACAGCCAATATTCAGAATCAGATATGGCGCAACAACAAGAAGAGAAATATTTCAAAATGTATGGGCTCATTTCTGATAAGAATGTACCAGAATTCACACAAGTCTTCAGATTTAAAAAAAAACAAATGCAGGAGAAAACTAGGGCTCAGGAAGCCTAGTCTGAAGGCTTTGAAAGTTAGCTCTTCAAAGTCTGAATTTGAAATGCAAATGAAGAATTTTGTTTTGGTTCATTATTGAAGAACTTCTCAAAATTCTCAGATTTATCCCTATTTCTGATGAGAATAGAGATTTAAAAAGAGAAATTGAAACAGGCAACATACACTTTTTGGACTGAACTCATGATTGTCACCAAGACCAGAGCAAAGACTGGAAAAGTTACTTTTTTAGGGTTTCAGATCCCCAAAAACATTTTTGCCAGTTTGGTGGGATTCTTAGAAATCCTGAAAAGTAACTTTTACAATTTCTGGGCCGGCATATAAACAAAGCCTAATGTGAATCAAGTCTGTACACTTCACTACTCATACTATTTGCTTTATCATACTTCAGAAAGGGATATGTTACTCCTAGTTCTTTCTCTTGTGTACTTTGAAAATGAGTGAGGCTCCATGTAACATGCCTTACTTCCCTAGAAAGGAAATAAGATTCCTAATGAGGTTTGTGCTTCCTTCCACTGGCAGATCCCCCAGATAATTCAAGCATCACTCATTCCCTACTCAGATTTGCAAATGATTCCTAACATGACAAAAAGGGCCATGCAATTACCACTGCATCCATTTTAGGACCCCTGCAAAATTCCACACAAAGAAAGAGGGGTTCAGTGTGGCACTTAAAACAATTAAAATGTTTATTTGAAAGTCAAAACAGTGCCAGCAATAAATAACGATTGCTTTTCCCAATTCACAGTGCTAACTCCCCACTGAACTCTCTTGGGATGAGGTTTATTTGTTCCCTGTTGGGATTAATCCATAAATGAAGCCTCCACGTGGAACTCATCAGGTCTTTGTTTCCCCTTCATTGGTCTCTCTGGAATTGTAGCAGAGACTAAAGATCAAAATTAGGATTTTTTTTCTCCACGAGAGAGAAAGAGTTAGAGGTTTTAATTGGGTTTTTTTACAATTTTAAATCCATATTCTAAAAACATAAAATTAAGCATTGCTAGCTGGCTTGAGACTCAACATCAAGAAAACCAAGATAATGGCAACAGGCCCTATCAGTCCCTGGAAAATAGATGGGGAAGAAGTAGAAGCAGTGACAGATTTTACTTTCCTAGAATCCAAGCTCACTGCAGATGGTGATTGCAGCCATGAAATAAAAAGGTGACTGATTCTTGGGAGGCAAGCAATGAGAAACCTGGGGAGCATAGTGAAAAATAGAAACATCACATTGCAAACAAAAATTCGCAAAGTCAAAGCAATGGTATTCCCTGTGGCAATGTATGGTTGTGAGAGCTGGACCATTAGGAAAGCTGAGCGCAGAAGAATAGACGCCTTTGAAATGTGGTGTTGGAGGAGAGTTTTGAAAGTCCCCTGGACAGCGAGGAGAACAAATAGGTCAATCTTAGAAGAAATCTACCCTGACTGCTCCTTAGAAGGTCAAATAATAAAGATGAAGCTAAAGTACTTTGGACATCAAATTAGAAGAGAGGATTCACTTGAGAAAGCCTTGATGCTTGGAAGGGTCGATGGCAAAAGAAAAAGGGGACAGCCCAAGATGAGATGGCTAGATGGTATTGTAGAGATAATGGGCACAGAGCTGAGCGAGTTGAGGGGGATGGTGGAGGACAGGAGTGCCTGGCGGAGAGTGGTCCATGGGGTCGCAGAGGGTCGGAATCGACTGTGCGACTGAACAAGAAAAAGAGGGGGTACTTGGGTTCTTAGTCTACTGTCACAAAAACAATACTCACATGGAACCTTAAAGACTAAAAAAAATGACAAAAAGATTTATTTGGCATAATAACTCTAATAGTCTTGTGGCCTTTATTGCACTTCATCATATGTAAGGATTTTGTTGTTTATGATACAGCTATGAAGAATATGGAGACACATATGCATAGTGAGCTTTATGCAGGAAAAGAATTAACAAGGAAATATAATTTGGCAAAACTGAAAGCAGAACACTGTATTGTTATACTTTGAATATTTTGTATAATAACTCACTGTATTTTTGGACTATAAAATGTGCTTTTCCCCCAAAAAAGGGGGGACAACGAGGATGCGTCTTATGGTCTAAAGCATGCACACTCCAAGCACAAAATGGCTGCTTGGCTCGGTGCACATGCATGTTAAGATATCAATTGACGTGTGTGTGCAGCAAGTGCTCAGTGTGTATGCATCAACTGACATCTTTAAATGCATGCACGCCGAGTCAAGCAGCCATTTTGTGCTTGGACTCGGAGCTTGTATGCGTCCGGTGGAGGCCGCAGCGAGTGCCTATCCTAGCACCCTGTCCTATGCCACACCCCGGCGCCCCTACCCTAGCGGTGTGGCGAGCAGAGGCCACAGCGGGCTCCTGGCCTAGTGCCTGGCAGGCCCCCCTGTGCTGAGTGCCTGTGCGGCCTGCACCTGGTGGCATGGCGAGCGGAGGCTGCAGCGGGCATCTGGCCTATCACTGCACCACACTCCCCTCGCCATGCGGCCATGCATCGAGCGGCATGGTGAATGGAGGCCGTGGCAGGCACCTGGCCTAGCACCGGGGCATGCCCCCCGAGTACCCATACACCCTTCATTGGGCAGCATGGTGAGTGGAGGCCACAGTGGGTGCCTGGCCTGGTGCCTGGCTGAGCGCCTCCATGCCCTGCACTAACCATCCCCCCAGGAGGAGGACCCCCATGGCTGCACTGCTCGAGAGGCCTGCCACGTGCTCCCTGGTGAGTTGGAGAGGATTGCAGTGTCAGAGGGATTGTGTGTGTGTGTGAGGCCATGGCAGGCATGTGGTTTAGCGCTGGACCAAGCACCTCCATGCCACATGCCCCGCACCAGGCACCATGGTGAGCGGAGGCCAAAACAAGCCCCTGACCGAGTGCTGGGGTGACTGCCTCCATGCCCCGTATCCCCACAGGAGGAGGACAGAGGATCCCCCATAGCCGCATTCCCCAAGAGCCCTGCTGCATGCTCCCTGGTGAGTTGGAGAGGAATGGAGGGTGGGAGGGATTGTGTGTGTGTGTGTGTGTGTGTGTGTGTGTGTGTGTGTGTGTGTGTGTGTGTGCGCGTGTGCGCACACTTCTGTGTGTGTGTGTGTGTGTGTGCATGCATGCATTGGGTGATGGGTGTTAGCTCTTTGTTTTGTTGTGTTGCTGTTAAATATTACTATATTTTGTTTTATTTTAATACTGTATACATTTTAGTATACCAGTACTATTTGGTTCAGAATATTTTTTCTTGTTTTCGTGCTCTAAAAATTGGGTGTGTCTTATGGTCCGAAAAATACAGTATACTTCCTTTTTATTTGCTGAACACTCCACTTACTTCCTACTTGTGGGTATGCAGCTGAAGTAGTTTGATTTGTGCTCTTCATGTTAGTATCAACCATTAATTTTATGTCATGGTGATTTACACAAGCCTTTTAGTGTAGTATGTAGTGAGCACTACGTTTATGACAAACAAAAATCTGACTTGGGGTGTGACTACACTGTGAGGAAAATGTGAAATCATACCTCTCATTCCCTCAGAGAGAGAGAGAGAGAGAGAGAGAGAGAGAGAGAGAGAGAGAGAGAGAGAGAGAGAGAGAGAGAGTTTAAGTGCCTACCACAACAGTGCTGATGCCAAATCTTTGTTTTAAAACTGCATTATTTGCAAAGATCCAGCCCTTCTGGTGTTTTAACAATGCCTATCCAGTACCTCACTAGTTCCTCTGCACACACCTTTCTGCATTGGTTCAAGTTATCATATTCCTGAGCCAATGCTATAGATCCACTGTCAAAAAAAGAGATAAGAAGCTGTAGTCCCAGTGGCAGAAGAAACAATATGGATGGGGAAAGCTGAGAATCTAAGCTGATTCACATTGGCTTTTGTCATATGGTCAACGGAAAAAAATGCAAGTCAAACCATCCCAATCCCATAACATTGCTATCAATGCAGTCTCACCCTCTATCGTCTGAAACCCAAATCACAGATCATCACATGCTCTGGCATACGACTACGTATGGACTGGACCATTGGTGGGATGTCAAAAAATTTACTACCCCACCATGACGTCATCACAGTGTGGGCGGAGCTATCATCATGATGTGATGGGCGGGGCCAAAGAAAAATAATAAACAATAAAATAAAATAAAATAAAATAAAATAAAAATAAGCCCACACACCCCTCAGCCCGCCCACCCACCCACAACACAAACGCATAAATAAATAAATTAAATAAATAAATAATATAAAAATTACATTAAAATACACCACCCACCCAAACACCCACCCACCCAGCCCAAACATAAATCAACCGACCCACCCCAAACACAAACCCATCATTTACTTGTTAGTATAAGTGCCTAGGCAGTACCATGTTGCAAGATGGATATGGTGATCGTACCAGTTCTCTAGGAGAATATGTCTTAATGTAAAAGTAAAACAGCTGTACCTCCTTAAGGGTTCTCCAATTGGAACAGCACGGGTGTAGCTTATTGATGAGGTAACTCCAAGACTTTGCTTAAAAACCCCAAGCCAGGCCGCCAGGCCTGCCGGCCACCAGGCCTTTTTAGGAACTGTGGTAGTACGTCAATATAGGTAAAGGTATTAAATACACATTAAAATACACACAGACACACCACATCCAAAGGTGAGTCACTTATCCTGGGGAGCAGGCTAGCAGCTTCTCTTCCTTCTCCCCGCTTGGGAGGACAGCAAGGAGGCTGTGCATACGCGCCAAGCACTGTAGGAGTGTATGCACACCAAGTGCTTGCCGTGCATGCGCGGTGGGGGAACCAGTGAAAAGGTAAGCCCCGAAGGTGGTTCCCCCCAAAAGCTGCAACCAGTTCTCCGGGACATTGGGAAAATGAACTGGTAAGAACCTGTTACATCCCATCACTGGACTGGACTGAAGGTAAATCAGTATCTGCTGATAGAGTAGGGGTTGGTTTCTGACTCTGACAAGGAATCTGTTTAAAAATGGCAAAAACACAATTATTCATCCTATATTAAACTGCTAAACTGAGTAAAACATCAATGGAAGGACAGTAAGACTTATTCAATTTTTCTGACATTCAGGATTCTTTAATTTGTAAATGCATATGAGTCAAGTTGGTACACGTTGATGTTCTGGTTAAAAAAAGCCAAATCAGATGTCATAAATCTTAAATCTGATGAAATTAGGTATAGTTATAGCATGATTAACTTGTTCATAATGTTTTCATCCATGCCCTATGATTCATTGCACTAAAATGGCCATGTGACCAAATGTCCAATAGATAGTACAAACTCGAATCTTTTATAACCTGAGTTAAAGTCCTTTAGATGAATTTATTTTTACCTTTTCCTTGTTCTTTATTCATGAAGTTTTCCCCAGAATGTATTTATATATTGTTGTTCCTATATAGAAGTCAAAGCACTCAGGCCACTAACTTGTGCACAGTTGGCAGTCTGAGCCATGTTGCTGATTTACACATGTGTAACTATATTGCATAACTCAATGCTACATTAGAAGCAGCCTTTATTATGTTGAAATCACACTCAGTATTCATACTAGGCTTGCAGATTACACAATTCTATCCCATTACCTTCCATACCCCATTTTGTATAGGATGTTATGGTTTCTTCTTGACTACAAATTTGAGAACAGGTAGATAGTTAAGGTATTCGCCGATCGTTTTGACTCAGTAGTGGTCTGTGGGATGCCTAGTGCGGTGTAGTGGATGGAATTATGAATCAAACCCTCAGCCATGAAAACTCATAAGGTGGGGTGGAGTAAGTGAAATCACTTCTTAAATATCTTAACTTGAGCTATCACTTTGTCTCTGAAGTTTGAGTCAGGGTGTTATTGATTGGAGTAGCATCATTGACTTCTCTATCCATTTATACCTGCTGAAAGTTTTATCAATTCATTTATTTACTCTGTGAAGGTTTCTTAAATAAATCATTATACTTGTACATTCTTTGCGTTTACTGGTGTGAATAAGTATCTGAAACAGAAATCGAACCATTGTTTCCCTGAAAACAGCCCAGTGTGTATTATAGATGTAATACTGAACTTAGTGAGAAATTAGTGGGATATGTTATAAATTCAGTGAGATAACGAAGCACTGTCTGAGCCTCTATTTCTATCCACTTTTGTGGCGTAAAGATTAAATGCTTTCTTTTTGTAAAGCTCAATATACACCAGCTAGCCTAGGCTCTATTAAAATAAAGAAACTGAGGACTCAAGGAAAGCCTTTCCTAAGGCAAGCTCTCTTGTTAATATGCACCAACATGAAAGGGGGTCTTTTCTCTTATACAACTACTCTCTCTGTGTGTATGTGTGTGTAAATTGCAGGGGGCTCATTGGCATAAATCTCGGCTGCAACCTCCGAGGTAAACTGGATTTACATTACTTTCTGACAAGAATTAAATGAAGGCCTTGTGGATATACGGACAGCCTTCTAGACTGCAACAGATGGGCGTGAATGTGCTCCCTAGGCAAACTATCAGTGACATCTGTGTCCTCCAGATTCTGGTGGTCTCAGCCAATTAACAGGGAAATTGGGGGAGGGAGGGGGCCCACGGTCTACCCCACCCCCTTCCTTTAGCTAAAAGCTGAAGGAGAGGTGCTTGTGTTTAGAAATGAGATCAAGAACAGCCTGGAGCAGGAGAGGATA
This sequence comes from Furcifer pardalis, assembly GCA_030440675.1. NCBI lineage: Eukaryota > Metazoa > Chordata > Lepidosauria > Squamata > Chamaeleonidae > Furcifer > Furcifer pardalis. The sequence goes on from CP126892.1 coordinate 77,162,474, forward strand.
TTGTGTTTAAAAACTATAGAGATAAGTCTTAATGGGGGATTTAGGTTGCATTAGATATTAGTAAAGCACCAGAGTCTAAATGCTCTTTATAAAGTAGACTTTCCCTTCCACTTCACCTTCACATGCTGTCTTTTGGGCAAAAGATGCAGTTTCCCATATATGGGTGTTTTTTGTTCACAGTGTGTGGGCCACTTGATGGCAAGCTGGGATCCACCTTAAACAAAGTCACACCAATGGCATTTTTCCTGCTTCAGGAAAAAAAATACATTCTCGGATATGAGTTGCAGCCGACAACAATGACGAGGAGTTTATCCTGACTTTATAAAACTGTCAACAGTATAGAAGCTGGTCGAGCCCTTGGCAGGTAGAGCAAAATCTTGGCTCTGCATCAACTGTTTTAATACTTTGGCAGATTTCCTGGATTCTTGTGATTCTACAGTCCTATTCAAGTTCAGAGCAACATATATTGGAAGGAGCTTACTGTCCCACTCTATTATAACACTGAGGGCAGAAGAGATGAAAGGGGAGATACGGATAGAGTGCTGTACACAGATAGGCTGTCCATGAGAGCGCTAACCACTAGAATCAGAATGATGGTTCGGGGCGGAGCCAAGATGGCGTAGGGGAAACATCGTCTCTCGCTTGCTCTGCCATACCAATGTGGAATCAATGGGATAAATAAACACAAAATAGAAATAAACATACCTGGCGGTCCTGCTCCGAAATGCAGAGGGGCATGGAATTGGTGAGATATCCGGAGAGCAGCCGATTGTGAGCGGGGCATGGAAGACTGAGCCCCCGGTGGCGGAAGGGGGGGGTCGGAAGACTCAAACCTCTTCGCTGCCTGGTGGAGCTGTGGAAATAGTTTTTTTCTGTGCCGGAGCTTTGTGACGGAGGTTGGTGGCTGAGTTCCCGGAGGTTCTTGGAGGTTTTTGGGACGAAGTGGAACGGAAGGAAGACGTGGATGGCGGAGAGGAGGCAGGCCGTGGTGAGCCGGGGATCGGAGGCGCGTGTTCCGGGCAGCGGGTGGAGGTGTGTGTTTCCCGCTACCTGTTGAGCCGCGCCGGGATCGTTGGAGCAGCGGGTTGAGGTGTGTGTGTGTTTGCTGCCTGCCGAGCCACACCGGGATTGCTGGAGCAGAAGAAAGGCAGGGGAAGAGGAGTGAAGCGCGAACTGAGGAGGCAGTGCTGAGAAGGCAGCCTGAGTGAAATCGCACATAGAGCTTTATACATATATACTTTTAAAACATAGTTGAAGCGGGATTAAAGTGCTCTTGTTGGGTTATCGCTGTGGTGTTTGGGCTACCGATTTTTTATTTTTTTTTTATTTTTTGAGAAGTAATGGCGGACAGTTGAGCCTGAAAGGGGCGGTGACGAAGCGGTTCCTTTGTACTACAAGCCATGCCCAGGAAATACTGCGGTGGGAAAAGTGCCTTTTAAACTCTGTCAGCAGATTCGTTTTCAGGTTGTTTCTCTGTTCTTTCGGCTTTGAGAGATAGTGCAGGCCTTCAAGAAAAGACCTTGGAACTTTGATAAGAACAGTAATATTTTGACTCGGGGGCTAAACGTCAACTCCTTAATTAACAACAATATACAAGATCTTATATATAAGTGCCTTTGACTTAGATCAGGGGTGCCCAAACTTTTCGGCCCGGGGGCCGGATAACATTTTATCAGAGAGGGCCGAATTATCTTTCAATATACAAGATCCTATATATAAGTGCCTTTGACTTAGACCAGGGGTGCCCAAACTTTTCGGCCCGGGGGCCGGATAACATTTTATCAGAGAGGGCCGAACTATCTTTCAATATACAAGATCCTATATATAAGTGCCTTTGACTTAGACCAGGGGTGCCCAAACTTTTCGGCCCGGGGGCCGGATAACATTTTATCAGAGAGGGCCGAACTATCTTTCAATATACAAGATCCTATATATAAGTGCCTTTGACTTAGACCAGTGGTGCCCAAACTTTTCGGCCCGGGGGCCGGATAACATTTTATCAGAGAGGGCCGAACTATCTTTCAATATACAAGATCCTATATATAAGTGCCTTTGACTTAGACCAGGGGTGCCCAAACTTTTCGGCCCGGGGGCCGGATAACATTTTATCAGAGAGGGCCGATCTATCTTTCAATATACAAGATCCTATATATAAGTACCTTTGACTTAGACCAGGGGTGCCCAAACTTTTCGGCCCGGGGGCCGGATAACATTTTATCAGAGAGGGCCGAACTATCTTTCATGTGTAAATTCTGATTGTTATAGCTTGAATTAAGACACTGGGGTGTTTGTTGGGAAGGGAGGGGAAAGTAATGGAGGAGGTTGTGAAACCAAAAGGTCGGAAAGGGAAAAGGGGCAAAGAGCAAGAAGTGGGTAAAGAGCAAGAAGAGGAAGAGCGGCACACTCCATCACCGAACATGGAGCCTACAACGGCAGCAACGGATTCCACAGCAACAGAGCAAGGGGGCTCCCTCGACCTGGCCCAAAGGATGGACAATATAACGACAATTCTTCAACAGTTGGCCAAAAACATGGCTGATACTCAGGCAAAAATGACAGATACTCAGGTGACAATGCAAAAACTGGATGCAAATCAAACTAAATTGAATAAAACAGTAGAGGCCAACAGTGAAGAAATGAAAAGGGACAGGGAATTGGCCAGGCTACAATATGAAAGCCTGGCCAAAGCCCTTACAGACGTGAAGAAAGATGTGGTAGTAAATACACAAAGGATTGATGAGATTACAAATGCAATGCAGAAGGAGGTTAAAAATGCTATAATATCTGTAAATGAGCTTTATATTCAAGAACATGTAATGGAAAACAAGATGGCTGTGCAAGAGAGGAAAATGATGATGATGGAGGAGGGGTGGAGAAAATCTAACATTGTGATCCGTCACCTGCCTGAGAGGACGCCAGACAAGCTGAAAGAGAGAGTTTTGGAATGGTTGAACTCACTAAAAACGGGTAAAGATTTTGGATTAGACGATATTGGTGCTGTGTACAGGGTGGGGGGAAGGAAGGATAGGAAGACATCCAGAAACGTTCTAGTTAAATTTGCAAATTGGGCGGATAAATTGAAAGTGATGTCCTTTATTAGGCAAGCTGGGTCTGGCGCCCTAAAAATAGAAGGGCTGGATGTGGAGGTCTACAACGATATTGCGCCCGAGGAGAGGAGGTGGAAATACAAAATGAAACCTGTTACAAGATTGTTGGTAGCAAAGGGCGTTAAGTATGGTTGGCGATTTCCACAACAGCTGAGATTTTTTTATGACAAAAAATGGCATGTTCTTGATGTGAATACTGATGCATTGCTGTATTTAACACAAATTGGCCTGATCAAGGAGGCGGACGCGGATTGGATTCTTTTGAGAACAGAATTGTACAAAGTCGGTGTTATGGGATCGGTATCGGGCCGGGAGGAGGAGGGAGCAGTGGGAGGAGCAGTGGGAGGAGCGGACATTCCAGGGACAAGCGCGGAACAGGTGGGATGATAAAAAGTAAAATTTAATCATGGTCAGAGTCGGGGAGCTATTGGAGGAAGTATATGCCATCTCTCTCCGGCCCCCCCCCTCCCCTCTTTGGAGAACAAAGGTGACATCGGGAAGAAAGATGTGGGGAGGGAAGAAGAAAGGGAAAGATTAGGTAAGTCTGTTTTTTATTATTTTTTATTTAGTGAAATTAGTTTTTTGATATTATTATATTTTGCTTTGTTTAATTTCTTTAGTAGTAGGGAAGCAGGAGGGTTTTTAGGGAGCACGTCCAGGGAAGGAAACGAACAATGGGAGGTGGAGTTAGACACAAATGGTTAAGTCACTGAAAATAATAACGTGGAATGTGAAGGGAACAGGGAATGCCCTGAAAAGAAGGAGATTGCAGATGTCGCTCAACAAAGATAGGGCTGATATAATTTTTTTGCAAGAAACTCATCAAAAATCTGCAGATGTCAATAATTTGGTGGTGAGGGGAATCGAAATATATGAAAAAGCATATGGGACATCCAAAGCTAGGGGAGTTGCAATCCTGATTTCGGAAAAATTGGGGTTTACGGTGAATAAAATTATTGCTGACCCAGAAGGAAGATATTTAATAATAAAAGGAAAAATAGAGGAAGAAGAGATAACGTTGGTTAACATCTATGCTCCAAATGACAAACAGCAAGAATTTTTAGATAAAGTGGGGAAAATTTTGAATAAGGAAGGGACTAAACGCACGGTCTTATGTGGAGATTTTAATATGATGTGTTCAGATATTGACAGTACAAGTGTAAAAAAAAGAGGTAAAAAGTACATATTAGAAGAATGGAGAAAATTCATGGGTATGAAGGATGTTTGGAGAGAACTTAAAGCGCAGGAAAGAGAATATACTTATTATTCACACGTGCATGATATGTACTCACGGATAGATTATATTTTTGTAACAGAAGAATTAGTCAAAACAATTGAGGATATAAAGATCGGGACATTTAGGGAATCTGACCATGCAAAGGTAACAGCAAATATAAATCTTAAAGAGATAGAAAAAGGAGGGTATATTTGGAGATATGATGCGAAGTTATATCGAGAGGAATCAACGAGGAAACAAATTATGGAGAAATGGGAGGAAAGTTGGAAATTTAATGAAAATAATGAGGTCAGTCGGGGAGGAGTTTGGGATACAATGAAGGCAATCTTTAGAGGGGAATCGATAAAACTGAATAGTATTAGAAATAGACAAATTCAAAATAGGAATCAGGAATTGGAACAACAATTAAAACACCTTCACATGGAATATGCTAAAAAGAAGGATCAGAAAACATTTCAGAAGATAAAAAAAATTAAGAAAGAGTTGGATGGGAAAGATATTGAAAAAGTAAAGAAAGATTTGATCTTTCTTAAGAGAGAATATTTTGAATATGGCAATAAAAATTCTAAATTATTGGCAAAAGCAGCAAGAGATAAAAAGAGTAAAGGGCAGGTTGGTGTCTTGGTAGACAAGAATGGGAAAAGATGCAACAAAAAGAAAGAAAAAGCTTTGCTTATTGAAAACTTTTATAAAAATTTGTATTCAAAAAAAGAGGTAAACCAAAGAAAAATGCGACTAATCTTTGAACAGCAACAAAATAAAAAAATTACAGAGGAAGATAGGAATAAAATGGAGCAAGGAATATCTATGAAGGAAGTAGAAGATGTAATAAAAAAGTTGAAAAAGGAGAAAGCACCTGGGGAGGATGGTTTACCAGCTGAGTTTTATAAAGATTTTATGCCTTGGATTGCCCCGAGATTATATGAGTTATATAATGGGATTTTAGAGGGAGATGCAACTCCAGATTCATGGAACAGGTCGATTATAGTTTTGATTCCCAAGCCTGGTAAAAATATAGAAAAAATTGAATCTTATAGACCAATTTCCCTGATCAATCAAGATGCAAAAATTTTTACAACGATTTTGGCAAACAGATTAAATGGTTTCATAGCCAATTATATTAAGAAGGATCAAGCGGGATTTGTTAAAAACAGACATATGGCGGACCTTATAAGAAGAGCAGTGGACATACTGGATTTAGCTGAAAAAAGAAAGGAAAAGATGGGATTCTTAGCATTAGATATTTTCAAAGCCTTTGACTCTTTACAATGGGTGACGATTCATGAGTTGATAAGATTATATGGATTCGGAGATAAATTTCAAGGGGTTATTGGAAAGTTATATAAACAAGGTTCGGCAAGAGTCAAATTCAATGAATCTTATACAAATGAGATTAGGTTAGAGGCGGGTACGAGACAGGGCTGTCCATTGTCACCTTCATTGTTTATATTGGCTATGGAAATGTTGGCAAATACAATTCGTCAAGACGAGGACATAATTGGAATGGAAGGTACCAAAGTAAGCCTCTATGCAGACGATACACTGATAACGGTGAAACATCCAACAAAAACTATAGCTAAAATAAATAAACATTTGAAAGACTTCGAGGAAGTAACGGGACTGAAAGTTAATTGGGATAAAACAGAAATGATCTTAGTTAATGGGAACAAAGAAGACGAGGAGTCAATAAAAAGGAATTATAATGTGCAGATTACACAGAAAATGAGGTATTTGGGAGTAATGCTATCACATAAAATTGGGGAACTCAAAGAGTTAAATTATGGAAGACAGAAGAAGGAAATAGAGAAGAAAATAGCACAATATAGTAAATTAAATTTGTCATGGTTTGGTAGGATAGCCATATGCAAAATGATGTTAGTTCCTAAATTGAATTTTTTGTTTGATGTTTTACCGTTAAGACACACTGACAAGGAGTTGAAAGGATATCAGAATATGATCAATAGGTACTGTAATGGAAATAGAGGAGCTAGAATAGCCAAATCACTGTGGTATCTCTCACAAAAGGAGGGAGGACTAGGGATTCCCAATGTTATTAAATATTATAGGGCCTTTCAAATAAGAAATGTGATAAAGATTTTAATTAGGCAAGAAACAATCTGGGAAAGAATTGAAGGGAAAGGATTTACAAAGGAGGGTAAGGCGCAGTTTTTATGGGATGGAAAGGAAAAAGGAAAAAAGGAGATTCAGGTTCTGATGTTAAAGACAACAGTGGAGACATGGAACAGAGTGAGGAATGAGCTTGCTCCGGGGATTTCACCGATTTTAGAGGTGGAAGATTTTCAGGATTTTCCAATTAAAATTGATAAAAAGATTAGGGATATATTGGTAGAAAAGAAGGTAAAATTATTAAAAGATTGGGTTAACACTTGCAAAGATCAGGAAAAAAGGCATGAGCTGTACACGCAACTACAATTAGATTGGTTTAAGATCCTTCAGATAAATAATTGGAATAAGAAATTCCTAAGGGAAAATGGACTAAATAGAGATTGTACGGAATTTGAGATACTTTTGGCTAAAGTCAGGAATGAAGAAATGGGTATTAAAGGATTAGTCAGTAAAATCTACAAGATCCTGAATAATAGCCAAAGTATACAAGAGGTGTTAAGACAAAGTTGGGAACAGGAACTAGATATAAGAATACCAACAAAAAAATGGCAAAAGATGTGGGAAAGAAGGATAATGAGAACAATGTCGGTCAGAATCAAAGAGCATAATTATAAAATAGTATGGAGATGGTATAGGACCCCAGTCGGCCTGCACAGAATGTATAGTAATCTGAGCGATATATGTTGGAGATGCAAAAAAATGAAGGGAACATATGAGCATATGTGGTGTAGCTGTGAGGCATTAAAATTTTTCTGGGAAAGAATAGAAAAAGAAATAGAGAATATATTAAAAGTGCAGATCGGAATGGGGTCAGATACAATCTTGTTAACAGATATAGGAGATTATGATATGAATAAGAACAATAAAGAGTTATTGACTATAATGTTGACCGTTGCAAGATTATGTATAGCCAAAAAGTGGAAATGTAATGAACAAATCAATATTCAAGATTGGTATATACAAATGTGGGATTTAGCGTTAAATGAAAAGCTTACTTGGGAAATAAATTGTAGGAAAGGAAAAACGCAAAGTAATAATTTCTGGAGGATCTGGGAACCTTTTATAAGTTATTCTTTGGAGGAAAAAAAGGGCATACCCCCTGTACAAGAACAGAATGACTTTTGGAAATTGTAAAGGTACAGAACTCCCTGGACAGTGTATATAGCACGAGGGTGGTGTTAATGGGCTAATAGAAAAGAAGGTGTAGAAGATTATGTCTAAAAAGGTGGTAAATGTAACACGTAATATCGTTATGCATAAAATACTCTACATGATCTTCATAAGTCTAGATATTTCTGTAATTGTCTTGTTATGTATTTCTGTATTTTTGTACTTTTGTACTTTTGTATCTTTGTATTATTTTTTTTAATACCTAATAAAAATTTAAAAAAAAAAAAAAAGAATCAGAATGATGGTTCATATAGTGAGGCTGACTAGATAAAGCCGCCTCTCCCTCTTTAGGCTGCCATGGGACTGTGTTCTACACTACAGTGGAGAGAGAAGGGCTAGTCCAGTGGTGGTGAACCTATGGTACGCGTGCCAGAGGGGACACTCAGAGCTGTCTCTGTTGGTGCATGCCACTGCCCTGCCAGCAGCCCAATGGGAGCGCTTCCTCCCTCCCCCAGCAGTTTGCCCCGCCCCTCTGCCCAGCAGCCCAATGGGAGCAGTTCCTCCCTCTTCCCCAGCACAGAGTTTGCCCTGCCCCTCTTTTTGGGCACTAGGTTTCTAAAAGGTTCATCGTCAAAGGGTAGTAGGTTCTCTTCAACCCTTGTGTAATAACTTATTCTAATAGTTTATTTCATTTCCACAGCTTGGACTGAACTTTAATCCAGATTTCACCTGGTAAGCAATCTCATGATGACACAAATATGGAAATGTTATATTTGAATGGGTTAGCCATGTCTATTTTAGTATCCCATGTGAAAGACCAGGGATTTATGCACTGTGGATCTTTGAAGTGAAAAGAAAAATTAGAAATAAAATTCTCTGAGACTCAGAAATGTCATTACAGTACAGTATTTGCAAAACATTCTAAATGTGTAAATTTTTGCGGAAAAATTAAAGCACATAGTAGTCATGTGGTCTGCTAGACAGACATATCTATAGGAAGTATATTAGTTTGCCTCACTCACAAGTTCTTTTCAGGACTAAGACAATTTATCAGCATCATGGCCTTCCATTGTGCCGCAGTGGCTAAACTGCTGTACTGCAATCAAAAGGTTGCAAGTTCAGTCCTGACCAGCACTCAAGGTTGACTTAGTCTTCCATCCTTCCGAGGCTGTTAAAATCAGTACCCAGCATGTTGGGGGCAAAATGCTAATTAATATGTGAACAGCCCAGAGAGTGCACTAAGCGGCTATTGGGGTGGTATAGAAGTGTGATTGCTTTGCTTCCTTAAATCTCCCTCCACCCTTATCACAATGCTTCTTTATTTTTGTTTTATTTTTGTTTCTTCTCTAATGATAATAATAATACTGTACCATATAAATACAAAAAGGCCATTATCATATTTCTACTTCTCATTATTGCTACTAAAATGTAGAGTGAATCCCAGTATCTGGTTTGCCTCATGCTGATTGGTTATTATAACTCATCTAAACTCAACACAAGCAGAAGTAAGTGCTTTTGCCCTACCACTCTATCCCTGGTTTAATCACCTTTCTGTATCTGGAGGGAGATGAGTTTGAAGAAGAGCTCCATTATCCAGTGACACCCTACAGGAGCTGGGTCTTTGAAATCCCAGGGTCCTGACTCATAAGGAGAGCCTGACTCACAAAGATAGCAGAGCTCTCTCTCTCAAATTTGCTTTCTCCCATGTGAAGTAAGGTAAAAGGGGCCCTTACTTGAAAGTCAGTCATATCCAACTCTAGGGTTCAGTGCTCAACTCTGTTTACAGCCAAAGAGTCAATGCTGTCTGCATTTGCAGACATTTCTGTGGACATGTGGCAGGCATGACAAGACACCGGAATGCATGGAATGCTGTTTACCTTCCCACCAAAGTTGTACCTGTTTATTTACTTGCAATTTCTTGCTTTCAAATTTCTAGGTAGGCAGGAGCTGGGACAGAGACAGGAGCTCACTCCATCATGCAGTACTTGGGTCTCAAGCTACTGACCTTCCAGTCATCAAGCTCAGCAGCTTAACTAGTAAGCCACGGTAGTCCCATGTGAAGTAGGGTGACAGAATCAAGATAAATGGGGTGTGGCAAGAATACTCCCACATGTGGTTAGACTGCTCAAATTTAAACCAGCAGAATAGAGTGTCCAATGGTAGCTATATTCAGCCAATGGGCAATGGAGGAGGTCCCATCCAGCTTGGCCATTTCCCCCTGGTCTCCTTCCTTCTGAACCATCAACTTGCAGGTGAGTCGCTACTTAGGAGGAGAGAGGTTGTATTGGTCAGGCCAGAAACCTTGTAAGCAGAGATGCGGCTTGTATGTTTTGCTTTTCAAACTTTCCAATGCTTATATCAGTGCATTCAAGCTTGGATGGCAAATCTCTCTCTCTCTCTCTAACACACAGACACACACACATCTGCTGTCAAAGAATTCTTCTATTCATTAGCCCTACATTCTGCCTATCCTCTATATGTAATGTGATTAAGACCAGAGGATGTTATAAAGTAAAAGAAACATGTGGCCAAAGGCAGAATCTTGAGGGAGTCCCAATTTCAGGAACAAAAGTACCTGTTGTTTTTTTACTGGCAATGGCCATAAAAATACAAGTTTGGACTGTTTCTTCATGTGGCTACCTTGCCAACTGTGGCTGCATGCCGAAAAGCGAATCAACATTAGGAGTAATAAATTTTAAAAACTCATTAAAAAGACATAACGAATTTGGTACACCACATATTTGTAGATCAAAGATACCTTTGAAGTGACCAAATGCTACTTTGTGAGCAAGTGAAATGGCTTCCTTTCTTTTCTGACCTTACTTGGTGGGATCCAATAAAATAGAAGTTAAGGAAATTGTTATTGTCTGAATATAGCCAGAAGAATGACAGCCTTGTCCCAAAACTACAATTGGGAGAATCATGAAGGCAAAGCCAAGTGACGCAAGGAACTGAGATTGCTTTTCAAGCTAATCTTGTCTTGCAGCCGTTGTCACCCACAAATCCCATCCACTTGCTGTGTGAAACAGCTTAGCCTTTGTCAGTGTTAACAGGGTCTAGAAAGACTTCTCTTTCATGAATATGTATCATCAGCTCTCCATGTCTACAGAGACAAACTCTTCAAAACTCCAATAAAAAAGGGGGGACCCTCACCAACCAGCCACCAAAATCCTATATGTACTATTGGGTTGGAGAGCTGAAATACTAGTAAGTAATGTGAGCTCACACATTTGAAATAAACCAGAGCAATTTGCTGGTCTAAACCTTTCTTTGGACTCAAAGCATTTTAATTCAAATGTATAAAACCTGCCATGACCTCTAAGATGAGAAGAGATGATTATGCATTTCAGTGTTGCAACATCATGCATATATTTCTCCACAAGTACTGTAGAGGCAATGAACATTCAGTTCTTCTGTGAAAACTAACAGGATCATAAATTCCAATTTATAAATTACAGAAAGTTAATTTCTTCCCATGAATTAGCAGTTCTGATCACAATATTGAGTAAAAGTTCCTAGATACCGGTATTATAAAATTTAGTTATCTCACAATAACAGGTGGGAGCTCAGCAAACGTTTTAGCTTTCATTATTATATTACATTAGATAACATTTTTGAATTAATAACCAAGTTTTCAATCTGAACTACAATAGATTTAGAAACATGTACCCAGATGAGCTAATTCATAATTAAGCTTTCTAATATGTAATGCTATTCAAAATCTTGATTTAAAAAACTCACAGAACCTTTTTCATCATCTGTAGAAGAAAGAAAAATTAACAATGATGCAAACCAAACATTAATGATGTTACAGGGCCATATTGCAGAGCTAAGAATGGGTCAATAACACCACAACACATACAACACTCATCACAGTAAATTTTATAGAAGAAATCTTACACAGCCTGAAATGTTTACTTTGTCTGTCTTGTGTGGAAATAATATTCAGAATCAATATATCTCAGTAAAACAGCTTAACCTAACAGTTGTGCCTACTTTAACATTATTGTTTTATACATTGAGAAAAGTGGCATAGCATTATAATAATAATAAAAAAGAGTTTCTGATCAGAAATCCTTTGAATATCATCTCTGCTGTGAACTCACTAGGTGGCCATAGACAGGTCATTGTTTCCCTATTGTTTCCTCCTCTATGCTACTGCCTTTACCCATTTCCAAATACAGTAATACCTCATATAACATTAGTATCGAATAACACTAAAATCGCATAACATTAAGGAATCTGGGGGGAAGAATTGCATCAAATAACATTAAGATCCTATGGGATGCTTCAGATAACAACCGCAAAAGCCTGTGTGGTTACAATGTATCTCTATGGATCCCATAGAGGATCAGATAACACTAAAAATCATATAACACCAAGACTTGTGGAACCAGGTTTTAGTGTTATATGAGGTTTTACTGTACCAGAGAAACTCAATATAAAATTCATTGCATCATCAATTTGATTATTTTTAAAAAGGGAAGGGTTCAAACTGATTTCTACTGGATATTGTTGTCCCAGTTAACTTATTTCATGACATGAGTACCTCATTCTCTTTAAAGTTGAAATCTAATTTTTGTATAATATAAATCCCTTGCTAATGTTGCAATTTTTAAAAATAAAAAAGGTACTGTACTTTTAAACCAAAGCTTGGAAAAATTGTTTTTTTCATCTTTGCTTCTTGGCAGCCATGCTACTAGAGGATTTGGGAGCTGAAGTTCAAGAAAGCCCTCTATCTACTCTCCGGCTTCTCTGATTCCCTAGACATTATGGAAAACCCCCACAGGATTGTTCATAATGTTGAGTGAAAGGGCAATACAACTCTATGACAATGGAATAGGCTACCTAGAATGGAAGGTGGACTTTCTTTTCCCAGAGCTTTTAAAGTATTGACCATATGGGTCAACAGCATCGTAACTGTAAAGTCCTTGCATGTCACTAGACTGACTGGATGATATTTGAGTTCTTTCCATTTCTCCAATTTCAAGCTGTACAGTTGTTGTTGTTATACATAGCCCACCAAACTTTGGCTGGATTTCATTCTTCAAATATTCATAGGCCTTTCCTCAAAATATGTGCTAATCCAAGTAAGATCAACTTTTTGTTAATATTATTATTGCACTTCTTATTTCTTAACATTGCTGGTACCTGGAAGTGGACTAAAGGGTGAAGCTTAAAAATTAGGAAGCCCTAAACATTTGCAGGTGAGGTAAAATGTTTGCAAAATCACTGCTTTCTTGAAATTTAAAGAAGCAAATTAGCAGCTATGGGTAGGGTACACAGAAAGAACCTCCTCAAAGATTGTGGTATTTTTGAATTACAATTGGGCGTATCCTGGTAACGACAACCTTGTGTGGCCGGCTAATCTTTCTCACTCTAGGTGAAAGAACTGCAGAATGAATTCACCAAAAGGTGCCTCCATTTTGGCAGTTTCACATCTAGTCTAAATATGGAAGAAGAAGAAACTATGGGTAACTGTTTTAAATCCATAACCAAAGTTTTTGGAACAACTCTATTTGTTGAAATGAGTATTGGCAGGAGGATAACTTGAATTTGTTTTCATATATTTCTTAATTTCTTGCTTTAATGTTTCAAATTTTCTTTGTATTTTCTGTACTTTTGAGATTGCTTGTTGATGGAATTCCAATTTCTATAATGTATGGATTTTTTATCCAGAAATAGAACATCTGGATTATTAAAATCAATTTTTACCTTTGATAAGGACAGGTTTCACTTACCAGTAACTGTCGTTCTCCGAGTATGTTGTTTGGGGATTCACACTGATGGGTTCTGCGCCTGCGCTGAATCCGGAGCGGAGCTGGAAAGCTGATTGGATAAAGAGTTTTGAATGTGGGACCGCCCACCATGCCCAACCCCTTTAGGCGCCATTTCGCGCTCTCCCCTCAGTTTGATATTAAAGCTGCCCGCTAAGCCTAAGGCCATCTCAGGCCGGCAGCCCTGAGGGGAGGCAGGGTTGGGTTGTGTGAATCCCCAAACAACATACTCGGAGAACGACAGTTACTGGTAAGTGAAACCTGTCCTTCTCCTTCGTGTTGTTTGGGGATGCACACTGATGGGTGACTAACAAGCTCACTTACTTGGATGGTGGGCAGCCGGCGTCCTGAGATGTAGGAGAGCGCGATGGCATCATGGATGGGCGGTCATCAGCGAAGAGGATCGGAGACCAGCCGTCAGGATGGACCTGCCCCGTCTGACATCAGGGGCGGACCTTGTATCAACCCGGTAGTGGGTGATGAAGGTGGAGGACCTGGACCAAGTGGCAGCCTTGCAGATATCCTCCATCGGGATGCCCTCTAGGAATGCAGTGGAGGAAGCCAGTGTCCTGGTGGAGTGAGCCCGGACATGAGGCGGAGGTGGCAGGGATGACATCTGATAGGCCAGGTAAATGGTACCTGAGATCCATTTAGATAGTCTCTGGGCAGACAGAGGCTGTCCCTTAGTCTTGCCACCATAAGCCACAAACAGTTGTTTTGCTCTCCTGAAGGACGCAGTCCTCTGGGTGTAAAACAGCAAAGCCCTCCTGACATCCAACGAGTGCCACACTCTCTCTTGTGGAGACGAGGGATTCAGGAAGAATGCTGGAAGCGTGATGGCTTGGGCCAGGTGAAATTCAGTCAGGACCTTGGGCAGGAATGTCAGATCTGGGTGCAACACTGCCCTGTCAGGGTAGAACTTGAGAAAAGGAGGGTCAGACCGAAGGGCTGCCAGCTCCCCTGCCCGTCGGGCAGAAGTGATAGCTACAAGGAAAGCAGTCTTGTAGGAGACAAATTTAATGTCCACCGAAGCCATGGGTTCAAAGGGTGCCTTCGTGAGTGCGGTGAGCACTGTAGTGAGGGACCACTGAGGGGGTGGTATCTTCACTGGAGGATAGGCGTTGCGTAGCCCTTGAAGGAACCTTTTAACAGTTTTGTCTCTGAAGGCGGAGGACAATACTGAAGAAGGTGGGGCCTTGGCGACCACAGCAGCTAGGTGGACCTTCAATGATGAATGTGCGGATCCCAACTCGGCGAGGTGCAGGAGGTAGGACATGACATCCTGCAGGGATGCGGAGTCCACGGTGCGGTCGCTGGATGCTAGGAAGTCAGTGAAGCGACGGTACTTGGCATCGTAGGACTTCCGTGTGGAAGGTTTCCTTGACAGATCAAGGATCCGTGCTATGTTGGGCGGATAAGCCAGGCCGTCAGGTGTAGGCTCGGCAGATCCGAGTGAAGGATCCGACCGTCTTCCATGCGGAGGAGATTCGGATCGGTGGGTAGGCGGAGACGATCGCAAGCCAGGGTTTGGAGTAGTGGGAACCACGGCTGGCGCGGCCAGGACGGGGCAACCAGGATCGTCCAGGCGTTCTCCGCACGGATCCGTATCAGGACCCGTTGGATGAGAGGGATCGGTGGAAACATGTACAGCAGTTCCTGGTGCCACGGCACCATGAAGGCATCGCCCTCCGATCCGTGGCCGATCCCTGCTCGGGAGCAGTAACGGCGGCACTTGGAGTTGGTCTGTGACGCGAAGACGTCTAGGGTCGGTGTGCCCCACCGTCGGCACAGGCGGTCGAACACCGATCCGTCCAGTTCCCACTCGTGCATTGCCGTCCCTTTGCGGCTCAGGGAGTCTGCATCGGAGTTCAGGGTGCCCTGGATGTGGACACCTATGGGGAACACATGTACCTTCAGGCACCACTCCCACATCTGGACGGTCAGGTAGAGGAGGGAGAGAGACTTGGTCCCTCCTTGCCGGTTGAGATAGGCTAGTGTCGTGGTGTTGTCCGAGGCGATCTGCACCACACTGCCCGCGATCGACGGTCTGAAGGACCTCATCGCCTTCCATACCGCTAGCAGCTCGAGGAAGTTGATATGGTGGTCGGCTTCCTCGGGCGTCCATATGCCGTGAATCCGTAGTCCGCGGCAGCATGCACCCCATCCGTGGGTGCTCGCGTCGGTGGTGACTTGGATGGACGGTGCGGGAAGGGTGAAGAGTCTCCCCGCGGTCACATTCTGGTCCATTGTCCACCAGTTTAACTGGTCTCGGAGTTCGGGAGTCGGTGTGAGCCACTTCCCGAGGTTGTCGTGGGTGCCGTTGAAGGAGGAGAGGAACCACGACTGGAGGGAGCGCATCTTGAGTTTGGCGTGCGAGACCACCGCCGTGGTCGACGCCATGAGTCCTAGCAAACGGAGGGCGTCCCTCGCACGGACCCGACGTCCGCCCTGGATCCGTGCCACCACTGTGCGGATGTCGAGCAGACGTTTGGTTGGGGCGTAGGCTCTTAGAGCCAGAGAGTCTAGAACGGCTCCGATGTATTCTATTCGTTGAGTGGGGGTCAACTGGGATTTCTTGAAGTTGACCCGCAGACCGAGGCTCTGCATAAGGGCGAGGCAATGTGCAACGTCGTCCTTGGCTTTTTGTTGGGTCGGGGAGCAGATCAACCAATCGTCTATGTACGGGAACACTTGGACGCCTTGCAGTCGCAGATGAGCAGCCACCGGTGCCATGCACTTCGTGAATACCCTCGGAGCGGTGGAGAGGCCGAAGGGTAGGCATGTGTACTGGTAGATGTTGCCGCCCACCTGGAATCGGAGGAAACGACGATGTTCCCTCCTGATGGACACGTGAAAGTAGGCGTCCTTCAGGTCGATGACGGTGAACCAGTCCCCGTGGTTGATCAGCGGGAGGATGGAGTGAAGGGTTACCATCCGGAACTTCCTCGCGTCGATATGCTTGTTGAGAAGACGGAGGTCCAGGATGGGACGTGCCCCCCCGTCTTTTTTGTCCACAAGGAAGTATCGGGAGAAGAACCCTTCGTGAGACTCCGACGCTGCGACCGGCTCTATGGCGCCCTTCTCTAGGAGAGCTGTTAGTTCCTCCTGGAGCGGTGGGGATGGATCGGTGATGCGGATCCGTCCGACAGTAGGGCATCTCTCGAACTCGATCGCGTAGCCAGAGTCTAAGATGGTTAAAACCCATCGGTCTGTGGTGATGGCAGACCACGCCGATAGGTAGTCGGAAAGGGGGCGGTAGGGTAGAGTCTCGGTCACGGAAGAGTCAAACACGTTGTTTGCCCTTCCGTTCCGTACGCTTGCCAGTCTGAGGCCGTTGCTGGTAGCGTGGACGGTTGGGTTGTTGGCGCTGCCGGTAGGGCTGGTACCGGGAGTAGTCCCCTTGTCTCTGTGGCGGGCGAGGTTGATAGGATGGGCCCGCCTGAGACGTCGACGGCTGGTCCTGATGGTAACGGCCGGACCCACGGTGTGGAGGGCGGAGCTGTTTTATTGTGGCGTAGTCCCCTTTCAGCTCTCCCAAGGAGGTGTCGGTCTCCTTGGCGAAGAGGCCCTCGCCATCGAAGGGGAGCTCCTCCACGAGCCGCTTGACATCGTCCTGCAGGTTAGCCGAACGGAGCCAGGCGTGGCGACGGAGCTGGATGGCAGAGGCCAAGTTTTTTGCCTCCGACTCGGTGACGTGGCGGCCGGTGCGGATTTGCTGGAGGGAGAGGTGGTTGCCCTCCATGCAGAGTTTTTCAAAGTCCGCTTGTCGATCAGGTGGCAGCAGGGACTTGAACGACTCCGCTTGCTCCCAGAGTCGACACTGGTAGCCTCCCATGGCCGTCGCGTAGTTGGACGCACGGAAGGACAAGGAGGCATTGGCGTAGAACCTCCTGCCCAGTGCGTCCAGCTTCTTCCCCTCTTGGGTCGACGGGATGGGAGTGCTGCTGATCGGCGTCCGGTGTTGGGAGCCCTTGACCACTCGGGAGTTCGGTGCCGGGTGAATGTGCAGAAAGTTGGAATCGTCCAGCAGTCTGTACATAGAGTCCACTCTGTTGGATACGGAGTGCGAAGAAACCGGCTTCTTCCACACCTCCTTGGCCGCTTTCGCAATCTTAGGGAGCAGTCCGAGGCGGACGGGGACCAGCTCCTTGCGGTCGGCCAAGCCGCAGACGACATCCTCACAGTCGTCCGGGGGAGCCTCCGCCCGAATCCCAAGGGTGGATCCGAGGCGAGTGATCAGTCCGGTGTAGGTCTTCAAATCCTCCGGCTGGGATCCGTGGACGGCGCCGATGTTGTCGTCCGGGGACTTGTCGACCGCAACCGGCGGTGGCTGATGCTGCTCCTCCTCCTGATCCGACGAGTCGGAGTCTCCTGACCGCTCCGAGACGCTGGGCGGTGGCAGGTAGACCTCGGGGTCCGAGTCCGACCAGTACGGCCTGGCGGATCTCGGATCGCTCCCCGGCAAAGGCAGCTGGTACGGAGGGAGAGAGGCCTCCGACCGCGCCTGTTCCACCCTCTGCCGCTTCGGTGCGGGGCCCTCCTCACGGAGCGGTGGTGCTTCCGTGGCTGGTGGTGAGGGCAGAGGGCGCTCCCACGGTGTCGTCTGCGGGCCGTAGAGCTCGGTGTGCAGTTTCCGCACCATCGCCTCGATGTACGGGGCGATGAGGCTCAACTGGGGCGGCGGTTCGGTAGCCGGACCAGGAACCACGGAAGGACTGCGGAGGGAGGAAGACCTGTGCGGTGGTACAGGTGGAGGAGTCTCCGGCGGCGGTGGAGGGCTGTGGGCCCTCTCCGGCGTGGCGTCCCGGGCCTCGGTCGACATCCTACCCGGCGTAGGTGGAGCTGCGACCGGGGCGGATGCTAGGGAGCGTGGCGGCGAAAGTTGAGCCGGTGCCGGGGTCGGAGGAAGAGAAGACGAAGAGCTACGGCGCTTCTTTTTCTCTTTTTTGTCTTTCTTCTTCTTCTCCTGCTCCTTCTTCCGCCTGAACAGTTCAGAGGCCGAGGGCCTGGAAGAAGAAGCGGAGGTTGAAGGAGCAGACGTGGAAGCGGCCTGCTCTGGAGCTGGGGGAGCCGGTGGTGCCAGTGCGGCCTCCATGAGGTAGGCTTGAAGGCGGTACTGGCGGTTCTTGATGGCGGCCTTCGAGAAGCCGCGACAGACTTCGCAGGTCTGGACCTGGTGACTCTCCCCGAGGCAGCGAAGACAACGCACGTGCCCGTCCGAGCTAGGGAACTTTCTCTTGCAGGACGGACACTGCTTGAACGCTGCCGCTGAGGCCATCCACCGAAGTAGATGGCCGAAGAGAAAAAATTATCCCGGCCGGGAGGCCCCGACACGAGATGTTGGTCTTTTTTTTTTTTTTTTAAACGGCGGCTGAGGACGAGCCCCAGCCACACGAGGACCAAGGGAACAAGTCCCCTAGTCCGAGAAAAATTGTAAGGTAGGAAAAATTGGAAGATTCTGAGACAATCTCAGCAAAGTACTCACAGCTTTTTTTCCAGGCTCCTGCTTGCGCAGCGGAAAAAAGCAAACTGAGGGGAGAGCGCGAAATGGCGCCTAAAGGGGTTGGGCATGGTGGGCGGTCCCACATTCAAAACTCTTTATCCAATCAGCTTTCCAGCTCCGCTCCGGATTCAGCGCAGGCGCAGAACCCATCAGTGTGCATCCCCAAACAACACGAAGGAGAACTTTACATTTCCCAGCAGAGTATTCCAGTTTTACTTTCTAAACCTGGATGTTGCTGGAATTCATAATATGGGGGAAATGATGTGGCTGAATCCATAAGATTTAGCCAACTACTGAAACATAATCTTTGCATCTTGGTTATGCCTGCACATACATAGTCGGTTGATGCTAACTAAGGGCTTCCAGCTATAATTTAATGAGTTATTTCTTTGGATTCATGACATACCCTCCATAGATCACTTACATCTTGCTTCATAATTATTTTCTGATAGTATCTAGTGCAAATAACTTACTTTTGGATTGCATATTAATCCTTCAGGTGTTATTACTACTGGTACTATTAATGTTGTTATTGCTACTGTTATTGCTATTGCTGCTGTTACCAACACCTTTACTACTATGAGTAACAGCAGCAAAAAAACACTTTATATGCACATGCCTCTGGAACATACCCCAAACAGCCAGAGCTGGTGCTTTATTACTGTGTAATGTCTGATGTAGCCTTGATGTTTCCAAGTGAACTCCGCACAAAACAGGAAATTTGTGGATATCATGAGAATAAACAATCTGCTGAGGAAATGAAGAAAATCAGGAAACTCACATCCTCGAGAGGAACACTTCTAGGCATTTTGTAAAGCAGACCTAGAAGAATTATTCCCCCACACATACAAACACACATACTACAGTTGTTGTGACCATGTTGGTGGGTGGTTTTGTAGTTCCTCCAAAAACAGATAAGATTGAGTGCCTTGATAAATAAATGAATAACAATGGTTTCCCTGTTACTAGACATCTATTTGCTGGTGTGAACCTTAGAAGGAGACATCATATACCTTGTTGCTCACATGTAACATACCGTAAGTGGGATGATAGACTGGGAAGAGTCCCAATCACATACAAAGTGATATTCAAATGGATACATTGAGTGATTCATTCCGTAGTTCCAGTTGCCTGCCCCAGTATGAAAAATATTAGCCAGCACAACAAGGTTGCCATGGCCTGGGGTATGTCCGACTGTGGTTCAAAAATACCACAATCTTTGAGGAGGCTCTTTGGAAAAGTCATCTTTTGGACTATCTGGGAGATGTAGTTTTTTTAAAAAAATGTAAACTCTCCTCTTGGATGAAATAACTGCTAGCAAGTAATTGGTGTTCTTCAGTAGTCTGTTGAAGAACAAAGAACAAAGAGTCTTGTGGCGCTTTTAATCTACCACCTTGTATTAGGCACAAAAGAAGGAGGCTATTGTCCATGGAAGCTTATGCCAAATAAAATGTATTACTTTTTAAAGCATCACAGGGGTCTTTCTTCATTTTTCAGAAGAAAAACCAGAGTGGACCGGAGGGGCTCTCTAACTGTACCATCTGCTAGAGGGGCTCATCTCTCTAGCACAAGAAGGAGGGCCTTCTCCATGTTCACACCGGCCCTATGGAACCTCCTGGCAACAGAGTTATGGCTGCAGATGGAATTGCTGCCCTTTAGGAAAGAACTGAAAACCTGGCTGGCACGGCAGGTGCAGGGCACTGATGGAGGAGTGACCCCTCACCTGCTGGTTTATATAAATAATTAAGATTTATCTCTCTCTTTTAATGGATGGGGTGAGTGGGTAAATTATTTAGAATTTTAATGGTTTTAAGGGCTTTTCGTTAGTTTTTGATGTTACTTTTAATTGCTGTTAGCTGCCCAGAGTTGTTGACGAGTTGGGTGTCAATAGAAATTTGCAGAATAAATAAATAAATAAATAATAAAAAATAGACACACATCACAATCTTCTACATGCCTATTCTTAAGTAAGTTCTACTGTGTTAAGTCCCAAACTGGCACCCTGAACTCCAATTAGATCCAAAGACTGTCAGCTGAATCTTACTAAAACAATGGTGATAGCAGAGTACCTTCTATCACACCTGAAAGTAGCAGGACAGGATAGCTCAGGGGTCCTCAGACTTGGCTCTCCAGGTGTTCTTGGACGTCAACTACCAGAAGCCCAAGTCAACATGCATGGTGATCAGGGCTTCTGGGAATTGAAGTCCAAGAACACCTGGAGAGCCATATTTGAGGACCCTGGGGCTAGCTGGAACACACAGCTCTGGGGGGTGGGTGGGAGGCTGTGGCAACCGCCCCACTTTCTCTCAAGGTAGGGCTAGTAAGTGTGGATAAAACTGCAAATGAAAGTTGTATGGTGAAAACTCCACCAGAAACTACATTACAGCATGCTGTTTCTCTTTAAAGAACTTCCAAAAATTGCTATTCACAATGGATCGATTCACCTTAGTGTGATGTGGCTTGTTGTTTTAACTATAGTAAGGAAAAATAAAGCAAGTGCACAGCTGAATTTCTTTGAATACAGTGGTAGTGGAAACAGGGCCATTTATCTATTGTAGAGAGCGATGGCAAAAATCACAATTCTACCCCTCCTGTCTGATTAACATGAAGATAAAGAAATTTGTTTCTCAGAGTGGACTATCAAGGCACTAAGCTCAGTTTCGAGGGTTTATGTTATCCTGCAATGTTTGCTGTAGACATCTCCATTTCATTAGCATATTCTGCTTTACATGAGACCCAGCGATGAATACTCCCTCATTTGAAGCTAATCCTCTTTAAAGGGCTACAGGCTATATTACATGTGGCCACAGCCGCAGTTATGCCATTGCTGAATCACTTTGAAGCCTATTGAACAGTGTTCTCTTGTGAGACTATGCACAAACCAATGCTCCTTCTGTGTTCTGAAAGCCCAGTTTCTTTTTTTCCATAAAGAATTTTTACAAGGAAACAGAAACTACCCTCCTCCCCTCCACACAAGGTCACACCACTCATGGGAGAAAGATGATGGTACAATGCTTTCGCTATTTCTAAGCACCAGTTCCTAAGCTGAACATGAGATTAAAATAGACTTTATATATCTGCAAATAAGTATAACTGGGATTCAGGAAAGCAATAACAAAACCTGAGTTATACATTTAGCACTAGACTCACTGATACGTTATAATTAGCTGAGATATATTGTTGTTGCTATTGTTTTAATAATAACATTTCTACTCTGCCTTCCTACCACCGACAGTGCTTGAGTTACTTCAAAACATAATTAAAAACAAGGGTTAAAACAGATTTAAGCACAGGATCCAATAAAATCAAAGACAAATTAAAAATTATTAGTAATGATGGGTAAAAACAGTTAAAAGCTTTACAATAGCCTCAACAATAAATAACATTAATTTATTATTACTGTTTAGGAAATAACAAGACATTCTAATGTGGATACTCATTATGGTGTAGTGCAGGGATGGCAAACCTTGGCACTCCAGCTGTTCTTGAACTTCCCAGAAGCCCAGGTCTCTGTGAAGCCACATGAATGGGTTTACTGGGAATATAAGTCCAAGAACAGCTGAAGTGCCAAGGTTTGCCACTGCTGGTGTAGTGGATACAGTAACAATGTAGCAGGGTCATAGCCAGGGGCCGGCCAGAGGGGTCTTTGCCCACCCTGAGTTTGCAGTTTGCCTACCCTCAAACTCCCAGCTACTTATATATATAAAAATTACTGATAGGGTCACTATAAGTTGGTTCTGATTTAACAGCACATAACAAAATATAATGCTGTTTTAGGTAGCTAAAATCCATACACAAGTTGCATATCTAAGTATGGATCTTCAGGCAGCCAAAACAGCTTAATCCATGCAGAAGAGAATTATGTAAACAGCCTTGGTTTGCAGAATTATGATAAATTATTCTGGGAACCACATTACCAACATACACTGGATCATGGAGAAAACAAAGGAATATAAGAAACAAGCCTACTTCTGTTTCATTGACTGCACCAAGGCCTTTGACTATGTGGACCACAACAAAATGTGGCAGGTAATTAAAGAGATGGGAATACCAGGACACCTTATATGCCTCATGAGAAATGTGTACAAGAGTCAAGAAGTAACAGTTAGGACAGAAAATGGAATGATGGAGTGGTTTGGAATAGGAAAAGGAGTAAGACAAGGCTGCATTTTATCACCCTGCTTGTTCAACTTATACACAGAGCACATAATGTGGAATACAGAGATGGAGGAATCACAATTTGGGATCAAAATTGCTTGGAGAAACATCAACAATTTGAGATATGCAGATGATACTATCCTAATGGCAGAAAGCGAGGAAGACCTAAAGAAACTCCTGGTCAGGTTGAAAGAGGAGAGTGCAAAAGGTGGCTTGAGACTCAACATCAAGAAAACCAAGATACAGTAATGGCAACAAGCTGTATCAGCCCCTGGAAAATAGATGAGGAAGAAGTAGAAGCAGTGATAGATTTCCCTTTTTTAGGATCCAAGATCACTGCAGACAGTGATTGCAGCCATGAAATAAAAAGGCAACTGATGCTTGGGAGAGAAGCTATGAGAAACCTGGGGAACATAGTTAAAAGTAGAAACAACATATTGCAAACAAAAATTTGCATAGTCAAAGCACTTGTATTCCCGGTGGTAATGTATGGTTGTGAGAGCTGGACCATAAGGAAAGCTGGACGCAGAACAATAGATGCATTTGAAATGTGGTGTTGGGAGGAGAGTTTTGAGAGTTCCCTGGACAGCGAGGAGAACAAATAGGTCGATCCTAGTAGAAATCAACCCTGACTGCTCTTTAGAAGGTCAAATAGTAAAGCTGAAGCTGAAATACTTTGGACGCCAAATGGAAAGAGAGGACTCACTTGAGAAAGACTTGATGCTGGGAAAGGTGGAAGGCAAAAGAGGAAGTGGGCAGCCAAGAATGAGATGGTTAGATGGTATTGTAGATGCAGTAGGCACAAAGCTGGGTGGGTCGCGAAGGGTCAGAATCGACTGTGCAACTGAACAACAACAACAAAATTCTGGGAACTTTAATGCAAAACATCAGGGAGGTCCAAAGTTTTCCTACCTCTATTTACTTGAAACTGCTTAATACATAATTCAATGGGCTGTGGTGGGTCAGTGGTTAAGAAGCTTCCCTTGTTATCTGGAAGGCTGGCAATTTAGCAGTTCAAGACCTAGGTACTGCATGACAGATTGAGCGCCTGTCTCTGTCTGAGCTGTTGGGGACATGAAAAGAGCCTCATTTGGGTGTTCCCTGAGCATTTTCTTCCACAAAAATCCTTTCAATCCAGAATAATTTCTGACATGAAATTGAGATTAAATATTTTGTTGCATTGTGTATAATGTCTTTAAGGTGCTACAATGTTTGTTTGGTTTTTGTTTACTCTCTGATATATTTGCACAGACTAACATGGCTACCACTTTTTAAAAAAATTCTCGTTGTGTAAACTGGCCCATGTGGATGCTTACATTCCTGACACAATTAGCTGCATGCCAGGGGGATGCCGGGTGTGTGTGAAAACCCTCCTGAGCTAGCAGCCCCCCCAACCCACCCTGTGGTGCCAATGTTATATATGTGCGTGTGACATTGTTGCCCTTCCTGAAATTTTTTTGCCCCTCCTGAACACCCCCCACCAATCTAGAACCCTGGCTACAGCTCTGCTTAGCTGTTAAAAGAGGCACAGTAGTTTGTTTTGTTGCAAACAACCATTGCAAAATTTCTTCCCAGGAAAGTGAGACAACATTTTTGCCTCTAAGGGAGGGAGGTGTGTGGTTTTGGAAACAGTTGGAGTCAAAAGCCATTTAAGTAACACATAGCCGGGTTATCCAGGCCTTGCAAATGTCACAGCCAATGATGTTGTACAAACACGTACTGAAAGATTAACATTTTGTCTAGCATGAGTTCAGGCTGCAACAGCACCAGTTATGAAAGACCAATAGTAGAGGAACATCAACTTCCTGCGTGAGGTCATGGACAAAATACCATTTCATACTTCCAGCAGATATGCCTACAACACATCTGGGTGATTTCCTCTGTAACAGAGGGATTGGTGCGGATGCGATGTAGTTTTTCAGTGTTTTTAGTAATTTTAAGGGTTTCTATAGTTTAAACGTTGGGGATTTTATGTACGCCACCCAGAGTCGCATGTCGCTTGGGGCGGCAATACAAACTGAATAAATAAATAAATAAATTTGCTTTATTGTTTTTTAAATTTCTTGGCAGCTTCTATTCAAAAGAAAAAGAAAGTCTGACAATAACTTACAATTAAAATGCACAGAAGAAAAAAAAACAAAACCATTCAAATCATATATCTGTATTAAAATTAAGCTAAATCATGTTTCATCAAGGCTAACATATATCTCCAAAGAAATGGTGGTAGTGGAGAAAGTGGGACTTGATGAGGACATGGATGTGGAGCTACAACTGAGAATGCCCTTTCCCTTTTCATATTCTTCTTCTTCTGCAACATCCAAATCTGAATACAGTAATACCTCAGATAACGACTGCATCGGATAACGCTAAAATCGGATAACGATCTCTTAGCGTTATCTGATAGTTGTTCGTAGCAGCAGGGTGGCTGGAAAGCTGAACGGGGTTCACCTGTGCCTGCATTTTACGGCAGTGTTTACAGTGGGGGGAGCCACCAGTCTGACCTGCAGCTTTAAAAGGTTGAGAATCCCTGTTCTAAGGAATTAAAAAGCAACTCTAGATAAGGAACATTGCAGGCCCACTCCAAATGCCATTATGGCTGCTACAACATTTGTCAATATTGTCCCAAGCTACACCTTACTGTAGAAAAAAAGTTCAGAAAAGTGCAAAAGCCTAAAGCTACCAGTGGGGTACTTCAATACAACCCTTGCTCTGGCTTCCTGCAGCAATGGCTACAAGCTCTTTTAATGAGCATTGCAGCTCACAGGAATACAAAGAGTAGTAGCAAAATCATGAGCGTAGACTATAAACAACACACTGGTACAGTAATACACCGGATAACGATTGGACTGGATAGCGCTAGAATCAGATGATGCAAGAATTTTGGAAAAATTGCAGAGTTTGACCCTTGTGGCGTGTGATCGGGAACTTTGTCTCGCCACCTGACACGAGCCTTAGCGCTTGCTAAGGTTCGTGTTGGGTGGCGAGACAAGGCACCCACTCGTGCGCTTTGTTGCGTGCCAGCAGGTGCCTGTTTCCTGCACCGCACTGGCCTCTTACCGCTTGCTAAGGAGCCAGTGCAGTGCGGCAAACAGGCACACGCTGGCACGCAACAAAGTACGGTGCAGGAAACAGGCACCTGCTGGTGCGCAACAAAGCGCACGAGCAGGTGCCTTGTCTCGCCACCCAACACGAACCTTAGCCCTTGCTAAGGCTCATGTCGGGTGGCGAGAAAAGGTTTGCTCCTGAAGTCAAGCTGATTCTAGGCTAGCAATCGCTAGCCTAGGGTCAGTTTGACTTCAGGTACAAACTGCGCAGTTTGTCCCTGACATCAGGGCTTTTTTAAAGTGTTGTTCGATGCATGTGTCGGACAACGCTAAAAATTGGATAACGTCAGGACTTGTGGAACCAAGTCATAATGTTATCCGGTGTATTACTCTATTGTTACAGTCATGGTTTGTTTCTAGTGGCCTCTTCTTCTTTATCCATCAGGGTGTTGGGTCAGCACACATCCATTTAATTGGTGATACCACTTTTGATTTAATTAAATCTGGCAATGTTTTAATTAAATCTAGCAATGTTGGCTATAAAATGTACCACTGGTTCTGATCATTTGTTTCAACTGGACAGATCAGGATCCATATTGATTTGCACCTTCTCAGCAGGCATAGGAACCTAACATTTACACATTACCTTTTGTTCAAGATTGTCTACAGCAGTGTTTCACAACCATAGACACGTTTCTCCTTTGCATGGCTCTGTGCTATTTCCAACAGATTGCCTCACTTGCCACTCACTGTGTATTACTCTCTCCTCCTAGGATACCTCCTAAATGATAGTTCTTTCCAACTTTCAAACACAATTAAAGCTGCAATCTTGCTATCAGGCTGGCTGGAGAATGAAGAAGTGGGAGTTTGTGTTGCATCTGCCGTTGCAGTCTGTGCACCTGCTCTGTGGGTGAACAGAGGATTTAGTCTCCATGGTTGTCAGTCCAGAACTTTCAACCCTGATCTTGTCAAAACATATGCACACGAGTAGCTCTGTCAGATTCGGTGAGATTACTTATGTGCATAAAAGAAATCACGTGCCGAAACTCTGGCTAGATCAGTTTCTTATTAGGAACTCAATCCTTCATAAGAAGCCCACAGACAATGAAGCATTGATGGACACTTTGTGCTGGCAGTGTATGTCTGCTGCAACATTGCCATCTGGAGCCAAGAAAGCATAGAAACAGCCTTTAAGGCTCGCAAAATTTTTTAGATGAAAAATGATGGAATGGAATCTTGATGTATTGAGAGAGAAAAAAAGAAAAGAATAGTAAGAATGTTCTGATAGTGTTTGCTGAAATTTCATAATTCTGTTTGGACCAGTGTTGGCAGAAATTAACCCTTTCCAGGCACATTAATTACAACAAAGGAGACAGAAAATGTTTTTGTTGTCTAAAAACAATCAACAACACTGTAAAAATCTGCTCAGATCTTGCAAACCAACAGCAGTGGTTGCAAGTGTTAGGCCTTCCTATTTTCCTTCCGTCCCCCTTTTCTCTGTAATATTTTAATTTTCTGGTTAGTTTCATATACAGTTTACTTGTTTTTGCTCTTGTAAGAATTCAGGCTTGACTTGATTGAGCACCTACTCATCTCCTTCTCTGGTGGTCCATGGTAGCTATAAGGCTCTCTTCCAAAATCACATGTTAAATGAGCTGGTTTTCACATTGTCTTTTTTCACTATCCATCCTTTACACCAGGGGTACTCAACCCTTTAAAGCCGTGAGCAGGGTCACGCTTCCTCAGGCAGTTGAGCGTGCTGGATTGGTGGTTCCTCCGCCATAAACGCAGCTGTAAAATGCATCCATGGCTGTTGTAAATGTGTTTACAAAAGCCGTGGGTGCATTTATGGCTATTTTCACTTCTGCCACTTCCGGCAGTGCCGGAGGCAGGAACGAGGGCAGTGGGTCACATGAAATGGTGCCACAGGCTAGATCAGTCCCATGAGCCATAGGTTGAGAATCCCTGCTTTACACAGTGTGGATGATTTAGATTTGTTTCTTAGAAACATCTTTGCTAACTTCCAGGGCTGCACTTTTAAATTTTATTTTTCTCTTTCCTCCCCCCCCCCTTTTTTTATTTCATTTGGAAGGCATTGAAAAACATGCTTATAATATTTTGGGGCCTATGCAGGCTATCCTGCATATCTACAGGTACAGTACTCATAGTTTCAGTTATCCAAGAAGTTGAAAAATATTCAATAAATCGCAAACATGAACACTTATAAAACATAAATGTAAGTTAGTCACCATGTAAATGAGGTGTCTGAGGAAGGCTGCTGGAGTGATTAGAAGGAATAAAATCAGGAATGAGATTATAAGGGAAAGAACTGGAATAAAACCAATTTTAAACTATACACAGAAAAGAGAAATAATGTGGTTTGCTTATTTGGAGAGAATGTTTTGGGACTCCATACCATACAAGGCATATGTGAAAAACTGAGATGAAATAAGACCATGAGACAGACCCAGAGGAAGATGGAGAGGTAATATTGTAGATGCAATTGGCACAGAGTTGTCGGGCTGAGGAAGATGGTGGAGGACAGAGTTGCCTGGCAGTCAATGGTCCATAGGGTCGCAAAGGGTCGGAATCGACTGTGTGACTGAACAACAACAAAAAGCGCTTAGTGCACTCTCTGGGTGGTTCCCAAGGTAATTACCTTGTACAGTATATCCCTCCTTGACACCCCAAGTGGTAGAGAAGGAAGTAAAGGAGAAGAAGGCAAAAACATTTATAGTATGTCTTCGTTTTTCTCCAGTACATTTGTATCAGAGTTTGGAAAAGTTACTTTTTGGTACAACAGCTTCCAGAATCTAACAGGCAGGATGGCACCTGGCGAATTTGTCTGGCAGATTCTGGGAATACATAGCTATGTTAATAAAAGCACAGTGAATCAGCATAATTCTTCCTCATAGTTGATAATGGCCCTGCTTCCCGTCCTTACATTGCCCTGAAGTTTCTTAATGTTGGTATCTTTATCTTGTCTTTTGTTTGCTTAGGTACATTTATATTGCTCCTTTCTTCAAAAAAGCTCAAAGAGCAAATATGGTGAATTTCCTCCCACTTTAGGCTGAAGACATGTGATTGGTAAAGGTTGTTCAGGAGTTTAATGGGCAAGCAAGAATGTAAAACCCTTGTCTCCCAATGCCTAGTCCAAAACTCTAACCACTATACACCCTGGCTCTGGGGCATTAATACATTATGACAAGATCATACATGCTTTGAAAATGACATTGTAATAATTACAGTTTAGAATATGCAAAAAACAAATCTAATGTGTCTGTAAAAATGCAGATATTTCTAGGTATACTTTACAGTCTGAAAAAGCAATATTGAAGATGGGAGTCTATTTTTTGCCTGTGTATAAGATTATAATTATTTGGCTGTTTTGTCTACATTTGGTTGTTGTTACTGTCACCGAATCTTCCTAGCCTTGTCTGAGAATGTTAGCAGTTTGAGCAATGGGTACAGAACAGTTTAACACTCCCAGTGAGTTTCCATGCCAGTGTGAGGATTAAATCCCAGGTCTTCTGAGTCCTAGTCATCACTCTGTCTACTATATCATATACATTTTGGCATATATAATGTACTATAATCTC
Source organism: Furcifer pardalis (assembly GCA_030440675.1). Taxonomy (NCBI): domain Eukaryota; kingdom Metazoa; phylum Chordata; class Lepidosauria; order Squamata; family Chamaeleonidae; genus Furcifer; species Furcifer pardalis. The sequence goes on from CP126892.1 coordinate 77,192,136, forward strand.
CATTCATATTTAGGTAAAGGTAAAGGTCACCCTTGCTCAAAAGTCAGTCGTATCCAACTCTAGGGTTCAGTGCTCATTTCTGTTTATAGCCAAAGAGCCAGCACTGTCTGCATCTGCAGATGTTTCCATGGACATGTGGCAGGCATGACTAGACGTTACCTTCCCATCAAAGTGGTAACTATTTATCTACTTACAATTTCTTTCTTTTGAACTTTTTGGTTGGCAGGAGCTGGGGCAGAAATAGAAGTTCACTTTGTCAAGCAGTACTCATGCCTCAAACTGCTAACCTACCGACTTCATGTTCAGCATCTTAACCACTTAAGCCACTGCAGTCCCTCCATTGATATTTAGCCAGCTAACAAAACTATAGCAATAAAATGAGTCTATCAACTTCTCTTTATGACTGGCATAAAAGTTTAATCATTATAGGAGTCAGTTTCTAAGGTGTATACTTGGTCCTAAAATATGTATTATCATGAGGGATGATTAACTCACAACCTGAGTACACATTCAGATAGTGAATACATGCTTTCAAATAAATAAATAAATAAATAAATAAATAAATAAATAAATACATACATACATACATACATACATAGAAACCTCAGTTTTATCTCACAGGGGAAGTGTTCAATTTGCTAATATTCTGAACCAGTTTCTTTATCAAGCCACTTTACAATACTGGAGGTAGATCCCTTGAGGTTGATACGCTATATGTGAGAATTGTGGCACGTGGCATATTGCTCCTTTCCTCAACCTTAAGCACTCTATTTAGACCATACTAAATGGGCCAATGCGATTGTACCAAAATAAAACAATATGATAGAAGAGTATAGATCTGATTTGTATTGAAGTTAAAATTCCATTATTTCCTTGACTTCACTGTCTAAGCCAGTATTTCCCAACCTTTAGTTTTTAGACTTCAATTCCCAGAAGCCTAAGTCAATTTCTCAAAGCACTGATCAGCCAAAGTACTGATATAGGCTTCTGGGAATTGAAGTCCCCTGTGGGGCATGTGCCCACATTGAGAACCACTGGTCTAACCCCATAGTTTTGCTTGCTCAGAGCTTGTTAGAAAACAAAAAATTCTAAAAAATTCAAAGCTTATTGACATTCTCCATCAAACATACAAAATGTTGTTGTTTGACTTGCCTGTTGATTAATCAAAGTTTGTGGTTGCCTAAAGCAAACATCATTTAACAACCTGCCTGAGACATGTGCTTTAACCTGTTCTTGATGATATGAATCAAGACTATAGAGAAGTTTTGTTTTCCCATGGAAAATTTGTTGAATTCACAGACAGACCAGTAAGCCAACACAACGATAGACACCAAAAAATTACATGCCAATTGTGAAGCCCCATGTTTTCCTAAGTTTCTAGTAACTCAAGGAAAGAGGAAATGAAAAGTATGCAAGGAATTCTAAACTTAGCCCAGTTGATCAGATTTCCTTCACTTCCTGTAGGTTTTCACTTTGCCAGTAGACAATAGCCAGCCATTGTGAATTCATCCCCAATTAAGGCCTTTCAACTGTGTATGAGTGTATCCTGGCCTGTTTATTTTTTAGTATATTTATATCCAGTGAGAGGAGGTGATATATCTAGAAACCCTTCTCCCCACTCTGTGACATAGGCTAGAAGTAGCTCAAGATTGCTCAGTCAGGATTAGAACTTGGTTCCCTTAAATCTCATGTCAACTATCTAACCACTATACCACACTGAATCACATTAGAATTTAAAGTGTCTTTTGTCAATAAAATCTTGACCAGGGGTTCTCAACGTTTTCCTGCTGCAGGCCGGACCATGCCCCCTCGGATAGCTGAGTGAGTGAAAATATATTTCCCCCTGCTGTAAATACTGCTATAAACTGCATCAGCAGCTGTTGTAAATGCATTTATGACAGCTGTGGGGCACATTAGCAGCGTGTATTTTTGCTGCTTTCGGTGGTAAGCCACAAGAAACGGTGCCGTGGGCCAGGTCCGGCCCACAGGCCATAGGTTGCAAACCCCTGATCTTGACTGTACATATATGTTCTCCTGTATTAAGTGTGGAGAGCTTGTGCTCCAGCTAATGTTAAATTTGAAAGTGACAAGGAAGTCTGGATGTTCCATAGGTTTCCTGCAGTGGTAAAATATTTTCCTGCATTGTACTGGATGATCTTTATGGACACTTTCCAATTATATGCTTCTATGAATTCTTCATCTTTCCCTGCAATCTGTTATATAGACCCTTCATCTCTTTCTTCCTTGTATTTCACTTTCTTACTCCCTTAAATTAGCAGGAAATAAGAATGTATTTCCAATAGATTATATACAGTAGCCAGTGCAATAAACCAGCTGCCAATTTTTTTATCTGTTAGAAGAAACTTATTCTAGTAGTCTCACAGCTGTTTCAGTGGCTAAAGATACAGTAAAACCTCATATAACACTAAAACCTGGTTCCACAAGTCTTGGTGTTATATGATTTTAGTGTTATCTGATCCTCTATGGGATCCATAGAGATACATTGTAACCACACAGGCTTTAGCGGTTGTTATCTGAAGCATCCCATAGGATCTTAATGTTATCTGATGCAATTCTTCCCCTCAGATTCCTTAATGTTATGCGATTTTAGTGTTATTCAATACTAATGTTATATGAGGTATTACTGTACTTCTTCTTACCCATGTCAGCCTAAGTGGTTTAGGGCCAGGATATCTCAGAGATCACTTGTTTTCATAGTCTGCACATGTCAGAAGCCCTGCACTGTGTTAGATTGGTGGTAGGACGAGACAGGGTCTTTTCCATGAATGGCACCTTACATGTGGAGCCCTCTTTCCAAAGGCTCAGAGTGGCTTTGTTGCTGCTGGTGCCTACTGATGAACAGTGAGATCATACTTATAAGGAACAGCTTTTTATGACTGTTAGAATAAACTAGTTATTTCACTGGGTACTGTATTACTGTACATTATTCTATTTTAAGAACTATATAGTCTTCCTCTGCTTTGTATGCTTAAAACATTGCTGATGTATACTGGCTATGGAGCCATAGCAGTAGTGGGATGTCAAAATTTTTACTACCCCACCCTGACATCATCACAGTGTGGGCGGAGCTAGCATGACATCATGGGCAGAGCCGACATCATGACATTATGGGTGGAGTCAAAGAAAATAAATAAAAATAAAATAAAAATAAGCACACACACACATCCCTCAACCCACCCACAACACAAACCTGTAAATAAATAAATTATATAAAAAAATACATTAAGTGATGGGATGTAACAGGTTCTCACCAGTTCTCCAGAAACGGTAGTAACTTTTCCCAGTGTCCCGGAGAACTGGTAGCAGCTTTTTTGGAGGAACCACCTTCGGGACTTACCTTTTCACTGGTTCCCCCACTGCGCATGTGCGCCAAGCACTTGGTGTGCATGCACGCCTACAGTGCTTGGCGCGTATGCACGGTCTCCTTGCTGTCTTCCCAAGCGGGGAAGAGGAAGAGAAGCTGCTAACCTGAAGCTCCCTATAGCCTGCTCCCCAGGGTAAGTGACTCACCTTTGGATGTGGTGTGTCTGTGTGTATTTTAATGTGTATTTAATACCTTTACCTATATTGACATATTACCACAGTTCCTAAAAAGGCCTGGCGGCCTGGTGGCCTGGCTTGGGGTTTTTAAGCAAAGTCTTGGAGTTACCTCATCAATAAGCTACACCTGTGCTGTTCCAATTGCTGTTCCAACTGGAGAACCCTTAAGGAGGTACAGCTGTTTTACATTTACATTAAAGCATATTATTCTAGAGAACTGGTTAGACAAAGACTTAGTACCTAACTTCTTTAACTGTTGAAAAGTTGAAAAGTGCCAAAATGAAGCCATTTTGTGGTGAGTTCATTCTGTAGTTCCTTCCATCTGACCTAATATGAGAAGATTAGCCAGAATAAGCTTTAAGCTCTGGTTGATTTGTGTTTGGGGTGGGTGAGTGGGTGTATTTTAATGTATTTTTATTTAATTTATTTACTGGTTTTTGTTGTGGGTAGAGGGATGTGTGTGTGTGTGTGTGCTTATTTTTATTTTATTTTATAATATTTATTTATTTATTTTTCTTTGGCCCCGTTCATGACATCATGACATTAGCTCCTCCCACATTGTGATGACATCACGGTGGGGGGTAGTAAATTTTTTGACATCCCACCACTGATTAAAATACACGCCAAGCCATGCCGCCAGGCCTTTTTAGGAACTGTGGTAGAACATCAATATAGGTAAAGGTATTAAATACACATTAAAATACACACAGACACACCACATCCAAAGGTGAGTCACTTACCCTGAGGAGCAGGCTATAGGGAGCTTCAGGCTAGCAGCTTCTCTTCCCACTTGGGAGGACAGTAAGGAGGCCATGCATACGCGCCAAGCACTGTAGGCATGCATGCACACAAAGTGCCTGGCGCGCATGTGCAGTGGGGGGACCAGTGAAAAAGTAAGCCCCAAAGCTGGTTCCCCCCCAAAGCTGCTACCGGTTCTCCGGGAGACTGGGAAAAGTTACTACCGGTTCTGGCAAACTGGTGAGAACCTGTTACATCCCATCACTGTGCCATAGGCTGTCTGAAGAATTTTTAATACTGTATAAATAAATGAATGAGAATCCCAGAAAAGCTGTCTTCTTATGGTGGCTTGTGTAAAGTATTTCTCATTTCAGGGAGAGAAAAATGCAAACGAACAGAGAATAGCATTGTGTATACACAAACATATATACAAATGTATACAGCATAAGTTTGTATATAGCAGAAACATGTCTGCCATGGAGAATTGCTTTTGAAGCCATTACTGGTCTAGATTTTAAAAATGGGATTATATTTGAGCTTCGGTCCTCCCAACACCTCCCTGATATAATGTGCTTTTTTTCAGACAGGGAAGTGGTTAGGCAACATCATAAATAAAAACAAACACCGAGACATCGAGGCACCTTTGAGACTCACAAATGTACAGTACTTCAGAGTGAGCTTGTGTGGCTTGCTAGGAGGAGTCTGAGGAAGCAGATTATGAACTATCAAAACACAAATGTGCCATGATGCTCTCAGTTTTGTATCACTGAAGACACATCTGATGTCTGTCACAAAAGCATCTACAGGCAAGTGAAAAATGACCATCCCTGCTGGAGGAGGGTGGGGGTGGGTGGGAATAATATTTTCTGTCTCAGAAGAAAATCTTAGGGGCATGAAAGGAGTCTCATTTGGTTGTCTCCTGAGTGGAACTCCTCCAGTCAAAATCCTTTCAACCCAGAATAATTTCTGTCTGAGGAGGATGGTGGAAGAAGGAGGTGCCTGGTGGGCAATCGTCCATAGGGTCACAAAGGGTCGAAATCGACTGTGTGACTGAACAACAAAAATAATTTTGCAGAATTAACAGAGTGTGTGTTTGTTTGTGTTTCTCACCCTTTAACTCAGGGGTGCCCAAACTTTTTGGGCCGTGGGCCAGTCATATGGTTCAGGGGGCCAGTCACTATGGCCCATGGGCTGGATCCGGGCCCTGATGCCAATTCATCCAGCCCACTTCAGGGAGCAACAAGGGCTTCACGGGCCAGATGAATTGGTGTGTGTGTGTGGAGGGCTGGATACAGCCCACTGGCCAAAGTTTCTCTTCGTTAATACAGCCTCGCACTCATCAGACTTCCCTCTCAGCACTCCTCCTGTAAAAGGGGGGGGGGGGAGCGCAAACCGCAAAAACTGTGGTGCAAAGTCGAAATTAACTAACTGACTCTGGTTATCTCCCCTCCCCTCTTTTTGGAGGCGGGAAGAAAGAGAATAAGCTATGCCCACAATGCAAGGGAAGCGGTGGGGCGAGGGAGGGGGATCCAGCTCGTCCTTTCAGTGTCACTTTCGCCCAGACCCACCGGATCCGCCCCACAGCCTTTGGAGACAAAGAGCGCCACAGAGGAACAGAGGAATCGCCGGGGTGGGGAGGGCTTTGAGTCTCTCTGTGGATCAGTTCAAGACCCGAGTACTGCATGATGGTTTGAGCGCCCGTCTCTGTCCCAGCTCCTCCCAAGCAAGCAGTTCGAAAGCAAGAAATTGTAAGTAGACCAATAGGGACCACTTCGGTGGGAAAAAGATCTTGGGAGCATGAAAGGAGTCTCATTCGGGCATCCCCTGAGCGGAGTTCCTCCAGTTTTACCCAGAATAATTTCTGACACGAAATTATTATAGTGGATCGACGCCGGCCTTTTCGGAGTTGTCTCTGAAAAACATCTGGAAGGCCAAAGTTTCCGAACCCCATTTAGGATCTGCTCTGGAGTTGTCGCTGAAAAAATCTGATAGGCCCAATTTATCAACTGCCCTCCGTCCGTCCCCGTCCCCCCATTAAAATGATAAAGAGTGGGAGGGAAGCCCATGGCTGCCTGACTGCTCACCTCGATCTCCAGCCCCTGGTGGTTAGCCAGGTCCCCCCTTCGGCGTGGAGCTCGGTTTCCTGTCCCCTGCCCGGAAACCCAAAGCAAAGTGAAAGCGGTTTTCCGCGCAGCCCCGTGGCTTCTTGTGCAGGCAGGGCGTGAGCGCATGGCTTGGGTTCCGCATCGGAGCATTGTGCAACAAGGATCCTTTCATGCCCCTTCATGAGAGTGTTCGTGTGTGTAAGAAAGAGTCAGACCCTGCACCAAAAATAATTTTTAAAAATGGTTTCTGTAGCTCTGGATTAAGAAATGCTGGCCGGCTTGAATGTTAGGAGCGTTATAGAACAGCTGCTGGTTTTCTTCTGCCGATGCTATGAAGCAAGGCTAGGAAGTTGTGGCGCTCCAGATGTTTTGACCTGCAGATGTTTGGCCTCCAGATATTTTGGCACCCCTAACCAATGCGGACAGTATTTCAGTCCTGGGACATCTGAGGCCTACACTGCTGAAAAAGGAACTCAGTACTACCGTAGCCAGAGGGGGGGGGGCAGGGCAGGCTTTGCGCCCCCCACCCCCAGTTAGCAGTGTGTCCACCCTGGCAAGGCTTGGTTTCCCATAGGAATGCATTGAGAAGAGGCTTTGTTGCCCACCCTGAAAAAATATTCGTCCACCCACATCTAGAATCCTGGCTACATCCCTGATCAGTAATGTAGTTCATTTACAGGCGCAGCTACCCATCTTGAGTCTCTCCATGGGCGTCCAAAAAGATCCCCAAAATACAGACTGCTGGGTCCTGTCCATAATGACAATTGTTGAGCCAGTCATTTCTAAAATTTAATAGTGCTTAACTGCTGTTCTGGAACAAACTGTCCTCAAATACACTGTACTACAAGAGGGATAGTTTGTAACAATACATTGTCCCTGGGAAATTCCATTTCTCTCCCAGTTACTGTGACTGGCAATTGCACCAGAGAGATATACCAAAGGGTGGTGTCAAATTATGTGGAAAGTCCCTGCTGCTTAGAAGCTGTTTATCTTCTGATCTCTGCTCCTACCCCCAATCCTGTTACTTTTCACCATTAGGGTTGTAGCCAGGCTTCTAGATTGGGGGAGGGGGGTGTTCAGGAGAGAGAGAAAAAATTCAGGAGGGACAACAGCGTCACACTCACATATATAACATTGGCAACCCAGGTGGGGTGGGCGGTGGTCTGTTAGCCCAGGAGGGGTCCCCCCCCCCCCCGGCTATGGCCCTGCCATTAGCTGTGTTGGCTGGGTGGTGTGTCCAGAGAGAAAAGAGGACAGCTTCCTGTACTGCTCTTGAAGTAGTAGACTTTCTCCACAAAAATTCACATTAAATATCTTGAATCTCTTATGTCTCATGAAGTGGACTTTCTCCACAAAAGCTAACATTAAAATACAGCAGTTAATCTTTAAAGTACCACATTTTTGTGTCTTTTTCTTTTGTTTACTCTCTCACATTAAAATATACAGTGGAATCTGTTAACAAACAGCGTGGTTAACATAAAAATTGCATAACAAAAGGAAATCCATAGAGAATAGTGGCTCAGTTTACAGAATTTTTTTGACAACGGATTAATAGGTTAGTGACTTCCTGGTTCTGCATTGGGAACCAAGGTGGTGACATAAGCTCTGCCCAGCACTGGAAGTCGCTAACTGGCATAGTTTGGCTGCCAAAGCACAGCGGAGAAATGGCAGGGGTGGGGGATCAAAAAATGGAGCAAGCATGCTCCAAAAAGCCTCCCACTGCCTTGGGAAGTGGCAGAGGCTGTACAAAAAGCTGCTAAATTGGCATGATTCCTGCCACCACTGTGGTGATACATCATGACTTCTGGTGGTAGAGGACAGGTGGCCACTGTGGGCCGGATTAATGAGACACATGGGCTGGAATAGGCCCATGGGCTGTAGGCTGGCCACCCATGCTTTAATGCAGGGGTGCCCAAACTTTTCAGGCCGTGGGCTAGCCATATGGTTCAGTGGGCTGGTCACATGGTTCAGTAGGGTGGTCACATGGTTTCTCCCACCAGACACGGAAGTAAAACACACCTTGCAGTCTGTTTTGTAACAGGATGAGATATATTTTAAGCTGCCATTTTCTCTGCTTAAATCAGGGGTGCCCAAACTATGGTCCATGGGCCAGATCCGGCTGAAACCAATTCACCCGGCCCATGCTGTGCTAGTCGCTCCCATATGGGCACATTTTACTTCCACTTTCAGGAGCAACGAGTGCAGCACAGGGCAAATTAATTGGCATCAAGGGCTGGATCTGGCCTGCAGGCCATAGTTTGGGCACCCCTGCTTTAATGTATTAGTGGAGGAAATTTTTTTTTTTGCAGGGATTAACATTTCCTCCTGCTGAAACTGCTTCTTGTAAATTACCATTAAAGGTATATAGATCTGTACCCTTTTCATCTGGTCGCCTGCAACTAGGGCAAATGAGAGTTGTAGTCAATATTTAGAGGACCATCTGTATGCTTCTGATGTATGACTGTTCTTGCTTTGTGTATATAAAAATCTCTACAGATAGAAGAGTAAGAAGCACAACAAAGAAGAAGTGGCTGTTGGTGGCCACTGACCATCCTGGTTTGAGGATTCTAGTTGTAGTCCACAAAGGTGATGTTTCCAGTCTATGCAGTGAACCTTGGAGGGTCTTTGCATAAAACACTGGTGAAAATAGGGAGTATTGAATCCTTCAGATGCTTGGGCTACAACTCCCATAACTTTCCTCCGAGCCCCATCACTGACGCCCGGAGGAGAAGCACCACCAACTGCGGGTGGTTTGAGGTCGCTCCTGACCCCCTCCAGGCCTTGCCATTGACACCCGGAGGAGGATAAAAGAATGCTGCTCGCGGGTGGTGGAAGGACGCTCCAGCCCTCCCGTCCGGGCACCCATCACCTACAACTGAAGGAAAAGTGCTGCCACCTGTGGTGGTTCAAGGTCACTTCCGCTCCCCCTCTGGGCCTTGCCATTGATGCCTGGAGGACAAAAGAACGTCAGCCGTGAGCGGTGGAAGGATACTCCAGCCGTCCCTTCCTGGGTCCGTCACTGACGGTCAGAGGAGGAGAAGCATCGCCAGCTGTGGTGGTTCAAAGTTGCTCCTGCCCCCCCCTCCGGGCCTTGCCATCGACATCTGGAGGATAAAAGAATGCTGGCTGTAGGTGGTGGATGTTCCAGCCTTCCCCTCCAGGCCCCATCACAGATGCATGGAGGATAAGCGCCGACAGCTGTGGCGGTTCAAGGTCTCCCCCTCTGGGCCTTGCCATCGACGCACGGAGGATAAAGAATGCTACATTGTACAGTAAAACCTCGAGTTACAAATAAAATCAGTTCCATGGCCTTGTTTGTAACTTGAATTTGTTCGTAACTCGAGGCATCCCCATAGGATAAAGAAAAAGTCCCCCCCTCACCCTCCAAAAATAAAAAAGTCCCCCCTCCAAAAAATCAAACCACCCAAAAACAACAGCAGCATTGAAAGGAAAGCATGCATAAGCAAAAACACTGATCCTTACCTTAAAGCTGTGAAATGGACAAAAAATCCAGTAAGAAACAGCCATTTTGGTGCTGAGCATCAAGACAAAGAACTCATCTCTAAGCCCTCTACTGCCACCTACAAGGCTCAGAAAGGCTACATGTGTTTTCTCCCAGGGTGCAATACACTCTGGGGAATCAGATTACGTAACCTGAAGTAAACCCATAGGAGAAATGGCGGTTTTTGCTTCACTTGATGCAACACAAAGGAAAAAGAATTAATTCGTAAATTGGGCCATGGATTTCAGTGCAGAACCAATTCGTAAGTTGAATTATTCGTAAGTAGGGGCATTCGTAAATTGGAGGTTTACTGTATTGTTATTTTTTCCTGTATGGTGCTCTGTCCCATTGCTATGTTATATTCTATTGTTATCTTTTGAAATTGTTATGATTTGCGATGATATGTTTATTATGATTGTGGAACCTGTATTAGATATGTTTATTTTTATTGTATTTAGTTGGTTTGATATTGTATTGTTTTTTATCATACTGCTGTTGTTATGGAATGCTACATGTATTGATTGTGTGACCCGCCTTGGTTGATTTTTACTGAGTAGGGCAGTATATAAATCAAATGAATAAAATGAAAATTCTGGGGCTGGGCTTGTTGGGAGTTAATTTTTTAAAAGAATTCTCACACCCAAATCAGACTGTAAACTGAGGTATCTTTTATAGGTGGGTGGGTGAGTGGATGGATGGCACTTGAGTACTTTCCTACTTAGTGTTTTGCACCACTCTGTGTGGTGAAATGCATAAGATTCCCAATAACCTCCTATCCCACATAAACCAAACTCACACATTAACAGCTGTAACAAAAATCAACGAAACACCCGGATAAATAAGCAAATAGATGGCAAAGAATAATCTGATTAAAACTCGTATTAGCAGCCCTATCTTCAAGGATGACGTTTTTGAATGCCTCCTTAAAAAGTTCAATTTTTGTTCTTCACTTTTAACGCCTGGAGGGAAGGGGCCTGACAAATATCAGGACAGACATAATTCTATGAAAGCAGAGCCATCACTGAGAAAGCATGTTTCCATATCACCACATTTTTAACCTCTCTCCAGGTGTCATTCTGAAAAGAACAATGTTTCAGAAAAGTTACAATTTAACAATTCTGTTTCTGTCTCTCAGGCTACAGCTGAGCATTTTTAGGTTGTTTTGAAGTTGTGTAATGTCCTTCTTGGTTTTCCCTGTAGGATTTGCCCGAAGTACAGCCATGGACAAAGCATTTGAGACTGAGGATACCGAAGAGACTGTAACTTGCCTCTCCATCACTGTCTATCATCCAGAACAAGAACATAAGAAAGTATTCCGTGCCTTAAAGTTTTGCCAGCAACAACAGCTGAGAGCAGATCAGCTAGTTAAGTTTGGAAGAGACCCTAACTCCTGCCTTTTTAACTTTGCAGATGGACGGGTTTCACGCATTCAGTTTGCCTTGCAGTTTTTCAAATATTTTGGCAGCAAAGTATCTGGATTCGAGATTAAGAATTTGAGCAAAAAAGTCACACTCATTGTTGACAACGTCAATCTGGCCTACCTGAATAAGGTTGATTTGCCAGAGAGGTGCCTGGTTCGCTTTGGAGATTATGAGATGCTAATGCAGCAACAAGCAGGTCAGTCAGAGGATTATTTTGAGATTCAGTTTGAATTGGCCAAAACATCACCATGGCAGGATAGAAGGGTATCATTGCAACTACCTATACCTGACAGTAACATTTCATATACTAATTCTCCAACCGAGATGGATGAGGATGAATACATGGAAAACAAACTATGAAAGATGGACTGATTCAATTTAGTGTTATGTCTTCATTGCTCACATCTTGCCTTATGTTTTTTATCAGTTAAGTGTTGTCATCCCTGTTTGTATAACTGCACATGAACTTGGAATGTGAATGGCTTAGACCAAATGAAATATGCAAAACGGCCTCTTTGGCCATAGTTACAGGATTGCTCAGTACAGTACTGGGTAAGGTCACCCATAGGATGGTTGCGACCTTACATTTTGCTGTCATTGCTTAAAGACCCTCTTCATCCTGTTTAGTAAGCAAAAATAGGCCGTGTGACCCATGCATAAAATCAAACAAATGCAGGAGGAAGGTGGTATCTTTTATAGGTCACTTTAGAAATTCAAACATTGCAAGCTTTCATAATTCAAAGGTTGCTTCATCAGGCAATTTCATGGCATGCTGTCCAAGCCAGGCTACTATTCTTAGGTGTTCCATGGGAAAATAAGCAGCAATATGTATCTTTTTACAATCCAAAAAAAGGAAGATAGGGATTTGCATATTGCCTTCCCCAAATGGCCTTCTTTTAAGCTAGTAAGCTTTCTTTCCTCCTGTTCGTAACTGACACTATGTTGTCAAAAGGAAAGAGGAAGCAAGTTTAAGCACCCTCTGATTGTACTTCCAGACAAACAAGAGTCCACTTCCTGCAGCTACCAGTAGCCACTTCTGAGAACATCAGAGAAGTACTGTAGCAAATTTTGAATGCTCTCTGAGTCAGAGTTTGCTGACCTTTGTAACTAAGGTCTTGGTTTGCTTTTTTTCTTCCTCATCTTTTCACTTTTCCTGTTACATTTTTTAGATTGTACATGGGTAGACTGTTATATGCACTTGTAAGCAGTTCATAGGATTGCATGTGCATGTTTTATTAATGTAGTTGCCATGGTCTGGAAGGGTTTGTTTTATGGTTTGTATTTTCTCACATCTGTATAAACTGCCCAGAATAGCGGGTGATATAGAAATGTACTAACTAACCAAATCCTAGCTGGTATAGCCAATAATGAGAATGGTGAAAGTAATAGTCCACTCTGAAGAAAATAAGATTCTGCCTTTGTATATGATACTGCTATCATCTTAATCAGCTGCTAATGCTACTTGGAAGTATAGCTGGATCTGCTTGTGTTATATCTAAAAGCTTATTTTTATTTCAGAGCTCAGCATGTACTAGAAGGAAGATTTGATGATAGAAAACCAGATTGCATGTTGTGAAAGTAAATGAATATGGGCACGTCAGCATTAATACTGTTAGCCTTTTTACTCAGATATTTCTAAAGTAAATTTACTGTTTGGCATTTTTGTGCATTCTTTCATAAACAGCTGTGATATGATGACTGAATTAAAGTTTATGCTCATGATCAGGAAACTTGTGTTGAAAACCATGTTTAGCCATGAAATCCACTGAGTAACTCAGAATGATCACATTTCCCCATATTAACCGACTTACATTATTCAGTAGCATGTGGATAGAGAATTACCAGAAGTGCAGGCTGGGTTCCGAAGAGGTAGGGGAACTAGAGACCAAATTGCCAACATACATTGGATCATGTAGAAAACAAAGGAATACCAGAAACAAGACTATTTGTTTCATTGATTACACCAAGGCCTTTGATTGTGTGGACCACAATAAAATGTGGCAAGTAATCAAAGAGATGGGAATACCAGAACACCATATATGTCTCATGAGAAATCTGTACATGAGTCAAGAAGCAAGCTAGGACAGGATACGGAATGGAGTGGTTTGGAATACGAAAAGGAGTAAGACAAGACTGCATTTTGTCACCCTGCTTATTTAACCTATATACAGACCACATAATGCACAACGCAGGGCTGGATGAATCACAAGTCAAAATTAAAATTGCTGGCAAAAACATCAACAATTTGAGATATGCAGACGATACTACCCTAATGGAAGAAAGTGAGGAAGACCTAAAGACGCTCTCGATTAGGTTGAAAGAAGAGAGTGCAAAAGCTGGCTTAAGACTCAACATCAAGAAAACCAAGATAATGGCAATAGGCCCTATCAGTCCCTGGAAAATATATGGGGAAGAAGTAGAAGCAGTGACAGACTTTACATTCTTAGGATCCAAGATCACTACAGATGGTGATTGCAGCCATGAAATAAAAAGGCAACTGATTCTTGGGAGTCAAGCTGTGAGAAACCTGGAGAACATAGTTAAAAGTAGAGACATCACCTTGCAAACAAAAGTCTGCATAGTCAAAGCAATGGTAGTAATGTATGGTTGTGAGAGCTGGACCATAGAGAAAGCTGAACGCAGAAGAACAGACGCCTTTGAAATGTGGTGTTGGAGGATAAATTTGAGAGTGCCCTGGACAGCAAGGAGAATGAATAGGTCGATCTTAGAAGAAATCAACCCAGACTGCTCCTTGGAAGGTCAAATATTGAAGATGAAGCTAAAGTACTTTGGACATCAAATGAGAAGAGAGGATTCACTTGCAAAAGCCTTAATGTTGGGAAAGGTCGAGGGCAAAAGAAGAAGGGGCGGCAGAGAATGAGATGGCTAAATTGTATTGTTGACACAATGGGCAAAGACCTGGGTGGGTTGAGGATGGTGGTGGTGCCCGGTGTGCGATGGTCCATGGGGTCGCAAAGGGTCAGACTTGACTATGCGGCTAAACAACATTATTGCGTAATGCGGGGAAAGCAGAGAACCTTATATTCCCTCCCGCCTTACTTAATCAACAGTATGGAAAATGTAATTAATCACAAAATTAAAGGTACATCCTGTAATTTGCCATAATTATGCTGCTTGAAAAGAGATTTATGAATACTAATCTGTTTTTCTGGAGACTGGCCAGGGAGCATATGAATCCTGCTAGTTTTGCTGTTGTTCAGCCACACAGTTGATTCCGACCTTTCGTGACCCCATGGACCATTGCCCACCAGGCACCTCTGTCTTCCACCATCCTCCTCAACCCACCCAGCTCTGTGCCCATTGCATCTACAATACCATCTGACCATCTCATTTTTGGCTGCCTTCTTCTTCATCCTGCTAGATGTCCAGAGGTTTACATGGTAGGTAAGTTATGCACAATGAAGATTAACAGCAATGGCTTTAATTAGCAGTTGCTAATGAAAGAGTTATCAACTTGGATTCTTGGCCATGCTGTTGATACTTCCCTTACACTGCATAAGTTTATGCAACAGGATTTTGGGTAACAAAGAGAATCTGGGGAAAGGGATTGCTCAATCTCTCTCAAGAATAACAAGAGTTAGATGAGACTTCAGATTTCAAAAAATACACAATAACCTTAAACTTCTTCCTGTGTGTAAAAAATTTAATCACAGCTCGAGAAATTTAAACTCTGGGAACAAAAACATCTAAAAATCAGGAACAGATAAAACAACTTATGTTAAATCAAAAATATACATTTGAAGTGTACAAATCTCTTATAACAAAGCATATTACAGGCATTGAAAATGTAGAGCTCAGCAAGTAAACATTTTAGCAACAAAAACATGTTTGAGAAATTGAGAAAGGTACTTTTATCAATGGTTGTCTTCCTTTTTTTAAACATAAAGGCACAGAGGAAAGAAATCAGTCTAAAGTGATCCTGGCATATATGGGTAACTACAAATATTTGATAGTTATTTACTGGCACTGATCATTTCACATCCATAAAATATCACCTTGCGCTAAAAAGTAAACACTCTGAGCCTCAAATAAAATGCTATAAAATAATCAGGATTACTGGGGCAAGAAGAGGTAAGGAATACAAGTGAAAAGGGAATTTACTGACTCATAATGCTGCTATAAGGACAGCCTGTTCCAGGGCAGTAGAACTCCTCCAGATGTTCTATGACCTACAGATTCCATTAATCTGAGCTAACATAGCTAGCAGCGAAGGACTATGGAATTACAGAGCCACAGTTGCCCATTCTTGCAGTAGAGCACGGTGCCCAAACTATGGCCTGAGGGCCAGATCCAGCTGCTGACACCAACTCATCTGGCCAATGAAGCCCTCGTCATTCCTGGAAGTGGAAGTCAAACGCACCCGTATGTACATGTTTTACTTCCACTTCCAGGAGTGATGAAGGCTTTGTGGGCCAGATGAATTGGCATCAGGAGCCAGATCTGGCCCCCGGGCCATAGTGACAGGCTCCCTGAACCACGTGACTGGCCCACGGGCCAAAAAGTTTGGATACCCCTGCAATAGAGGGACCACTGCAGAGATTGCATTTGAATAAGGAACACAAATGTCAACTGATGTGTTTCAGTGACCAAGGATATAATGGACAGCATTGCTAACAGAAACAAAGATACAGCAGAAAATACAGGTTTATTACCGTTATTTGCTGTGACTGCTATTTTGTTTCTCATTGTAGTTACTGCTGCTGCAGCAGCAGTCAAGTGCCATGGTTGTGCATAGCTAGAACAACTTCATTCTTACATGCAAGAATGAAGAGAAAATACTTGGGCAATATCAACATTCTGCATAATCTTTCAGAAATTAAAAATGACCAAGTTAAGAGATTTTACAGCTAATCTTAATTAGTAATGTGAATGGAACATATGTGAAGGATATATTTGGACTGGAGTAGCAATTTGCATTAAAACAGCCACAATAATTATGTTTTCTGACTTCCACACTATTTTAATGTTTCAGTTATTATTGTCACTTATAATTATGCTAGAAACTATTTAATAAAATTAATTCTGTACAACTTTTAAAAAATGCAACTAAAATCTTTACATTGGCAGCATTTGGCATTTCAAAGTAGGATAAAAATGGAATCTTTGATTCTTTGTTTTTACTTCCATGTCAGTTTCTAGAACTTTAAATAAGAGTTGTTTCATAACATATTTCTTTATTCATGGTTCATAAGTAAACTTTGTATGGTCCTTCTAACAACCTCTGTGAGAGGCACTGTGCCTGAAATCTGATCAATTGTATAATCTAAATAAATACAATAGCAAGGAAAATGGCCAATTCAATACCTAAATTTTTACTCTGATTTTCACATCATGTTGAAAAGAAAAAGATCCCTCCCTAGTTGTATCACTCAAGTATTCAGATGTCAACCAATATGCTACTGAAATTATGCACATGTCAATATTTAAACAAATTAAAAACAGAGCCCTAGAATAAGACTACCAATTAAAATATCAAGCTGTGATGCTTCATTTAGTGCAGATAATTATGCTAAAACCCCAAACAGATACAACAGAATCACTCAAGTATTTTCATAAAATTCCAAAGGTAGCTAATAAAATTGCACTTACAATTTTGAATTCAGATAGCAAACCATATGCTCATTGTTTTGCTAGGCAATATCTGGAGCTCAGTACACCAAATGCTATCATTGTGCCACTTTCTTATTTGAAAGGAGACAATACAGCAGCAATGATCAGAGAATTGTAGTAATACTAACTCTTAATGTTTTCCCCCCAACTTCAACCATTTGGTCCCACAGCCAAAGTCCATACAATTTCATTATCTGTCCTGTCGAGCAGCATCAGATTTTTTTTGGTCTGATATAGGCAGTTCTAGAACAGGATTTACAAATCCAGCATACTCTGAGTTACCATTGTCATCCACTTCAGCACTAACAAAATCATTTTCCCATTCCAAACCATTAGAATCATCGGAGGCAGAAGTTGGATTACTTTCAGTTTTTTTGCCACTAAATTTTAATGCTGCTCGGAGTATATCTTCTTCCGTTTTTGAACGTTCTCGCAATGGAATCATTCTGTTCATACCTGCAATTAAGAAAATGTATTTCAACAGTTTAATTCCTGTATATACATCTGAAATAAACAGAAGCTAGAGAACTCGAACCCTGCTGACTATATTACAGAGAATTAAAAAAGAAAGAGAAAGAAAAAAAGAACAAACTATTCAATAGGGTGGGGTAAAGACAGACTTTCTTATCTATTTTGACAAAGCATCACTGTAGTTCAAAACATCCATCTACAAAAGTGGAATGTGCCATTTTTACAAATAGAGGCTTTTTCAAACTGTTGTTTCATAGCAAAGCATAACTACATTACAAATAGACCATGCTAAATAATTAACATACTTCAGATTTAGGAGGCAGATAGCCATGGTATTTTGTTTTTAACCTTAAAAGATGTATCTATATTTTCACTCTGTTTGTAATCAATATTTCTAGAAATGGCATGGACTTATAAAATCTTATCATAAAATCTTACAAAGAATAAGACTGACAATATTGTTTGCTTAATGGCAATACTGTAATTGGTTCACCAAATGTTCAAATAAGCAGCTCAATTTCCAAGTTTAATTGATTAATATAGCTGCACCCTCCTCCCCAAAATACTGAGAAACGGAATATATACTAATGTCTCTGTTGAGAACATGCCTCACCAGATATAAAATTATGTTTTCAATATTTAGCTTTAAAAAACAACTGGGCGTAACAGAAAAACTGAAAGCTCACATATGTCTAGTAGTAACTGGGTGTTCTGAACAGAAATTCAGCCTTTTCTCTGCAAAGTCCTGCACAGCATTTTCTGCAAGGTTTTTAAGTGTTAATAAATTCATTCAGAATGATTTGAAACACTGTTGTAAAGCATAAACATCTTTTTTAAAAGCTTTAAAACCTTGCACAATAATGTCATGCAAAGGGATTGCCTTCCTCTTCACTTTCCTGCATCTGAAATTTGCTCCAGAGGCTCTCCTAACATTCTGAAGCAGTCAGGGTGACAGACAGTGGGCTGAAGAGAATAAATGCTGTCAATACAATTTGTTCTGCAATGGGTGCATAATACAGGACAGGTTACTACTCTTCATTAAGTCTGGCTGGATATCCTGCTACAATAATGGAGTCGACCGTACAGCCAGTGACTCAATGGTGAGTGTTGGGCGGTGGTAAATAACCTGACTCCCCAAAGGGTCCAACAGCTACAGGCAGATGAGACCCTTTAGGTGGGGTGATGGTCCCCCTCAGTGGAGGAAATGCCACTGGAAACCATCATATTGGGCCCAATGGCAAAATGAGCAGAGGAAGAACCACTTCACTAGTCTGATTCCCAACGGTCATGGAGGTGGAAGAGGCCATGCCAGATGGACTGGCTGTGAAGGTGTACCTTGTCAATATCTTCAAGGCTGCGGGAGTCCATTATAGTCCTGGTGTTAAATCCTGCATGTCTCATTTAATATGTGCCGCAGGAGGTGGCTCCATGATCACAATGTGTGGGTCACTTCGTGGTAAGCTGGGATCCACCTTAAACAAATTCACGCCAGTAGCATGTTTCCTGTCCAGGAAAAATGTATACAGTACTTGGCTACGAATAGTAGCAGCTGCCTATTGTCCTTCTGGCTGATATTATTATTACTTGGATCAAAATATAACACTATTGCTTACATGTGTAAATATATGTTTAACACTTTAGGCGGTATGAGTATTAAGGAAAAAACTGCAAACAAATACCTTCTTCATCTTCCCATTCTAAATCTAAGGAATTACTGTCGTCATTTCCACTTGTTGATTTTGTTTTGGTCATTAAGTCACAACTGCTTTCTGTATTTGGTGTCAGAACAGTAGCATCTGACGAGAGCCCTGTAATCCAAAAATAATTTTAATACATAAAAATATAACATCACTATTAATAGATAAAACATCAGGTCCAATAGTTTTAAGAATAATAACATAAATACCCAACTATAACTGCAAGGATTTGGATCATGGATCCTTTGAATACTATTTTGCTCATAAGAAACTCTTCAATGGAAGGGGGATGGTAGTAGCTTAAAGTCCTTCAACTGTTCACTGATTTCCCCCCCCCCCCCCAAAAAAAAAAATCTGTTCTGCATCACATTTAGAGATCCTGTGGAGCCATGGGGGAAGTGGCATAAGAACAGTAGGAGGTATCAACAAAATTACCTCTAAAGAATCGTCTTCATACTGTACTTTATTGTAGCAGACACACATAAAGAATACACAGTATAAAAACAAAGGATATCTATTAGATATTTGGAGACCTTTTTTCAGTGTTAAAACTAAGATTTTCTTTTCAGGAAGAGAATTAATTTTTGAATAGCTGCAAAGGTATCTGCTGTACATGCGAATGCCAAAGGACTCAAGGAATTCTCTATCCACAAAAACAATTGCACGGTTACACAATATAAATGAAAAACTTACTGCTACTTCGATAAGCTTCATATTGCAGTTTAACATTTCTCAGATAGGAATCAAAATCCTCTTCTGCCACTGAGCTGTAACATAATGA
This sequence comes from Furcifer pardalis, assembly GCA_030440675.1. Taxonomy (NCBI): domain Eukaryota; kingdom Metazoa; phylum Chordata; class Lepidosauria; order Squamata; family Chamaeleonidae; genus Furcifer; species Furcifer pardalis. The sequence continues at coordinate 77,212,043 of CP126892.1, forward strand.
ATAAATTATCCAAGAATGAGTATGCTCAGAGAAACATTTGGGGGTTGGGGGAGAAATCCAATTTCTTTTTGTTCTTACTGAACTATCCTAGCAGTGTAGGGTATAAGAAATTCACCTCCGGATAGTCAAAAGCATAACTGGCTGTCTTATCAACCACAATTATAGTTTCTAAAAGAGGTTGGAATTCTGTTGCTGTAAGTTATGCCACACAACTTTGATGATGTAACCAGCACAGGCATGCCACAGCCATTTAGGGGGGATTAAGTAGGTACCACTTTGGTGGGAAGGTAAATAGTGTCCACAGAAATGCCAGCAGATGCAGCCAGAGCTGGTTCTTTGGCTATAAATAGAAATGAGCACTGAATCCTAGAGTCAGATATGACTGGCTTTCAAACAAGGGCAACTTTGCTATGGCTGTGGCATCCCCATAGCAAATTATGCCATTGGAATTCTATAATGCAACTTAAGACCAACAGGATTTGGGCCAGACTTTTAATATGATCTCAAGTACTTTCTGTTTGTGAACAACACAATTTATAAAATAGGCTGCACTTTTGTTACCTATTTTTATAAGAAATAAGAAAAATGTAGGAAGGCATTTGTATTTATCTTTGTATGGCCAAAGGAATGCCAAATGTGGTGATTCAAGGCTCTATTGACATCAATGCTGGCTAATGTGACAAATAAAATTCACTGACTTGTTTGATAAATCTAATCAATGCAAAGTCAGATATCTGAAAGGAGTAAGAGATCTGATGGTTCTAGATAGCTCACTGGATAGCTCAGTGAGTTAGGTATCTAGCTGCAGGAACAAAAGGTTGGGAGTTCTGTTCCTGACTGTACATGGAAGAAGAGACACCCTATGTACCTTACAGTCCCAGGATGTCCCCAGAAGAAGGGAAAATAGTAAACCACTTCTGAGTACTCTCTACCAAGAAAAGCCATGCAAAAGGTTGCCATAAATTAAAACTGACCTGATGGCACACAGCTACAGGAAAATGCTCCCCTCTTTTTTGTCACTCTCATATTCAGGGCTACTTTGTCTATAACCTCCATAACTATTTCAACATACTCCAGTGTCCCAATCTTTGGTTTTTGGACTTCAAATCCCAGAAGCCTAAGTCAATTCTTCAAAGCAATGATCAGCCAATGTATTGACTTAGGTTTCTGGGAATTGAAGTCCACCAGTGTTCCGCAGAACATAGTTTGGGAAACACTCTATTTAATGCATGAACAGTTTGAAAAGGCCACCATCCACTTCTTTGGAATCTCTCTGCATGAAAATTCACTATCCTGTAAGGGTTCTCTCTGGGAAATCAGTATCCCAGCGTGTGCAGAATCCATCCCTCACTGACAGCAAAGGCTCATTTTTTCAGACTCATTACTTTCCATGTTTAGGAGACTGACAAAACCTGAAGCCCAAAGTAGACAATCTAGAACTCCTCCTACACCTCGGCTAATCATACACAGTTTACTAACAACAGAATAAGGCTAGAATTCCCCATTATACAAGCAGAGGTCTCAGAGCTGAACAGGGGTGGATGGCAAGGAGACTGTACAGCCACACCATTCCAACCCTAATTCCAAAAAACAGATCACTCTGCAAGAGTAGAGAAATAGCAGTTAAAAGGAGAGATTCTAGAAAGTATAACAGATTAATTTAAACAACCAACTTTCAAAGGCACATTCTTTTTCCAAAGATAACTTATTTTAAATGAAGAAAGAGTGTCCACATACAATTTGACTGTATTGAGTCTTCAAAGTCATCTAGCATTCATATTTCCAGCTGAACTGTTAAAACAGCAGAGGAAAATAAAAATACTTCACAGGGAATTAATAAAATGACACAAAACTAGAGAATGTACAGGACTTGCTTCTAAACTGAAATATCTGATTCTGGTTAAAGGAGGAAATAATTGAGCTTTCTGGACACAGCTAAAATAACTTTAATGAGAGAGACGATTAATTCAAGGTGAGAATGCCACATGTTCAATGCTACCAGCCACACCATCTCCCCTTCTCATTTCAGTCTATGTACATTTACCTTACCGTATATGATATTAATTGGTAATGTTGTTTGATTTGAAGATAATTCAAAATTGAGATGTAAAAATTGCTTCCTTAATGCTTTGTATCTTACCTTTGTGTTTCTCCATTGTTTGCTCTTTGTGTTGTTGTCTGCTGTCTCTGTTGCTAATAAAAAAAAAACACCAAATATTCTATGAAACCCAAAAGAAAAATGCTTCACATTCTAAACCCACTGTAGCCTTAACCCCTATTCTAACTGAAGTATTCATTTCAATAGTATTATCACATCAACTTCTCTGGCAAGTACTCAAGGTTAATTACTGTATATGATTATAATCTATACTATATGTGTCTGGACTATGTGACTGATGGATTGTTTTCTCATCATAACCTTATTACTGAAATTCCCATCACATAATCAACTTTTCAGGAAAGTGTGAAAAATAGCTTCTTATATATTAAAATATTTTTCTCATTCTGCTTCCCAATTTATTAAAAACTAATTTTATCATTTTGTTGCATCTTCTACCCTTTTACTGGCAATTCTGAATGTTTTGCAGAATTAAGGACCTCTTGTCCAGACTGGTGTTTAGGTGATAGAATTGATCAACAGAGAACATAATCTGTAACTGACCAGAGTATATTTAGCATTCTAAATTTTGGGATACATTTTTATATAATTTCATACATTTTGACAAATCAAATACTGTATACCAAAACATTCGAGACACAAGTCTTGTAACTAATGGGCTGGTAAATGTAAGATGATTTTTAAAGTTTGCCTTTAACTGTACAGTTGCCTCTCAAATGCCACAGTCCAAAAGGATTTGGCTATCTGGATGAAACACTGTAATACAATATGAAAGAGAACAATTTTATTCCTCTATTCGAACCCATTATATTCTACAATGAGTTAGACATTCTATCACCTTTTATTTATATTTCCCAATCCTGAAGTGAATTAAAGCAGTAAAAACTTGAGTCTTTAATGTTAATATCATCTCCAAGTGCTATATGAACTAATGCTAATTATTTCTTCATATACAACATATGATAAATCTAAAGATTACTCTGCCAACAAAATATGGTTAGAATATAAATGAACAATAACCCTTAATTCTCCCTCTGTGTATCTGGCTTGTGGGAAAATATGGATTGTTGAAATCTATTTTTCTGCAACCTAAACTGACAATCCTAGGTTTAAGTACCCTTAATGCCTATCAGAGACTAAACAAACAAACAAACAAAAATCCCAAGTCCACTGATGAAGTGGACCTGATCTATGAAAGCTAACATTAAAATACAGCAGCTAGTCTTATGCCACAACATTTTGTTTTGTTTACTCTGATATGCTTGAAACACAGAAAAACACTGCTATTGTTCTAAAAAAAAATCTTACATGTCTAGTTAGCAGGCTGTGGATTGCAATTCTTGTTTGCGGGCAGAGCTTAAAACATACTGCAAGTATAAGTATAGCTGCAGTATAAACATCTGAACTGGGCCATTGTGTAATTGTAAATATTGATTTCTGCTGCATGCAGGAGGATTCATATGGAAAAGTTGTGCACTGCTTCTAGAAGATGTTTCTAGAAGAACAGCTAAAAAAATAGAGGCAAGTAAAATAAGATCAAGAGAGTTTGGCAAAAGTAAAACATAAAATGGCCAAGTATCTTATCACTCTAACAGTCCTTGTCACCAATACCTTCCCCAAAGTCCTGGCTTCCCTCGAAATAAATTGTCATATGAAATAAGTAAATAAATCCCCCAAGGAAACATACATGGTTTGATTCCTCATCCTAACTGTGGGACAAATTTTGAGAGATGGTGATCTATCATGCAGTAAGTTTCTCCAGTCCTAGACTGATACTCTACCACTATACTACAATGCTTTTCAGGTTCACCATACAGATTGTTGGTCATGCCCTTTATCCACCCCCAACAGCCTCCTCCATAACATCAGCACACATTCCTTGTCTTAGTTACCAGAACACAAGTTCCTTACTCACAATATGTATTTTTAACAGGCTCAGACAAGTACTATGTTCACAATGATACATGTTCCAAGACAGTTAAAACTTTTAAACTTTCATCTTAATTCCATGAATAAACTGACTATATAAATATGCAGATGAGAAATCCTGCATTCCTTCAAGATACAGTGTATCAAATAAATAGCCAAATGCTACCTGCTTTCCCCATTCAAATTTTGGAGGCATACAACAGAGTACACAATAGATGAACAAAACCGTTGGTCCTCAACACAATTTGGAAAACAGCTCAATTTGGCTTGGACCAAGAACCAAAATCTTTGTGCCTTCCACTGCCTATTGCTGGATACATGTAAACAGGTGGTGCTAACACTTTATCAGAGTTGGGTGAAACAGAGTAGCCTGTTAATAATAATAAGAGACTTTATGATACTCATTTTGATAACATTTGTTTTTAAAAAAGGGAACTTCTGATAATATCCTGGCAGGACTGGATGGATTTTACAGGAATACTCACTCCTTCAAAGGGATCCAGACTTTCATGGTTCAGAACAGGTGCAGCGTGGTTCATTCAAGAGTAGTTTTACATTTGGCTGCTTTGTTTAAAAATAGAAAGGGCAAGGTAGGGCTACATCTATCCCACCAGAATTTTTCTTTCTGGACAACTTATTAAAAATGACATAATAGATGTGGTTTAGAAACTTGCAAATTTTCAGAAGGATAATTGTAGAGTTTGAGTAGCAAAATAAATTGGCAAAATTTCTTCTCCTCTGCGGGCTATTTCAGGGACAGAGGTGTGCCAGGGCCTGAAATCTATAAAAAATGCATACAGGCAGATGTAGTTGATAGGAAGCTATGGCTAATGAAACTGTTTATGAGTGTTTTAGTTACCACTCAAGTAGCATCAGTTACAGAAAAAGGCAAGAGGATAAGGACTGTTAATGGATGAGGGCAGTACAGTGGTGGAGACGAAAAGACTTGAACATTTGGTAAGAGAGCATCCAGTGACTGTGGTGGCTTAGTGGTTAAGATGCTGAACTTCATGAGTGGAAGGTCAGTGGTTCAAAACCAGAGTGCTACACTACACGATGGAGTGAGTTGCCGTCTCTGTCCCAGCTCCTGCTAGCCTAGCAGTTTGTTAGCAAGAAATTGTAAGTAGATAAATAGGTACCACATTGGTGAGAAGGTAAGTAAACAGCATTCTGTGCACTCTGGTGTCTAGGCATGCCTGCCACATGTCCATGGAAACATCTGCAAATGCAGACAGCACTGGCTCTTTGGCTATAAACAGAGATAAGCACTGAACCCCAGAGTTGGATATGACTGGCTTTTGCGCAAGGGCAACCTTTACATTTAAGAAAGCAACCAATGCTTTACCCTCTTATATTTTATATTCATTACATTTCTGCTCTCAGGAAGGACAACTAGCACACAGAAAAAAAACAAAGAAAGAAACACTGAACATGGATGAGTCTTATGGTATATTATCTTTCTATCCCTCTCCCAGTGGATTGCAGAATAATGGTAAGTATAAATCAGAACTGCATTAACACTACCCTCCTTCTCCCACATTCTCATTCCAGTGGTCTGTCATATAAGGAGAACACAGAGTTTTAATTTTTAAAGAAAAGCAGGCTGTGACTCTATGGCCCAAAGAATCCAAATCACTAATGAGTCTTCAGGAAAGTTCAGATTGAAACCACTAAAGAATCCTGCTTGGATATGGACATATCCTGAATCTGAATTAGTTCTAATTCAGTTAAAACATTGATAGTATTAGAGATGTTTTGGATAAAATACCCGATACTTAATTTAAGAGATGACAAGGATACAGAAAGCACTACAAGCAAAGCTTCACTTTCAGCATTGTTTTAAAAAGCAGGCACAACTAAGAGCAAAATACATTAACAGAGGCTCTGATATGCATACTTTGGGGTCTTTTCCCCTCACCTCCAACAGCTTTTTCTGCTTTGCTGCCCTGGCTGCTTCACGCTGCGCAGCATATAAAGTCTCTTCTTCTATTCTTAACTTCTCTTCTTGTATGGCTAACTGTATATGAACAAAATAATAAGGGTTAACAAAAGAGAACCTAGCTATCTCTCCTATGAAAATAAGTGCACTAAATTCAAAGAAAAAGATATTTGTAAAAAAGCCCACAACAACACAAAGTTCATCAATAAGATTAGGGAAAAACATACTGTCTACTAATACCAATTCAATCTTCATCTTATCAGGCTTAGTGAAAAACAATTCTAGGTTATATATTTCAGTAGTCATGTACAAATATCTGATGAACAATTTTATTTAAATACATTTCAGTGATTCTAACTTAAAAGAATACAAGAAACCTCTAAATGGATCTTGAGCATTACTAAAAATACCCTGAAGAATCAACCCACCATTTGTTTGCTCTGTTGTATCTTGTCTGAAGATATTTATCATTGTAAGAGAAACAAGGCACTTAGTTGCTCATCCTACTCTAGGCCTTTCAAGTAGGCAGCCTGTTTTTAAACACAGCATAAAACCTGAAATGCTATTTATTGTACAATGCTGCCAAGTCAGTCAGGTTTCTTGACAACTCTGAATGCTCATTGTATCTGCATTCCAAATACTGCTTCACAGATAAACACTTCCAACTCTGTGTACATACAGCAAGAAGCATTTGTTAGTGAATTGACATGTATGCCTATAAGAGAAATTGTATAAAATGCATTTGCTGCATGCAACAGTTTTACAGATGCATTCATATTTTTTTAAAAATCTCCCAGCAATCTTAGGTTTAATATTAAGTAAGTTATTAATGCCAAACTGCTTTGAATTATATCAATAGGGGATGAACAAATGACTTGCACATCTTCTTTTTACAGGCTTTCCATGTCATCACCAATGGAATTTAAGCATCTCCTGTTCCATTCACTTCTTAAAGCATTTTCATAACATCCTGCAGCTAAACATTTCCAGGAAAGTATACAGTTTATTATGCACAAAGGAATTATGTTGATTTATAAAATAGTTGATAAAAGTAGTAGTTGATGCCAAGCATAACCACATTTTTAAAAAAAAAATCATGATGGGAACAGTGTCTTGCCTTGGGAAGACAGCTTGACATGCATTAAGACAACCAACAAGGCAGTGAAAATGTAAAGGATGTCCAGTACATCTAAACTATTGCAGGAACAAGCACATGGGATCCTGTCCTCAAGTGCTGTTTTTATTTCCAGCTTGTGTAAAGCCGATGATCTCCATGATCTTTGAACTTGGAGAATTGAGTGCACTGTTGGCTATTATCCTAGATTTTAACTAAACATTAAGCCAGCATCCCCATGTGTGGACACAAAGTGGGTCACTGTATGAATGTGAAACTATGCTTGTCTTAAGCTTATCTTTCCTTGTAATATTCAAGCCTACCCACAAATGTAGATACTCACCATAGCAAATTCACTTTCACCTTTCTCAACCAGTCATTAAGGCCATTATTCATATGTAAAAATATCCACTTATAAACAGTCACTATGCTTACCTCTGACTGAAGTTTATCATCTAATGTTCTTTGTTTTTCAGCAATGGAATTATAGTGCCTTTCCTTTAGAGCAGCAATTTCCTCTTCAGTCAAAGGTCTGAAGGAAAAGAAATGATTAAAAAACTATTCATTCTCATTCGTTCATGCAAAAACTGACATCTATATGTGAAAGCAGGCAACTACAGTGGTACCTCGCTTAAAGAGCATAATGTGTTTCATGGGATTGCTCTTTAAGTGAAACACCATTGTAAGTGACTAATTGCAACTTCTGGTGGGGGGGATTGTGACCCCAATATAGTTGTTAAACAAGTTTTTGGTTGGTTTTATTTGTTAAGCGAGACGACCATGCAGAGAAAATTCTGCTCTTTAAGTGAGTTACTGTCCAAGTGAGGTGCTCTTAATGCGAGGTTTTACTGTATATTTTTGTACATATTCTAATTCCAATGCAGGCAAGAACTTATTTATCTTACCACCATCTCACACATTTGGGCATACTTTAATTCACAATGCAAGCAGGAATCTATTTATTTTACTAGTCTTACACCCATTTACCTAGAAGTTAGCTACACTTAATTTAGTGGGATTTACTTTTAAATACCCACATATAAGACTATATCTTATTCCTTCATAGGAATTATTTAAAGATATTATTTTAAAAGTTAAAGTATAAACACAGTTTATTTTTTTAAGTTCTTACCTTTGATTGCTTCCAGGACTTTCACCCTGTTAAAAATTACCATGATATTACATTAATTTTATTATAAAATTATAGTAACTCCACAACCATCTAATTATCTTCAGTGAAAATCTGCTAATCTTATTGAACAAAAATAAACAAAATGAACAAAAACATCTCACCTTTTTAACAAATCAAACTGGTACTAAATTTATGGCATCATAGAACACTAAGTTTGGAATCAACTGTAGAGTTCCTCCAGTCCAGTTCCTGGTCAAACCAGGAAATCGTTACCCAGAGTTGCAACCACCACCGGACTCTCCCCAGCCAGTCAGGCTGGTGGAACGAGGAGCAGCTGCGGGAACTGGCAGGCCAGCCATAAAAGACCTGCTGCCGCCACCACCACCACTGGACTTTCCCCAGCCAGTCGGGCTGGTGGAACGAGGAACAGCTGCGGGGACGGGCTGGCCAGCCATAAAAGACCTGCCGCTGCCACAGCTGTTACACGACTAGCCACTCCTTGCTGGGAAGGGATGAGAACTCTCCTGACTGTACTGTATTTTCTAAACTGAATGGTATTTTTATTTTCATGTAATGAAGTGTTTCTGAAATGTATTTATATGTCTTGATTTTGTAATTGTGATGGGGGATTTCTTGGAATGGATATGATATGTGATGCTTTGATATGTTTTGATATATGATTTATGCTGTTAGCTGCTCTGAATTGCTTTGGCAAATAGAGCGGCATACAAATCCAAATATAATAATAATATAATAAAGTACACCTGACAGGTGGTCATTCAATCTCTGTTTAAATACCTCTAATGTATGTCAACGTACATCAAGTGTACAATATCCTAGTTTCTTATGTAAAGGAATATGGTGATACATTGAATAACAACTTATTTTTTAAAAAAACTTTCCCTGAACCTATTCCTGCTTTCTAGCTGAAATACTACTTACTAGTGTAACAAAAATTGCTGGCATTTTTAGGTTGTGAAATCCCTTCCTGCAATATTTAAATAAGCCACAAACACCTGTTTCTCTTTGTAAGTTCTGTTTTCTAACATTTAGTGATATTCGTGTTTCATGTGCACTTTAGATGCCTCGTGATCCAGTTTATGAATATAATTTCCCCCCTAAACTTTAAACAACAGAAGATTACTTACTTCATCACTTTCCACGAGATTCTCAAACTGCAAAAATAATATTTCAATTAAACAAAGAATTACAGCTCCAAGTAAAAATATTAAATAATCTACTACATCATATATGTATATACATAAGTAAATAAATATTACTTTTATATTGCTAAAGTACATGTGTAAAGGTAAGATATAATACACACAATTCATTGCATTAGTGGCCATTTACAAAGTACGTATTAACATCAAAACCAAATTCACAATATATGTGGCTACATTTGTAACATTATTAAACTCACCACTGGTTCCCAGTGTGCCCCCGGGTGCAATTCAAGGTACACTAGTACCCCGAATAATGTTATGACTTGGTTACACAAGTCCCGTCGTTATCCGGTTTTTAACGTTGTGCGATACATTGATCACACAATGTTAAAAAAAGCCCTGTTTCCCTGGAGGCTGCAGGAAGCCAGAACGTCGGGATTTGAATCCTGACATTTTGGCTTGCTGCTGCCTCCAGGGAGGTGGGGGAACTTTGGAAACAGCTTGGAGCGGGTTTCCCCACCTCCCTGGACCCAGCGGGTGGGTCAGAGACCCCAAAATTGATAAAAAAAAAGTCCGGTTTTTTTTTTAACCAATTTTGGGGTTTCTGACCCCCCCCCGCCGGGTCCAGGGAGGTGGGCAGACCTGATCCAAGGTGTTTCTGGGCTTCCCCGACGTCCTGAGCCAGTGCAGCAAGCCAGAATGTCAGAGTTCGAACCCTGACATTCTGGCTTGCTGCACTGGCTCAGGACGTCGGGGAAGCCCAGAAACACCTTGGATCGTGTCCCCTGCCTGCTCCAGAGAGATCAGAGGACCCGATCTACAGCTGCAGGGTGGCTGGGGAAGCTGACGGGGACACCCTGTCGGCTTCCCTAGCCACCCGCCCATGCCTCCGCAGCTGTGAGGTGGCTGGGGACGCCGACGGGGGAGCCCCCCATCAGCTTTCCAGCCTCCCCACCCCTGCCTCCGTAGCTGCAGGGTGGCTGGGAAGCTGAACGGAGAACCCCATTCAGCTTTCCACCCACCCTGCTGCTAAGAATGACTGTATCATATAACATTAAAATCGTGTTATTTGAAACAAGATTTTTCCAAAAATCTTGTCACATTATACGGTTTTAGCGCTATATGATACTCACGTTATACGGGGTACTACTGTATTGGTAATTACCTTTAAAGCCCTACAAGGTAGTGGGCCAGGATACTTAAGAGACCGTGTCACTCCAAGAACATCTGTCCGCCCACCAGAGCGGACTGGAGAGACTCTCTAACTGTTCCATCAATTAGAGGCACACCTCTCTAGCACTAGAAGCTCTGGCCCTGCAGAACCTCCTGCCAATTGAGCTGCGACTCCACACAGAGCTGCTGCCCTTCAGAAAAGGCGTAAAGACCTGGCTGGTGGAGCAGGTGTGGGGTACCGGTAACACGGTGACCCCGACCCACAGGTTGATTCAATAATTACCCCTCTCTCTCTTAATTCTTTTAATCTTTTAAATTTTTACCAGATTGTTCAGGGTTTTATTGTTGAATTTTATTGTTAGGATTGTTGTTTTTTATGTTTTGTTCTGTGATATTATGTTAGGTGCCCTGGGTCGCTCCGCAAGTAGGGCAGCATACAAGTATGAATAAATAAATAATAAACTTCTAGATCTATTACAAGAGCCAACATGTGTGTAACCAAATATTCTCAACAAGGGCATTTTAAACTGGCTGACATCCTGCTGGTGTAATTGAACCTGAAGAAGGGTGATAATGTTGACAGTAGGGATCTCGTTGTATACTGTAGATGAGTTGTGGGAAGGAAGGAAAAAACCTTTTACATTTATGAAAATCTCTCCCTACCAGTAATGTCATCTGACAGCACTGATTTTGAATATTGAAATACTTCTTCCTTCTGTCCTATGGCTCCTAGTTTTCATGTGATTAAACATATTACAGAAATACCTTGGATAACGTTTACCTCGGAGAACGCTAAAATCGCATAACGTTAAGTAATCTGGGGAGGAGAATTGGATCGAATAACGTTAAGGTCCTATGGGATGTATGGGATAACAACCGCTAAAGCCTGTGCGGTTACAATGTATCTCTATGGAGCTTAAACGTTATCCGATACATCCCATAGGATTTTAACATGCATCGGATAACACTAAAAATCGGATAACACCAAGACTTGTGGAACCAAGTCTTAGCGTTATCCGAGGTATTACTGTATTTGCAAGTTGGACAAGACAGTGGACAGAAGGGGAAAGTATTTAACTACAAAAATTTTCACCTTGCTGCTGGCATCACACTTCTCCATAGGAGTAATTACACTAACAGGATTTTAGCCAATATGTTGTACCAGATCCTATCATACTTATAACAGATTCACTGAAACGTATGGGATTTATGGTAGGTATTGTTATTTTCAATCCCAATGATTTTATATGCCTGCCCCAAACATGATGAATTTGGGATCTAATAATGTTTCAGCTTGCAAATCTGGAACTTATTTTCCCCATATTAATCCTAAACTGTGAGCACCACTGAATAGTCAAAACAGATACCCTTTACTTACCTCTATAGTGAAATGTTCTCCTGCTGGGCATGTTCTGAAGTATTTTGACCTGGAAAATAAATCAACATTGTCAGTACATAATTCACACTTTAATTCAGAAGGTCTGAGTTAGCTTTTGCTACCTATTTGCTTTATCTTTTGCCAAGAGTAGGTGGAGTGAGTTTTGGGCAAAAAGGGCTCTGGAAGCCTCAAGCAGTAAATCTCCCACAATGTTATATTTTTTTCCACAAAGCAAAAATTGGAGCCAGGGTAGGGAGATGTAGACAACAACCTGGCTTGCCTTGTTTCTTCTGCTGTTGTTACTACAACTTGTTTGTTATTAAGGTCTGATGAAGTTCTGTTATTACGTTCTTTAGGTTTTGTTAGTTTTGGTCTGCTCACTTAGTAGATATAGTAGTATGTTTTACTTATGTTCCACTAACTAAGTCTAGTCATGTTTCCGAATAGGTTAATCATAAGAAAACTATTGTGAATTCAGACTTGACTTTCCATCAGCACCTCTTCTTCTGGGAGGACTTCAAAGCTAAAATTGGTAAAAGCAATAAAATACTATTTACAATAGCTGATTGAATCAGATAGCCCAGAGGATTTCAAACCAGCATGATAACAATACATCAGGAAAAGGAACTGCAGAATGAACTCACCAAAAGGTGGCTTCATTTTGGCAGTGTCACATCTGGCCTAGAGACAGAAGGGGGGGGGGAAATCATAGGAAAATCATAGGAATCATACAGCCAATGCAGGAAAGATAGTAACGGGCAGATTTATGATCACCAGGAATATGATCTTCCTCAATGGACTCTGAAAGGGCTTAAGAGATTTCACATACTTCAGCCCGAAGGGAGCCAGTATTGTGGCTTTTTAAAAAAAACTTTAGGCCAGCAACTTAGATTCTTTCCTATTCCCAAGTACTGTATTTGATTAAATGGAAGAGATTATCTCCCTTTAACACATAAGCTTGCAGTTAAATGAATGCAACAATTAAATAGAGCAGGTGTAGATCTTAACTTATAACATGGATCTAGATACACTAGTACCCCGAATAACGTTATGACTTGGTTCCACAAGTCCCGTCGTTATTCGGTTTTTAACGTTGTGCGATACATTGAACACACAATGTTAAAAAAAGCCCTGTTTCCCTGGAGGCTGCAGGAAGCGAGAACATCGGGATTTGAATCCTGACATTTTGGCTTGCTGCTGCCTCCAGGGAGGTGGGAGAACTTTGGAAACAGCTTGGAGCGGGTTTCCCCACCTCCCTGGACCCGGCGGGGGGGGGGGGGGGGTCAGAGACCCCAAAATTGGTAAAAAAAACGTCCGTTTTTTTTACCAATTTTGGGGTTTCTGACCCCCCCGCCGGGTCCAGGGAGGTGTGGGGACCCGATCCAAGGTGTTTCTGGGCTTCCCCGACGTCCTGAGCCAGTGCAGCAAGCCAGAATGTCAGGATTCGAATCCCGACGTTCTCGCTTCCTGCAGCATAAAAGAGGGTGGGGGAAGTTCAAAATTAGCGCACATCAGCTCTAGGGAGGTCGGGAGACCCGATGCGCGCTAATTTTGAACTTCCCCCACCCTCTTTTATGCTGCAGGAAGCCAGAACATCGGGATTCGAAATCTGACATTCTGGCTTGCTGCACTGGCTCAGGACGTCGGGGAAGCCCAGAAACACCTTGGATCAGGTCTGCCCACCTCCCTGGACCCGGCGGGGGGGGGGGGTCAGAAACCCCAAAATTGGTAAAAAAAAGGATGTTTTTTTTACCAATTTTGTGGGCTCTGACACCCCCGCCGGGTCCAGGGAGGTGTGGGGACCCGATCCAAGGTGTTTCTGGGCTTCCCCGACGTCCTGAGCCAGTGCAGGAAGCCAGAACATCGGGATTCGAAATCTGACATTCTGGCTTGCTGCACTGGCTCTGGACGTCGGGGAAGCCCAGAAACACCTCCAGAGAGATCAGAGGACCCGATCTACAGCTGCAGGGTGGCTGGGGAAGCTGACGGGGACTCCCTGTCGGCTTCCCTAGCCACCCGCCCATGCCTCCGCAGCTGTGGGGTGGCTGGGTAAGCCGATGGGGGAGCCCCCCGTCAGCTTTCCAGCCTCCCCACCCCTGCCTCCGTAGCTGCAGGGTGGCTGGGAAGCTGAACGGAGAACCCCGTTCAGCTTTCCACCCACCCTGCTGCTAAGAACGACTGTATCGTGTAACGTTAAAATCGCGTTACTCGATACAAGATTTTTCCGAAAATCTTGTAACGTTATGCGGTTTTAACGATATACGGTACTCGCGTTATACGGGGTATTACTGTACTAGATTTCATTGAAAATGGAAGGGAAATGCGATTAAAAGCTCTGCTCCTATTTCAAACTTTGTAACTGTGTATTGTTACCACAAAAGGCCATCAGAGGGAATGGAAAAGCAATGTTTATATATACTGTTTCAGTTACTTGATTTGTTCAAAACTTTATTTGCAAAACAAATCATATTGACTCAGGAAGATTTTGCATAAACATCTAGGAATAATTGGTTTAATTTGGAATTACAGTCAAACCTCATATAACACTAAAACCTGGTTCCACAAGTCTTGATGTTATATGATTTTTAGTGTTATCCGATGCATGTTAAAATCCTATGGGAGCCATAGAGATACATTGTAACCACACAGGCTTTAGCGGTTGTTATCCGATGCATCCCATAGGATCTTAATGTTATCCGATGCAATTCTTCCCCCCAGATTCCTTAATGTTATGCAATTTTCGTGTTATTCGATACTAATGTTATATGAGGTATTACTGTAAAACATTTTAGAAGATTATCTAACATTAACATCATGAGTTTAGATATAATAATACAGCATCATCCTTAAGGGAATTGTCTATAAAGAATTAATAAAAGAAAGGAAAGGGGGTGAATTATATTAAGTATGGAAACATACAATAACAGCCATTGATAACAAAAATAATACTCTATTTGGGTCATTAGTAAACGCCTCTTTATGTTCACATTTTTCTATTCTATTTTTTATCTTTCCTCAAGCTTAGGAACGATCACAGAATCATAGAACAACTGAGTTGGATATTACAAGAAATTATTTTCTGAAAAATAACAAACCCAAGCAAAGACAAAAATGGTTCCTCAGGAAAAAATCTCCTCTGTGGAACCCAGTGAATACTCAAGAGGTTGAAATTAATACAAAATCAGTGCACCAGGCCAAAGCACCAGGTCCAGACCTAGTTATCTTTTTTCCTGAGCAACATGTTTTCCAGTGAATGACAAATGTGACAATTGCCTTATAAAGAACAGCATTGTACATATGTTGAATTTTGACCCATTCATAGCATAATCTAAACTTGCTAAATGCATGTACAGTATTCTCTATATCCATGATGGCAAATCTTGATACTCCAGGTGATCTTGGACTTCAATTACCAGAAGCCCAAGTCAGCACTCCTGCTGATCAGGGTTTCTGGGAATTGAAGTTCAAGAACAGCTGGAGTGCCAAGGCTCACCATTACTGTTTTATATATGTACTTGGTTAGTATTGTATTCTTCTTCAAATGCCGTACCCAATTCCGAATATCAGCGATCATCATGGCGATCATCCATGAAGATTGTACTGGGAACAATAAAATGCAGTGGCTTTCCATTTGCTAGCCACATTTCAGCATGACACCCGTTCCACTAATCCAGATCCATAAGTCACTTTCTGGTCCTGAGCCCCTTTGGCACACAAATCCTCATTGGCCCCAGATCAGTATTGATGAAGCTGCTGCCCTCCATCAACATGGATTCAAGTGGGATTTAATCCACTTGGGGACCATCACCCTTTCCTGTGGAATTTGCCACCCACGGCCATTAGTCCTCAGGGTTGTCAGGTTAGTTAACTGCCATCTGATGATCGGCACTGAGTTGCTGGCAGTATGGTCTACTCTATTACCATAGCAGGGTAACTTTGTCAGACTCTATAGCGGTGGCTCCCAACGTGTGCCCCATGCCCCACACAGGGACTTCAATTCCCAGAAGCCTAAGTCAATACATTGACAATCAGTGCTTTGGGGAATTGACATAGGCTACTGGACATTGAAGTCCAAAAAAACAACAAAAGGTTGGGAAACACTGCTCTGTAGTATTGTATAAGGGGATAACTAATTCATCTATATATAAATGTTGGCATATTTCAGCAGATAATGAGAATATTTCTTTTGGTAAATTATACAGTATGTAGCATCATGTATCAAATTTACAAAAGATTGGATTCAGAATTTCATTCCTGGGAAAATCTACTGGAGCAATAGGTAGGAAATTTCTGCAAATTCTTTCTGCTGCATGCTTTGGAAAAAAACACATGGCTGCTGGTTGGAAACTGTGTGAGAGATGGTACCTAGAGGCAACATTAAAAGGGGGGGGGGAGGAAAAATCACATCCCCACTGTTTTCCATTAGGAGATTCTACTGGAACTTTGGTCCTTTTCGTGAAAGAGACAAGTTTGATTTGTTGTTGTTCAGTCACAGTCAATTCTGACTCTTTGTGACCCCATGGACCATTGCCCTCCAGGCACCTCTGTCCTCCTCCATCCTCCTCAACCTGCCCAGCTCTGTGCCCATAGCATCTACAACATCATTTAACCATCTCAATTTATTTAATCTAATGGATAAAACACTTTGTGTAATGTTCTCACATGCAAAAAATCCTTACTTCACAGCTGAAACAATAACCTGATAATTTTGGACAGTTTAACACATTCAGTTTAACCTATATTAATTTTTAAAGTCTTACATATAAACATATTATTTCACATAACATAATTGGAAGTTATGATCTGGCTTTATTTATTTTCTAGATAGAACGTAAGAAGACCAGAACTCTAATTGTTCTATTTATTCTCTGTTTATTCCCAGAGGCTTTTAAAAATTATGTTGTTATCTCTCTAGAAATAAAGTGACCCAGTTTCTAATTATCTCTGCAGCATACAGATATTACATCATTTACTATATAGTATTTCTAGAATTCCTTGAGCTTCAAACACTAAAATAGCCCAAAATTCTTAACATCAAAACCAAATCATTTTATTTGTATTTTTTTATTTCATACTGTAATAAGACACACATCCAGTGTCACTCTGTAAAGGTCACCCTTATTTGAAAGCCAGTCGTATCTGACTCTAGGTGCTCATCTCTGTTTCATAGCTGTCTGCTTCTGCAGATGTTTTGCATGGACACATGACTAGACACTGGTGCATACGGAACACTGTTTATCTTCCCACCTAAGTGGTCCCTATTTATCTACTGTACTTGCAATTTGTTGCTTTTGAACTGCTAGTTTGGCAGGAGCTGGTACAAAGACAGGAGCTCATTCTGTAGTATTCGGGTTTCGAACTTCTGACCTGCTGCCTTCCAGTCAGCGTCTTAGCCACTTGAACCACTGGACAATGTTAAAAATAATGACCAGTGATTCCCAATCTTTGTTTTTTGGACTTCAATTCCCAGAAGCCAACAAAACAAGGTTGCCATTGCTCAGGGTATGCACAGATTGTGGTTGAAAACTACCACAATCTTTGAAGAGGCTCTTTCTGTGTACCCGTTTCTTCAACTGTTTAAAAAGATTTTGAGTTAGTATTTATGAGTAAAAAAATGGGTGGATGAGTTGCCTTTCTCCCCACAAAGGACTGAAGGGAGCTCACAGTTAATTAAAATGACACCATAGTCACAATTTTAAAAACATACGACATATTATTAAAAACAAAGGTACAACAGTATTTAAAAACACAATTTTTAAAAAAAAAATCACAGGTACATATACCCTTCTAGACCAGGAAAGAAAACCAATCATTAGGATATTTATTTATTTATTATTTATTTATTAGTTCAAATTTATATTGATACCCTGTTTCACACGCTTCTTAACCAGATACTGATCAGGAAGCCCCAGTCTTCCCCTCACTGTGTTCATCATACCACTTTGGTGAGATTACAAGTACTGTACTGTATTAGGTAAAGGTCACTCTTGCTCAAAAGCCAGTTGTATTCAACTCTAGGGTTTGGTGTTCATCTCTGTTTATAGATAAAGCCAGTGCTGTCTGTGTCAGCTGAAGCAGTAGCTATTTATCTACTTGTAATTTCTTGCTTTCAAACTGCAAGGTCGACAGGAGCTGGGACAGACGATGGGGAGCTCACTCCATCGTGCAGCACTCGGGTCTTGAACTGCTGACCTGCCGACCTTCCAGTCCCCACGTTCAACATCTTAACCACTAAGCCAGGGTGCCCAAACTTTTTGGGTGTGGGCTGGTCACATGGTTTAGGAGGCCGGTCACTATGGTTCACTGGCCGGATCTGACCTCCAACAGCAATTCATCCGGCTCATGAATGAATCCGTACAGATGTGTTTTACTTCCTCTACCGGGAGCTATGAGGGCTTCATGGCCCGGATGAACTGCCATTGGGGGCCAGATCTGGCCCAAAGGCTGTAGTTTGGGCATCCCTGCACTAAGCCACTGCAGTCCCTTTACAAGTATTAGGGCTGGGCAACTCACTTTGACACCAGATCTCACCAAACTTTTAAGATACTGGTGACCCACACTTTAGTGAGAGCACAACTGGGTCAGACAGCAAAGGTTCATCTCAGCTCACATCCTGTTTCCTTGCCAGGCTTTCAGGAAAACATGCAAACCAGCGAGGCTTGAGAAGCAAACAACCACTCTTAAAGGATTCTGATCACACACCCCCACATTCAGCAGAAATATACACTGCGTCCGCACATGGAGGTTCAGCTCCCCGACTGAGGGTCGTTGCTAGGTGACGCCTTTCATCCCTTTCCCAAAGGCCCTTTGCCACATCGGGTGACCTAAGAATGACGCGGGGATGGGGGGGGGGAGGGAGACGGCGCAGCCCCTCAAGACACCCCAGTCGAGGTTTCCACCTCCAGGTCGGAAGGCACACCCAAAGCCTTGCCTGGCCCCCTCCCCACAGGGCCCCCAGCCCCCCCCCCCGAGCTTACCCTCCTCCTCTCTGCAGGCGCCCCACTTGCCGCCTCGGGAAGAGCCAGCAGCACCACTGCGCCGCCCAGCTGTTCCCCATGTCATCTTGCGGAGGGTTGCGGGCGTGAGCATGCGCGGAAAAGAGGCGGGGAGAGGTGGGGGGGGGGAGCGACCGTTAGGCTCCCAACCGTCGCAGCGCCAGAATTCTACGCCAGCTTGTGGCGCGAGGGAGGGTGTCGAAGGCCAACGGCCTGCCCCCCAGCCCTCCCTCTGAAAAGAAAGAGGCGGGGCTACGGTGGTGACGACATACACAGGTGGGAAGGGGGGCCCCTCTCCACTTCGTTACGTTTCCCTCAGAGACTCGAGCTCCGCCCCCTTGTTCCCCGCTATGCCCTACCTCTCCGGCTCATCATTCACGGCTCGGGAGTCTCAGAGCGCATGCGCCGAGGGGGAAAAATGTTCTGTCTCCGCCCTCTCGGTTTCTGCTTTGATAGGCGAGCGCGGCCACCCAAAGGAGTGACACTCCTACCCGTGGGGATATGATTTCACCATTGAGTCCACCTGTAATGACTCTGATTCCAGTAAAGGTCTCCCTTGCTTGATAGCCAGTGGTATCCGACTCATTTCCGTTTACAGGAATGGCAGGAGCTGGGATAGAGACGACCTCATCCCATCACGCAGCACTCGGGTCTCGAACTGCTGACCTGCCAATCTTCTGGTCATCACGTTAAGTGTCTTAACCACTAATCCAGCAGTGGCTCAAGTTACTAAGACGCTGACTGGGAGGCGGAACGTCAGCAGTTCGATTCCCGAGTACTGCAGGACGGAATGAGCTCCCGACTCTGTCCCAGCTCCTGCCAACCTAGCAGTTCGAAAGCAAGAAATTGCAAGTAGATAAATAGGGACCACTTCGGTGGGAAGGTAACAGCGTTCCATGTCTAGTCATGCCTGCCACATGACCATGGAAACTTCTGCAGAAGCAGACAGCGCTGGCTCTTCGGCTTACAAACAGAGATGAGCACTGACCCCTAGAGTCGGATACAACTGGCTTTCGAGCAAGGGAAACCTTTACCTATTTTGATTTCAGCAAAGAGTAAGTAAAACACGCTAGTACAGAAGATGCCAGGACAATAAGGGTTTCCAGTAGCAAGACAACCTCATACTTCTGATATTTTTTCCCTGTGTCGCTCAGTCCTGGAATATATTTCTATTAGGGTCAAAATCAAACCCATATTTTTTTTTGGTGATGTGCAGTAGAAATGATGCCTTTTCTTTTGGAATACATATATATATTCTATAAAATTAGAATAAAATCATCCAGTGATAACCAATAAAAACACAAGAGACAAAACCCGATGGCACCAGAAAAACTTAACACTGTAACAATATTTATAGTATACACTATTAACAGCAATAAGTGAAGGTACATACTGTAATAAAATCAATTGATGATTACCAACCTATGGGGTAATGTTGCTGTTTATTTAGGGTAGCATTCTCAAAGGTCTAAGTGGATACAGTTGCAGTTCCTTGATTTGTGTTACAGGTCTTTTTGCATTATAGGCAGTGGTGGGCACCAGTAAGTTAACACCAGTTCGCCAGAACCGGTAGCAGAAATTCTGGCTGGTCCCGCCCATCCAAATTTTGAAATAAAGTACAGTAGTCCTAATTTGGGTTCAACGTGGGGCTTTCCCCCTGGCCACACCCACCCACCATACCACGCCCACAGTGTGGTAGTAATTTTTTTGGAGCCCACCACTGGTTATAGGCACCTCTAATTCCAGAGTTACTCTTCTCTGAGCTTTCTGCTTAGGAGAGCTTAATTGATGAAGCTATTTGGACCTTAGCAGTTGCTGTTTTTATTATTGTACGTTGTTGCTATGTTTCTGTAAATGTGTAGGCCACCTTGTCTTTGAATATAAAAACAAAAGATGTAAAAACTAAGAAGTGATTGTCAAGATAAAATTTCCACCCAAAATACAGTATCTTAAACGTTTGCATTAAAATCTGTTGCTGGCTCAATCTGAGATTGAACACTCCTCCTGTATCAATTAAAAGAACTATAAGGTACAATAATGTGACCAAGATACACTCTAGTTCAGAATCCAATCCAATCAGATTATTTTGATGGAAGGAGAATAAATGCCCATCACTCAGTTACATGAGCACATTATGACTGTACATAATACCTATGCATGGTAGCCTCTAGGATGCACTTAGTATTTCTTTATTTGTATTTATTTGTTGTGTGTTTATTACACAATTTAAAATTATGGATGTATATGAAATATAGATAATATCCAAACTTATTAAAATGTTAAAACAATTAGACTATTTTTCAGAAGTAGCAGGCTACTTTCATAGTGTGATTTTGGGCATTTACTAGATTTTTTTGTACACATGTAGGGTATCAATTGAATACACATAAATGTTGCATTGATTGAGTTTTTCCTTGTGCCAAAGTAGCCCCATTTTACTTGATTATTCTTTGATTTTCCTATTTTGCTTTGATGTCTATTAAGTGACATCCATACATTCAGCAAAGTGTGTTTTTACTCTCTGTGGGTTTAGTTTAGCTTTTTCTGATATATTTAGAACATCAGAAGTATGCAGAAAACATTTCCTCAATTTTAGCCATGGGGTATGTGTGTGTGGAATCTATGAAGTGGATTAATTTGTGACTTCAATATGGAAACTGGAAACATACTAGAGAGTGGAAAGCATTGCAAGTACATTTGGGAATCCCTTGGGCAACAGTGTGGAGCTAGCTAATCCTTCTTATACAGAAGTGTTGTGCTGTAAATTTGCTGATGCACCAAGTGGATGTTTAGGAATCCTTTAGGAAGCAAAGTGCAGCAATACTAAATGTCCTTATAAAGAAAAAAGCTCCCGTGAAATCATAAAGATCTACTTCCAGCTCAGTATGCTTAGAATTAAATGAGTTCTGCACAAATATGAGATATTTTGACTATCCTGTTGGAAGCAACAATTGGATTGGGGAGATCACAGTGGTTTAGCCATTGCCTGTATTAGTAGACACAAGATTCAGACTATTAGTGTAGACTTAGAAGAAAAAATAAATGTCCCAAGAACTCTGGAGAAATTTGTGAAATTACAATCTACAGAAGTAGAAAGGGGAGAGTCCTGAAGCCTAAGACTTGTCTGTTTGTGTAGAGAGGACATAACATGACAGTGATAGACAATGTGGGCCATAGGTGTGGAACTGCAATCCCATCTTCACTCACTATTGAGTAAACTGGCTCAATTTGTGTCCCTATGATGAAAGCAAAGTTATAACAAATGAGTGACCGGAATGTCTGGTTTTTTTAAAAAAATGTTTGGTAATCTCACTGATGGTGATCACCCATTTTATGTACCTTCTGTGTTTTGCTACCAAAGAACAACCACCTGCACTAAGTTTGGGGCTGTCATTTAATTTGGATATAGAGACTACTTCCTCTAGATTTTCTCTTTTACTGAGACAAGAAAACAGTCAGTGTTTTCTTGTCACTACTGTTTAAATAATATTGCAGCTAAGAGTTACTTTAACACCAATCCTTTAAAAAGAGTAAAATAACTTCTAGTAATATTATTTTGGTGATAAAACACTGACTACTGTATATGTCTCAGTGATGGCCAGAAGTATATGTGATACTATATCTTGTGACTGCAAATCTTTTTTTTAAATGATAAATATTTGCATTGTGAACTAAAAAGTTTAATTAAAAACACCAAAAAGTTTCAGAATTACAATTTGTCAAGTTTTCATTGGGTAGTTAAAATATCATTTTCTTTCTATTTATTATTTTATACTTTAAACATACTTAGTTTTTTATCTGCTGCTTAAGGGATGCTTGTTTGTACACAGATTCCAACAAGAACATTCATTTAAAAATAGCATCTCTACAATCAGTTAGCTCAAAAGGTCTATTAACAAACATTCTATTTTCCCTCTTCTTTGTTTTACCAGGCTCTCCTAGCACACACCAGCCTACCACTACCAATCAAAATCAGTCACTCACCATGCATATTAATACAAACTGACATGCACAAACAATAGCACTATATAAATCAATCCTTTTGGAACAGCACATACACACAGAGAAAATATGTGAAGTTAGTCCTGAAGGCATCCTACAATGATTGCAAATAGAAATTGGATGAGTAATTAACATATAATAGCACATGACTAAGGGAACAAATGTGATGCAGCATAACACAAAAATTGCAATTAAGTTGAGAGAAAATGTTTCCCCTCCATGATTTGCTGCAGAATTTATATTCCAACAACTCACACATTTTTTTCTGTAAGATGGAAAAGCAAAAGCCAATCATAACTAGCAAAGGCTATAAATTTCAAGCAGTTGCCAAAGAAAAGTAATAGGCAAAATGCACTCATATATCAGCATGAGTCAACACCAGTGTATTTTCACAGATTACATTAATGTACACTGTCTTATTTCTTCTGTGTAAAAATAGGCATCTTCTCATGTAACAACCACTAAAAAAATTCTCTCTATATTTAATTCTAGAATACAGAAATAAAGAGTATTTACTCTAAGACGTTTAGGATCGTCTTCCATCCATCCATCCATCCATCCATCCATCCATCCATCCATCCATCCATCCATCCATCTATCTATCTATCTATCTATCTATCTATCTATCTATCTATCTATCTATCTATCTATCTATCTATCTATCTATCTATCTATCTAACTGCCCCTCATCCCACCTGTCCATGCCTTTAAAATGTCTCAAGGTGTCCTACAGCATTAAAAAAGACAATATAAAAGCTTTGCAGATACTGTATAAGTGAGTCAACTGGAGTCAGAAGATCATGTCTATGCAAACACTCCATTTGTCTCTATACTGTTTTAGTAACCCCAGTGGAAGAAATATGTGTGTACAGTAAAAACCCGTTTTATGGAAAAAGTTTGTTCTGTAGTTTTTTCCTTAACTCGATTTTTTTCTGTAAAACGAGGCATTCCTATAAGATCATGGGGGTGGGGGGACATTCCTTACCTGCCCCAAATTAATAAAAATAAAAATAAAACAACACTCTAACTCATCTCCAGACCACTCTACCGCCACTCACAGGGCCCAGAATGGCAGTGGGTGGTCTTTTATACCCCACCAGGCACAATGCACTCTGGGAAATTGCATTCTGTAAAATGGGACACATTTTCAGCAAAAAAAAAAAAAAAAAAAACCCAAAAAACTTCTGTAAATGGGGTTTCTGTAAAATGAGGCTTCTGTAAAACAGGGTTTTCCTGTATTACCATTTCACCTCTCTTCTTCTAGCATGGAAAGGCCTAAGGCCAGTAAAAGGGAATGAAGGACAAAGAGGTAACAAACTAGGTGTGTGCCACAGCTTCAAATAAATGTGCATAAGCAGACTGAATCAGGGGTACAGTATCTGTATTTATTTATTTAGATTTATATCGCTGCCCACTCGCCCTGGCTTACAATCAGTAAAACAACACAGCACAAAAAAAAATTTAATATGTTTTTTCTAAATCAATAATAGATTTCTCTCTCCCCTCTGGATGTTGGTGGGTGCATGGAATATCTTGAAAAGTTGTGAGAATCATATAATTACTCTTAAACCATGGTTCAAACGTAGCTCCCCCTGGGCTTCTGCGACGTCAAATGGCAGTTGGGATCTTGGTCACCACCTCCTTCCTGCTCTTGCCCCAGGTGTGTGTGGGGAGGTGGCATGATGTTTCACTGACCTCCCCCTGGGCCTCTGCGATGTCAAATGGCAGTTGGGATCTGTACCTTTTGAAAGTGACTATAAGGCAGAGCAAAGAGCTGCTGTTTCCCCTTTTGTGCCCGGACAACATCCTAATGGAGTCCTTGGCATTTGTAGAGTTAAAAGAGGACCTGTGATGAGCAGAAGGCAAATAAGCCTGATCTTCACAATGCAGTCCAAGGACATTCCAGTCATAGAGATGTGAGGGGTTGGGGCTCAGATGAAATCACCAGTGCTATCTATTCCCTGCAGCTGCAGTGCCAGCCAGTTTGTGGAGCTGCATGGTATAATTTATTCTAGAACAATCCTTCTTTCTTTTTACTCTCACTCAGCTTCTTAGATTATAAAACTTTACTAAAATACTTATCACATTATGAGTGTGGAAATATTAGTACTATATAGGCTTTGATTGGGTAAGTCACACAGTTAGGGCATTAATGTCTGTCCTTCCTTCTTCTGCACATTTCCCCTTCTTTCACTTTTTGTTGCAGCACTGCAAAATACCAACTGTTTCCTGCTAGAACTGTAGCTTCAATGTTAAGGTCTACTGCCACATTGTCAAAATGGATGGTGCTGCATGGCTTTTAAGGTTATAGTTGATCCATCCCCATTTGCAACAAGTTTTAAAATGGAGAACCAGAAATGGTCTCCATACATAGTAGATCATAATGAAGAACACAGGCTGGGCCTTATCCACTGGTGGGTTGTCAAAAATTTTACTACTCCACAGTGACATCATCACAGTGTGGGTGGAGCTAACGTCATGACATCATGGCCGGGGCCAAATAAAATAAAATAAAATAAAAATAAGCACAAGCACACACACACACACACACCCATCAACCCCCCACCCCCCAAACACAAACCTGTCACTTACATGTTAGTATAAGTGCCTGGGCAGCACCATGTTGCAAGATGGATATGGTCATCGTACCAGTTCTCTAGGATAATATGCCTTAATGTAAACATAAAACACCTGTACCTCCTTAAGGGTTCTCCAATTGGAACAGCAATTGGAACAGCACAGGTGTAGCTTATTGATGAGGTAACTCCAAGACTTTGCTTAAAAACCCCAAGCCAGGCCGCCAGGCCTGCTGGCCACCAGGCCTTTTTAAGAACTGGGGTAGTACGTCAATATAGGTAAAGGTATTAAATACACATTAAAATACACACAGACACACCACATCCAAATGTGAGTCACTTACCCTGGGGAACAGGCTATAGGGAGCTTCAGGCTAGCAGCTTCTCTTCCTCCTCCCCGCTTGGGAGGACAGCAAGGAGGCCATGCATACGCGCCAAGCACTGTAGGCGTGTATGCACACCAAGTACTTGGCGCACATGCGCAGTGGGGGAACCAGTGAAAAGGTAAGCCCTGAAGGTGGTTCCCCCCAAAGGTTGCTACTGGTTCTCTGGGACACTGGGAAAGGTTACTACAGGTTCTGGTGAGCTGGTGCCAACCTGTTGCATCCCATCACTGGCCTTATCTGTTTGTCCAATTCTGGGATACAGAATTGTTTGGGAGCCTTCTGTAGGAAATTATTTTTATAATTTTATTGCAGTTTAACAACAAAGACTGCCTTGCAAGTAGCCTGTTTTTCCCCTCTAAAATGGGATTTCCTTTGAAATACATACCTCTGCAATCAACTTTGCAAATCTGTTTGATGCTAACATACGTTCCATGCTTTAAAATGTCCCAAAGTGTCCAGTCGCAACAAACAAACACAAACATGGCTAAATGTGAGAGAAACGATCATGTTTTATGTTCAACAGACGTCTTTCATCATTTGAAGGAACACTGTAATAGACATGTAAATATCCATCCTCTTGCAAACATCATAACTTATTGTGTAAGGAAAAAGCTACAGGCCATTATGTGGAAGTGAGAGATTTAGAAAGAAAGGAATTAGGTTGAGTGCACAGTGGATAAGCAAAGCAGCTCTAGGAAAGAAGGGTGCAGAGACGCAGAGAAACCAGTGAAGCCTTGGAGTCAAATATGGCTTAGTGGGGGAAGTAACCCATAGGTTTTGCTTACAAGGTTTGGTAAAGCTGAAGGAAAGACATAAAAGGTGAAAGAATTTGTTTTGCAAATGTCAATAAAAGCAAAAAGCCTTTCTAGATGGGACTGGCTTTTTAGAAAGCAATTGGTTGCTGAACTCTGCGCCAAGATTATGCTGATACTGTACTTTGAATAATTAAACTTTTAATAAAAATATTATATGAGCTTCGTTGCTCATTAAGTGATTAACAATAAACTACAGTATTTCAGGTCTATATTCTATACCTGTGTCAGAGGATAATTGATAAAAAGGAATCTTACAAATATTAAGTGTCAGCTCTGTCTTAAATGTTACGTGACTAACAATATAACATACTATTATTTGTCACAGTAAAAAAAAAAAAAAGGAGTGTCCAAGGTTTTAATCAGTCTTGGTCTCTGTCACATTGATACCTTCCCATCTGGCATGAGTGGCTATCCTAAGTTCCTCTTCTAAAAGGTGTTAAAAAACATAGGCTGACATTCTCTCTTTATGTAATTTGCCAGGGTTTACCTTGGCTAATGATGGTGCCTTTTGTTTTGGTCCATAGGGTTCTCTTGGCAAACTTCCTGACGTGCTTTCCCGGTTTCTACGCCAGTATTTTACTCTCATACATATTATCACACTTTAACATAAAGTAACAGACTAAAATTAAGTTGATTAATGTTGGATATATGAAACAAGAAGTTATATATGTAGTCAAAAGTATCTTGTTAGTTATCAACCTTGGTATGAAAAGGAAAGTTTGTTATATCAAGTCAACTACAGTAATTCAGTTACTTATCAAATGCACGCAGCTCTTAGTCTTTGTTGAGAACATCCATCATGGTGACTCTGTCAGACTTCCTGGCTCCAGCCGCTGGTTAGGCCATTTTGTCACCCTGCTTATTCAACTTATACACAGAGCACATAATGCGCAATGCAGGGATGGAGGAATCACAATTTTGGATCAAAATTGCTGGGAGAAACATCAACAACTTGAGATATGCAGATGATGCCACCCTAATGGCAGAAAGTGAAGAGGACTTAAAGAAGTTCCTGATTAGGTTGAAAGAAGAAAGTGCAAAAGCTGGCTTGAGACTTAATATCAAGAAAACCAAGATAATGGCAAAAGGCCCTATCAGTCCCTGGAAAATAGATGGGGAAGAAGTAGAAGCAGTGACAGATTTTACTTTCCTGGGATCAAAGCTCACTGCAGATGGTGATTGCAGCCATGAAATAAAAAGGCAACTGATTCTTGGCAAGACAAGCAATGAGAAACCTGGGGAACATAGTGAAAAGTAGACACATCACATTGCAACATAAATTCGTATAGTCAAAGCAATGGTATTCCCGTGGCAATGTATGGTTGTGAGAGCTGGACCATAAGGGAAGCTGAGCGCAGAAGAATAGATGCCTTTGAGATGTGGTGTTGGAGGAGAGTTTTGAGAGTCCCCTGGACAGCAAGGAGAATAGGTCAATCTTAGAAGAAATCAACCCTGACTGCTCCCTTGAAGGTCAAATAGTAAAGATGAAGCTAAAGTACTTTGGACATCAAATGAGAAGAGAGGATTCACTTGAGAAAGCCTTAATGCTGGGAAAGGTGGAGGGCAAAAGAAAAAGGGGGCGGCTTAAAATGAGATGGCTAGATGGTATTGTAGAGACAATGGTACAGAACTGAGTGAGTTGAGGAGGATGGTGAATGACAGAGTTGCTTGGCGGACAGTGGTCCATAGTGTCGCAAAGGGTCAGAATTGACTGTGCAACTGAACAACAACAAATGATGGTGCATTGGTGCCTATCATCATTGTGCAGTTGAGTACATAAGGTGAAACACAGCTGATGTATATGTCACACTTAATCTATTAACTAAAATTATCTGTGTCAAATTAAACACCAAATGTCAACAACAATAGGATTCTGGCAGTTTTAAAAAAACCATCCAAGAATTTTAATATCCTAAAATGATCATAAACTGTAATGATATATTTTAGAATATTAAAATTCTTGGATGTGTGTGTGGAAACTGCTTTGAAATGTTCTACATGTATAAATTGATTGGTTGCAGATCATGTGAATCATTCTCTTTCCTTCACTACCAAGAGAAGTTTCTTAAATCATTGTCCTCCAGTAACTTAACAAGATTAAGAAAACAATTTCCAGGAGAATCTACAGACAATGACAGAATAAGACTTTTTTTGAAAGTAGTTATTGTAATCAGCATAACATTCCAATATTTATTTATATTGTCCATTTCTGCTTGTTCTAGATCAGTGTAGACAAACTGATGGCATGTGTGCCAGAGGTAGCATGCAGAGCCTTCTCTGTGGACACGCATGCTGTTTTGGGCAAGCCCCATCCTGCTGGCACCAATGACCGCGCTGCTTCCTCACCCACTCTCCTTCTGCCAATGGGGAAGCTAAAATCCCACTCTGGAGGCAACGGGGATGAGGTGATGTGATTAGATATCCCCTACCCACTTCTCCTAGAAGGCGAAGGAGGTGGTGGTGGTGCACGTGTGTGTGTGTGTGTTACACTTGTGTGGGGGACCCTGTGGGTACACGTGCAGGAGCGGGTGCACTCATGGGGGTGGGTGGGCGCACCCACAGGTGGTAAGGTACATTTGCAGGAGTCACTTGCGGGGGGTTGGGCACACTCACGGGGGGACACACACAGAGGGCATATGCACCCACCCACATGATGTCAATGGAGGCATGCTGGAGATGTCACATGGGTGTGTGGGCACACGCAGTGCCTGCCCATGTGCTGCTTCCTCCTTGGGCACTTGGTCTCTAAAAGGTTCACCATCACTGCTGCAAGCTTTTCAGTAGTTAAACCCATTTCATCAGACACAGTACAGTATGTGGAATGTATCCTTGGTAGATAAAGTATCAGTTTATGTATGATGGAGAGAAAGGCAGAGGATGTGAAATGTAATACAGTAAAACCTCATATAACACTAAAACCTGGTTCCACAAGTCTTCGTGTTATATGATTTTTAGTGTTATCTGATCCTCTATGGGATCCATAGAGATACATTGTAACCACACAGGCTTTCGCGGTTGTTATCTGAAGCATCCCATAGGATCTTAATGTTATCTGATGCAATTCTTCCCCCCAGATTCCTTGATGTTATGCGATTTTCGTGTTATTCGATACTAATGTTATATGAGGTATTACTGTACATTCAGTGGAAAACAGCACATTTAGACATATTGACTAAAATCTTCCTTAGCATAGTAAATCACACTAGAGTGGACAACTACTTTAGTGTAGTAATTGTTGTTAAAGTAAGCCCATTTAAATTAAAGGAACTTATGAAGGAGTTGACTCACCAAATCCTAAAGTGGATCTACTTTAATGAGATTTACTGTGCTAAGCCACAGGATTTTGGCCATGAATTGAAAATCTATCAGTCTTACAAAGTGTATCTAGATGCAAACAGACATAATCCTGCTAACCTAGTGTTTCCCAACCTTTGGTTTTTGGACTTCAATTCCCAGAAGGCTAAGTCAATTTCCAAAAGCATTGATCAGCCAATGTACTGATTTAAGCTTCTGGGAATTGAAGTCCCCTGTGGGGTGTGGGCCCCATGTTGGGAACCACTGTTTTAACCAAATGTAAAGGTAAAGGTTTCCCTTGCTTGAAAGCCAGTTGAATCCAACTCTAGGATTCAGTGCTTATCTCCGTTTCAAAGCTGAACAGCCAGCGCTGCCTGCTTCTGCAGACGTTTCTGTGGTCATGTGGCAGGCATGACTAGATACCAGAACACATGGAACACTGTTTACCTTCCCACCGAACTGGTCCCTATTTATCTACTTGCTATCTTTTGTTTTCGAGCTGCTAGATTGGCAGGAGCTGGGACAAAGACGGGAGCTCATTCTGTCCTGCAGTACTCGGGAATCAAACTGCTGACCTCCCACCTTCTAGTCAGCATCTTAGCCACTTGAGCCACTGCAGTCCCACACAGTTAGGACATATTTTCTGTTCCTCAGAGAAACAACCATTAAAACTTTTAAAAATAATGACATATACATTTAAAAAAATGTGTCATGCAAGATTTATTCAGCTAACCTTGGCTCATAATGAAGCCAATGAAACAGAACTGTATAGTAATAACAATCCTAATTGCTGGGCTTAGATTCCACTAGAAGCATTGTAAAGCTAAAGTCCATAACAGTTTTGATTTTCCATGGGGATAAGCTAATGCATTTTACAGGAAAGCTGATGTAAGAAACTATTGACCTCATCATTTCAATGGGCAAAACAAAACAGCTTTGTTGTCGTTTTAAAGTAACCAATGTAGAGGAATTGAGTTGTGGCTCCAGTTCCATGACTCAGTATGCATTAATGTATCACAGAGACAGCCTTTAAAGTTAAATGGAAGCTAAAGTGCTTCAGTTTGGTGAGTTAGTCTACAAACCCTTCTGTTCCCCTCACATAACAATTGCCGGAAGAAGAAAAAAAGAAAAGAAAGTTTGCCCCCCATAGCAGAGAAACACTAGTCTGTGCTTGCTGACCACAAAGCCACAGAAGAACTTGCTACGGTAATTGTTCACGCTTGGCTTTGAGAACAGACACCAGTTCTATACAACTGCCAATCTCTGAGGAGAACATCTTCCTCAGAGTATGCTAGGACAGATAAAAGACAAAAATACTTTATATGGCAATCAGTGAAGCTGGAGGGGGGGGGGAGAGAACCACCCACATTTTCTATGATTTCAGAGCTGATGTTCAGTCCAGAAGATATAATGAAAAAAAAACCCAGCAAGTCTGTTTCAGTTAAACTTTTATGTCAAGAGGGGGGCAGAGAAAGAGTGTCTGAGCATCTTGAAAGGCTCCCATCAGAGGACATGATTTTCTGGCACATCTAAACTCATCATGTTTGAAGCAAAGTGTCACTGCTTTGTTGTTGTTCAGTCGCACAGTCGATTCCGACCCTTTGTGACCCCATGGACCACTGTCCACCAGGCACTTCTGTCCCCCACCATCCCCCTCAACTCCCTCAGCTCTGTGCCCATTGTGCCTACAATACCATCTAGCCATCTTATTTTGGGCCACCCCCTTCTTCTTTTGCCCTCCACCCTTCCCAGTATCAAGGCTTTCTCAAGAGAATTCTCTCTTCTCATTTGATGTCCAAAGTACTTTAGCTTCATCTTCACTATTTGACCTTCTAAGGAGCAGTCAGGTTTGATTTCTTCTAAGATTGACCTATTTATTCTCCTCGCTGTCCAAGGGACTCTCAAAACTCTCCTCCAACACCACATCTCAAAGGCATCTATTCTGCGCTCAGCTTTCCTTATGGTCCAGCTCTCACAACCATACATTGCCACTGGGAATACCATTGCTTTGAATAGACGAATTTTTGTTTGCAATGTGATGTGTCTACTTTTCACTATGTTCCCCAGGTTTCTCATCACTTGCCTCCCAAGAATCAGTCACCTTTTTATTTCATGGCTGCAATCAACATCTGTAGTGAACATTGATCCTAAGAAAGTAAAATCTGTCACTGCTTCTACTTCTTCCCCATCTATTTTCCAGGGACTGATAGGACCTGTTGCCATTATCTTGGTTTTCTTTATATTGAGTGAGTCTCAAGCCAGCTTTTGCACTCTCTTCTTTCAACCTAATCAGGAGCTTTTTTTAGTCCTCCTCACTTTCTGCCATTAGGGTGGTATCATCTGCATATCTCAAATTGTTGATGTTTCTCCCAGCAATTTTGATCCCAAATTGTGATTCCTCCATCCTTGCATTGCGTATTGTACTCTGTGTATAAGTTGAATAAGCAGGGTGACAAAATGCAGCCTTGTCTTACTCCTTTTCCTATTCCAAACCACTCTGTCCTTCTGTATTCTGTCCTAACTGTTGCTTCTTGATTCATGTGCAGATTTCTCATGAGGTATATAAGGTGCTCTGGTATTCCCATCTCTTTAATTACTTGCCACATTTTGTTTTGGTCCACACAGTCAAAGGCCTTAGTGTAATCAATGAAACAGAAGTAGACTTGTTTCTGATATTCCTTTGTTTTTTCCATGATCCAACGTATGTTGGCAATGTGGTCTCTAGTCCCCCTGCCTCTGTTATTG
Organism: Furcifer pardalis; assembly: GCA_030440675.1. Lineage (NCBI taxonomy): Eukaryota > Metazoa > Chordata > Lepidosauria > Squamata > Chamaeleonidae > Furcifer > Furcifer pardalis. Next base: position 77,244,806 of record CP126892.1, read on the forward strand.
CTATCACCAGCTTAAATCAAATTTCCATTTCCCACGGCCTAGCCTTCAAAACAAAAAATCACGAGTGCAGATTTGTGATTGAAGTTTCAGTCTCGAAGGGTTTCTCTTTAAATCAAAGCAGATTGAGAACTGCTTCTATCATGAGATTAACACAAGGTTTTATGTGGATTGGTTAGCTTTTATATCCTTTTTCTGCTGCTATCCAGATATAGTGAGAGAGATTACACCCTACTGCTACACTTAAGCAACAGTTTGGTTATACAGTACTGTAGTTTCCTAGTTTCCCTGTAAAAAAAATGGATAGCCTCCTTGTGTGTGTGCACACGTGTGTGCACGCAGTATAGGTGAAACTTGCACTTTTTTTACATAAATGCCACCAGTGTTGCTGTTCTGTGTCTTGTCTACTTCAAATCCATAATAATCAAAAGAAGGGGGCAGGAGGGGTTCCCCACTAACTACTTAGATAGTGGTTTTCCTTTTGCCACCAGCATTCACCATGATATAATTGTATAATGAGCGATAAACAAGTATTTCCCTATTCACTTCTTTCTGTGTACCTTTTAACTAAATAATATTTTTGTGACACACCATCAAGTCATTTCCGACTTAGAGCCACCCTAATAATATTTTCAGGATACAGTAATTTTCCATTGCAACCCTCCAGTAGTTTCTGTGGTTAAGTGAAAATTTTGCACCATCCATTACACCATAAGGTGCTTGAAATATTAGCCAAAGATGTGTTGTGGGAAATTATCCTTAACCTTAACACTATTTTAATTGTAATGTGTGGCTGGCTAATATTAACAGAATGAAACATAAAATATTCAATTGAATAGTTCTATCTCTCAGTTATAGTAACATGAACTGGGGAAACATAGATTCAAATCATCTCTTAGGGTTATTCTAGCCCTGCTCATAGCTGGCTTAACCTGTCTAGCAGCATTTGAAGCAGAGTTGCCAAACTCAACCAGCCATGGGAGAACCACCAGAATGGTTTTACTGTATTCCTGTTACTGGATTTTTTATTTAACAGTGAATAAAGCATAACAATCCTATGAGGCAGGTAATTATATATTTATGACTGAATGTGCCCACCAACACCACTGATTAGGGTCTTGGGCAGGAGAGAGCCTTTTCTGTGGTAACCTCATTCTTGTGGAATTGAGAGATAGTGTGTTGTAGTGGTTAGAGCAGTGGCCTGGAACCTGCTGGGTCAAGGTTCTTGCAACCCTTTCTAGTCCTCCTTATCAATTCATGGAAACATGTCTAGTGACTTTGAGCCTTTTACTGCACTACTCTGGCCTATATCACATGGTTACTGTTAAGATAGCCAGGAGATGTGTGTACATTGCTCTTTGGAGGAAAGGTTGGATGTAAAGATATAAATACAGTAAATATTGGAAGATCCTAGTGTGAGCTTGGGATATGGCCTTCTCCAATGAAAAAGATGTCAAGGAGTCACATAATTTCCAGGAACTTCACTAAGGTAGGGAATGGAATGCACATATAGTGTTATGATCTGTACAGTAATATGGAATGGTTCACTACTTACAGCAATGCACAGCTTATACTCTTGCAATGTTTACAAGCTGATCACAACAGATTACATCAATTAACAAAAGTTCATTCATTATGAGCAGGGACCTCTAAGAAAAACAGTTATGACTAAGACAATAAAAGACTAAATACAACTGGAGATTATAGATGTTTTTATAGTGATACCTAGGTTTCCTGGCTAGAGCAAGAAATTTTAGGAAATTCTGCTGACTGTATTTACTATCTAAAGGAGATCATCTTTAAACTTGTGATTACAACCAGAATCATGGTTAATTTATTTGTGAAGTGTATAGTCCACTTGTGAAGGAGTTGCTACTGGGACTCTGGGTAGGCCATCTGCCCTCAACCCAAGCTCCATGAAGGGCCCATTGGAAGGTATGAGATACAGGCTTCAAGCAGGTGTTGAAGTGTGACAGCAAGCCCAAGGTGGAAATGAGGGGATAAGGTCCAGCAAGACAAGGAGGCATGGGTGAGGTTGGCATACAACTGTGTAGAATAGTGAGACTGAGAAGAGGGCAGGGCAGGAACAGATAGAAATGGGGACCAAGATGGCTTCTGGAGGAGTCTGAGGAGGAAATGTGGGGAGATTCTGGTGAAAACCCAGACTCCCACAGTCCTCCTGTGGGGTTTAGGCCCCACATTAGGAACCACTGATCTAACTGGAGGAAGAGAACATGGGGAAATTACTCTCAACCTGGAGTTTCCAAGACCATCCTCACAATAGGCAGCTAGTGGCGTTCTCAGCATCTGGTGGGGCATCCATCCCTCAGCACCATCTGAAGAATGAGTCGAAGGTGCCAAAGGCATGGCAATAGCCCCTGCAAGAAGAGCTAGCAACTATAAACCTTAAGCAGAAGCAGGCACTACAAGCCATCCCTACAGATTATCTGGTGGCTCAAGACTATGCTGAAGCCCCAATGCCACTTCAAAATGTTGTTTCCCTATCCCCACGGAGGAATATGTGAAGTCTGGAGCTGAAGCACATGGTGGGCTTATAACAGCTCAGCTTGCCAAATGATTGATGCTCCTTCTTTCTTTGCTCCATGCTCCCCAGTCTAATAAAACTGAGTTGGAACAATCCTGTAAATCTCAAATTTATGGAGACAATGGCTGAGACCTTGCCAAGGCCCTCACTTGGTGGTCATAGCAGTGTTAATACCACTGTACTGAAGCAAGGTCATAATCTTTTTATCAAGTATGGATATTCCAGATACACTAAAACACCGGATAACAATTGGATCGGAGAACACTAAAATCGCATGTTAAGTAATCTGGGGAGGAGAATTGGATCGAATAACGTTAAGGTCCTATGGGATGGATCGGATAACAACCGCTAAAGCAGTTACAATCTATCTCTATGGAGCTTTAACGTTATCCGATCCATCCCATAGGATTTTAACATAGATCGGATAACACTAAAAATTGGATAACACCAAGACTTGTGGAACCAAGTTTTAGCGTTATCCGGTGTTTTACTGTATTTGTCTGGAAGAAAATTGCCTATTTCCTCTATTTATGCAAACAGAATCTGAAGGAGTACTTTCCCAAGAATGCAACAAATTGAATATGAACATTCTTCCTGGTTTTTTATTTATAATTCTGGAACCAAACTGAATAGTATAAATATCAATGGCAACCTATTAGGATGCTGCAGTACAGAATGTCTGTCAACATGAGTAATCTGAGTTGTGAGCATTAGATTCATTAATAAATCAGCTGTTGTGGAAAAATGGTGTGTACTGTGTTCAGATCAACAATAGAATGTAATAACTACATAATATGCTGACTCCTCAAAGAACCACAGAAAATCATTTTGTGGTGCTCAGCTGGCTTGTAAAAGATAACACAATCCCAAATGGCTTTAGGTTCAAAGGAATGATATGCTGAAGGAAAGCAGGCACTTGGCTTATGTCAGCAATAGCTAAGCATTTTCCATCTTTGATTACATCCATAAGGTAACAGATGAAAGAAAATCACAAATGTGTATCATCAGGGTGTTGGCATGATAGACAAATGCTTCACCTTAGCCACGATCAGTATCCATTTCAAATGCAGTTTCTGACAATAAAATATTGATCAAGAGTATATGGCTCTGAAAATAAAAAACGTGGCCGACTTATTGAGCTTACAGGTGGAGGATGGTGATGAAGGCACAAATAATGCTGGAAGCTTCATAATTTAGGACGAGCTTTTTTTTTGCTTCTGGTGATATTGCTTCCATTCTGTTTTAAAAAAAAAAGAGTTGCAATAGGGTCTATTTCAAATTTAGAGTACAGTAATACCACGGATAACGTTATGACTTGGTTCCACAAGTCATGACGTTATCCGATTTTTAACGTTGTCCGATGCATGCATCGAACAACGCTAAAAAAAAAGCCCTGACTTCAGGGACAAACTGCTTTAAAGGCAGGCAGGGAAAGAAAGAGACCCGATTGGGTCTCTTTCTTTTCCTCTCTGTCTTTAAAGCCGCCACCCACCTGCAGTGGTTAAATTAAACTACAGGGAGAGAGAGGGTTGTGTTTTAAATACAGGGAGGGGAAGAAAAAAAACAACCCTCTCTCTTCCTGTAGTTTAAATACAGGAAGGAAAAAAGAACTGCTTCTGTCTTTCTCTCCCTCCCTTTCCCTCCCTGTACAGGGAGGGGGAAAGAGAGAGATGTGATTGGTTCTCTAGAGAACCAATCACGTCTCTCTCTTTCCCCCTTCCCTGCAGTGGCAGAGACCGCTGCCGGGGGGGGGAGGTGGATTGGGTAGTTCTACCCAAATCACCCATCACCCGCAGACCATTGTATCAGACAACGCTAAAATAATCGTTATCCGATGCAAGTTTTTTCCAAAAAACTTGCATCGTTATCCAATTCTAGCGTTATCCGATGCAATCGTTATCCGGGGTATTACTGTACTTTGATGGGTATATTTTGCAACCATACTTGACAACAATAAGCCTGCCTTAGCACCAGCCAGGCATAAAAACAGTGTATTTTAAAATGGAGTTTAAGTAACACAAACATATTAGGTTGAGGTAAAAAGGTCATCCTTGTTCAATAGCCAGTCGTATCTGACTCTAGGGTTCGGTGGTCATCTCCGTTTGTACCCAAAGAGCCAGCGTTGTGTGACTGCAGACGTTTCCATGAACATGTGGCAGGCATGACTAGACACCAGAGTGCACAGAATGCTGTTTCTCTTTCTACTGAAATGGTACCTATTTATCTACTTGCAATTTCTTACTTTCAAATTGCTAGGTTGGCAGGAGCTTGGACAGACTACTGGAGTCACTCTGTCACGCTGCACTCTGGTCTCTACAATGACACTATTTTTAGTTGCTGCAAGTTTATGACAAAAACAAAATTAGCAGATTAAATACTTTCCATTTTATAAAAATACATGAAGCAAATGCAGAAGGGGGAAAACTGTTGATTAACATTAATGACAATTTATTTGGCTAATAAAATGGAGAGACAAATCATTTGAAAGGTGCAAAATATAAAACCATAAATCCTGAATGTAACAAATTTCAACCAAAACCAACTGGTCTTGTTTTAAAAATCTTATTATAAAAATTATTTTAAGCAAAATCAATCACTAAAAAAAACCAAAATATACATTGCTGGGGGAATAATTTCACTGGGTTTCATTCTATAGGCAGTAGTTTTTCTGCTCCAGTGGAGGTTTCCATTAATAGAAAGAGTAAATTTTCACTTATACAGTAGAACTCCACATAACGAAAAAACTCTGTTCCACAGAGCTCTTTGCTATGCAGTTATTTTCATTATGCGATTCCCTATGGGAGATGCCCTGCATAACAGGAAAAAAGTTCATTAACCGGGGTTCCAATTAAGCGGGTATACCTTGGTTACAAAAACCCCCGCATAAGGAATTTTTTTCATTATGCGGGGTATCACCATTGCATAATGAACACTTCGTTGTGTGCATTTTTTGCTATACAATGTGTTCGTTATGCGAGGTTCTACTGTATTCTGTTCTAGAGGCCTAACTAATCTTCTAGAACTGAAATACGGTAGTATGTTTCCAGAGAGCAACTGATAAAAAGTGCTCCCTACTTCTATTTGCTAAGGCTTTCTGTAAAAAGACTCCTTTCTTTTGTATAAAAGCACCATTATATTGGATTTCTTAGGCTATTTTCTTTGATAGTCCCTCCAGTTCTCTCAATTCAAAGCTTTTGCTTTGCAAGAAACCAGAATAAGAAGGACAATACTTTATGAAGCATTATCACCAAAGAACATCCTATAAGCCGGGGGTTCTCAACCTTTTTAAGCCGCGGGTCAGACCACGCCCCCACAGACAGCTGAGTTGGCTGGATTGGTGGTTCCCCCTGCCATAAAACACATCTACAGCTGTTGTAAATGCATTTCTGACAGCTGCAGGTGCATTTATGGCTGTTGTAAACATGTCCACTTCCGGGGCCGGCAGCAACGTGGGCCACATGAAACGGTGTCACAGGCTGGGTCCGGCCCACAGGCCATAGGATGAGAACTCATATTGTAAGCATTAGAAAAAAGAATTAAAAATCCAATTACAAGTTACATAACAACAAGCAGGAATGTAATGCAAAATACCAGCCATGAATCATAGTCACTTCATTTCTTAGGATTCTTAGTGATCTTGGTCACAGCTGTGCAAACTTGTACCAGTATCAAGGCCTACTAATTGGCCCTGGAATGACTCATTGAACCATAGGTTATGATACAAAGCAGGCTACAAGAACATTGAGTGATTACAAAGTAGGTTTTGACTAGCGGTATCCAGGCCTAATTCCAGATTTCTTTTTCTGAACACAGTTAACTTAATCTTCAAGTATCTAGTACAGTAAAACATCGGATAATGCTAAAACTTGGTTCCACAAGTCTTGGTGTTATCTGATTTTTAGTGTTATCCGATCCATGTTAAAATCCTATGGGATGGATCGGGTAACGTTAAAGCTCCATAGAGATACATTGTAACCACACAGGCTTTAGCGGTTGTTATCCGATCCATCCCATAGGACCTTAGCGTTATCCGATCCAATTCTCCTCCCCAGATTACTTAACGTTATGTGATTTTAGAGTTATCCGATCCAATCGTTATCCGGTGTTTTACTGTATCAAGAAATCTAGTATGCTTCTATATAGGAAGATTTCAGAATTAAGTTATGATGCATTGGAAAGCCAAAACAGAAAAGAAGAAATCTTATTTGGCATCCCATTGGATAAACATGTTCATACAAGCAATTACAGCACACGTAGTTTGACATTATCATTACTTGTGTAAGGAAGTATCGTACAACAGCAACCCCAACAATCCAGCTCTGGTAGTGCTCAGTAGAATCCAAGCCTTCGTACTTGTTCAATGGTGCAATGACAGCTCTTAAAAATGTTAAAGGTCACAGTGAAAATATGTCATGGTAGAAAGCCATATATCTATGGTCACATACCATTAGTGGCTTACAGAAGCAGGCACTCTTAACAAGATGACAAATATACATCGACAACAGTGAAGAAATTCTGACTAGTTTTACAGGATGATACAAAATCATGCAGCATAAAAGCTCATACAAATTTGCCTTTTAAAATGTATCTCATAATACAAAATGACTTTTTTGAAAGTAGTCAAAGCATAAATATAAAATCATTATTGATCCAATTTTGACAAGTTCTGTTTCATCCCAAAATGCCTCTCCGAACTGGAGTCCACAGGAACTATTTTGATTGCCTCTTTGATTTATTCAATATTAGTTTCCATTAACGTTTATTAAGATCTTTTGCTTGTCGATTCATGATGCATTAGAATATATTTATATTTATAATAGATTGAGTGCATTTTTAAAATTTTCATGATGCGTTTGAATGCTTTTGCTTCCTTTTATAGAGATAGTGGCAGCTTGAAAGAAAAGTGTACATAATTTAATAGCTGTATGGAGTTCAACATAGTAGCTTATAATATATCATTCTTGTTTGGCCAAGTATAGAAATCCACCAAGGTATCATAGTCATTTCACCACCATCCATTGTATTTTATTGCTGAACATAAATAATGACAAGGCACAGGACAGCAACTAATCCAAGAGCTTGTAGACCGAGAAACCACAGCATCCCCCAGAAAAACATGATAATTACAGGTTCCACAATCCGTTCTCCAAAATACATCCTGGTAAAGCCGATCCTGATGAGGCTTTTGTTGAGCTCACCAAAGAGAGTCCCCATTTTCTTATAGTCATCTATAACAGGTTCAATACCATTGTCCCTTTCATCTTGCTCGATCTGCAATCAGTAGAAGGAAACAATATAATAGTTTAGATAGATCCATGCATTTAAAACATGCTACTTAAAAAGCAGTCAAGTATGCAAAAATACCACACACTCCAAATTTCATAAACTCTATAAAGTTTATTGTACTTCCTCAACTAGAGCTTTCATTATTGGTGAAATACTGACAATTAGCTTGTTTTTTCTTTGGAAACCATAACAGTTTTCTTTAGTCTTCTTCTGTATCTAGACCAGATGTGAAACTGCCAAAATGAAGCTACCTTATGTTCAGCTCATTCTGAAGTTCCTTTCACCTGACCTAGTGTGGGAAAGATTAGCTGGCAACACAAGATGGCCATTACCAGAGTACACCTGATTGTGGTTCAAAAATACCACAATCTTTGAGGAGGCTCTTTCCATGTACCCCAGCGTTGTTTAGTAATGTATGCACAATTAAGGGATGTATTAAATGAAAGAGACACCTAATGTGGTGTAGTGGATAGAATGATGGACTAGGAGACCTTGGAATCCCTTTATAAATCTAAAAACTCACTAGGGGTATGGAATTGGTAAAGGAAAAGGTTGCCCTTGCTCAAAAGCCAATCGTATCCAACATCAGGGTTTATAGACACTGTCTGCGTCTGCAGACATTTCCGACAATATGTGGCAGGCATGCCTAGACACTGGAGTGCAAGGAACGCTGCTTACCTTCCCACCAAAGTAGTAACTATTTATCTACTTGCAATATCTTGCTTTCGAATTGCTAGTTTGGCAGGAGCTGGGACAGAGATGGAAACTCACTCCGTCATGCAGCACTCACTCCTTAAATATCACATATACCTTAAGGTTCACTATAAGTCAGTTTAAACTTGACAGCACATAACAACACTAACTATCTCTCTCTTCTAAATGTATTTGAAGCCTTCATAAAACTGGCTTATGATTTGAATATGTGGGATTTAGTAAGAGAATGGAACTCATGCAACTTTTTTTAAATGGTAAAAATGTAGTCATTTTCACATTTACTTACTCCAGTGCTATTGCTGCTCCCAGTGAGTCATGGCCAAGTTGGGATTTAAACCCATATCTTCCAAATGTTACTCAAACACGCTGTCTTTTCCACGACACTGGCTCTTTAACTATACTGAGTGCACTCTTTTAAGATGAAGTAGGTTACACATGTGGTTTTGCTAATGCTTCCATTAAAGACAAAGAAAGCTATTCATCAATATTTTAGTCAACAGATCAGTAACAACAGAAGGGTGGGTTTAGTAGCTTTAAGTATAGGGTTTAGTGTCCATCATAAAATAAAATTTGGAAGGGAAGGGTATGTCAGGTCTTAGATTATATCAAAGCAATTTTTACAAAGATATTGCATTTTATAATAGGAGTCATTCAATTTAAATTTATTCTACTGAGTTGTAAATATGCCAAATGTAATGATTAAAAACAATGTATACAGGATCAGAAATGAGCCCTTCAAAATTATGCTTTACTAATTTAAAAAAATGATGAATTCCTCATTATTTTACACTGAAATTTACCAATGGACTTGCACACAAAAGCAATATTCATATATTATTTACAATGGGATGTATTTTAATTCAACACACATTGAGATGTGATACGAAAAGATGTTACAACATTTTTTGGAGTCTACATTACTACACGAATGTCTTTTGTTTCATAAAAACCAGCAGTTTGCAGATTTGCTTGTGGGTTTCAACATTTTCAACTTTTGCATTATTTTTATTTGTATTTATATTTGTTTATCGCCCTCCTCCCCGAGGGGACCCAGGGCGATTTCCAACAATTTTAAAAACACTTAAAAATTAAAAACTTTAAAAAGCTTTAAAGCTTAATTAAAAGCTAGGTATTATAGCTTGGACATACTAGGGGGCAAACCATCCAACTGGCTGGGGAAACTGAACCATCCATTCCCCAGACCAGACCCACCAGCCAGGTTTTCAATCCTTTCCTAAAGGACAGCAGCTCCGTCTGCAGGCGTAACTCTATTGGGAGGAGGTTCCACAGGGCCAGAGCGGACACCGAGAAGGCCCTCCTTCTAGTGCCAGAGAGATGTGCCTCTCTGGCTGATGGCACAACCAGAGACCCTCTCTGATCCACTCTGGTGGGTCGGGCAGATGTCCTTGGGAAAATGCGGTCTCTCAGGTAACCTGGACCACTACCATGAAGGGCTTTAAAGGTAATAACCAGCACCTTGAATTGTACCCGGAGGCAAACTGGGAGCCAGTGCAGCTCCCTCAGCAGTGGTGAGGCATGGGCATAATGCCCGCATCCCAACACCACTCGTGCAGCTCCATTCTGGACCAGCTGAAGCCCCCAAATGGTCACCAAGGGCAGCCCCATGTAGAGCGCATTACAATAGTCAAGTCTGGAGGTGACCAAGACATGTGTGACCATGAGCAAGGAGACCCGGTCTAGGAACGGCCGTAACTGGCGAATCACATGAAGTTGTGCAAAGGCCTTCCTGGCCACGACTGCCACCTACTCTTTGACCAGTAGTTGCGAGTCCAGGAGGACCCCCAAGTTACGTACCGGGTCTGTTTGGGGCAGAACTGCCCCGTCCAGAACCAAAGGTGGTAGTTCCTGAGATAACACAGGACCCCCAACCCCCAACCACTCAGTCTTGCAAATCAGCCTGTCTAACTTGATATTTCTTTTAGTGAAGCACTGTGTGTATTTTTTTAGGGAAATGTTACTCCTAGAACAGGGGGATACTGGCGTGTAGTTTGCACTGTTTTTACTTCAAATAATTTTAGATAATCTTTTAAACTTCATGATTTTATATGTTTTTATCTTTTACCTCTGTTTTATGACGATGTAAGCCGCCCAGAGTCGGGTTCTCCCGAGTGGGGCGGGGTAATAAATTCAATAAATAAATAAATAAATAAATAAATAAATAAATAAATAAATAAATGTAAACAGTCTGATTTCTATTCCATTTTTGCTTCCACTACCTGCCTCTGTAGCCAAAGCTGGAAAGGTTTGTTTGTTGAACTATAACTCCAGGGATTATCCAGTCAATTTGCTCTCACAATGGCCCCATCTGCATATAATATTTGCATAAAATAAATCCTTATTTAATTAGAATAAATTACATGTTGCTATAAAGGAAATATCAGTAAAGGGTCTCAAAATCCAGGCAGACCTGGCTAATCAGGTAATATATTAATGCAAAGCTAGGGAAAACTACAAACATTTTTGGCAGCTGGCAAAGTATGCCCAAAAGCTGCAAGAACTGTCAAAATTCCCACTGGGGGCTGTGTGCGCCAAATTTTCCAAGCTCCACTGGGACTTGCAAGAAGGCTTATTGCAGGTATCCACCAGGACTAGCTTTACATGTCCACCCCCTGGCTTTTTGATGATCTTTCAGACAAATACTTTTGCATTGAGTCTGATGTAAAATGGGAGAAAGTGGATATTCTTTATCACAACTTTATTTTTGGGTATGTTCAATATTAGCTTCCAGAAAAACAGCCATCCTCATTTGCTTTAGCAATCTTAAAGACTGAAAATCATATTGCAACATTGTAATATTGTACGGATAAGCCTCATCTGAGGAATGATTTGTTGTCTTCTGGTTGGATAATTACATATACTGTACAGAGGAGAAACTGTATACATTGGGATCTAATAGCTACCAAATATACAATTGACAATACTATGGGAAGGTGAAAATCATACATGACAGAAGCACAGTATGATGATTCACAAGAGTAGCAACAAGTACCAATACAGACCTCCTAGCTTTGCTACATTAACAACTACAGAGAAGAAAACTTTCAGAGAAAAAAATTACTCTTTTAAAATGCAATGTTTTATCAAACCTAGTATAATGTTGTGTTATGCACTTCTTTAGCCCCACTACTGCTGCTGGGGGTCAGGAGCCCCACACTGGCAGCAATACTGTAGGAGGCACTTCACAGCTGATTGGGGAAGTGGTCCCTCCCATTAGTTGGGAAGCCCCTTTAGTTATGCTGCTGGTGATCAGCCTTGTTCTAGCAAACTTGGTTCACTAGGTGTTCTTGGATTTCAATTACCAGAAATCAAAGTCAGCACTCCTGCTGATCAGGGTTTCTGGGAACTGAAGTCCAAGAACATATGGAAAGCCAAGTTTGCTGAACTCTGTTATCTAATTTATCCTGCTCCCCATGTTCACATATTCTGGGGACAGGATAAAATTCATCAGATGAATTTAGCTGACCTTCTGATGGGTCTAGAAATGGGGCAGGTTGGGGTGGATTGGCCTGATCAACATGTGTACACAGTTGGGTCAACCTGCCTCCATCCAAAGAATATACCTATGTTGACAACCTCAAAGCTATATTTAATTATGTAACATAAACATGACTCATATTTCTCTAAAGCTAAAATGTAACAGAAACAAGTCAAAACTATGTCTTCTTCTTTTCCTCCTCCTCCAAGTGCCATATCTGATTCCAAATATTGGCTCTCATCAGCCATGAAGATTGTCCTGGGAACAATATAATGCAGTGGCCTTCCATATTGCAGCATGACACCCATACCACTGGTCCAGTTCTCCGAGTCACTTTCTGGTCCCTTTTGGCACACAAAGTCTTCCTCAGTCCCAGACCAGTATGGATGAGGCTGATGCCCTCCATCAAGATGAATTCAAGAAGGATTTAGGGACCATCACCTTCCCCTGTGGACTTCACCAACCAAGGCCACTAGTCCTCAGGGTTGTTGGGTTAGCTAGCCACTGCCAGACAATCTACTCTATTACCATAGCAGGATAACCTCGCCAGACATAGTGCACATATGAAAATAAAATATTTGCAAAGCTTGAGCAGTCAAGAATGTCATTTAATCTGAAGTTCATGGCTTCTTTTATATCTTTGGGGAGGGAAAACAAAAACAAACACAGTTAACTTGGTTGTGATGACCAAAGATAAGGGGGGGGGGGATTAAAAGCACAGCAACCACTGAGCAAATAACTGTACCCAACTTTTACAGCAATAAACATTCAAATATGACATCAGGCATATGTTTTGCCTGCCTGAATCTGCTTTCTGTTGCTACGGTAACTAAGCAATTAAATAGTAACCTAGCAAATATTGTACATGACTGGGGGCCAGTTAAGCCAGAACTTAGTGAAATGATTCCTAAAATAAAACCATTTTCTGGAAAGCATTATATAAATCAGGGACATAAACTATACATGTATCATTAATTTAAACTGAGGAAAAATTTCTGGAGCATTTATCTGAGCAGACTTTGTGTGGAAAGGGTAATTGGAGCTGGAAAAAAAGGAAAATATGGGATGTCAAAAAAGTGCATTCTACTGGTAAAAGGTTCTTTGGATGCTATTCTACATGTGAAGATGCAAAGAATACTAATCTTCAGCAAAAACAAAAACAAACAAACAAACAAAAACAACCAGTATGATGACACCCTGCATTACTCTTCCTTAACAAATTGTCAATGCCTGCAAGCATTTCTTGCTTCTGTGTGAGAATGAAAAAAACAACCCAGAGTTTTTTGCCAGCACCAACAGTAGTAAAAAAGGATATTTTGCTCAACAAATCCCCCATTAATTTTGTGCAAGACCATTTGGTATAATAGCCACGGGTTTTGCACAAAACACAAAGACCAAGTTACATTTTTGCCACAAAAAATGTTTCAAAATGCCAAAAAGCAAACAAACCGCTCTGCCTACACAAAATTTCTAATAATCTTACTTACCACTCATTCTTATCTGCAAAAACGAAATAAATGAGGGTTTACATCCCAATCTAAGTGCACAGTAGCTCTTAAAAAGACTGAAAGCTGGTAATGCAAGTTTATACACATTTTTTGGTGGGCCCTCTTACATGCTAAGAGAACTAATACAATGTAGGAACCATTCATGTGATTTACAAAGGTCTTTATTATTTTTATTGACAAACATCATTTTTAGTTTTTCCAGAGCCTTTTCTTGATGCCAAAGAAGTTCAGACCAGACAACTGACACAGGTATAGGCTGATGTCTTGCCCTTGCCACCTCAGGTAATGAACTTAGTATTTTTCTTCTTTTCTAAAGGAAGTTGGAAGGGGGCCTACAGAACAGTAACTGGCAGAATCATTTATTTAGTGGTAACCAGTTGTGGTAAGTAGGAAAAGTCCCATTTTCCTCTCTATCTTGCCTTCAAGCACTAGTGTGTATGTGTGGGGAGCGAGGGGGTACAGGAAGAAATAGGGCCATTCTAATACGTCTACCATAGAAATTCCAGTAATTAACAAAATTTGAAGTTTAATTCAAAACTTCAAAGTGGGGGCATGTATCTGCAAATGGCTGTACGTTCCGACTGGTTAATGCCCCATTTTTGTCAAGCCTCTTGCATTAAAGCAGAAAGTCCTGACTTTGCTCACATCTTGAGAGTTTCCTTTTATCTTCACCGGGGGGGGGGGGGGCACAGAGGCCACATAATAACATTTTTGGCATGTTTCCAGTGCTGAAAGGGGACAGACCCTCTACAGCAGTGTTTCCCAATGTGGGGCACACACCACACTGGGGGACTTCAATTCCCAAAGCCTAAGTCAGTACATTGGTTGATCAGTGCTTTGGGGAATGACTTAGGCTTCTGGGAATTGAAGTTCAAAAACCAAAGGCTGGGAAACACTGCTCTATGGGAAAGACAGGAAAACAGAACAAATGGCTGGTTCCTGAATAGCAGAAAACACAATAGTTTATTTTACATGCACAGATGTTCAGTATTAAGCACTGTGTGGTTACACAATGACATACATGTTCATTTGTTTGGCTTTCCAGTGGAGTATGGCACCTACTACATTTTTGTAAAAAAAGCAATTCTCTAAATTTTAAGTCCAAATGTGCAAAGCAAGTTGAGACTTGCATGTGTCAGCTGAGTGACATTAATCTTCTTTCCTCCATATACAGTACTGAGCATACAGCCATCTCACACCCAGTTAGGATGAGATGTGCTGATAGGCATGGTTCTTCCTGGTCCTGATCTAAAAGGTTTACAAGATATGAGAACTACTGATGTGGAAGCAGAAGATGGCTTTCCACTACACTTTACTCCTTCATCTTTGGAAGCAATTTTCTGTGTCTACTCCTTTGGGCATATGAGGCTGTGTTGTTTGTTCATCCCAGGCTATAAGTTTATATAAATTCAAGCATCCTTAGAGATATGTCTTATGATGGGGAACATGCTAAAGACTGGGAGGCAAGAATGATGAAGTCTAACTTCTTGAAGATATGCTTTTATAAGTTATTTAATAGGCAATATGAAAAAATAACCTGTCATCTTCTGTTCAGTATTGTTTAAATGAGTATCACAGTCATGGAATGATAACATTATATCAACTCAAAACAAGTACAATGTGAATACCACAAATGTATTAGAATTAGATGAAATACTGTACAGTAATACTTCGGATAACACTAAGACTTGGTTCCACAAGTCTTGGTGTTATCCGATTTTTAGTGTTATCCGATGCATGTTAAAATCCTATGGGATGGATCGGATAACGTTAAAGCTCTATAGAGATACATTGTAACTGCACAGGCTTTAGCGGTTGTTATCTGATCCATCCCATAGGACCTTAACATTATTTGATCCAATTCTCCTCCCCAGATTACTTAACGTTATGTGATTTTAGTGTTATCCAAGGTAAACGTTATCTGAGGTATTACTGTATTATAAAATCGTCTAAAGTTTTGACGCTACTCTCGCCCAGCCTCAGACTGGGAAGAGCAAGGACAGCTGTGTAAAGGCTGGCGGCCTTAAGAAGAACTGCTGCCGCCCTGCTGGACTTTGACACTGCTCTCACCCGGCCTCGGACCAGGGACAGCTGCATCCAGACTGGCGGCTTTAAGAGGAGCCTGTGCCGCTCTGCTGGACTTTGACGCTGCTCTCGCCTGCCTTCGGACTGGGGAGAGCAAGGACAGCTGCATCCGGGCTCGCAGCTTTAAGAAGAACTGCCTCCGCCCGACTTTGATGCTGCTCTCGCCTGGCCTCAGACTGGGGAAAGCAAGAACAGCTGTGTGGGTCTTTTCCCCTCCACCACCAATTTGGATGCTCTCTCAGCCAGTTCGGCTGAGGAGGAAAGAAGCAGCAGGGAAATGGACTTAATGAGTGAGATAGTGTTCGATATTTTTGTGAACTGTTTGAAGTGCTTTTGATGTGTTTTTGAAATGTTTATGATGTCTTAATTTTGCAATTGTGATGGGCGATTTCTTGTAATGTTTTTGATATGTGATACTTTGATATGTTTTTGATACGACATATTTTGTGATGTAATATTTGTAGTTATGAAACATTGTTTCGCTGTGAGCCGCCCAGAGTCGCTATAAGCGAGTAGGGCGGCATTTAAGTCGAACAATACAATACAATGCAATACAATACAATGTCAATTAAGCAAAAGGAGAAAAGAATCTGTTAAATGAATGTAAAAAGGTCACCTAATACACCATTCCTACAGTTCAACTACCTTTAAAGCAAACAGTATAGCCCACTAGTAGGTACATTGACTAAACTATCAACTCTGTTCTCCCCTTCCAAATTATGGCAAAATCTTGTTCGTTTGTGGTGTAGACTAAAAGATGCCAATGGACAGCCACAAGATAATTATGTTCTTACCCTCGTTCCTCCAGGCTGCTGCAGTGGTTATGTTCCATCAATTTAGAACCAATTAACATGAGTATTATACTGTTTATAAGGCTTTGTGTGTAGTTTATGTAGGGTTTTTTGTTTGTAAAAATATTTTTTAAAAGAAGAATGGACTTATATTAACACAAAAATGGTTTTCAAGATAAGTGAGGCATTTAAGAAGTGGTTTTACTATTCCACACATCCAGTGAGATTCCAAGGGAATCAAACCCAAATCTCTTGAGTCCTAGTTTATTACTCTATCCACTCTGCCACACAGAGCATCTCACTGTGGTTCCTACATATGGGTGTCACAATTTCATTCTATGGGAATAATAATAATTTCATGTTAGAAATTTTGGGCTCAAAGGATTTTTGCTGGAGAACCTCTGCACAGGGATTGCCCAGATGAGGCTCCTTTCATGTCTCCAGGATCTTTTCCCACTGAAGTGGTCCCTATTTATCTACTTGCAACAGTACCTTCATTTTAGATATGAAGGGGATTTGACAACATGGTTTGCACAACCCACCATGGCTTACTGCGACTCACTGATGAAAGGCAGGAGAACATATCTGTTGTGCAACTGGATGTGTGACCAGACATAACCAAGATATACTCTGCTACCTCATCAATTAACTGCATCAAATGATACAACCCGTATGCATACACCAATGGGATTCTGGCCATTAATATGTGCAGTACCAGATGATAATAGTTGTGCTAAGTGTGTGATGTACTAAAATCTGTTCAAGACAAGGTATTAACCCAGGATTAAAGCAAAATCAAATATATCTGCACAGAAGCATATGATTAGGAGAACATGTTATACTACTAGTATTAATGTACTAAATAATATATTAAACATGACATATCACCCATGATATATCATTCCTACATCTACTTCAAACCTTCTGCTTATGATCATCCTACTCAGTCTCCTTTACATAAAAAAAATTTGTAATTCTTACATACTGAAGGCTGTGTTCTCATGGATGGCTTCTATAATTCTGCCATACTACATAAAGGATGAAAAAAGATGGATATAGACTTACACCAAAATAATTTCCAGACTGACTCAGCACACTACAACCTTGGAATAATCACATTGTTGTGTATGTGTAGGAACATGCCAATTCTATGAAAAAGATCCAAGTGAATTGTCCTGCTGACATTGCTCATAAATGTTGGCAAAAAATTATATATATCAATTTCTTCACTTGCATGACATTAATTAACAAATGTTGATTGCCCATAATTGCAATCAGTACTCATTAATTATGGAAATTTAACACAGTGAGTCACTTTTGTGGTTTTGTTTATAAAAATGTACAGTACCAACTGGATGCTGGTAATTATTTAGAACATCTTCCCAGCCTTCATGTTAGAACAGGGGTCCCCTACAATTTAGTCATGGACTGGTACTGGGCCATGGGCTGTCCTGACCGGGCCACGGGGGTGGGTGTTGCTGGGACCCCTGATGGCTGCTTTCTGCCCTCAACATGCTCCACCATGTCTGCCGGGCAAACAGACAGAGAGAGCATGGCTTCAGACATAGCAGATAGGCAGGTGGCTGGGCCCCTCCTCTACGTTGCTTAACTATGGTGGGGCTCTGCCCCATGCCCGTGTGCAGTGTGATACCTCACTGTCTGAGTCAAATGGTCCGTGGTATGAAACCGGTCCATGGTACAAAAAAGTTGGGGGAATGCTGTGTTAGAATATCAAAATATGTTATCATATTTTTCACCTGGATACATATAATTTATTACACACTTGTGTTTGTATTTTGACATTTCTTGTTCTGTTCTTATGAAGCAAAGTCACTTATCCAATTTGTGGCCAAGGGTACAGAAACTGCCTGTAATTGATTTTGTGGCTTTATGAAAGACAGTTGCTACTCATTTATTTCCATACCTCACATTCTAAATGTGAATAATGTAAAAGGTATGATAGCATTTTGCTACTTTATACTGAGATATTAAAATTTTCATGAGACAGAGTGGAAATATATGAGGAATATAAAATGTAATTATTCAAGTCTCCTTAGTCAATACAAATTCAACTTTCCATGCAATGATGGAACATATTGGATAGTTTTTGTTTTGCAAATTATTCTTGTTGCAGCTTTACTTCATCAGTTTCAATGACCAAGTCCATACATTAAAAAATACGCAAAGGATAGTTAAAGAAACCAAGACTTTGTGCAAGCACACCTCTTGCATGCAAGGCAAAAGGGAGAAGAAAGGTGTACACAAAAAGAAACATTGCTTACTTTACATAGTACTCTACCGTGTTATAATGAACATCTTCAATCCAGACTTCAAGTGTGAAATGAAGAAGGTGCTTTAGAATCAATTTTGCTTTTTGAACCTTATAGTACCTAGTTATGTTAATGAGTGCTTTTCATCACTAATTTTTTTTACTCTAATCAATGCTCTGAGGAAACTTGCTTAACACAATTGCGGGATACACAGAAAGATCCACCTCAAAGATTGTGGTATTTTTTAAAACCACAATTGGGCATACTCTGGGCATACCCTAGGCAACAGCAACTTTGTGCTGGCTAATCTTTCTCAGACTAGATGAAACTTTTGAACTGCAAAACTGTTTTAGCTCATAGCTAAATAGCTCATAGCTAAATGTCCCGGTAGCTGCTGAAAGTCTCATGAGCTCCACATGGCAGCCCTGTTGGAAGAGCTATTTAAGTACCAGGTCCTCCCCCTAGAAGTTGCCTCAGCAGCAAAAGTTCCTGAGTTTCTTGTGGTGCTTTGTGTGAAACTCCTGCTATTGCTGCATCTATAAAGTTATTCTGTTTCGGTTGCTTCCTTGGTGGTTTGACTCCTGGTCTGCTTGGACTATTATTTATTTATAATTCACATTTATATAGCCGCCCACTTGCTACATCGTGGCAGCTCAGAGCGGCTTACATATTAAATATAGAACTACAAAATGACAAGAGCACCAAGAGGGGGAATATACAAAAGCTTGAATAATGGGGTGAAGGCATCCATGGCTACCCGCATAGCCGGGGCAGCTTCTTCGGCTGAGGCTCCTGTCAGCAGCTCTTTCTTATCCCCCCGGACAGGTGTTGCAAGTCTGGGGGAGGCGTCCGTGGCAGCCCACACAGCTGGGGCAGCCACTACATCTCCTCTCTTGGTCTAGCCTAGTTCCTTTTGTCTGCTCCTGGCTTTGTCCCTGGAATTGGATTAGGACTTGGATTTGCCTTTGACCCTGAGCATGGTTTTCCTGGGTCCTGGTGCCTCTGCTGCTGGTCAGCTGTCTAGGTCTTGGACTCTGACAGCAATGCCTATTACAAGGTCATTCAATAAAGAATCTCTTTGAAATCATAGCTGCTTTTTATCTGGTATTACAAACTACAAAATCCAGCTACAGTAATACCTCATATAACATTAGTATCGAATAACACGAAAATCGCATAACATCAAGGAATCTGGGGGGAAGAATTGCATCAGATAACATTAAGATCCTATGGGATGCTTCAGATAACAACCGCGAAAGCCTGTGTGGTTACAATGTATCTCTATGGATCCCATAGAGGATCAGATAACACGAAAAATCATATAACACGAAGACTTGTGGAACCAGGTTTTAGCGTTATATGAGGTTTTACTGTATATAAAAAGTAGACAATGCTTTCAAAAAGCAGCAGTATGATTACTACTGTAAATCAGAAGCATTTGAAGGTGGTGCTTAACAGTACCAAATATACCTTCCTAATGGCTTGGGTCCCTTGATAAACCTCAAAGCATGGCCTTAAAAATGTAATGGAATTACTTTCTGACATTGAAAACAACATTTACATGCAAACACATGACACCAGCATGGAATTCTGCAGACTAAATTCTAACTGTCAATGTGCCAATATCAAAGGATCTTTAAATAGTAAACAAAATAGTTTTGTTAGTAAACCAAAGGGAGGAAATTTTTCTCAAGAAATCAACTAGAAGTTTTAATTTCTATAAGCCAGGAGTTCTCAACCTTTTAAAGCTAGGGGCCAGGTCACGCTCCCTCACACAGCTTTGGGGGCCAAACGACCATTTTGCCTTTCCTCCACCACATGTAACTTCCGGGTATGGTGGAGGCAGTGAGGGGGTGGCATGAAATGGTGCTGTGGCCCCGTCCGGCCCATGGGATGCAGGTTGAGAATCCCTGCTATAAACTGTTGGACCTATCAGATAATGATGAGATGGCACCCAAAGAGAAGAAGCTAGGGAGGGAGATGGTAAAATGGAAGGAGACAAAGATAATAGTGAAGAAAAAGCCAGGCCAATGGAAGGAAAATAAGACAAAGAACTCTTACCAAATAGGTAAAACTGTCCAGTAGTTGTTCCAGCCAGATCAGTGAGGAATAGAAAGAAAGAACATTTCCTTCCTTGCATTACATTAACTTTCTAGTCCACAGGAGGCAATTCAAAATTTTATGCCAGAGAGAAATTCTTAATCTTCCAGATCTAAATGTTTGCTTATCCGAATACTAACTATAATGTAGAAGGAACAATTTCTTCTATTATGTTGATAAACTATCAGGTGGTCATATGCAGTTACCCCCAAATCACCAGTACTCCTGACAAAGTTGGAGCAGAAGCATACCTTTTACAGGTTTTGAAGGGGCTGCGGTAGCTCAGTGGGTAAGAAGCTCACCTTGTTAGCTGGGAGGCTGGCAAATTGGCAGTTTGAGACCTGGGTACTGCATGACGGATTAAGCACCCATCTGTGTCCCCGTTCTTGGGGACATGAAAGGAGCCTCATTTGGGCATTCCCTGAGCAGTTTCTTCTGCAAAAATCTTTTCAACCCAGAATAGTTTTTAACATGAAATTATTATTACAGGGTTTGAAAGAAGTGAGAGCAGAATCAACCAGATACTACACAGCCAGCACATAGAATATCTATTTTAAAATTACTATGGTGTGAGAGTTGTGATTACATTTTCTAATCATCATGTGGCAAGTAAAATTCTTAGAGTTAGACACCCTCTGTTTCTCTTTTGTGCTGCTGACCAGAAGAATGAACTGATTTTTCTAGTTAGTGCTCACCTTTTTGTATGTGCCTATCTTAGGAACCAAGGCTAAGGTCAGTCATGAATGAGTACCTAATTGGCAACCTGACTGATGTTGATGCTCCAGATCAGAACCCAATTAAATTATCGCGAACAATGGGACAGATCATCTAATGGCAAGGAAAAAATGGTGAAGTCTACATGTTCTAATGGAATATGACATCAAGTTCTATGAAGTAACAAAGTAATCCTTGACTCCAAACATGAGGGCACATCAAGAGAAAAACTGTCCTGGCCATGAAACCCCCACAGCTGTACTCTAAGCTTTAAAAAAAGCAGTACTGTATAAGCCATTCTATTTAAGGATCTATCTATAAGACAGAACTCCAATCACTGATAACTTCAGCGCACTTCTGTTATGACTTCTGACCAAAGGCACTCATAGTGTGTAGAACTGTTGAAAGAGTCAATTCCTAACAGGACAAGAACTAGAGATTTAATGACATCCCCAGATGCCTTATCTGAGGAGGTTCAAGCTGAAATGACAGGCAGTTTGAAGACATTTAAATACAAACTTAAAACATGATATTTGTAATTAGTGTTTGGGCACCAGAAAACAAGAGATTATTTTGGCTACTTCTCATAAACTACAAGTAATGTAGGGTTGTAAGAGTTGGACCATAAGGAAAGCTGAGTGCAGAAGAATAGATACCTTTGAGATGTGGTGCTGGAGAATTTTGAGAGTACCCTGGACAGCAAAGAGAACAAATAGGTCAATATAAAAAGAAATCAACCCCAACTGCTCCTTGGAAGGTCAAATATTGAAGAGGAAGTTAAAGTACTTTGGACATCAAATGAAAAGAGAGGATTCACTTGAAAATGCCTTGATGCTGGGCAAGATTGAAGGCCAAAGAAGAATGGGGAGGCAGAGAACGAGATATTACCCAGATACTAACTTTATTAGAAGATGGTTTGACAATCAGCCTATAAAGCCTGAAACTATCCTACCAATCCACAATCCAAAAACTTAGAAATGTCCACGATTATGCTATCTATGTCACATCTGTGTACCATCTGACAACAAAGTATACCATTTCCCCAAAGCTACTGTTTTTACTTGAACAACAATTTGCATCTCTCATTCTTGTATGAGAACAGCCAGGTCATGCACTGAAACTTTTCCCCAATATCAGGGTTTTTAAACCTTAGACCCCCCAGGTGTTCTTTGACTTCAATTACCAGAAGCCCAAGTTAGCACACCTACTGATCAGGGCTGCTGGGAATTAAAGTCCAAGAGCGTATGGGGGCGCATGGTTGAACCCTGCCCTATATGATAAGAACGTGGGCAGTCATAGCCTCTGTTGGCCAATTACTAGTACAGTATGTGGCTATGACTGCCTGCAAGTGATCAGATCCTTCAAGGGTTTTAATTACTTACAAAGGGACTGTGGTGGCTTAGTGGTTAAGATGCTGAACTTGATGACTGGAAAGTCAGCAAGTCAGCAGTTTGAGACCCAAGTGCTGCATGATGGAATGAGCTCCTGTCCCAGCTCCTGCCAACCTAGCAATTTGAAAGCAAGAAATTGCAAGTAAACAGGGACCACTTCAGTGGGAAGGTATACAGCATTCTGTGCACTCCGGTGTCTAGCCATGCCTGCCACATGTTCACGGAAATCTCTGTAGATACAGACAGTGCTGGCTCTTCGGCTATAAACAGAGAGGAGCACTGAACTCTAGAGTTGGATATGACTGGCTTTCAAGCAAGGGCGACCTTTACCTTTACTAAGCAAGCATCATCATCATCATCATCCTTTATTAACAGATTAGTCATGTGACCATATCAGATTAAAATAAAATACATTAGATAAAATATGATTGCATAAAACAGGTTAAAAGTAGGATGATACAATCACAATAAAATGAGATATAAAATTTACTCAAAACAATTTATCAATAAAATTAGTCACCTTTACATACACACCCTATCTGATTAATAAAACATCTTCTCTTTTCAATGGCCCCAACTATAAACTTGACAGCTATAATAATTACATATTTATTTGTGCCCTGAAGGAAGTTCATTAGTTTTTTTAAATTAAGAGTCCCAGTATTGCAAGCAAGCAAGCAATTACACATATATACCGTCCTATAGCGCTTAATGTACTCTCTGGGTAGTTTACAAGTGAATTAGCATTTTGCACCCAACATATCCTGGGTACTCATTTGACCAACCTTGGAAGGATGGAAGGCTGAGTCAACCTTAAGCCCTAGTCAGGATCAAACTCACAATGTACTGGCTGTAGTACAGCTGCTTAATCACTGTGTCACCAGGGCTTTTAATACTTTTAATACCAGGGCTTTTACCTTAGAAGTAAAAGCCACTTTGTGTCACTTGCTGATTATTTTCAGACTCCAGCTGGAATTGGATGCCTAATGCCAACCTGCTGCTAATTGAAAACTACAACAAAATATGATTCTGGAGACTAAAGGGCCTTTCTCCAGATTTGATGTGGAGTCTCTAATCTTAAGATAAAAGAATGCCAACACCATGCTAATAACCTATAATTACTTCACTGCTATTTGGCTCATCAGGTAGCTCCAGGTTTGGCAAACCACAGTATATTGAGTGAATCACTTTCCAGTACTATTTCTTCATATGCATGTGTGACTAAAAGGAGATGCTAAATGCAGGAACATAAACAATTTTACTTCACTTAATCCAGATTAAACTATTATCTCATACATGTGAACCATCTGTGAAACTGTAAAAGATTTTCACTTTTAAATACTGCCTGATCAGAAAGATTGTATGTATAAAGTGGTGAGCATAGGTTCAGACACTTGCTATTCAGTCTCATCACTCAATTATTGGGATACACAGAAATACCCTCCTCAAAGATTGTGGTATTTTTGAACCACAATCGGGTGTACCGCAGGCAACAGTAACCTTGTGGCAGCTAAGCTTTATCACACTAGATCAGGCAAAATGAACTGTAGAATGAATTCACCTGAAGGTGGCTTTATTTTGGCAGTTTCATGTCTGGCCTAGACACAGAGGAAGAGGAGGAGAAATACTCACTTATTCAAAGGAAGAAGCTTTTAAAACCCGAATGGTCAAGATAGCCTTTGTTATATTACTATTTTGTTACATTTAACAGGCAACTATGAACTGTTCTTATGAAGCTCTTCAAAAGGCTCATACAGCAGCAACATATAATTAATAAAATCTGCACTATGTATTCCCTTTCCAGCATCGCCTGACATACTTCAGAAGAAATGCATATGAGGCTGAGCTTATAATGGGGTGTTTGCAGATTTTTACTGACTGTTAACCAACATACAGCTGGGAGCACAATATTTTTGTGGGTTATTTTTTTCCTGCCCACAAAAAGTAATCTTACTCATAATGGAACAAGTTTGCACAATGGCATAAAAATAGCTTGGGAGTGTTCCCCTTCCAATTCCTCTACAGCCCATTGAGGAAACCTGGCAGAAAGCCCTTCCCACCCACTTTTCTTGAGATTTTCTCTTTCAAATGAGTGGCCTTAAGCACAACTGCAAACTTAACAGGGCATGAGGCAGCTCACAGGCAAAGATACAGTGTTTTCGAATAAAGGATCCCTTTCTTCCAGATGACACCTGTCATTGCTTACAATGCACTTCCCACTCACATATTTATTTATTTATTCAGATTTATATATGAGGGGTGGTGGTGGAGGCACATGGCAGATGTACAGGAAAGAAGAGGGGGTTCTTCCTGGTGGACCCCTGGTGGCACAGTGGTATTTATTTATTTAGTGTATGGCATTTGTTCGAAAGCAAGAAATTGCAAGTAAATAAATAGGGACCACTTTGGTGGGAAAAGGTCTTGGGGACATGAAAGGAGCCTCATTCGGGTGTCCCCTGAGTGCAGTATCTCCAGCAAAAATCCTTTCAACCCAGAATAATTTCTGATATGAAATTATTATTATTTGCACACATTGAGTCAACATATAACAAAAGAAAAACCATATATAAACTATTTAAAACTAAACATTAATTTATAAACATACATCTAAACAATTTATATATTCAATTGTACCAGGAGTCACCCTTAAAAATCTTCTCTATTGCCAACATATGCTCTAAGGTTACATTGTTGTATCTTGTCTGGCCGGACATCCTGTTATGGTAATGGAGTAGACCGTACAGCCAGTGACTCAACGCAGAGTGTCAGGCGGCAGTTAACTAACCTGACTCCCTAAAGGGCCCAATGGCTATGGCCGGATGAGCTCCTTTAGGTGGGGTGATGTTCACCCTCAGTGGAGGAAATGCCACTGGAGATGCCACCATATTGGGCACAATGCCACCATATTGGGCACAACAGCAAAATGAGCAGAGGAGGAACTCTGATTCCCAATGGTCATGGAGGCAGAAGAGGCCATGCCAGATGGACTGGCTGTGAAGGTGCACCTTGTCCATATTCTCAATGCTGCGGCGGTCCACTGCAGTCCCAGTTCATGTATACCATGGGTGATGGCTCCGAGATCATAGTGTGTGGGTCACTTCATAGTAAGATGGGATCCACCTTAAACAAATTCACGCCAGTGACATTTTTCCTGCTTCAGAGGGAAAAAAATGCATTCTTGGATATGAGTTGCAGTTGACGATTATGTTGTTGTATAATATGTTGCACAGTCTGTTGCAGTGCCCTACACTCACATACTGGTGATGGTAGTTTCCCCCATTTATGCAAAAAGTCTGCACATCTACAGTGCCCTGTATAGATTCTATTAAGGCAGGGGTGCCCAAACTTTTTGGACTGCAGGCCGGTCACATGGTTCAGTGGGCCAGTCACTACGGGTGCGTTTTACTTCCGCTTCTGGGAGCAACGAAGGCTTTGCAGGCCGGATGAATTGGTGTCAGGGGCTGGATCCTGCCCATGGGCCATAGTTTGCGCAGCCCCGTATTAAGGCTAGTCCATATCTTGCGAGGTTTTAAAACCGGGTGGTGTTTCGGTTTCACATTGAAAATTCTGGTACTGGTGTGGTGATTTTCCAACCATTCTCTTCCCCATTCATAGTGGTTAAACTCTTGTATTGCAGCCAGGACTTTGTGAGTTCAATCCTGACTAGCAGCCAAGTTGGACGCAGCCTTCCATCCTTCCAAGGTGGGTCAAATGAGTACCAAGCATATGTTGGGGGCAAAATGCTAATTAACTTGTGAACCACCTAGAGAGTGCATTAAAATGCTAGGTGGCAAGGTGGTTAACGTTGTGAGTTCAGTCCTGACTAAGGAGTCAAGGTGGACTCGGCCTTCCATCGTTCTAAAGCCAGTCAAATGAGAACCCAGCATGTTGGAGGGCAAAATGCCAATTAACTTGTGAACTGCCCAGAGAGACTGCACTAAGCACTATGGGGCGGTAATGTAAAGGTCGCCCTTACTCGAAAGCCAGTCGTATCCGACTCTAGGGTTCAGAGCGCATCTCTGTTTATAGCCAAAGAACCAGCTCTGTCTGCGTCTGCAGACGTTTCCGTGGGCATGTGTCAGGCATGGCTAGACACCGGAGTGCACGGAACGCCTTTTACCTTCCCACCGAAGTGGTTCCTATTTATCTACTTGCAATTTCTTGCTTTCGAACTGCGAGGCTGGCAGGAGTATGGGGCGGTATACAAGTGCGATTGCTCTTAAGCGTTATGGGGCGGTATAGACGTGTACAGTAATTGTGTGGGTTGCCCGTGCATTGTCTCCCCTATGGGGTAGGTGTGCCATTTTCCTCGTGAAAAGCACACTTGCCAGGAGCCCCGCCAGATGCCACCGGAAGAAACAGGGGGAGACCCCTCGATTCCAGTCCAGCACCCCCGACCAGAGATTACTGCAAAGCGGGCTGGGAGGGGAGGGGGGAAGGACCCGGGCGCTCACCTTGTCTTGCGGCGACTCCTCCTCCTCCTCCTCCTCGTCCGGCTCCTCGGGAGGCGGCGGCAGGAGCTGCAGCAGCTGTTGGCGCCGGTGCCGCCGGGCTCTGGCTCTCCCCGGCGAAAGGGACGGCGATGGCGCCGGCTCCCGTTCCCACGCCCTCGGGAAGAGGCACTCCGGAGGAAGCAGCACCTCCTCGGTGGAGCCCATGGCCGGGAGGGTAGGGGAAACGGAGGGAGTTGGCCTCCGCCCGCTGGCGTCCTCCTGGGGCTCCCGCGGGGACCCCCACCACGCAGCGCCACGCGGAGAGAGCCCCGCAATCGCCCGCCGCGCTTCGCGCTGTGCCTCCCCCGCCGCTGCCCGGCAGGCAAGGGCGTGCCTGGAGAGCCGTCACGAGGCCTGTGCAGGGGGAGGAGGAGGAGGAGGAGGAGGGCGGGGAGTCGAGGGTGGGTAGTAAAGCAAGGGAGCGCTGGCGGGGGGCCAGGGGGCTGGGCAGTGTGCATGGGGCGGAGGGAGGGGTGTCGTGTGCAAGCAAAACAAAACAATAACAAAGACAAAAAACCTTCTGGGACCTAAACAACAACAACTACTACTACTACTCCCCCCCCCCCCCTCTGGTGTCAAGGGAGATGCAAGGTTCTCGTTCTGGAACTTCTGGTGTCAAGGTTCTCGTTCTGGAACTTCTAACGGCCTCCACCCACCGGTGATATTTTGTGTTCTTTTAATGTTTCTTTGATGCTCTCCACCTTTCCCCTGGGTCTGCTTCTGTGCTCTTTGAGACTTTGTGTCCTAACCCTCTTTCCACGTATCAGGAAACAAAAATAAAAACACTGCATCGCTTTTAAAGATTAACTGCTATATGTTTACTACTGTGAGCTTTCGTGGATCAAGTGCACTTCTTCAGAGAAAGGAGTAAACCTTCCAGGCATGGTTTATATATATACCTGTACTCTCTTTCCACATATGCCTTGTAAGGTGTGGGATTCCAAGATATTCTCGCCAAATGGGCAGACCGCTGTATTTGTTGTCTCTGTCTGTAGTGCAAGATTGGTTCTGTTCTAATTTATTTATTTCATTTTTATACTGCCCATTGGGGATATTTCCCACTCTGGGCGTTGTACATACAAATACTGTATATTAAAACAACAACAACATGCAACACATAAAAATAAATCAACCAAATACATACATCCTAAAATAACTGACACCTGTGGGCACAGGATCAACTGATTGGTTAATTTATTGTTAAAGGGATAATAACCTGAAAGACTTCCTTGAATTTATAACCTCATTCCTGATTTTTATCCCTTCTGGTCACTCCAGCAGCCTTCCTCACTTCTCATTTCTGTGGTGGCCAACTTTATGTTTTGTTGTCAGTGGTGGGCTCCAAAACTTTTTACTACCACACTGTGGGCATGGTATGGTGGGTGTGGCTACAGGGAAAGCCCTGTGTTGCACCTGAATTAGGACTACAGTAATAACGATTGCATCAGATAATGCTAGAATCAGATAACGATGCAAGTTTTTTGGAAAAAATTTGCATCGGATAACGATTCTGGATAATGATTCTTAGCGTTATCCGAGGCAATGGTCTGCGGGTGTGGGGTGGTTTGGGTAGAACTACCCAATCCAACCCCCACCCGCAGCGGTCTCTGTGACTGCAGTAGGGTCAGGGAAAAGTGCTAGATCCAGAGATCCGAGCGTGGAAGTGAGGACGCGGAAGCCATTGTAGGTGAACCGAACAACACGTCTGTTTATTGTGAGAACAACAACAACAACAACGGCCGGAGAGGCAGGGATTTAAATACCCTGCTTGACCCAGCCCACTGACCAATAGGAGGCGGCGATTTCCCCGCCGCTGGACTTTTGAATATCTAACACCCCTTCCCCCCAGAATGCACCACAACCTTTATTTACATACGTAATCATTCAGATGACGGGGGCGTGTGCGGACCCTGTTGGACCTGCGCAATTCAGTCGGCGCCGGGGCATCGAGCGGAGCAGGCCTGTCGCTTCCGCTCTGCTCTGCCCTGGCAAGAAACTGCTCCGGATTAGCTGCAGTGACTTCGGCGGTGACTGGGGGTGGACCTGCTTCACCAGGTAAGTCCACCGGCAACGAGTCTGCGCGAGAGGGGGTGAGACAGGGCTGAACCGGGTCGGTAACCGGTTCGACTAGCGTCGGTGTGTCTGGTTCTGGGACGACTGGTTCTTCGGGAATGCAGTCGTCCTGTGTGTCGGGACTTGTCCGCCTCCTGAGCTGGTCGATATGGTGTTTCCATACTCGACCATCAGCAAGGTGGACCTTATATGTGTATGGGCCCAGCATGTCACAGACGCTCCCTTCTTCCCACAGCGGACCCGGCGCAAAGTTCCTGGCGAAGACAGGGGTGTCTATGGGGAAGGTGCGGCCTCGCGTGTGTCCCTCTCGGAATTTGTCCGGAGAGTATCGGGGGTGCAAACGGTCCAGTTGGCAGCGGAGCCTCCTGCCCATCAGGAGTTCCGCGGGGGCCTTTCCTGTGGCAGCACAGGGGAGATTATGCTGTGCCAGCAGGAATGTGTCTATTCTCTCCTGCCAGTCCCCCGGTCCCAGCCTCCCCAAAGCTTCCTTCGTGCTGTGCACAAACCTCTCGGCTTGCCCATTCCCTTGTGCCCTGAAAGGGGAGGTGAGTGCGTGCCTGGTTCCTAGGGAAGCCACGTACTGTTCGAATTCTGTGGCCGTGAACTGCGGGCCGTTATCGGAGACCAGCGTGTCTGGAATGCCATGTGTGGCGAACAGCTGTCTGAGTTCCGGGATGATTGCCCTGGCGGTGGTGCTATTCAAAAGCCTCACCTCTAGCCACCTTGAGTAGGCATCTACGACAATGAGAAATGTTTGGCTGTGGAATGGGCCGGCTAGGTCGATGTGGAGTCTCTGCCAGGGACCCGAGGGTTGCTCCCACTCCCTGACTGGGGCTGCTGGAGGATTGGGTTGGGACAATTGGCAGGGTGCACACTTGCTGACCCACCCCTCTATATCCTTATCGATCCGGGGCCACCACACGTAGCTCCTTGCCAAGCCTTTCATCTTAACCACCCCCGGGTGACTAGTGTGTAACGTTTCTAAGACTGTTGTGCAGAGGCTCTTAGGAATTACCACCCGGTCTCCCCACAACAAACATCCCCCCCCACAATACAATTCATTCCGCTTATCCAAAAATGTCCTGAACTCCCCTTCCCCCTTTACCGGCCAACCGCGCTGAACCCAGCTGGAGACAGTCCGGAGTTCGGTATCCTTCGCCGTGGCCCTGGCAACCTCAGCCGATGTGATGGGGGCAGAGTCCAAAGTGTCCAAGAAAAGCACCGACGCCTCCCCCCGCTCTGCGCCGTCGAGGTCCGGAAGGGGGCATCTGCTCAGGGCATCCGCATTGCCCATGTGCTTCCCTGGGCGATAGACCAGCGTGTAAGAGTACCCCAACAAGAATAGGGCCCAGCGTTGCATGCGGGGGGACAGCGCAGACGGCGTAGGGCGGTCGCCGGCCAAGAGTCCTAGCAGGGGTTTGTGGTCAGTGATGAGTTCAAAGTTCCATCCATAGAGGTAATCATGGAATTTCCTTACCCCAGCCACAGCCGCCAGCGCCTCCTTGTCGATCTGTCCGTAGTTCCGCTCCGTTGGTGACATAGTCCTAGAGTAGTAAGCGATGGGTGCCTCAAGTCCGTTGGGCAGTCGGTGGGCGAGGACCGCGCCAACGCCGTAGGGAGATGCGTCGCAGGCGAGGACTAGCGGCAGGGTGGCGTTATACTGGATCAGGAAACTGTCCTGAGATAGGAGATTTTTTACAGTCTTAAACACCGACTCTTGTTCAGGGCCCCACTGCCACCCCGACTTGGCCGCCAGCAGTCTGTGTAGCGGCTCAGCGGCGGTAGCTTTGCCCTTAAGGAACGCCGCGTAGAAATTTAAGAGACCCAGGAAAGCCTGTAACTCCTCCTTATTCTTTGGGGCCGGAGCGTTCCGTATTGCCTTCACCTTGCCCTCGGTTGGGTGAATGCCCTTGGAGTCAATACGGAAACCCAAAAACTCCACAGAGGGTACCCCCAGTAGGCACTTGTCCCGTTTTACCCTCAACCCGGCGGCCCTGAATTTCGCAAGGATGGCTGCAACCCTGTCTTTGAGCTGCCCCGGGTCCTCCGCGATGATCAGGACGTCATCAAAATAGGGTACCACCCCCGGGAGGCCGTGGAGGAGTCTCTCCATAGTGCTCTGAAACAGTCCCGGCGCGATGCTGACCCCAAATTGTAAGCGGGTACATTTGAATGCTCCCCGGTGTGTAACTATGGTCTGTGCCGCTGCCGTGGCGTCGTCTACCGGCAGCTGTTGGTAAGCCTGCGCCAGGTCCAGCTTGGCAAAGATCTTCCCGGGGCCTAATGAGTGCAGCAGGTGGTCGATGACGGGAACCGGGTAGGCGCTTGGCTGTAAAGCTTTGTTGATGGTGCATTTGTAGTCTGCACAAATACGCACCGACCCGTCCGGTTTTATGGGAGCTACTATGGGGGCCTCCCACCTGGCATGGTCAACTGGGACGAGTATTCCCTGGGCCACCAGCTTGTCTAGTTCCTTCTCTACCCTGGGCTTGAGGGCCAATGGGACTCTCCTGGCCTTAAGGTGAATCGGGGCAACACTGGGGTTTAGAGAGAATGAGATGGGTGACCCCACATACCTGCCCAGTCCTTCACCGAAAACGTCCTGGAATTCCGCCATCAGGTCGTCCCACAGCGAGGTTTCACTGGGCTGTTCTACGGCGATACTGTGGATGCCCGCGATGGTCAGCCCCAGGGCCGGAAACCAGTTTGTTCCCAGGAGGGTCAGAACCTTACTGTGGACTACGGTGAGTGGCAGGACCAACTCTTTCTCCCCGTACTGGACGTGGACCCATTTCTGGCCCACGATCGGAAGGAACCTGCCCTGGCAATCCTTCACACGGATTTTCTGGGGGGCCAAGTCGGACTCTTTGAGGGAGGGGAAGGCTTGTTGCATCCATCTCCAGGATATAATGGACATGGCGGCTCCCGAGTCGACTTCCATCCGGCATTCCTTTCCGTCGATCCGGACCGTGGTGTGGAATTTCCGACCCTTCTCTATGTCGGCATGACTTATCGTGATGGTGTGCGCTTTGGCGTCTTCGAATTTGGCGCCACTGTTTGCCTGGCGCCTGTGATTTGTTCGGTGGGTGGCGGCCACCTTGCCCGGCGGGAGATTTTGAACGTGCCGGTCAGCCTGGTTTCCTGCTTGCCTCGTGCGGCAGGCCCTTGCGATATGCCCCCGTTTATCGCAGTGGCGGCAAATCGCGTCTCTAAAACGGCAATGTGTTCTTTGATGTGGCCCACCGCAGCTGGCACACCGGTGACTGCTCTTCCCCTGGTTTGCCCTGTCAGTTGCACATACCTCCACTTCCTCGTCGTCCTCCTCGTCAGGAACGACGTCCTCGTGGTGGGCGGTAGCCGGATGCGGCGCCGACGGGGTCCGATGGAGAGAAGATGCGGCCGATGTGGATACCTCATAGGCTCTCGCCTCATCTATCACGGTTGCCAGGGTCAATTCTCTTTGGGCCAAGAGACGCCTCCTGAGCTTGTTGTCCCGGACCCTGCGGATGACTTGTTCTATCAGGGCGTCCTCGAGGTTTGGCCCGAACGCGGCCGGAATGGCGGCTGCCCTCAGGGTGGCCACGAATTCACTTATGGGCTCCCCGACCATCTGGTAGCGGTCCCGGAAATGGATCCGGAACACAAACTTTGAGGGCGCCGGTGAGAAGTGGTCCTTGAGAGCGGACTGCAAGGTTTCCCATGCGACCTCCATAATGGGCATCGGAGCCACCAGGGACTGGGCTACTTCGTAGACCTTCGATCTGCAGTGGGTGAGGAAGAACGCCTTCTTCCTTTCTTCGGAAATTTCCCCCAGCTCAGCGGCGATGAGGGAGAATTTGAAGCGGTCTAGGTAGCTCTCCCACTTCTCGTCCTTCGGCTGGAAAGGTGGCGGGGGCGTGTAGGTAGCCATGGCGTGGTGCCGATTCAGCTGGCTCAATGTGTCTTCGTGGTTCTGGCTCGCTCCTCAGGATCCCACCTTCGTCGCCAGTGCTAGATCCGGAGATCCAAGCGTGGAAGTGAGGACGCGGAAGCCATTGTAGGCGAACCGAACAACACGTCTGTTTATTGTGAGAACAACAAGACAACAACAACAACGGCCGGAGAGGCAGGGATTTAAATACCCTGCTTGACCCAGCCCACTGACCAATAGGAGGCGGCGATTTTCCCGCCGCTGGACTTTTGAATATCTAACAAAAAGCACGCGCCTTTCCCCCAACCCTACTGCAGTCGCAGAGACTGCTTATCTCTCCCTCCCTGTATTTAAACTACAGGGAGGGGGAAAGAGAGAGACGTGATGGGGTCTCTAGAGAACCAATCACGTCTCTTTCCGCCTCCCTGTAGTTTAAATACAGGGAGGGAAAGGGACACAAGCAGTCTCTGTGACTGCAGTAGGGTCGGGGGAAAGGTGCACCTTTTCCCGATCCTACTGCAGTCGTAGAGACCGCTGCGGGTGGGTGGCGGCTTTAAAGACAGAGAGGAAAAGAAAGAGACCCAATCGGGTCTCTTTCTTTCCCTGCCTGCCTTTAAAGCAGTTTGTCCCTGAAGTCAGGGCTTTTTTTTTAGCGTTCGATGCATGCATCGGACAACGCTAAAAATCGGATAACGTCATGACTTGTGGAACCAAGTCATAACGTTATCTGGGGTATCACTGTACTTTATTTCAAACCTTGGATTGGCAGAGCCAGGTGGAATTTCTGCTACCGGTTCTGGCGAACTTGTGTGAACCTGCTGATGCCCACCATTGGTTGTACGTGTCCATTTTTGGCACTGGCAACAAAAGGTGGGAATAAATATGCTTTGTATGAGGTGATTCTTTGTGTTGATTGACATTGCCTTGTGTTGTAAGAGCAGAGCTAACTAGCCCAATATTTGGTTTGCCTTACTGTACCATATGTTAACGTCTTCATCCATTTTTCCACTTTCAGCAGCTCAAGCCCACTTCCTGTCTTAAATTTTATTAATTAAAAAAATTAAACAAAATTACATAACATATAACAAAACTCAAATCTAATTACTGTACAAAGCACAAATTATGAATCTTGAAACATATTTTATTAATACATAACACATAACTTGGTGTACCCTTTACCCCCGAGACCATATTACTTTATCCATTATTATCCACATCACATTGTCTATTTTTAAAAATTCCCTCTTTCCAAAAAACAATGAATTCTTGACCTGACTTAACTCTCTTAGGTTATTGGAATACATAGTTGATAAAGTCTCCCCAGATTTTTCTAAACTCATGTCAGGTTTGGATGTACAGTATTCCATAAAAGTTTGGTCTCTACAGTCGCCCATGTACATCTACCATTTGTGTAAAAGCTGAATGTGACACTGGTGGAGAAGACAATGGTTTTGACACTTAAGCTAACCTGTGTTAGTACAGTGCAGTAAATGGCAAAGGTAAACATAGCTATACTTTTTAAAACCAAGACAACCCTAAGAGAGGCAGGCAAAAATATATCAAGAGACAGTACTTAAAGATGAGCATTCAGGTGAGAAGGTACGCAATCAAATAGTGTGGCAAAGGACAAGTACAAATAACTCTGTTACTAATGTTGCAACTAGATTGAAGCAGAAAGGATGTCTAGTGACTGAGGTGCAAAAAAAATCAAAGGAAAGTCTACTGCTGCACAACATATACAATTTGAACTTGGAACTTAAGAATCATGAATCAAAGTAAACTAGAAACTATAAAGCAAGAAATGAAATGTATAAATATTGCAGTGCATGGCATTAGTGAATTAAAGTGGACTGGAATGGGATATTTTCAGTCAGAAGACTAAAAAGTGTTCTACTTTGGAAGTGACCAACTTGGAAGAAATGGAGTGGCTCTAATACTGAGGCAAAATGCAGCACAGGCTATAAAGCAATATCTGATTGAATGATGTCAGTCAGACACTGCAGGAAACCTATAAAAATAAATATCATTCAAGTCTATCCTCCAACAACAGATGCTGAAAAAGAGAAAATAAATCACACACCAAAACAAGACATGCACATAATTCTAGGTAAAAGGAAAGAACAAAGCAGAACCAAATGTTGTTGGAAAACTTGGCCTAGGGGACAGAAATAAACCAAGAGAACATCACATAGAGTTTTGAAAGACCAATAATCTGTTTATTGCAAATACATGCTTCAAACAACCAAACATATGATCATACATGTGGACATCACCCAACAGTCAATACAAAAATTAAATAGATTAAGTAATTTGAAGTAGAGATTGAGAAACTCTATTCTCTCCATAAACAAGATCAGGAAAAGATTGTGACACTGATGTACAAATTTTAATATCCAATATTAGAGTAAAGCCATAAAAGCATCTAGCAAAATCATAGTGCTAAAATAAAATTTAAACATTCCTGATGGGTTTAAATATAATTTAAGAAACAAATTTGCATTAATAAATTCAAATGATAAGGAAGCGGAAGAACTGTGGATTGAAACTGGAGATGTTAAAGACGAATACAAAAAGTCAATTTCTGTACTAAAAAGAAAAACCTAAATGGATGATGGAATAAACAATTAATGTTTTAAAGGAAAGATGAAAAGCAAAAAGGAAAAGATGACAGAAAAATTGAGTTTTTCACTTACCATTCTTCTTCTTCTTCTTCTTCTTCTTCTTCTTCTTCTTCTTCTTCTTCTTCTTCTTCTTCTTCTTCTTCTTCTTCTTCCTCCTCCTCCTCTTCTTCCTCTTCTTCTTCTTTATTATTTATTTATTTATTCAGATTTATATTGCTGCCCACTCACGAAGGCAACTCAGGACGGCTTACAGTCAAAACAGCAACAGTACAGTAAAAATTATAAAATACAACCTCACAAAACAACCAAAGCAGAATACAGACTAAGGCTTTGTTGTGGGCCCAGAGGAGGGGGTGATGTTCTCAGCCACCTGCTAGGCCATGGAGTCTTCTCCCTCAGGCCGTTGTTGTGGGCCCAGAGGAGGGGGTGATGTTCTCAGACACTGCTAGGCCATGGAACCTTCTCCCTCAAGCCGTTGTTGTTGTTGTTGTTGTTGTTGTTGTTGTTGTTGTTGTTGTTGTTGTTGTTGTTGTTGTTGTTGTTGTTGTTGTTGTTGTTGTTGTTGTTGTTGTTCTTCTTCTTCTTCTTCTTCTTCTTCTTCTTCTTCTTCTTCTTCTTCTTCTTCTTCTTCTTCTTCTTCTTCTTCTTCTTCTTCTTCTTCTTCTGTATTGAATCCAAATGTTGGTGATTCTCATGGCAATCAGCCATGAAAACTGTCCTAAGAATATAATGCAGTGACCTTTCATCTGACTTCCACATCACAGCGTGACACTCATACCACTGATCCAGTTCCGCAAGTCATTTTTTTGGTCCTTAGCCCTTTGGGCACACAAAGTCCTCATTGGCCCCAGGCCAGTCGTGCAGTACTGTGCAAAAGTCTTATGCCACCTTTCGATTTGTTGTTTTAACAATGATATAATGATATAAGGATAATATATACTTATTTCTCAGTCTCCTCACTGGGATACAACTAGGAAACAGAGGTAATTTATATTTAAAAATTGGGGGGGGGGACCAGCTTCCATAGGATAAAATGTGACATCCCCTTAAACCTGAGCAACAGCTGGCATCTGGCGCCTATAAACCTAAATGGAGTGAAACCATAATTACTGTCATTTATATCACCTGTATACATCCTACTATATGTGACATGTTTGTGCAAGACATTCTTGAGCATTTCATACAGTACATACACATCTATTATGAGTGTAATCCATTGGAAGCTTGCTAATAAGACCAACTTTCAACCACATAATTCCAGTCAAAATGCCAAGGGTTGGTTGGTTTGATTGGTTTGTTGTCTGTTGTCTGTACAGATTAAGCAATAGATTAATTGGGACATTATCTTGTCCTAGTCATTCCCCCCACCCACCCCATCCCTTTAAAAACAGAAAAGCAAATTACCCGGTTCTGGATGTATGAATGTATATCAGTATATACCTTAATTTGGGGATTACCCAAAATTTTGATGTTGACAGCAAGATCCCCAAAAACTCTACAAGCCCTCCTCTGCCAATAAATTGGTCTTTTTCCACTGGAGATAAGGAGTCCAGCTGATTGGCAAACACAGGCATGAACTTAAAAAAATTATTTGAAGTTGCATAGTGCTATACCACTTTGAATAAAAATATTTTTTAAAAAAGATCTGTGGCCGCAGTGAAGCCCGTAGCTTCCAATCTGTTGGAGAAGTATATCAATATGGGGATCTCAAGTGTAATATGTATTGATATATTGCACAAGAAAAAAATCTGACAGATTTTACAATGGACATACATACTGACTCAAATGCCATGTGACCTAATATCGAGTTCACAAAACCCTATTTTAAATCCCATTTTTAACCAGCGTGACTGTACTCTGTCTTAAGAAACTTAAGGGAGATGTAGAAGAAAAAGGAAGCCAAATTGCAGCTACTATTTTGACTACTTGGGAAAACATCTGGAATCCAGTTCCTTGTGATGTTTTCAATTAAATTATCCACAGTAGAATGCAGGGAAATATTTTTGTGCAGACAGAGAAAGCCATTTTATCCAATAAGATATGTACTTTTCTGCTATCAATGAGATTGTCTTCTTTGTGCATGGCCAGCTATATCAGGCACATACATTTACTAGACATATATCTTTCAGATGATGCATGCTTTTGTTTATTTTTCAGCAATTGCATCATAAATAATTTGAAAATATTTAATTTTCAGATTAAAACAGCAGTGTGGAAGTGCATTATATGCAAAGTTTATATTGTTTCAGAGTGCTGATAATTGTTTCAGTTCTGCTTTAGATTTCACTTTTCTTCATCAATATTAACTTTTTTCCAAATGAATCTAAAAGATTACATTAACCATTATTTCCCAAGAAAATGTATGTCCAATTTTTCAGAAACAACAAAATTTACTGGGGTAACTGATATATTTTAAAATTCTCATAGTTGAATCACAATGAACTTGATTATTAGATTAATAATTTATTCTGCAAATTTACTGTTAAGAACCACATGATTTCCCAGATGCATCAATTATTTAACAATATGAATCATTATAGGTATGTCATCCAAAATACTGTCAGATCAATCCTACCTAAAATGCAAAGGTTCTGTCATTGGAAAATACATTTTGACATTGCTTTTATCATGATGCACTAGCAGTTTTTTCAGCTTTTTGTCTTGAAATATCCTTTTGGACATACTTTAATGAAGTTCTGGAGCTTCAAAAGCTTTCATTTTTTGACTACATCTCCAGACTTCCCTAGTAAACATGACCACTGGAAGATTTATTTATTTATTTTACAGACTTATATGCCGCCCTCCTCAAAGAGACTCAGGGCGGCTAACAAAAGCTTAAAAAGATACATAAAAACACAATATAAAATCCAATTTAAAAATTATTAAAATATTAAAACTAAATAAGTTAAAAGATTAAAAAATTCATACAGTGAGAGTGAGGAAGGGGTCAAATGAGTCAACAAGCTGATGCAACTGTCTGACCCAGACCCCATACCTGTCCTGCCAGCCAGGTCTTAACCCCCTTCTTAAAGGGCAGCAACTCTGACTGGAGATGTAGCTCAATTGGCAGGAGGTTCCATAGGGTCGGGGCGGACACAGAGAAGGCCCTCCTCCTAATGCTAGAGAGGTGCGCCTCTCTAGCCGATGGTACAACCAGAGAGCCTCTCCAGTCCGTTCTGGTGGGATGGACAGATGTTCTTAGGGCGATGCGGTCTCTTAGGTATCCTGGCCCACTTCCATATAGGGCTTTAAAGGTAATAACCAGCACCTTGAATTGCACCCGGAGGCACACTGGCAACCAGTGCAGCTCCCTGAGCAATGGTGAGGTGCGAGCTTATAGGAGTTGCCACCGGCAACTATATTGACCATGGCAGGCAGTGATGGGATGTCCCCGGTTCCAGACGGTTCCCTGGAACCGGTAGGACCAATTCCGGAGGGTTCTCCGGGAGGGGAGTCCACTTTTGAGGCGTTTGCGCATTCATAGACACATTTGTGAATATGTGAGCACATCTGCTTCCACTTCCAGGGTCACCTCCAGAGGCTGGATAGAACGACATCAGGGTCTGGTTTGCAGGCTGTAGGTTGCAAATGCCTGCTCTAATCATAATCTTCAAATCTTGTTTTAATGAGTCAATCCATGACTTCTAATCTATGACTGTAACATTTGCTTATGACCCAGCTGTTTCTTAGCCCTAAAGCTAAGATTGTTAATATTTATATCTGGTACCCATAATGTGACATATACATAAAATGTTATATGTCACCTTTCTTTCAATAAAGGGGCTTATGGCAATAGGAGAAGGAGGGTGTGTGCAGGCCAATTGAACCCAGTTCACACGCTAAGGAAAGCAAAGAGGATGGACAAAAAATTCCAGAACACTTTGCAGTTGAAGCTGGTTAATGAGGAATGACTGGATGAAAGATCAAAGGGTACGGAAAAGAAAAGGCAGGGGAGTCAAAGAGGAAGGATTTGCTTCATTCCCAACAGCCTTGGATACATTGGAGTCATTATTCAGTGAGGAGTCTGTGCATCGATAGACATCTCCACGGCAACATTCTGCACATGCAAATGGACTTGAGAAATCAAGTCCATTTGCATGCGTTTTTTTAGCCATTTGGATCTTACATCACCCACTGGCTAGGTGGACCATGATGTGTGTCCTCTCCTTTCACCTTGCCCAAGGGATCCGATGGAGGATGCTTTGGTGAGTTTTAGTCCTGGCCTAAAATAATTGACAAGAGATGGGCAACACTGCTGACCTTGCAGGGATTCCCAACAGCAGAGAAGAAAAATGTGTGGGAAGATGCTGTGTTGTTCATCTTCTGTGTGACAGATGAAGAAGAAGAGAGAAGCTGGGACTTCTGACTCCATCTTCTCCTGTAATTATCTCCATCTCTGTGCAGCCACAGCACAAGAAAGAGGACTAAGAAGGTGTGTGCCAAGGGAAGGGCTGGATTGAGAGAAGCCACAGAGTCTTCCTTCCATCACCTGACTATAGAAGCTTTCCTCACAAAGGGGGATGTGGTAGTTTGAAGCTTATCTCTCCCACCCACCTCCTGAAACTTGGATTTATGGAATTCCATTGAAGATAACAGAGACCCCAAACAGACAAAATGCATCCATAGAGGCTAGTGACCATAAGTCAGTCTTCAGTCTCTTGGAATGGGAGACCCAATAATGTTCTAAAATGGCAGTTACAAATTGACAATCTGAAAAAGAGCTACATTGTTGTAAACTTTTCCCACTTGACTGTTTTGAAATCATATATCCTATGGAATGATATAGGTAGATTTATATAAGGATAAGGTCAACAATAAGGAATTGCGTCAAATAACCAGACTGTGTGATGTGGTCAATAAACTTTATGTGGCAAAAAGAAGATGGGCAGGCCATATAGCCTGCCTAAAAGATAACAGATGATCCTGTAGGCCAGTGATGGCAAACCTTTTACAGACCAAGTGCCCAAACTGCAACCCAAAGTGCCAACACAACAACAGGGGAGGAAGGGAACACTCCCATTGGGCTGCTGGGAAGAGCAGCAGGGTGAACTCTGTGCTGGGAGGAGGGAGGAAGCCCTCCCATTAGACTGCTGGGCAGAGGGGTGGGGTGAACTCTGAGGTGGGGGGAGGGAAGAAGTGTTCCCATTGGGCTACTAGGCAGGGGGCAGGGCAAACTCTGTGCTGGGGTGACTGCACAAGTGCCCACAGCGAGAGCTTTAAGTGCCATCTCTGGCACATGTGCCATAGGTTTGCCACCACTGCTGTAGGCTAACAGACTGGATACAAAAGGACTACAAAAGACCACTAGGCAGACCCTGAAAACAATGAGATGAGCCAATGGTAAAGCTGTTTGGCCAGAGATGGAAACAGGAGGCTAAGGATAGAACATTTTAGATTTTAGTTGATTTGCGCTTAAATAGATAAACGGAGACAAATCAATATTGGATATTGGATATGTTGTAGATTGAGGTAGGATGGCTCAGTAGATCTGACATAGAATGGTCTGTGCTGAGTGTTTGGAATTGGATCATCTATGCCAGAGGTTCCCAACCTATGTCCTGCAGGCCAGGGCTGGCCCATGGCACCATTTCATGTGTCCCACTGCCACCACTGCTGCATCCGGAAGTGGGAGTGGACATGTTTACAACAGCCATAAATGTGTCTGCTTCCAATTCCAGGGAGTGCGGTCTGGCCTGCTCAGATGTCTGTGGGCATGGTCAGGCCTGTGGTGTATAAAGGATGGGAATACTTGATCTATGCTGTTAATGCACTGTTGGGCTGTAGGCTCACTAATTAAAAACATATTGGAGTTGTAACCTTTCTGCTACCTGCTGCTGTTAAATGAACTGGATAGTTTAGGATCATGTATAAGGCACATTGAGTGGGATTCTGCACATTGTATAATACAGTATCCATTTTATCATTGTGTTCATAGCTCCAGATGTTGCTATGGATGCAGAGATCTCTAAGTAGAAAGTGAGTGTTTTGGTTTTCCATAGCAGAAGACAGGTTCCTAAAGCAGAATAGTACGTTAGGTGATATTGCTATGAATGCAGGCATTTCAGCTGTCAGGACTTCTGTGTTGTCAATGGACTATAATACCTGATCATCCAATAATGGCACTTCTGTATTGTTTGTGGGGTCTCTCAGCAACTAGACACATCCCAGGAAACTTTGCTCAGTGGTAATCAGTTACAAAAGACATTATATTTCCATTCACAGCAAAATGAAACCAAGAGTTCCTCTTTAGATGAAATGCCCTCTCTATAAATAGATACTATTGACTTCTGTGGTTCTAAAAAGGACCATTGGCAGCATTTTGCTCATTGGCACATTTATGGTGGTAGTAAATAGGAAATGACTAGTCAGCTACACACTGTTGCACGGGGGACACCCAAGTGTATTTACAATGCTTTCTACTCTTCAGGAAGACTTCTTCTATGTCTCCCACAACTTTAGCTGCTGGCTCAACCAATCATGGACAAATAGGGCTATGCTCTGCTGTCTTGAAAGGAAGTGAGAAATAACTCCTCTTTTTTAAAAAGTCTAAATCTACTAGACTGCAGTGGCTCAAGTGGTAAGATGCTG
This sequence comes from Furcifer pardalis, assembly GCA_030440675.1. Taxonomy (NCBI): domain Eukaryota; kingdom Metazoa; phylum Chordata; class Lepidosauria; order Squamata; family Chamaeleonidae; genus Furcifer; species Furcifer pardalis. The sequence goes on from CP126892.1 coordinate 77,287,388, forward strand.
ACTGGAAGGTGACAGCTCAGCAGCTCAAGACCTGAGTATTGCACAACGGAATGAGCTCCCATCTCTGTCCCAGCTCCTGCCAATGTAGCAGTTCGAAAGCAGAAATTGCAAGTAGATAAATAGGAACCACTTCGGTGGGAAGGTAAAGAGTGTTCCATGCACTTGGGTGTCTACCCCTGCCTGCCACATATCGATGGATACATCTGCAAACGCAGACAGTGCTAGCTCTTTGGATATACACAGAGATGATCACGCAACCCTAGAGTCGGATACGACTGGCTTTCAAGCAAGGGTGACCTTTACCTTTACTAGTCCAGTTTACTTGATGCCTATGTTAGTGTTCTATTGCCTACTACTGTTGGCTGCTCAACAGTTTCTGGCTGAACAGCTGAGTAACAATCACAATTTCCCTCCCCTTCTGTCTTGCAGATTGGCCAAGGGCAGGTATGTTTCTTTTCTCTTCTCTAGAGTGTCAGGAGGAAGTTTGTCTGCCAATATTTATTTTATTAGCTAACATATTTGTTTTGACTGCTAGGGTGCCTAAGGCAAAACATATAATGAGAAAAATGAAGATAGGAATGAGGAAAAAGGCTCAATGAGGATGAAATGCAGCATCCCTGTAAGGAATAGGATGGAGTGATGAACATCAGGCAGGGTTTGGGTGACTGCTGGAACTGGGATTGAAGCTCAACTTCCTTGTGGAAGAAGATGGAAGGTGGAGATTTGGGTTGATCACTTGAGGAGCCAAAAGGAACATGGGACTGCCCAAAGATGAATAAGAGCAATTACATCACAATGTCTTCCCCATCTACATTTTACATGCTTTTATATGCTATAGGTAAAGGTTTGCTCCAAATCCAGTCATGTCTGACTAGGTGGCAGTGCTCATCTCTGTTTACAGCCTAAGAGCCAGTGCTGTCTGCAGCTGCAGATGTTTCCTTGGTCATGTGGCAGGTATGACTAGATGTCAAGGTGCATGGAAAGCTGTTACCTTTCCCACCAAAGTGGTTCCTATTTATCTACTTGTAATTTCTTGCTTTCAAACTGCTAGGTTGGCAGGAGTTGGGGCAGAGACCGCAGCTCACTCTGTCATGTAGCACTCGGGAATCGAACTGCTGACCTGCTGACCTTCTAGTTGTCAAGTTCGTTGCCTTAACCACTAAGCCACTGAAGCCACTTTATATTTGCTATAAGTAATGTGTAAAGATAAAGCATAGTTTACATGCAAGGATTGTGTCCATCTTTTTTCTTGCCAATGTAGTAGCACTGATATCTTTTTAACTTTATGATATCAAAAAAGAAAAGAAAAGGCTCTTATGTATGCAACATTTCATTCAAAATCTTGGGCCATATCTTATAGCACTGTTAAAATAACACCACATCAGTCTTGTGTTTTCTTCCATGCACCAGCTGACAGATTTTTTTTAAAAAGGCATTTTCATTTAAAGTTCACTTGCTTAGTGTAGTAAATGCCATGGAACCATAATTCAGTGCATCTCAAGGTCAAATGTACTTGCACAGGTTGTTTACTCATTGGTTGAAAGGGCAGGAAAATGGCTTTTTATATAAGGCTCTCAGCCAAAATAGGTTGTGCTAGTGATAAAGTTGCAGGGTATACAGTGCTACAGGAGGGGGAAAAGTCTGTATTAATTGTGGCTAATGGCTCTGAAGATTGAGGATACCATTTCCTCCCAGTCCCAACTGGGTGGGTGCTAAGATGCATACATATGTGCTGAGCATTTAGTATTTGTTACTGCAAGAAAACCATGCATCTGACTGTTTTTCTTAGACACTCACAGAGACATATTATTTTGCAATCATTAGGAAACAGTAGATATGTCTGTGACTTAATGTAGTTTATCCCAGGTTTTGTCCTTGAAATTCAAGGACTTGGCAATCCTTCTATTTGTTGCTGAGCCGCCAGGAAAGAGTAATCCCTGCATTGGAGCCATTAAATCCTAAATTCCCTAATTTCTAATGTGTACATATGCTATTTTATGCAGACTAGCACCCTGTTTTTCCTTCCCCTTTTCTTTTATTTATTTATTAGACACATTTGTATTGCCGCCCACTTGGCAAGTGACTCTGGGTGGCATATAACAATTACATCATGAACTACATAAATCCCACTAGAGAACTATAAAAAACTTAAAACCAGTAAAAACCCCAATTAAAAATACAATAAAAAATTAACCAGACAACTAAAAAGAGTGAGGGAGCGATATTACTATATCAGCCAGCAGGTGGGGGTCACTGCATCCCCAGTGCCCCACACCTGCTTTGCCAGCCAGGTTTTTAGTTCTTTCCTGAAGGGCAGCAACTCCATCTGGAGTCGTAGCTCAATTGGCAGGAGGTTGCATAGGGCCAGAGCAGACACAGAGAAGGCCCTCCTTCTGGTGCTAAAAAGGGGAGCCACTCTAGCAGATGGCACAATAAGGGAGCCTCTCCAGTCAGCTCTGGTGGTCAGCTCTTTAAATATCATTGCCAGCACCTTGAATTGCACCCGGAGGTACACCGGTAACCAGTGCAGCTCCTGAAGCAGTGGCGATGCACAAGCGTAATGTCTGCACCCCATCACCACCGGGGCAGTTTCTGGACCAGTTGCAGCCTCCGAATTGTCATCAAGGGAAGCCCCATGTAGAGCGCATTACAATAGTCCTCTCTTTGATGATGAATGCCCTCCTTTTCAATGAGATGACAGTGGCCACCTTGGTCATCATGGTTTGAGATATAGAGTGGAATAAAGTAGGGCACATAGGTTTTGCTCACAACAAATTGGACATAGGAAGAAATTCTTGAAGAGAAACCTATCTTCCATCATGAAACTCTAACGCCATGGGTAGACAATTTGAAGCCTTCCATATTATGTTGAATTCCAAATCTCACCATCTCCATGAGACATGGTGAGTACTCAAAGGTGGTAGGAACTGGAATCTAGTAATACCCAGAGAACCACAACTTGTTCATTCTTGCCATGTACAGACGGTATCTGGTTTGCATGGATTTAGCCTTATTCTTTCCTTTATATTTCTTCTTAAAAAAAAAAAAGAATTCTAAAAAAATTGAAGTCCTAGCTTTTTAACAGTTTTATTTTCTTGTCCACATTCCATTTTATCCTCTTTTTCAAAGTTATGAATATCACAAACAATTCATACTTCAAATAGTTTTATCTTTTTAGTAATGCAGATTTCTTGTATACTTCTCCTTCTTCTTCCATGTCTAAGCCAGACATTAAACTGTCAAAATGAAGACACCTTTTGGTGAGTTCATTCTGCAGTTCCTTTTGTCTGACCTAGTGTGAGAAAGATTAGCCAGATAAAATCTGTTTTGACATACTTGTCAACATCCCATCCTATACTATGTGGATAGTATATGTACTAGGTGTTCTACTCTATGTACAGTATATTAAGAAGTGGACCGTAGTCCTCAAAACTTCTTGCAGTAACACATACAGTAATACCTCGGATAACGTTAAGACTTGGTTCCACAAGTCTTAACATTATCCGATTTTTAGCCTTATCCGATTCATGCACCAGATAACGTTAAAATCCTATTCAGATGGATCAGATAACGTTAACTCCATAGAGATAAGCAACAGAGGCTTTAAGGGAAAGCCAAGGAAACCTCCTGGAACCTTTGTCTAAAGGGTAAATACATTACAAAAGTTTGCAAAACCAGTCTGACTAGTTTAGCAAAGCAAAGCCAAGCAAAAGGCAGACATGGGGGGCGTGGGTGGTCGTGGTGGAGACTCTTTCAATATGTCCTGACTCCAGTTTAAAACATGCAGAGTTTCCATATGGAGCCATGAGCACAAGAATCAATTTTAAAAGCTAACAGCAAGGGTGCCCAAACTTTTCAGGCCATGGGCCAGTCACGTGGTGACTCTCCCTGTGGGCCAAACTACTCCCTGTGGGCCAGATCTGACCTCCAATGCCAATTCATCCAGCCCACCCCATGCTCATCGATCCCAGAAGCGGAGATTGGGTGAGTTTTACTCCTGCTTCTGGGAGCAATGAGGTTGGAATGGGCCAGATGAATTGGGGTCAGGGCCAGATCTGGCACACAGGCTGTAGTTTGGGCACCCATGAACCACGTGACTGACCCGTGGCCTGAAAAGTTTAGGCACCCCTGCTGTTAGCAAGGCTTCTGGGCCAGGTCTGGCCCATGACACCAATCCATCTGGCCCACACCACCCTCATCACTCCTGGAAGTGAGGGTGAAGCGGGCTGGATGAATTGGTGTCAGGGCCGGATCTGGCTCATAGGGAGTAGTTGGGGCACCCAGGAACCACATGACTGGCCAGTGGCCTGAAACATTGGGGCACCCCTACTTTTAACAGGGCTTGTGGGCCGGATCTGGCCCATGACACCAATGGTGGCATCCATTTTGGGTCCTGCTTCTATCTGCATGTTTTAAATTGGAGTCAGGACATACTGCAAGAGTCCCCACCCCCCACCCCCACCCCATTTCTGCTTTTGCTTTGCTTTGCTTTGCTAAACTAGTCAGACTGGTTTTGCAAGCTTTTGTTATTCAAATGTTGCAAGCTTGAGAGCAGGCAGCTCCTCCCTTTCTCCCAAGAGAAACTGGTGAGTCACAGCCATATCTCAGGGAATTTGAGGCAAACATTAGCCTCAGAAATAGGTTATCTGATGGATCAGATAACGTTAACATAATGGTTAACATAATGTTATCCAATCCAAATGTTTGCCTCAAATTCCCCAATGTTATGTGATTTTAGCATTATCCGATCCAATCGTTATCCGGTATTTTACTGTATTTCTCTTTTCAAGACCCTATGTATCTTTAATTGCCACAGAATAGTGTGGCTAATGGCTTTGTATGGGCAACTGAAATAATAGCACATTCTCCTCACTTGGTAAAGTGCCATGTGTGCAGATGATACTGTTTAGGAAACTAATAATTATAAAATATTTTATCCTCTTCCTTTTCATCATGTGAGGGTAAATAATAGCCCAACCCAATTCATAAGGAGGGTGTCAAAGTGTGTGCATTTGTGCGTGTGCATCTATCTCTTTTTGAAGTTGAATTGAATTATGTATAGTATGACATTTGCTCAAAAGAATGAATGCTAGCACCACCATGCAACAGGCAGGACAATAAAAGAAAATGGCAGAAGAACAGTTGTCATTCAAGGAACACAAGACCATTTTGAAGTAGTATTTGAAATTTGAGAACATTGTGGAAGTACAATGACAATGGAGGTGTGAGTATGCAACAGAACCTCCAACATTCCTAATAATTGCACTCATTCTTGATAAGTTTGAGATGCATGGTACTGTGTGTGATGTGTACAAGGGAAGAGCCAGGAAACCTCACACAGCAACACATTCTGCTTCCTCTGCTCTGGTGTTGGAACAGTTTACACACTCATCATAGAAGTCTTTTTGGGAATGATTGATTTTACTTCCAACAAGATGGCACCCCACTTCCACTGAGACGCGAGAGCTTACCTTGATGAGAATGTGCCAGGACAATGGATAGGACAAAGAGGTGTGGCTGAGTTTTCCCCATGTTCTCCTGACTTAACACCCCTTGACATCTACCAGTAGTAGTAGTAGTAGTAGTAGTAGTAGTAGTAGTAGTAGTAGTAGTAGTAGTAGTAGTAGTAGTAGTAGTAGTAGTTGAGTCGCACACCATCGCACACCAGGCACCTCTATCCTCCACGATCCCTCTCAACCCGCCCAACTCTGTGCCCATTGCGTCAGCAATATCATTTAGCCATCTCATTTACCTGTAGGAGGCCTTAAAGGATGTGGGGTACTATAGAAAACTGGCTACACTGGCACTATTCCAGGCAGGAATTGAAACGGAATGGACAGCGATACAAGTGGACACTGGTTAATGCTGCTCAAGCAGTAGTTCACCGTAATCAGAAGTGACTGGATGCTGATGGTAACCACTATGAGTACTTGTAATTGCAGAAGTCAAAAGTGACTTGTATAGAATTCATCTTTTGTTATTGGCATATATTGAGTATCACAATTATAATTATAATAGTTTTTTTCATATCTTAAAATGTGTACACATATTTTTGTCACCCTCTGTATTTATTGTCTGTTTTTATTAGACCTTTCTCCCATATATAAGCATTCACTGGGTTACAGCCTTAAGATAAGGAAGGGAGGATGCTATGCCCATATACCAGGGAATAAAACTCACTGCATTCGAGGCACTTATTTTTAAAGTAAAAAAAAATTCAGAATTGCATTATAAACTGTTTAAGGCAAACATTTCCAAGAAGATCTATCGAAAGATGCTGCTTTCCCTGTCTTACTTGCAGTCTTCACAGCAGCCACTTGGTTGACTTCTTTGTCTATTGTAGCTTGGTATGTTCAAGGCAATATTCACCCTATGATGAAGGCACGTTCTTCCTCACTTGCTCTGGGCCCTCTCAGCGTTCATCCAAAGTGGATTATTCAACAAAAATCCCTTCTAGAACTAACCCAAGCTCCGCAAGAAAAAAAACATGTCACCATTCCCCAGCCAATCCAGGCTGTCCAAACACCAATTTACTATGAGAGGTTTTGGTAGCGTTTTCAAGAGGCAAACAAAGAGAGACTTACTGTCTTTTAACCCAATATCCCATCTTCAATGAACACGCGTTGATTGAAGAAAATATTTTTATTTAAATTGGTAGCATGGTTCTGATGAATCAGGTTACAGATCTCAGCATAAAAGTTATTTTCTAATTTTAAGTTTTAGAGAAAAGATGTTTCAGACAAGTCTTCCTCTTAAAAAAAAATCTGTCTAGCTATTCTAAGTTACCCTATTTAAGATTTCCAGAGATAGGCCTATTTGGAAGGCCATCTCTGCACTGTCGATGTTTCCTAGATGACAACCATTTTCGAACTGCCCCTCTGGCTCCTTGCCAGACCTTCGCCAGGTATGAAGTGAGCCTGGGTAACCAGGCTACTTCCAATCAGATTCCAGAGTTGAGTAAACAACTCTGGTTGCCTTGTTTACAAGGGGCGCCTTTCTGTCTATCTGTTTTCCCACCCTGGGCCCCAAAGTGTGAAAACAACCAAATGGCTCTTATGCTAGCACAAGAAGCCACAATCCTACTATAGAATAGAAATGTGAAGAACTTGGGGACTCATTTTATCACACACCCCAGCACTGTTAGTGCATCCAGATTCAAAAAAGGCAAAATGTAGGAAGCTGGGTGCAAAAATAGCTGTGTACTGTGTTTTCTTTTCATCATAAAAGCATGGAAAAAGAATAAGACAATCACAAGAATTCAGTTATTCTGATTCGGAAAGATGCAGTCCGAGAAACATGAAATACTAGTAGCCTTCTGGAGCCCTGAACCACAACTCTCATCAGCCCCAGCCAACATGGCCTGTTCACAAGAACAGTGGGATCCTCAGTCCTAAGTATCAAGAGAGGACCTCTTAAGAGCCCTTAAGGTTTAAAGTTAAATGAAACTGAATAATGATCCAAGGGGAATTGTAAAGCTAAGCCTGGCCTATGTTCTGTGTTCGAAATATGTGCAGCTCCAAACAGCCTCCTAAGTGGAAGCAGTTCCTAATTGTTTTGTCATTGGGAATGAATTTTTAGTAAATATTTCCCCCCTAGGTTTATTCTCAATAGTACCCCCCCCTTTCTTTGCTGATATAAATGAAAATAAATACGTATGCAGGGATTTTTGCAAATGGCAAAATCTCGCTAAAAGCAAGCAGGAAAATTCGTAACCTTTCTCGCAGTGCTGCTAATTTGCAGAAGTCTTTCAGTATCATATTTAGCAGAGAATGAGCTACAAGAAAAACTGCTCATGCGCTAATGCACAAAATAATCAAAGGGAATTGAGAAAACATTATAATGTGTGTCAGAAAGCATATTCATTATTGTCGGATGATAATAGGACTTTGGCACCACTGATTTCCCTTGTGTGTTACCTTGAGTAGACGATATTAAAAACTAATTTAATCAGACAGTGGATGCCAAAATTAACAAACTGAGTAGTTCACTTTTCAAAAGTAAATATCTCTATATATTTCAGATAGCTCATCTCAAACATTTCTTTAGTATTATGCAATAAATCATTATGCTAATACCCCAAGTGTCAGAGTCCGGCCCTGACAATTGGTGGTGAAGTAATGTAGACTGCAGTCTTGGATCCAATGCAAAGCTTTTATTGACTCAGCCTGACGTCTCAGACTGGTCTGCGAATAATTTATATAGTAATATTACAGTCATGTTTGAGATTTCCATGATTTCATCTAATGGGCATAGAAATCTCAAGTACTTAAGAGTGTCCACTTATGAGGTGATGGCCTTGCCACCATTATTGATACTCTGGCATCCTCCTGCTTTGATTATAGAGGTGCAATTGGATCTCCTTTTGAAAATGGCCAAGAAGCTTCATATACCGGTAGTATATATATATGTAAAAAAGAAGAGCTAGCCTACTCTGTACATTTGGTCAATATAGTCATATTGTATAAAGCTCCATATATATTGCCCCCAAATAATTCTAACTGAAATGAAATTATTGGGCTCATAGAGGTCTTTTCAGGGCTCCCAAGATATAGAGCCGTGATGGCGAACCTTGGCACGCCAGATGTTCTTGGACTTCAATTCCCAGAAACCCAAGCACCCCATAAATCCACATGAATGGGTTTACTGTGATTCACCCAGCCTGCGCTGCCCTCATCACTCCCAGAAGCGGAAGTAAAATGCACCCATACAGGTGTGTTTTACTTCTGCTTCCAGGAGCAATGAGGACAGTGTGGGCCAGATGAATCATAGTAAACCCATTCGTGTGGATTCACAGGGTGCTTGGGCTTCTGGGAATTGAAGTCCAAGAACATCTGGAGTGCCAAGGTTTGCTATCACAGGTATAGAGTGCTCCCTTCTTCTGGGGTATGTTTCACATTTTGAGGTAGTGTAGTTGCTAAAGACTACACCAGTTCCAGTTAGTATATGTGCACCCTTTAGTATATTTTCAGCTATAAAAAGGTAAAAGTAAAGGTTGCCCTTGCTCAAAAGCCAGTCATATCTAGGGCAGGGGTTCTCAACCTTTTCAAGTCGAGGTCCAGTCATGCTTCAGACAGTTGAGGGGGGTAGACTGGTTGCCCCCTGCCATATATGGCTGCTGTAAATGAGTCTGTGGCTGTCCTGAACATGTTTATGATGGCCATGGACTCATTTATGGCTGTCATAAACACATTTACAAAGGCCTAGGACTAATTTACAGCTGTTGTAAACATGTTTATGAAGGCTACAGACTCATTTATAGCCATTGTAAGTGTGTTAACAATGGCCATAAATGAGTCCGTGGCTGATTCCAGAAGCAGTGGCTGAAGTGAGGGTGGAGGCTTGGATTATTTGGCACTGTGGGCCAGATACTTCCCATGGGCCATAGGTTGAGAATCCCTGGTTTAGGTCAGTAATGGTGAACCTTTTAGAGACCGAGTGCCCAACTGCAGCCCAAACCCTCTTATTTACTGTATCACAAAGTGCCAACACAGCAAAAGGGGAGGAAAGAAACGCTTCCACTGGGCTGGTGGGCAGAGGGGTGGGGTGAACTCTGTGCTGGGGGAAGGTAGGAAGTGCTCCTACTGGGCTGCTGTGAGGGAGGTGGGGCAAACTCTGTGCTGGCGTGACTGTATGGGTGCCCAGAAAGAGCTCCAAATGCCACCTCTGGCACACATCCTATAGCTACGCCACCATTGGTCTAGGGTATGGTCCTCATCTCCATTTAAAGACGTTTCTGTGGTCATGTGGCAGACATGACTAGATGCCAGAGTGCACAGAATGCTGTTTATCTACTTGAAATTTCTTGCTTTCTAACTGCTAGGTTGGCAGGAGCTGAGACAGAGATGGGAACTCACTCCATTGCACAGCACTTGGTTCTTGAACTGCTGACCTGTTGACCTTCCAGTCATCAAGTTCAGTTTCTTAACCAATAAACCACCATAGTCCTGTATTTGCAGCTGTAGCATGGTTCAGTTATTCCACAGTACAGGGGCGTAGCTACCGCCGTATCTGCCGTATCAATTATACGGTGCCCCCGGGCCACGGGGGCCCCCTACAGCAAAAATTAATTAAAACTTCCCAATTTTTTTTATTTCACAAGGGCCCCCCAAACAAATTTTTATACGGGGCCCCGTTAAGGCATGCTACGCTTCTGGCACAGTATATATATTATTGCACATTTTGATTAATTTTGGAATATTCCAATCTTCTAATACCATACAAGATTGCCCTTGCTTGAAAGCCAATTGTCTCTGACTCAAGGGTTCAGTGCTCATCTCTGTTTCTTGCCAAAGAGCTAGCACTGCCTGTGTCTGCAAATGTTTCCATGGACATGTGGCTGCCATGCCTCAACACCGGAGTGCACAGAACTCTGTTTACCTTCCCACCAAAGTGGTCCCTATTTATCTACTTGCAGTTTCTTGCTTTCGAACTGCTAGGTTAGCAGGAGCTGGGACAGAGACAAGAACTCACTCCATCATCCAGTGCCCAGGAATCGAAATCTGGCCTTCCAGTCAATGAGTTCAGCATCTTAACCACTTGAGCCACCCCAGTCTCGTAATACCATACTCCAAAATCATACTACATCTTTTTTTGGGGGGGGGGAGAGGAGTCAATTTTGGTAGAAAGAGTCTTATTAAAGATATCGAGGACAACATTTTATTACTAGTCTTAAGCAGAGTAAATCTATTGAATCAACTGTTAAATAATAAGCAAACACTTAAATCCCACTGAATCATTGGGTTTACTCTAGCTGGCATTAGTTTTGCTATTAGTGTAAACGGCAGTGTAAATGACAGTGGTTCAAGTGGTTAAGATGCTGAACCCGCTGGTCAGAGTTCAGTTCCCAGGTACTGCATGACAGAGTGAGCTCCTGTCTCTGTCCCAGCTCCTGCCAACCTAGCAGTTTGAAAGCAAGAAATTACAGGTAGATAAATAGGGACCACTTCAGTGGGAAAGTAAATAGTGTTCCGTGCACTCCGGTGTTGAGGCATGCATGCCACATGTCCACGGATACGTCTGCCGATGCAGACAGTGCTGGCTCTTTGGCTATAAACAGAGATGAGCACTGAACCCTAGAGTCGGATACAACTGGCTTTTGAGCAAGTGCAACAATCTTTACTTTTACCAGCGTTACCATTTTAGAACAACCTTCTGTAAAATATTAAAGTAGCCACTAGGTGTCACTGCTTCTCCGTGCAAGGAAGTGTGGCTCGGTAATTATTTTTGTTTATTACCTGATATTTCAAAAATGAAGCAAATTGCTACTAGAGTGTCCTACAGACACTCTACCTGTAGGAATGGTGTGACAACTTTAGTGGTCCTACATTACATTTGTGACCAACTGAGTAGTTTTCTGAAATGTTGCTGTTCTTGAAAACAAAGTTTTGAAGTAATAAAATTATTCTAAACGGAGTAAAATGGCCTGTGGGATTAGAACACTGGGACTGCTATGGATTTCTTGCTAGGAGCCAGATAATTGAGCACATCTACCAGTTAATTGTATGATGAGCACTCACACAGTTTTGTTCTTTTCTTTTGTGTCCAGGTCAAACTTTAAACAGCCAAAATGAAGCCACCTTCTTGGCTTTGTCATTGGCCAAACTTAATAATAAGCTAGATTCTGTATCTCTCCACATTCACCACAGTGTGTTGCTGTCCACCAGCAGCCCCCCACTTGAGAATGTTGGTCTTACATTTAGGCACTCCAGCCCTCAGCTTATTCAGAGTCCTCCAAGTGACGTAGGGGACATGAAGTTCCTCAGCCATATACTCCTTTAATATTATTCCTTGTCCATTGAGCTAATTCCCCCATCTTCTAATTTGGTTTTGCTCTTGTTTACCCTCAAGAATGTTTCTTCTTGCCATAAAGCTCTTCCTAGATCTGAGCAGGCGGACTTGAGTCTCATATCCGTTCAGAGGATTTCGAAGATCATGCTCTTGCTTAGTTCTCTCCGTGTCCCCTGCTACTTCTTAGGTGGAGCACAGTACTGTATATGTGTATATCTATGCTGGGATAGGCTGTTTTAGTGAAACTCAGGGCATTATTCTGCCTGAGAGCCATACTCCTATTTATATTATGCTAATTGGCTGGTGCTATTTAGCTTGATTTGCATATTTTTTTATTATTTTAATTGCAGTAATTGTGCCTTGTCAAGTTGATTTCAATTTAGGGCAATCCTTTGCAGGTTTTTCTAGGTAGACTACTGAGAAATGGTTTATCATTCCCTTCTTCTGGGGGCAGTTCGCCCAAGCCACATAGGTGGCTCTTCCAGTGGGAGGCACAGTGGGGAATCAAACTCCCAACCTTTAGCTCCACAGTCAGTTTCCAAATCAGTACATGTGCACTTCAGTGATTGAGACAACAGGCTTTCATCTATTGAAAAATGTTTTTAACTAAAACGAGAGAGAATTTTTGCAGGAAAAAGCCTCCTTGAACCTCCCAGTGACCAAAATTTAAAATTTTCAATTTTTTTAGGGGAGGAATTTGAGGGGCAATGGTAGTAGAAGCCTCTCAAAAGTGAAACATATTTCTTCCAATTTTTCAATTGCTTTCTCTGAGTGTAGGCCTGCCCTACCCACAAAAAAAGGCTCTGAGGGTCCCATGAGGCCTACCTCAGTCAGTGAGCTTTAGATATTGCCCTCTGCATTTCCTTATCTTGTTATTTTTTAATCTTTCAAGGTGGAAAAATTTATTTATTTATTTATTTATTTTCATTTGTACCTCACCCTCTTCCGAAGACTCAGGGTGGCGGCTTTACAATAAAAAACAATTAAAACACATACATACAATCAAGTTAAAAATTAACAAAATTAAATTAGAACTAAAAATTAAAATTCAAGTTAAAAACAGCAATATAATTATGCTTTTCAATGAAAAGAATGCAGAGGAATTTGAGACACTATAGTTTGGAATGGTACTTAAATGTAACATGAGGAAAAGTGAAAGTTCTGTTGTGTGTACCTTTATGTGGCTTACCGTGAAGCTAAAAACTGGGTTTCCTGCATGTGGGTTGTAGCCAGATATGATTTCCCAGAACCCTCAGGTATGTTACTCAAATGACGCAAGAGATTATCATTCTTTTGGGTTTTTACTTATTCATGGCAGTTCAACATTTAATGTGGAAAGAACAGTGGGACATGATTGTAAAATCATGATTTAGACACCAGACTGAAGAGAGAATTTCAAGATGTTCTCCTTCATCACACTCTTGAAGAAGTTCTTCAGGGATCTGACATAAAGATATTAACCAGTGAATGGAAGACTTCAAATAGACAACTCTGGTTGATTCTTGCCAAAAGCAGGAGGTTTATGATATATATCTGGGTGATTCTTCTTATTCTTCCGTGTCTTGGCCAGACATGAAACTGCCAAAATGAAGGCATCTTTTGGTGAGCTCATTCTGCAGTTCCTTTTGCCTCACCTAGTGTGAGAAAGATTAGCTGGCAACACAAAGTTGCCATTATCAGGGTGTGCCTGATTGTGGTTCAGAAATGCCACAATCTTTGAGGAGGCTTTTTTCTGTGTAGCCCTATCTGGGTGATAATTGAATATTGAAATAGAATTATTTTAGTCATAAATTAGATTTTTTTGGGGGGGTACCAATTCTTGCTATTTTGTTAGAGTCTCTTCTCTGCCTTTAAAGTTTTGGTTTAAAGCAATGATTCAAATATGTTGTGAAATTATTTTCAGACTAAAATCAAACATCTAATTTCTTCATTAGAAAGAGTGAATAAAATTGTCTATTTCGGGAGTACATTAAATGATAATTGGGATCCCGAGGTAGAGATTAGAATAGAAATAGAAAAAGCAAGATCCACCTTCATAAAAATGTGACATTTGTTATGCAGTAGAGATCTAACTCTCACTACAAAGATCTGAATAGTAAGATGTTACTTATTCCCTGTGTTGCTATATGGCAGGGGTTCACAATGTTTTTCCGGCAGGGGCCAGTTCCCACCACTGCACTCAGCTGTGCAGGCTGGTGGTGTGCTGGTGCTCCACTGCTTACATTTTTGGTGGCAGTGGAGCCAATTGTGCCATTTTTGGCAGCTTTATCCACAGCATCTACCACTTCCCAGGGTGTCTGGAGACTTTTTAGAACATGTTCGCTCCATTTTGAGAATTTTCTGCTGCTTCTCTGCTGTGTCTCGGCAGCTAATCCACGGTGCTTGGAGACTTCCTGGTTCGGCTCTGGAAAACCAGGTGCTGATGTAAGCACTGCCCAGCACCAGAAATCACAAACTGCCACAGTTTAGATGGCAAAACACACTGGAGAAGTGGTGAGAAATTCCCAAAATGGAGCAAATATGCTCCAAAAAACCTCCAGATGTCCTGGAAAGCGGTGGAGGCTGTGGAAGAAGATGCAAAAATGGCATGATCACCACTGCCACTGCTGCAGTGGTGGCGTGATGTTTCCAGACTTCCAGTGGTGGAGGGCAGTCCTAGAGGTGCCCAGGTGGCCACCGTGGGCCAGATTAATGAGATACATGGGCCAGAATAGTCCCACAGGTCATATGTTGTGAACCCCTGCTATCTGGAGTCAAAGCTTGGACATTGACTAAAGCATCTGAAAAGAGAATAGAAGCTTTTGAAATGTGGATCTACAGATGTCTCCTAAGGATATAATGGATTGACCATATGAATAACATAGAAGTATTGTGCTGAATGGATAAAGAACAAGAACTTTTTAAGACCATTAAGCAAAGAAAGCTCCAATACCTTGGTCATAGCATAAGGAACAACATAAAGTATAAAATACTCTCTCTGCAAGGAGAGATCCCTAGGAAGAGAGGCCCTGGACGTAGAAGGACTTCAAAGCTGAAGAACGTGAGAGACTGGTGTGGCATGTCCTTGGAAGAACTGTTCTGAGGAGTTAAGAATAGGAAGACTATTTGCTTGATGATAGCCAATATCTGGAATGGATATGGAACCTGAAGAAGGAGAAGGAGAAGGAGAAGGAGAAGGAGAAGGAGAAGGAGAAGGAGAAGGAGAAGGAGAAGGAGAAGGAGAAGGAGAAGAATTTCTCGACTGGTTTAGTCCCTATGGGACAAGTACTGTAAGTGTTCAGGTCTAGTTCTGGTAGTTCACAATGATAGTCTTGGTACAAAACCTGTTTGGTTGGTTTGTTACACTCCCAGGGCAGAGGGAGGCAGCTGTTATAGGCAATATATGGCAAGGAAAAGTGATAATGGCAGCAAACACATGAGAACACATTTTTAGACAACAGAATTTTAACAGCAGAATGCCTGCTGCCCTTAGGGGGACATGGTGTTCTCACTAGGACCAAAACAAAAGGAGTCTCAGATTTGACAGGATGTTGGACTCCATGACCTTTGTGGTCCCTTCCAGCTCTGCAATTCTACAATGCTGTGATTGTGTGACAAATATTTATATATACACAATGAGGCAGGGTTATGTGCAGTATAACAGGAATGCAAAAGTTCTTAGATTTATAATACTGTACATGTTATTTTCCATTGCATTTCTATTACAGTTCATACAACTCTCCTTCCCATATTTGTATGTTGTCTATCTACTGAGACTATACTCCAATGTGTCTGAGGAACTGGACCATGGCATGAAAGCTTATAACAAATAAAACCTGAGAGTCTTTAAGGTACCACAAGATTCTTCATTATTTTTGCTGTAACAGCCTAATAGGTGACATAAAAATAATAGAAGGCCTATAGTGAGTTTATAGCAAGTTTAGGAGTACTTTAATTATTTATTTACTGACTGCTTCTAATGATGATTTTATTCATGCTGTCTGGCAACCAGATTGCCTTGTCTGTCGATGCCTAGGTCCCAGGGTAATAACTACATATTCATGGATATCAGGCATTTTCTACATCACATATTTGGGTCCTGTACTAGTGTACTGTTAAATCTATAATAAGAAAAGTTACTATGAAAAGTCACTAAAACTGAGGCATTCTTGTTACTGAAAGGATTTAACAAAGTGTTAGTGAAGGTGGGGGAAAGACATTTTTGTAGGTAAACAGTGTAACCATCTGAAATACTGTAAAGCAGAAAATGAATTGGCTTTGGTACTAATGATTACAATATGAGCTTACGATTGATATGGAGAGCAATATAATTACTGTGAATATCCTATTGAATTTCATACCAAAGAAACCAAGAGAAATGCAGTACTTCTGAGGTTAAGGATAAATATAATTGATTTATGATTAATATGAAAGCCTAGGCTTATCAAGCAAATATATAGTGTTTCACACAGGAACAAGTATAAAGGCATTTTCCTCATTTCTATGTGTAACCCAATATTTGTGTGCCAAAAAAATGAAGGAGACATTTGGCTTCAGCTACTGGTAGATAGATACACAACATCATTCATGCCAGAGTCAAGTCCATCTGTTCTGTAGCTGCTGGAAGATGAATGAATGCTCAAAACTCTGAAGAATAACACAGAGGAAGCTTTAAAATGGTTATTTATGAACAGACCCAATTAAATGAAAGCAGGCCCACGTCTTCAAGTCAGTTTACAATGAATTAATTAAGAAAAAGTGATCTCAGTGTAAGCGGTAGATATTTGCTAGGAATTAGAGGGCATTTGAAGTTAAATGGCCCAGCCATAAGTGTCAGACCATGTGGTTTTTCAGCTGCCCACTAATGTCAAGAAAATATCAAGCCGCAAATTCATATACCATTTGTTCAGGCTGTTGCTCGAGTTGATCTGAACTAATTATAAAAAAAGGCTTAATCTTTCCTGCCTATAAGAAGTGAAGAGAATTTTGACAAACATTGCCAAGTTCTCATTGCAGTTGTAAGTTCTATTTTGTCTTCGCTTTGTTTAAGTTGTTTGTCCAGTTGTTTGAAGCAGAGGGTGGTTTAATAAATGTTACTGTCTGCCATGACTTCACCCCAAACTTTGGCTGGATTGAAGATGTATTGCTCTATCCCAGATTTGTTAATATATTCCACTCATTTCACACAGAAAGCATGTTGGTTAAGATGGAACCTTAAGACAAAAAATATTCTAGGACTTCCTTTTGAAAATGATCCTCCAGAAATACTGGAGCCACTAGAACAGTGTACCTTCCAACTGTAGCTCACAAGGTATTCAAAGCTGCTGAGATGTCCAGAAGGACTAATTAGGGTTGCAGTCCTTCCATCCAACGCCTCCTATAAGTCATC
Source organism: Furcifer pardalis (assembly GCA_030440675.1). Classification (NCBI taxonomy): domain Eukaryota; kingdom Metazoa; phylum Chordata; class Lepidosauria; order Squamata; family Chamaeleonidae; genus Furcifer; species Furcifer pardalis. Next base: position 77,304,543 of record CP126892.1, read on the forward strand.
CATCGTTATTTCCATTTGAAAAGCAGGCTGGGATCCAGAGTGGAATTGATCCAATTAGCCACTCTTCTCTAAGACCATTTGTTGTTTAGAAGCTAACAGCTCCTCCAATATTTTTCAAGACAAAGGCAGGACATTTGGGGGAAATTATATCAGATAAAGAGACTGGTGCTTGATTTGTTTAACCAAGATCTTACCACTTTTCTTTAAGGATCCTGAAAAACCCTGGCATTCAAACTCATCCTGATTGCTTTTATTACAATGTGTCATGGACTGACGTAACAAGTGGCACTACTCCAACCTTCAAGTACCTTGCTGACATCTATAAGCTGTACAAGCTGAAAGGTATCTGTAACAATAGAACAAGATGATGTCCCCTTCATCTTTGTTGAAACTATGACGTCCAAAGTGAGGAAGTTGCAAGCAAGGGCATTTGCCAAATGTAAAGGCGATTGGTCACAATGATCCTCTGAAAACCCTACACCACGACCTCCTGCTGTCTTATAAAGAAAGTCATTAACCAATTGGAACAACTGGGCTGCTCAGCATTATGTGGGCTTAGTAATAACAGAGAAGTAAGAGTTCTTTCACTGCCCTCATGTGATATGCTATACTTAAGGATGGATTTACAACTGTTGTTAATTGTACTTGCTATAGATTCTTTCTTTTTACAAGTATTCTATCTGTCAATTTAACCATGACATTTTCTTGATTTCATTAAAATACTTTGGATCTGATACAACTGTACAGATTGGTCGTTGTGTTTGGGAGTTTTCATACTGATAGCCCAAATCCTCTCTCCATTCTATACAGATATGTGAGCTTTAGAACAATTGCTGAAAGGTTGTGGGAAATTCTCTGAGACATCACAAAACCTTGTAGATTTAACCCCTTCTGAGAATGGACCATCAATTACCAGATTTGATCTTCCATCCCTACAGAAATAACAGGTAGCTCATAAGTAAAACTTATTCAAGAAAGGATCACTCTTTGACAACAGGGCTACCAGAAGTTCCCCACAAAACAGATACTGTACTCTTATTTATCTACTTATTAATTAGATTTATTTTCAATCTATTCATCCAAAGTTTAGAGCACAAATTGTCTTGAGATGAGCTTACAGTTGAGATAGGCCAACATTTCCCATGCTATATTTCTGATCTTCTCCCTCCACTATGGATTCAGTAAAATAATAAAATAATGATAAAGTTATTATAGTATTCAAATAATTTTGCAACTAAAAGGAACACTACAAGTCACATCTGGGGGTATTGTACAAAGAAACATATGGAGTTGAAGAGTTCTGTGCCTTTTAAAACTATGCTATGGTTCTCAGATTGTGTTGATGGGAAGAGGTTTGTACAACAACAATAACCAAATTAGCTTTGCCTCAAGTGAATCAAGGCAGAACCCCAAGGATTAGATAAAGGTAAAGGTTACCCTTGCTCAAAAGGTAGTAGTATCTGACTCTAGGGTTCAGTGCTCATCTCTGTTTATAGCCAAAGAGTCAGCACTGTCTGCATCTGCAGATGTTTCTGTGGACATGTGGCAGGCATGCCTCAAAACCAGAGTGCACAGGACGCTGTTTACCTTCCCACTGAAGTGGCCCCTATTTATCTACTTGCAATGTCTTGCTTATGAACTGCTAGGTTGGCAGGAGATTAGTCAGCTCCACAGATTAGTCAGCAGCAAACAACATTTACATTTAGAATTCTGTGTTTATTAATGTGATTACAGGCACATGGTGAGGCAGGTTTAACCCATTTTTCAGTGGTTTGCTTCCAGCTCTACAGATGGCAAATGAAAGAATTTTAAATAATGTAGCCTATGGCATGACCTTGAAGCTTGTTACATTTCCCACAGACAATAGGTTATCACTGTTTCTCTATTGGGTTGGCTGAATCTTTTTCTTTCATGTTTATCCTAGTAATGAATGGTGAAGATGTTATGAAGAACCCTCAATCGAATGTCAGTCCTGTTGAAGAAAGAGTACTTTGAGCACTTTGTACATAACTGTATGTGCCCTTGATGGCTAGGGTATTCTGAGAGTAGGAGTCCCAAAAATGAATCAGAATCTGGCCTAATGTCCTGCATTAGGCCAGATTCTGATTCCAGTTTTAACAGTGCCAAATATTTCCTACTAAACGTGTTGGAATTGCTGTGAAAGATCAAAATTTGGCCACAGGCTTTTAAAAACAAAACAAAACCCACAAAGCAGGAGGACAGCATCTTTCATCACTGCCACGATAACATATTGCAGTGACCATCTCTGAATCTGTCTCATTCTGTTGGTGTTCTGTCCATGTTGAATTAATTTCCCCTGGCAGTTTCCTGACTGTTCCACTGTCTTTTTTGTTTGAAATGGAAACTGAGCTATGTCGTCTGCTCTCGCGTTTTGGCATGCAGCTCTGTAGTGTCTCCTATTTTCCTAATCAATCATCTGCAACATTATTTTCCATGGTGTGCCTGAAGCTTACTATGCCTTTGGAGACATTTATATATGACATTTAGACTTTATGCAAAAAGGATAAAACAAAAACAACCAAGGAAAGGGGGGAATCATATACTGTACATGTCTCCAAGTACCATATGTGAAAAATATCAAATTTCTTGCAGGCATTTGATTAGTCTTTTGAAAAATAATGAAACTTTAATGTTTCTTAGACTTTTGAAATGTAGAAAAGATATTGGAATCAATCTAGCACAGTGATGGTGAACCTTTTAGAGACCGAGTGCCCAAACTCAACAGGCTGCCATCTGTGCCACAGAGGGGTGGGGAAAACTCTGTGTTGGAGGGTGGGAGGAAGTGATCCCATTGGGCAGCTGGGCAGAGGGGAGGGGGAAACTATGTACTGGTGGGAGGGAAGAAGCACTCCCATTGGGCTGCTGGGCAAAGTGGCAGGGTGAATACTGTGCTGGGACGACAGAACGCATGCCCACAGAGAGGGCTCTGAGTGCCACCTCTGACACGTGTACCATAGGTTTGCCACCACTGGCCTAACATTTGGCATTGTGGCACTGACCATTTTCTTTATTTTTTCCTCTGTTTCTGTTCTGTCAGTTTTACCTCAGATTTTTCCCCAACTCCCTTTCTGCCTTTTGAAACTGAAGAAGTATGTAATTTATTGGTGTTAGCATCCAAATGTCACTTTTAAAATCTACTGACCTTCTCTGTAAGAAAGCTACTTCTTTTAAAGAAATATTTTAAAAAGTGTTTAAGAAATCGATTTCTCTGCTTGATCCCTCTTACTGGAGGTTTTGTTCCTGAGCAGAACTGAAAGTTTCCAATGAGGAGGCTTGAAATTCTATTATCAAATTTAAATGGGGAGTGGTGCTAAACCAAATCCCTGTTACAAAGTACAGTAATAGTAAAAGAAATGTGTGATGCATTCAAGAGCGATGAAAAGAGCAAAATAAGATCTAGGACAATGGATATATCATTTGGGTGATAAGGCAAATCTGGTAACATCAGTGATATACATGATCCTTTAAGATGCTTCATCTGGAAGATTTCTTTTTGTCTTAGATATATCAAGCATATTTATGTAAGAGAACAGAGGAAGTTGCTTTATCAACCAAGGATGATTTTTATGTTTCTGACGTGTTTGTATTGTAATGATAATGCACTTTCTTTGTAATATATTGGACTTATTTTGGTTTATTAAAATGTCTTTTGCATGCAACTCTGATAACTAATGGTGAAGGATAGATTTAAAATACTTTACAGATAAAAACAAACTAAAAAACAAACAAGCAACCTTTCTTCAGGAAATAAGTTATTTTAAGGGTCCCTATTTGGACTGCAGTGGCTCAAGTCACTAAGACGCTGACTGGGAGGCGGAAAGTCAGCAGTTCGATTCCTGAATACTGCAGGACAAAATGAGCTCCCGTCTCTGTCCCAGTTCCTGCCAACCTAGCAGTTTGAAAGCAAGAAATTGTAAGTAGATAAATAGGGACCACTTCGGTGGGAAGGTAACAGCATTCCATGTGCTCCGGTCAGTGGTGGGATGTCAAAATTTTTACTACCCCACCGTGATGTCATCACAGTGTGGACGGAGCTAACGTCATGATGTCGTGACATGGGCGGAGCCAAAGAAAAAATAAAAATAAAAAATAAAATAAAAATAAGCACACACACACACACACATACACACACACACACACGCACGCACGCACGCACGCACGCGCGCGCGCGCGCGCGCACACACACACGCGCACACACAAAAGACAGCAAGGAGGACAGCAAGGTGGCCGTGCATACGCGCCAAGCACTGTAGGCATGCATGCACACCAAGTGAAAAGGTAAGCCCCGAAGGTGGTTCCCCCCAAAAGTTGCTACTGGTTCTCTGGGACACTGGGGAAAGTTACTACCAGTTCTGGCGAACTGGTGAGAACCTGTTACATCCCATCACTGTAATGCCTGCCACATGACCATGGAAACGTCTGCAGAAGCAGACAGCGCTGGCTCTTCAGCTTAGAAACAGAGATGAGCACTGACCCTAGAGTCAGATACAACTGGCTTTCTAGCAAGGGAAACCTTTACCTTTATTTGGACTGGGGCCACTAATACATCCTGTTCCTCTTCCTTTTCAGAATAAATCTCACCAACTTTGGGTTTTCAGTAATGGTGGCTCCTGACATTGGAAATGATCTCTAAGATCTTAATATGCCCCCTCGCCCCACCAGCTGTATACTGCAAGGCCAGTGATAAAACTGGGACCTTCTACATTTATGTTTCTTTAGGAGATGGTTTTATTATGCCTCCGCCCGCCCAGCCACCCACCCAGCTTGCCATCAGATGGCTGGCTGGGTGGGCGGGCGGAGGTGAGCGGCGTGCACGCGCATGCAGGGCGCCTGCCAGGGGCAGGCGGCGGAGAGCCCCTGATGGCCAGCCGGGCGGGCGGGCGGGCGGAGGCGAGCAGCGCACGCGCGCGGGGCGCTCGCCAGCAAAAGGGCCACCCTCTGCCTGGGAAGTCCTGCTTCCTAAGCCCAGGCAGAGGGAGGCCAAACCGGTGGGGACATTTTGCTGCCCCCTGAAAGCCGCTGCCCGGGGCATCCGCCCCACCCTCACCCCCCACGCTACGCCACTGACTAGTTCACATCAGGCAGAGGTGAGAGAAGTTGCCCCCTCCTCTGGGCCCACAACAATAGCCTGAGGGAGAAGATTCCATGGCCTGGCAGGCAGTTGAGGATCTTGCCGCCTCCTCTGGGCCCACAACAACAGCCAAAGGGGAGTTAGTCTGTGTTCTGCTTTGGTTTTTTTGTGAGGTTGTATTTTATGGTTTTTACTGTACTGTTGCTGTTTTGACTGTAAGCCTCCATGAGTCACCTCGGCAAGTGGGCAGCAATATAAATATGAACAAATAAATAAATAAATATCAAAAAATTTTCTCGCCACACATTTGAAAATTTTCTTTTCTTCTTTTTATGGCCTTGATGCATTTGGTTTGGATTATTCAACTTGTGACCTTGGGGAAGAAAACTTGGAGGGAACTGCAAACTAAAACTGCAAAATATTATGTCAGGGGGAATATATAACGGTTCTGTCCAAAATGTCCCCGCATTGATGCAAGATACACTTAAGAAGTCAGTGAAGAGAAGGAGCTTGGGAAATCAGTTTCTCTATCCCAAGAAATATGTAGCATCTGTAAATTACTCTGCTCTTACTTTTATCATTTATTATTATTTGCAGAAGAAGATATGGTTATATTTTATTTTGTTAGCAAGCTTATCTTGTTTAGTCCTGTTATACTTTGATTTTATCAATGACAAGCACGAAAGATTTCATTCACATTTTCAGTTGTACAGTATCAGGAATCTCTAACAGTTGTATCTGCCATTACAAACATTAAAACAGTTTGTAACTTTAAACTCCTGCATTGAATGGTCAAAAGGAACTTCACACAGTTCATGTGCTGGCTTTGCTGAGCATTGTGTTCTGTTGTAGGAATTGAATTCCACAGAAAGTGAGCATATTTTATGCCACTGAATCACACCTAGTAGCTTTCAGATATGGTTTGGTAGGGCCTTTTAAAAGTAAACTGTTTGAGACACTTTGCAGAAACAGAAAAGTAAAATTAATGTTTTTATTTAAGTTTATCTATAACCTATAAGTCTACCTATAACTGTGGCGGGGAGGGCTTGGAATTCTTCTTCTTCCATGTCTAGGCCAGACGTGAAACTGCTAAAATGAAGGCACCTTTTGATGAGTTTATTTATTTATTTATTTATTATTCGCACTTAATACCCCGCCCCACTCGGGAAGACCCGACTCTGGGCGGCTTACAGAATGAATTACCGCAATAGGTAATCTAAAAACAGACAATATATAGAACCTTAAAAATTCATAAATTTATAAAAATTTAAAACATTAAAACAGTAAAACAGATAAAACAAGTAATAACAAGTACCGATACCAGGTTGGGGGGGGGAGATGGCTGCCCTTAAATCAGCCATCCTGGATGGGAACCTACATTACTGTGTCCCCACACTCGACCTGCCAGCCAGGTCTTTAAACCCTTTCGAAAGGGGAGGAGCTCCGTCTGCAGGCGCAGCTCTGTCGGAAGGAGGTTCCAAAGGGCCGGGGCGAACACGGAGAAGGCCCTCTTCCTAGTGCTCGTAAGACGAGCCTCCCTAGCCGATGGAGTAACAAGAGAGCCCCTCCGATCCGCCCTGGTGGGACGGGCAGACATTCTTAGGGTGACGCGGTCTCTTAGGTATCCTGGCCCACTACCATATAGGGCTTTAAAGGTAATGACCAGCACCTTGAATTGCACCCGGAGGCATACTGGTAACCAGTGCAGCTCCCGGAGCAGTGGTGAGGCCCGAGCATAACGTCCACACCCCATCACTACCCGAGCTGCCGCATTCTGAACCAGCTGCAGCCTCCGAATGGTCACCAAGGGCAGCCCCATGTAGAGCGCATTACAGTAATCAAGTCTGGAGGTGACCAAGGCATGTGTGACCATGAGCAAGGCGTCCCGGTCTAGGAGGGGGCGGAACTGGCGAATTACACGAAGTTGTGCAAAAGCCCTCCTGGCCACGGCTGCCACCTGTTCTTCGAACAGTAGTCGTGAGTCCAGGAGGACCCCCAGATTACGCACCGGGTCCTTCTGGGGCAAGACTGCCCCATCCAGAACCAAAGTTGGCAGCTCCTGTGATAACACAGGACCCCTCACCCATAGCCACTCAGTCTTACCGGGATTCAGTTGTAGCCCGTTGTCCCCCATCCAGACCCTCACAGCCTCCAGACACCTGGAGAGGACTTCCACTGCACCGCTTGGGTCCCCACGGGCCGAGATGTACAGCTGGGTATCATCTGCATATTGATGATACCTCACCCCGTGGGAACGGATGATCTCACCCAGCGGCTTCATGTAGATATTAAATAGGAGAGGAGAGAGTACCGAACCCTGAGGCACCCCATATTGAAGGGGCCTAGGGCTGGATTTCTCCTTCTCCAGCCACACCGACTGGGTCCTGCCCCTCAGAAATGAGGAAAACCAGGACAACACAGTGCCCCGGATCCCCAATCCTTGGAGCCTTCCCAGAAGGATACCGTGATCGATGGTATCGAAGGCCGCTGAGAGATCGAGAAGGGCTAGAACGGACGGATGGCCTCCATCCCGCTCTCTCCAGAGATCATCCACCAATGCGATTAGTGCAGTTTCCGTACCATATCCGGGTCTGAATCCTGACTGAAAAGGGTCCAGATAATCGGCTTCATCCAGGACATCCTGTAGCTGCCGCGCCACAGCCTTTTCCAAGACCTTACCCAAGAAGGGCAGGTTGGACACTGGACGGTAGTTAGTCAGTACCATAGGGTCGAGGGATTCATTCTGCAGTTTCTTTCACCTGGCCTAGTATGAGAAAGATTAGCCAGCAACACAAGGTGGCTGTTACCAGGGTACCCCTGGTGGTGGTTCAAAAATACAGTCTTCAAGTAGGTTCTTTCTGCATATCCCCAGGGCTTGGAATTAAAATTGTAACTACTTTTTAAAAGTAACCATCCAAATTTTGAGCTGAACTGTTAAAGAAAGATCTTGACAGATTTTGAGGAAATTATATACAAGATAAGAAGAGGTTTAATGGGGATAAAAGGAGTAGTGAGCAAATTATATAAAATGATAAATGTTACTGAAGAATCCCAGAATATGCTCAAAAATGTGGGAAACTGATTTAGATATGAGCATTTCTGATGAAAGCTGGAAGAAAAAATGGAAAAAAAGAATTATGCAAAACCTATCCACGAGGGTTAAAGAGCATAATTATAAATTTTTGTGGCAATGGTATATGATGCCAGTTCAACTAAATCAAATAGATAATAGTAAATTACAAAAATATTGGATATGCCAACAGGAAACAGGAATGTACAAACATATGTGGTGGGATTGTGAAATTGCATCTGATTTTTGGCAGAAAATTGAGTATGAAATAGGTAAAATTCTGGATCTTAAGTTAAAACTGAACGGGAAATTTGGGGGATGGGTGGCGCCGTGGCAGGGAGCCCCTGGGGGCTGGCTGGGCGGGAGAAGGTGGGCAGCGCGTGCGCGCCGCTCGTCAGCAGGGGGGCCTCATTCTGCCTGGGTCCTGGGGGGGGCAGCGGCAGCGGTGGCAGCGGCGAGCTGGGGGGGGAGAGAGTTTGTTCTTCGCCCCAGGCGGCTGAAGTCTGCACGACGCCACTGGAACTAGTGCTAAATGAGATCACAGAGAATAAGATTTTTCTAGAGGTGTCTGTCTTGTACGTCAGGTTGGGAGACTGTAGGTTGGAGTCTCCAGCTTTGGACAAAGAAACTAACCTGTGGATCCATGGGAAAGCAGGTGACTTCACACTGGCAATATGTAATCCTGGAACTGTTTGTAATAAGTGATTCTTGCATGCTCAAACATATTTGGAATTTGAAATATAAAAATTAATGTCAAAGAAGATTAATAAAATGGTTATACAGTAAAACCTCATATAACACTAAAACCTGGTTCCACAAGTCTTGGTGTTATATGATTTTTAGTGTTATCTGATCCTCTATGGGATCCATAGAGATACATTGTAACCACACAGGCTTTAGCGGTTGTTATCTGAAGCATCCCATAGGATCTTAATGTTATCTGATGCAATTCTTCCCCCCAGATTCCTTAATGTTATGCGATTTTCGTGTTATTCGATACTAATGTTATATGAGGTATTACTGTACCTACATAACAGTAAGAGAAATGAGAGTGAAAATAATAAAGCAGGCACATGATGGATCTGGGGGTCAAATCTCTGATCTAGAGATCATCTAGATCAGTGATAGTGAACCTTGGCACTCCAGGTGTTCTTGAACTTCAATTATCAGAAGCCCAAGTTAGCACTCCTGCTGATCAGGGCTTCTGGGAATTGAAGTTCAAGAACGCCTAAAGTCCCATAGGTTCGTCATATCTGATCTAGATCATCTAGATAAGGGGTGCCCAAACTTTTCAGGCTGTGGGCCGGTCACATGGTTCAGTGGGCCGGTCATATGGTTCAGTGGGCCAGTCATATGGTTTTGCAACAGGATGAGATAGATTTTAGGCTGCCATTTTCTTTCCTTATACCAGGGGTGCTCAAACTATGGCCCACAAGCAGGGTTCAGCCCCTGATGCCAATTCATCCGGCCCATGCCACCCTTGTCACTCCCAAACATAGAAGTAAAATGCACCCATATGGTGGTCTTCTTCTTTGTCAATCCACATGCACTGTTTTTGCAGCTGTATAATATATACTGCAAGGAAATGAAAGCTGAGATTTCAATTTGACATCAATTGCATTCAAAGCATTTCAAACTTCTTTACCCTTTTAAAAACATGACTTGTCATTTTCATTCAAGACAGCTTAAGTATTTCATGAATTGTATTGCCATACGTCACATACCCTGAGCCCTGCGTTGTTCAACATCTTTATAAATAAACTAGATGTGGGTGTGGAGAGATGACACCAAACTGGGAGAGGTGGCCAATACTTCTGATGACCTGAAAAGATTGAAGAATTGGGCCAAAATAAACAGTGTGTGTGTGTGTGTGTGTGTGTGTGTGTGTGTGTGTGTGTGTGTGTGTGTGTGTGTGTGTGTGTGTAAAAAACTCTACATATAGGATCCGGGTGTCCCCTGAGTGAAGTTTCTCCAGAAAAAATCCTTTCAACCCAGAATAATTTCTAACATGAAATAATAATAATAATAATAATAATAATAATAATAATAATAATAATAATAATAATAATAATAATAATAATAATAATAATAATAATAATAATAATAATAATAATAATAATAATAAGGAGCTACAGGATAAATGACAGTTGTTTTGATAGTCACATAGAAAGACTCCAGTGCTTTTAGTACAACAAAAGGTAAAGATGAGTAGAAGTATGATGCAGCAGCAAAAAAAAAAAAAAAAGGAAATACGAAAGAAGGTTGCATCAACAGAAATGTATTGTCCTGATCAAGGGAAATATACTACTACTCTTTTTTGCTTTAGTCAATCCTTACTCGAAACCCTGCATCCGCCAATACTGTAGTAGTACACATTACATTTTAAGAGTATCAACAGATCTGTCAAGAAGAGTGCAGTCAAAATGAAAAGAAAAATGGCCTGGAAATCAAGCTGAGGATGATGGCTATATTCAGAGGTGATATGACAGCCATCTTTAAATGTTTGAAGGTCTGTCATATGGAATACGGAACAAGCTTCTTTCCTGTAGCTCCATACAGTTGGAACTGAAGCAAAGCACAGCTAAAATATTGAAAGCAGGTGGATTTTTCAGTCCAACAGGAAGAGTCTTGCAAAACTTGAGGGAGTGGGAGGAGAAACAGAAAAATGCAAAGTTAGCTTGGCCAGATGTTGCACTGTTGAGATCCAAGTTTAAGTTCTGTCCCAAATAGTGGAACCTCATACTTTTAAACCATTTTGATTAGGTTATTTGTATTTCTTTATAACTGCAGGAAAAAGAAGTCACAGCTAAATAAAAGTGAGTTTAAAAGAAAATAATTTACACTGACAAAATCCAAGTAGAAAAATCCAAGTACAGTACACTGATGTTAAATTTTGATGGTAATTTAGCAATAATTGAGTGTACATTTGTATTTTTCAACATGTGACAAGTCACATGACTGTTGCACAATGAGGCATACAAGTGACGACTACTTAACTAGCGGCAATTTACTGTAGGGATTCAAACCATATTGCTTATAGTAGCACATATAAGTAATAGGATTCTGACATTATTATAGTGGCCTTAAAAAGGACTATTTTCACATGGATGTCTTGTAAAATACCCCAAGTCCGAATTTACCTTCATGTGCCAGGATTTTAAAAAATCCCAAATAGGCAAAATCCTGCATTGTGTTGAGTTCTGAAGTATTTTCTGTCTCTGTTGAATGTTGAATGCATGGAGCGCTAGGAGTAGAGTTAACCGTGTGATTAAGGTTGGGTGCCTGTATAATATTTTTTAGTGACAGCACCAAGCAAGCAAGCAAACAAGAAAAAGCCAGAAAATATGATATGGATTTTAATTTAAAGAAGTCTTAAATATAACTATAAATTGGGGTGGCCAACCTTTTTCCACCATGGGCCTGACCATGCCCCTGGAAGGCTGAGCAGGCTGGACCATGTCCCCAGAAGCGGATGCATTTATGACTGTCGTGAATGTGCCCACTTGTGCATTTGCACATATTATCCAGCTGACGTAAATATGCCTGCTTCCACTTCCAGGTACAATGGAGGTGACGATGGGCCAGATGGAGTGGCGTCGGGGGCTGGGGCTGGTCCATGGGATGTAGGTTAGGAACTCCTGCTATAAATGTTGAATTAACACTTGGGATTAAAGTACCCCCCCCCCTGAATTATTTTAAAGATATATGAAGAGATTTTATAGAATTTTCCTGTTCAAAGGGAAAGGCCAAGTGCCAGCACAAGAAATGTATTTTTTTTTGAGAGAGAGAGAAATGGGGTACAGCAATTTAAAACAAGAAATGAAAAGAAGAAAAAGAATGGATTCACTAAATGGATTCAAAGGCACAATGGGCACAATGTTATGTGAAATCATTTGTTGTTTTTCCTGTATGTATATTGCTTTTTTGTTTTACATTTTAAATAAAGTTTAAAAAAATGCTGATTTCTTAAATTTCCTGGGACCACTGAGATTTCAAACGCCTCCCTCTGTCAACTTGCTGACAACCAGAGTTTGCCACTTCTGCTTTTTGACACCATGTTTCACAAAATGAAAGAAAACAAAAGGAAACAATACTGGAAAAACTGGGTTTATTCCCTCAGCCTGGGGTGGGTTTTACCTGGAAAACATCAATTGCAGCAACAATAGATTTGTAAAAAGCAAGTAGCTGAAAATTGGAAACACGTTCTGCAACACTCCATGTGACATTGTCATCATTCTGTGACAAAATATGACTCAGGTGACTGCAGGTTAAGAAACTGAAGATTTGAGGGCACAAAACTCCCAATGTTTTGGCATCAATCACTATGGCTCTTATACTGAAAAGGAGGGACATAAAGCAGTAAGACCGGATTCTCTAAGCAATTAGTACATTTTTTCCTTCTGGTAATACTTGTTCTCCAATCATGGTGTCAAAAAGAGAGATGAAACAGTTGACAGGTTAAACAATAGGCCCTGTAGAGCCAAATTGTTATGCAGGTGTTTTACTGTTTACCCAGCAGCATATGCACATACTGGTTAAGCTGTGCTTTGGCCTCATATGCCCCCTGGCCTAAACAAGAAAAGACCATTGTTGCCAGTAAGATCTGGAAGACACGTCGTTGTTCTGGATATCTGGGTTTTTTTTTTTTTTTAAAGACAACTCTGAAAAATGGATTTTTCTGGAAACAAAGATAGAATAAAAGTATTTCTTGCGGGAAATAACAATCATGGTTGTACAGTAGCAGTTATTGCCCCTTGTAAGGCCCAGGGTTGGTTTCAAAATGGGGTCACCCTGGTCTGCTGAGGGCAAGAGAAGATGAGATTCCATCGGGGCTTCACTGGGCCTTTCCTAAGGGAAAAAGAATATGTTGTTTCTGTAAAACCAGGCTACAACCTCCACTGTTCTCACAACAACCCTAGGGGTTGCAGTGACGCAGTGGTTAAGAAGCTCACCTTGTGAGTTGGAAGGCTGGCAAGTCAGTGTAAGAGACCCAGGTAATGCATGATGGGTTGAGCATCTGTCTCTGTCCCAACTCTTTGGGACATGAAAGGAGCCTGATTTGTGTGTTCCCTGAGAGGAGTTTCTCCTGCAAAAATCCCTTCAACCCAGAATAATTTTGGACATGAAATTATTATTATTGCAAACACCCTGAGGGAGGGGGAAGATCAAAGCCTTGGAATACTGGAAGGAGAGATACATCAAAAAGGAACCTTCCCTAATTTCCTTATGGTGTTCTTGATTGGCTCTTACAACATGAGTGATGACCAGACCCAGCCTGATGGGTTACTGAGTGGGGAAAACATATGTATGCTGACAACTACTTTGCTAGATGATGACAAAATGTTTGCAATCATGGGTTAGATTCAAACCTGGGGGGAAGCCTTTTTCTTGGCTTCCAAATTAGATAGGTTTCATTGTTTTAACACCTAAAGTTTATGCTGTTCCAAACTGCCTTTGCGAACTGCTGTTTCTTTTTGAAATTTTCCTGTACCTGTAACTGTGGCAATCTTCTACAGTAAAGATAAGAAATGCCTAGAATGCTTCGGTTTTGTTTTTCTTTCTACAATTAATGAATAGAGAGGGTTTAGGCCTTATCTGTTCACACTGACTTCTAAGTCAGTATAATTAAATCTTGGGTGTCAGCTGTTTGGGATCAGTCAGGTGGCATTCTGCAAACTGGCCAAAAGGTGCGGTTAGGAGAGAAGGGAATCCTTATACCCCTTTGCTGTGATCCCAGTTTTTCTTCTTTTGTGTCTAGGTCAGACTATTACACTGCCAAAGTGAAGCTGCCTTGTAGCGAGTTCATTCCATAGTTCTTTCTGCCTGACTTAGTGTGAGAAAGATTAGCTGGCACAAAGTGACCACTGCCTGAAGTATGCCTGATTGTGGTTCAGAAATATCACAATCTTTGAGGAGGTTCTTTCTGTGTATCCTGTGTTCCCACTGATGATGTTACTGCCTGCCACAAATTGTGTTTGATTTCAGGCAAATATATGCTCTCCTGAGTACTATGTGTTGAGAAATCTAGCACTATTTTTATACAGGTGCCTGTCAAAACAAATCCTAGGGTAGCTTTGAGGACAACATTCAAAGACAGAAGCTGTTCCTCCCGTTCATCTCTTTTTCTAATGCAAAATTATACCATTTAAATTCCAGGTGTGGCAGTCGACAAGAAGGCTTGAATTCTCACACATATGGTTTTGCCAGTGATGTACTTTTCTGAGAGGGAAACAGATTCAGTCATTAAAATACATCTAATTTGTAGGTTATATGATGTCTGATCTTACATTCCTAAGCTCAAAGCACTTAAGATGTTTTTTTTTACTTTAAAGTGTGGTGTTGCACTCAAAATGTGTAGTTGAGAAAAAAGAGCCATTGAAAATATATTAGATATACAGTTGGGAGAATGGGAGAAATTGAATGTAGCATTGGAGTAGAAATTTGTAACACGATAAACATGTAGAAACTCTGACTGAAAGTTGAAGGGCATTCAAGGCTATTCAGCTGGAAGAAATCCAGGTGTGGAGAGTACAGGTTTGATGAGTCAGTAGGAATAGATGAATACAGTGGAACCTCATACAACAATTGCCCTGTATAGCAACGGAATTGCATAACAATTAGGATTTGAAAAAAAAAAAGGCATGCCACATAACAATTTTCCCTATGGGAAAAATCATACAAGTTTTCAATGGGAAAAACTACTTAGCAAAATAAATAAATAAAAAATCATTTTACGATGCATCCCATAGGGAAAATCGCTATACAATGCATGCATCGTATACCATTTGTTTTGTATAACAATGAGCCCCATGGAATGGATTAAAATCATTGTATGAGGTACCACTGTATCTTCATTAATGAACTTAGGCAAATGTTTAAATGAATTGTTGTTCTGCAATGTAAGAGAAACTATGGATTCTTAATTGATAGGGAAACTGTGGTGTTACCAAGGAGCAAAGTACACATTTGGCTCCTGGTTTCACAGTTTTAATAGTAAGTTATGTTATTGTAAGAGAGAGGTCTTAGAGGACTAGAGGACTGAAGTGAGCAAGATCATGGTTTGATACTTGGTTCTCCCAACCCAGCTCTTGTTGGGAGTGGAATCATCCTATTTTCTACTGTGTCTCCCTTACAGAAACTGAAGTCTGTTTTCTTTTCCCTCTTCTTGAGTGGTGGTGGTGGTGGTGGTGGTGGAGGAGGAGGAGGAGATTTTCTTCTAAGGAAGCCTCTGATTGGATTAGTTCAGAGTCAATGCCACAAACAGGTATTGAAAAAGTACCAAAAAGCTTTTGTGCCTTTTTGAAACTGTTGCCTAAATAAAGGAATGATCTGGGCATGAAATTTTGATTTGGTTCTTCCTTTCCCAGAAGTATGGCACAATAGTTTTATGTTATAGTATTGAATACCTATAATTATAACTCTGGCCTCTTGTCTTCCATCTTTTGCTCAACTGAACATAAGGTAACTTCCCAGCTGATCACTAGTGTGATAAAGTTTCAGTATCTCAAAACTTGTCCAGCCTCAGGCTGCTTGCACTTGTTCTGACAGTGAAGGCTTTTGACAGTAAAAAGAAGAATACTGTACAAAATAAATGGTGCACCTATAAATCATCCAGTGGCATATAATACAATAAAAAGGTGGATATTCAAAGAAACTGTCAATAGCTCATGACATGTCAAGTAAAAATGGGTTGAAAAGTTAGGAAATTATCTTTTACACAGATCTGAGAAGGGTTTTTAAAAATAGTTCTTTTGTTCTACATCTCCCAGAAAACTACACTTTTTATTTCAGTGGGAGACCCAAGAATCAACATAGCCAGTGTGGACTTTGGCTCCAATTCTGTTTTGGAACTATTTATATTCTCTAAAACCTTTTGGAACCATTCACTTTTTTTAACCACTCCAGCCAGCCCAAAAATACTACTACTGGGGGTATATAACAATCACACCTCAATACAATACCACCTCATAACACTTAGTGCACTCTCTGGCTGGTTAACAAATTAATTAGCATTTTGCCCCTAACATGCTGGGTACTCATTTTACCAACCTTGGAAGGATGGAAGGCTGTGTCAACATTGAGCCCTGGTCAGGATCGAACTCACAACCTTTTATACCAAGTTACCAAATAGTTCTGTGCACTTGGATGTCTAGGCATAGCTGCCACATGTTCACAGAAATGTCTGGAAACGCAGACAATGCTGGCTCTTTGCCTATAAACAGAGATGAGCACTGAACCCTAGAGTTGGATACGACTGGCTTTTGAACAAGGGTGACCTTTACCTTTACCTTGCCAAGTAGGAAAGAGAATGGAAATGCTAAGGAGGAATTGGTGGGCTAGTGTTGAAGACAGACCACAAAACTTTAACTAAAAATACTATAATTCAATTATTTCTTTCAACCGGTACTTCAGATCAGAGTGTAAACATACTTTGTGTACAGTGCCAGAGGTCTGGTTTCACTCTGATGAAAGTGGATTCTCATATCTTCCAGTTCCCATAGTCTGACATTCTTTACTTACAATATTTTAAAACATATATCACTGGTATTTTCTAGGACAGCTGTAACATACTCACATCATACTAGCCATATAAGATTTTGGGAAGCTGTAGGCAGAAAAAGTTATTTTACTGGGTTTGCTCTCACAGAGTCAGCCTATGGCTTGTCCATCTAATGTAGTATTTTGTCCATTGACTGTTAGTGGTATGCAGAGTTTTAATGTATCTTTGAGCTCTCCCTTGAAATACTGTAGTGTACTGTAGTGAAATACGCCAGTGATTGATCTCTATACAAAGTAGTTCTACCACTGAACTTTAAAGCATCTTCCTTCAAATGATCAAAACTATATATCTTATGACATAAATCGAGCAATAATTTGAGTTTGAGAATCCAGAATGCAGCCTTATAGCATGTCAACAGATTCCCCCCCCATCTAGCCCATTTTTATTTACTTTGACAAGTTGCAGCACTGTAAGTTGTAAGGCAGCTCTTTTTGCCAGCTAGCTGACCTTTTAAAGTGGAATCATTATGGGCTTATCCAGAGACTTGCTGCATACATAGCATGCCCAAGATACAAAAGTGTATACCCACTAGTGCATGGGTGGCAAACCTGCAGCTCAGGGGTTGGTTCCGGGCCATGGTGCCAATTAATCCAGCCTACAGTGAGGACCTCGCCACTGTCACTGGAAGTGCTGAAAACCCACTAGAAGCACAGAAAACACACCGGAAATGTGAAAATGTACCAAAAATGGCCAAAAATGGTCTGCCCTCACTCCTGCTGCCACAGGAACAGGCAGAAGTGGTGAAAACAGCCACAAAGGCATCCACTGTTGCTGCTGCCACCCCAGAAGTGGCGGCAGCAGCAGGAGGAACCATGTCTCTGGCCTGCACATCTGTCTGAGGGGGCATGGTTCAGCCCATGGCACAAAATGGTTGGCTACCCCTGCACTAATGTGTTTCCATATCCAACACCTCTGGACCTGCGACTGTACTCCCACTTCCACCACAATCCTCTTTGGCACCAAAACTCTTCTGTGTTGGGTTTTCCAGTCATCTGGATCAGGTTTTAGGTGCCAAAGGGATCTGAAGATGGAGTAAAGGATTGCCACTTCTATCAGTTGTTGTGAGATGCAACAAAAATGGACTGCAGTATGTGTGGTCTCCTGTGGGGCCACAGACCACAACTATCACATCTTCTCCAAGATCATGTTCCTTATAGCTCCATCTTTGACATCTTTCTGAAAGTAGGATAAGAGATTTCTGTACTTTCAGTGGCAGAAGCTCTTAACATTCTTTTCTCTGTTGCTCATCTGATGTACGATCAATGCTGATTTTATTGTACCTTGCAATTCTGTGTGAGCCATTGGCTAACATACTGCTCTGTAAGTTATGTGGAATTCTTTTCATAATTGGGTTTCATAATTGGGAAGCCATTGGAGGTTGTGGAATAGGAGGAGAAATCTTTAATTACTAGAAATTGGAGTTGCTGGAATGACTGCAGTGGCAGTATCAATTTTCAGCATTTCAATATTTTCCCCTTCCTGCCTATGGTCCTCAAATTTTTTTCATCAATGACAGTGATTCTATGGGAGTATTGAACCTTCAAGGGAGAAATATGAAAAGTTTTCTTTCTGAAGAATCACTATGTTTGATGATATCAATGACTTTATGCAATGTAACTTACAGAACAGTATTTCAGTCACTGTGGTATATACTCGTATATACTTGAATATAAGCCAACCTGAATATAAGCCGAGGTACCTAATTTGGACCTGGAAACTCAGGAAAATAGATTTACCTGAGTATAAGCCAAGAGTAGGAAATGGAGCAGCTGCTAGTGAGTTTTAGTAATTAAAATACATAAAAATACAGTAAAATTAAGTATTTTAGTGATTTTTAAAATTGTATTTGCACCACCCACTAGTGGTGGCGCTGCAGGTGAAGTGGGTAGGCAGGTCAATTGCACTGAGGCAGGAAGTGTTGCTCTAGCCTAGCCTTTTGCTCCCCCTGCAAGGAAGACACATGGCTTTCTCCTCCATCTTGGGCAGAGAAGAGACAAAGGTAGAAGATATCAGTAAGTGAAATCCTTTATTTTTCCACACCAGTTTGGAAGGGAGAAACAATTGTAATGTAGAGCTTCTTTCTTCATCTGTGGTTTTCCATAGGAATTAATTGAAAACAAACTTCAGAATAAGAGAACTTGATTTTCAGTGTATTCTAATGGAAAATTGTGATTTGTGCCCTCTTGTGGCTAGTTGTGGAATTGCACCTCAGATTCTTTCCCAGTAGAAATCCTGAAAGTTACTTTTAAAGTTCTGAATAACTCAAAAAACCTCATATTTTAATACCCTCATGGTTGTTGACCTGTGTATAAGCCGAGTCCCCTTTTTGGACCCCATTATTGGGGCTAAAAAACTTAGTTTATACTCGAGTATGTGTGGTAGATAAGGCAGGAGTTCTCAGCCTTTTTAAGCTGGGGGCTGGGTTACACTCTCTTAGACAGCCTTGGGGGCCGGACAGCTATTTTGCTCTTCCTCCACCACATGACACATCCTGGTGTCGTAGAGGCAGTGGAGGGCCCCACATAAAATGGTGCCGTGGGCTGCATCCGGTCCCCAGGTCATAGTTTGAGAATCTCTGAGATAAAGTGTCAGACTACAACTCAGGAGATGGTTCAAAATCCTTTCTCTCCCATGGAACCCCATAGTAAACCACTCCTTGAACATTGCAGGTACCCTAAAGACCCTAATAGGATTGCCTCAAGTTGGAAGCAACTTGATGGAACATAACAACAATATTGTTTCATAACGATTTCTTAAGTTTTGATCTGTTTCAAACTTCTATACTGAAATGATAGTTGCAAGAATCTCATCTTATCTCATCTTAACTCTCTCTCTAATTCATATGTGCAAGATTTTTGGCAGGACCTATAGTAACCCTCCTCAAGTCAAGGGAAATATATAGAACCATTTCAAATGTAAGTAAAACAATGGGGATAGATAAAAAGGACATCCTGTATTAGATATAATAAAATTTATTCTGCTCAACCCATATGCAGACTAGGTAGTAAGCATGTAAGGTCTCAATATATGCTTTAAAATATGGCAAGTATAAATGTCAGACTCTGGAAATTTGAGGAATACAGAAATCCACTTTCATTAAAGTGAAACCAGATTTCTGGCACAACAAACAGACTTCATAGAATGATTTGAGCTATGAGTTGGGTGAAAGCCAAAAATTGATGGAGAAAAATGTGTGTAAGACAATGTGATTTGCACAGGATGTCAGCAGTAATAATTCAATATATTTCCAATACAAGATAAATTTTAGCTTCACTGTATTTTAACATAAAATATCGTGTTTTAACCTTGGATTTAAGTACTACATTATATTATATGTGCTCCCTGAAGTATGTGACATTAAACATTAAACACGAGAAAGAACTTCTTAGTGGTAAAATTCTTAGGACAGTGAAATGGAATGCCGTGGGAAGTGATGTCAGCATAAAGTCGCCCTGCCCTTGCCTCAGGCCGCTCCCTGATCAGTCCCTTTCCAAGAGACCCTCTTTAGGACCCCCCTGGGGACTTGCTAGACTTCGGGGCAGAGGAGCCTTAGTGCATTCCAGCCAAAAACCCTTGGCTGCAGGAAAACTCTGGGGCTTATCTGCTTGCAGGGCCCAGAAAAACCAACTTAGGGTGAGTTACAGAATTAGTGGTAGTGTTGGGTGGTGTCTGGCTTGGTTTGATCTTACCAGTTATCCCAAGAAAGAGATGTTTTAAAAGTAATGGTTGTTTATTGAAAAATAAACCATGGTTCATAAAAAGCAAAAGTTCTTCTTGAAACAGGATACAAAAATCAACATTCAAAAACACTATTCAAAATAGCTTACAGAGGAATAATTCATTCAGGCCTTCTTCCCTAAAAGAAAAGAAACCTGTCTCCCTCTCTATGTAATCATCTTTACTCCTAAGAGAATGGGCCTGGTAGGCTAGCCCATCTCACACTCTTACTCCATGATCAATTATTGATGTATGATCCACTACTGGTCCCATCTGCCTAGTTCGATAGACAGAAGTGGCCTGGCTTACTTGCATGCAGCTAATCAGAACATGGTATAACTATAAGCAAAGCACTGTTCCCATAACAATTCTGGGCCTCTCTGCAGAAAAATGTTTACATTCCTTCTCTGTGAGATGTACCATAACATCAGCCAGTGTTTTGCACCTGCGAGATAAGACAGGCAAAGATTATTATAATTATTATATTTGGGTTTGTATGCTGCTCTATTCGCCAAAGCGATTCAGTACAGTCAGGAGAGTCCTTATCCCTTCCCAGCAGGGAGTGGCTGGTTGTGTAACAGCTGTGGCAGCGGCAGGTCTTTTATGGCTGATGGACCGGTCCCTGCAGCTGCTCCTTGTTCCACCAACCAGACTGGCTGGGGAGAGTCCGATAGTGGTTGCGGTGGTGGCAGCAGCAGGTCTTTTATGGCTGGCTGGTCGGTCCCCACAGCTGCTCCTTGTTTCGCCAGCCCAATTGGCTGGGGAGAGTCCAGTGGTGGTTGCTGTGGTGGTGGCAGGTCTTTTATGGCTGGGCAGCCGGTCTCCGCAGCTGCTCCTTGTTCTGCCAGCCCGACTGGCTGGGGAGAGTCGGGCTGTGCAAAGATTTTGTCTTTGCACTTTGCAAACTGCTTGGCTTCTCCTAGGCCTTAGAAGAACCAGGTTAATTCCACTTTGGATATGTTAAGAACCTGGGATCCATTCTATTAAAAGTGATGACCCTACTTCATTGGGGGGATTTTTTTATAGGTTTAGTGGTTAGGTTTTCTTTAGCTCAGGGGCTCCCAACCTACCGCACGTGGGCTGAATCTGGCCCCTAGGCAAGTTCATCAAGCCCCTGGGCTGCATTGCCATCGATGATGGAAGTACCCCAACATCACTGGAAGTGCAGAAATCGCTGTGTTTTTGCATGAAAATGCAGTGGAAAAAATATTCAAAATGGTGTGAAAATGTTTCTCCCCCGCTCCCTCCCTCAAGGGAAGTGGCAGAGGTGGAAAAAATGCCCAGAAAAATGGTGCAAATGCATATGCCACTGCTACCACCACTACTGGGAAGAACCATGTGACCAGCCCCTCAGTTGACAGAGGGGACGTGGTCAGGCCCCTGGCAGGAAAAGGTTGGGAACCCATGCTTTAGTCTATAATAGGTTTGTCCAGCCAATGTAGGATCCCCTCCAACTCTATTATCATACATTTCTATCATAGCAAAGTTCTTTGAGCAACATCACTTGACTGTAAGGTGTCAAAAGCCCAGTGTGAGATATGAACTGTCCTCAAAGAATCATGTGTTTGAAATATTTTGTGTTTTCCAGATATTTCCATTTGCACAAGTTTTGCTACTCTTCTTCTGGACAATATTTGCAAATATGTCACTCTTTATTTACATATTTAAATAATTCTTAAATTCAGATGTTATGTTTTGATATCATACACACATTCAGAATGATGCATATTTTATAACATTTATTGCATGCTTCAAGAATTAAAGTCTTTCATGTTTCTTAAATAATAAATTCCCATGTTGAGATTTAGAACAAACTGGTTTGTGGACACAAGAGATAGCTGAAATGTTTGAAGAAAAATTAATAGGGCCACAAAAGTCAGATTTGTTTATTATAACTGCATTTTTAAAATGAAAAAGCAATGTGTAAAATAACTTCCCACCAGGCAGCCTATAAAGTAGAGTTTCTTGAAATAACATTGGTGGTACAAAGGTTAAGGATGGTATTTTTTTTAACTCAAAACTCTTGTGTGTTTGATTTCTGAAATCCTCTGTAACTCTCTGATTGGATTGTTTTACAAGCCCTTTTCTTTTGGCCAGCTTCAGAACTAGTGACAGATACATTTGTTGGGTCTGAATCCATTAATATAATTCTATGTTTCTTTATCAAATAACTTCTTTTCTGTACACATTTTGTATGCATTTTCTATGTCGTTACCTGCTGATTAAAATGTGTTCATGTACATTTTTAGAATTATGTTTCGTTTCCATTGTGAATTTTTCCATTGTGCTAATGCTGTCAAATTCATGCTCTTTCCTCCCACACAATTCAGCTGTAGCTACTTTAATAATTCCAATTTGCTATTTACAACTGCGAATATCCTAGAATTAAAACATGTTAGGAATTTGATTACATATCTCCATTGTCTTTTCCCAGAATCTATAGAACAGAATGACTCACAAATTGGTTCATAAATTTCATACTTATCTTTAAAACCAACAGTTAGCACTTCCTGTCTTCTTTAGCAGGAAAACAAAATGTACAATATATTTATTTATTTATTCATTAATTCATATTTATCCACCGCCGTCCTCACTAAGGTGACTCAGGCTGTTTTATACATTATAAAAAATCATAACAAAGAAATAAAAACATTCCCTTAAAAAACACAAATTAACACTATAAAAGATAAAAAAATTAAATCTTAATTTTTTTATAAAAAAGCACCAGATTACAATAAATGATCATAGGTCAAACTAGATCTGAATATATATGGACCGCGTTCCTAGATTTCAGTGGTTAATTTAGTGTCTTAATCTGACACTTTATCCATAACACTACACTGATAAATTCTGATAAATATTATCAAAAATGTCTTCGACGTGTGCAATGAATGGACACTCCCGTAAATAAAAAGTCAGGCAGGTTTATTTATGTCCATGCCGGATTTTATCTGGTGCAGAATCCTTTTAGAAAACCTCACTGATTGTAACATGGAAAAAAATGGATGGCATTTTAAAAAGTAGCTACAGCTTCGTTGTTGTTACATGCTATCAAGTCATCACTGATTTAGGATGACCTTATGCATGTGTGATCTCTAAAATGTTCTCTCCTCAACTCTCCTCTTAGCTCTTCAGGGAGTGAATCTTGGTTGCACCTGGTCTTTCTTTTCTCCTGATAACTTTGACCTTTCCCAGCGTTATTATCTTTCTGAGAGAATCTTGCCTTCTCACAATATAATAATAATAATTACATGTCAGAAATTATTCTGGGTTGAAAGGATTTTTGCTGGAGAAACTCTGCTCAGGGGATGCCTGAATGAGGCTCCTTTCCTGTCCCCAAGATCTTTTACCACCGAAGTGGTCCCTGTTTATCTACTTGCAATTTCTTGCTTTTGAACTGCTAGGTTTGCAGGAGTTGGGACAGAGATGGGTGCTCAATCTGTCATGCAGTACCTGCGTTGCAGTGATGGGATGCAACAGGTTCCCACCAGCTCATCAGAACCGGCAGTAACTTTTCCCAGTGTCCCGGAAAACTGGTAGCAGTTTTTTGGGGGAGCCATCTTCAGGGCTTACCTTTTCACTAGTTCCCCCACTGTGCATGCGCGCTAAGCACTTGGTGTGCATGCATGCCTACAACTCTTGGTGCGTATGCACAGCCTCCTTGCTATCCTCCCAAGTGGGGAGGAGGAAGAGAAGCTGCTAGCCTGAAGCTCCCTATAGCCTGCTCCCCTGGGTAAGTGACTCACCTTTGGATGTGGTGTGTCTGTGTGTATTTTAATGTGTATTTAATACCTTTACCTATATTGATGTACTACCACAGTTCCTAAAAAGGCCTGAGTTTGTGTTGTGGGTTGTTGGGTTGTTGGGTGGGTTGAGGTGTGTGTGTGTGTGTTTATTTTATTTTATATATTTTTTATATTTTTCTTTGCCCCTACCCACGACATAATGATGTCATGATGTTAGCTCCGCCCACACTGTGATGACATCACGGCAGGGTAGTAAATTTTTTGACAACCCACCACTGCTGGGTCATGAACTGCTGACTTGCCAGCCTTCCAGTGTACAAAGCAAGCTTCTTAACCACTGAGTCACCACAGCCCCACTTTCTCACAATGTGGCCAAAGTAAAACAGCCTTCATTTACATTGCTTTTGTCTGCAGAAATAATTCAAGCTTGATTTGCTCTAGGGCCTTCTTGTTCATCTTTCTAAGTCCAGAATATTTGTAAATCTCTTCTCTGGCACAATATTTTAACAAATCAAATAATGTCCCCTGTGTCTGCCTTCTTTACTCCTCAGCTTTCACACCCATATATGGTGATCAGAAATACAAAAGTGTGGATTATCTTGGTCTTGATCTCCAGGGTTGCATCTTTACACTTAATGATATTTTCTAAACCCTTCATTGCTGCCCTTCCAAGTCTCAAACTTCTATCAGTTTCTTGGCTGCAGTTCCCATTTGGATTGATGACTGAACCAAGGTATGGATTCCCTCTCACAGTTTCAATTTCCTCATAGTCAACATTAACATTAAGGAGTTCTTCTGTAATCATGATTTTTGTCTTCTTAATGGTCAGCTATGATCTTGCTTCAGCACTTTCTTTTGCTTTTACTAAAAGTCATTTCAAGTCCTTTCTGCCAACATAGGATTCTTAATACAGTATTCTAGTTTATGCTCTCAACAGGTAAAATAATAATCTATATTGATTTTTTCCCAATGAAATATATGTATGACCACACATACAAGTTGTAGGTAGTAGGATAATTTCAGTTTTCTAATATCATCAGAAGGGTTCAATATGTTACAGCAGTGCCCAAACTTTTCAGGCCATGGGCCAGTCATGTGGTTCAGCGGGCTGGTCACATGGTTCCTCCCACCAGAAGCAGAAGTAAAATGTGCCTTGCAATCTGTTTTGCAACAGAATAAGATAGATTTTAGGTTGCCATTTTCTCTGCTTAAACCAGGGGTGCCCAAACTACAGCCCATGGGCCAGATCTGGCTGAAAGCCAATTCATCCAGCCCATGGCACCCTTGTCGCTCCTGGAAGCAGAAGTAAAAATGCACCCACGGGCATGTTTTACTTCCGCTTCCAGGAGCGGTGAGGGTGGCGTGGGTTGGTTGAATTGGCATCAGGGGCGGATCTGACCAATGGGCCGTAGTTTGAGCATCCCTACTCTGTCCAACATCTAAACCAGGATTCAACATCTAAACTAGGCTCTTTGTGTTTCACGAGAAATTTCCAAGGAAGTTGCTTTCCTTTGTAACTGGCTTTTCTATTGACCTTCTTCTACAATCTGGAAAACCAGATTTTAAAAACTAATTTATCTTTTATAGATGAAAGCTCTCCCCTGCCCTTTTAACCCGTTCCTTCTTAAGTATATGCTGCAGTGTAATAGAATTAACTAGAAATTACTATAAGTAAGAAGGCAATTGCCATATTTTGAAAACATTCATTGATGTAAGTAAAGTCCACATAAATGAAAGTTGTAGTGCTATCTTGATGGAATTGATAAAGAAATATTATCTCAGGTTGCCAGGTCTACAAATGTTGTACACACAGATCCTGCATATGGTTATGTTTTAATAATGATCCATACAAACCTTTTCATTTCTGCTCCACATTGCTGTAATAAATAACCCCTGCTTGAACAATATATTATGCTCATAAAAAGAGAGCTTCTAAACACATAGTCCACCCCTTCCCTTGTTCTCTTCATTATTAATCCTTCATCAAGTGTTCATTTTTCATGGCATGGGATCACAGTGAGGTTCTGTAAGGAAACAACCAGAATAATTAATATGATATCTGAAAGTCAGCACAGCTTCAAGAGACTTCACTGGCAACAGCTGAAGACAGCTTGCTCTGGGGAAAAGCTGCAAAAGAAATGAAATCTGAAGACAATTCCTTCAAAACAAAGTTGTTCACATGGTTGAACAAAATGAATGATGAAGGGGCCTGTAGGGGAGAGGAGGCTCATATGTCAGCACTTTTGTATAAACAGTAAACAGCTGCAGCTCAACTTCTTGCCCCTTGAAGGGTAATAATTGCCAGCTCACGGTTAAGATCACCGAAAAAGACTATCATGGTTACCACAGGAGTGTGAAATCACATTCTCTGAGTGTTTTGTAACACAAAGAGTCATGTGACACTGACAAAATGGTCTTTGGAGACTAAGAGAAGAACTGTCATTAATATAGATAAATCAAGAACTAGAATTGATTATGGCTTTGGTGAACTTGGCATTCAATGGATTTGATCAAGGTGGTCCACTCCTATAGTTTTCTCTGCAGTTGTGTCTCTTAATTTTTTTTTGCAAACATGTGGGGACTGTGGTGGCTTAGTGGTTAAGATGCTGAACATGATGACTGGAAGGTTGGCAAATCAGCAGTTTGAGACTGAGTGCTACATGACGGAGTGAGCTCCCATCTCTGTCCCAGCTCCAGCCAACTTAGTAGTTCAAAAGCAAGAAATTGCAAGTAGATAAATAGGTACTGCTTTGGTGGAAAGGGTAACAGCATTCCATGTTTCTCAGCATCTAATCATGTCTGCCACAAGACCATGGAAGCATATGCAGATGTTTACAGCTATTTGGCTGTAAATGGAGATGGGCACTGTCCTCTAGAGGTAAGACAAAGCTGGCTTTCAGGCAAAGGTGACCTTTACCTTGACTAGAGAAGTCATGAATGAATTTTTTGCAGTACTGTACTATCATGTTTTACTTTCAACATTTTAAAACTTTTTTTTAGCAATTTCCTATTTTTGGTAGCATAATGCAGACCACACATTTAACAGAGCTATTCAGCTAGATGCTTTTCTCAGCTTAGCTTTGGGTTCCCTTCAACTCAGCTCTGAGTCCTATTTAAATCACTCCACAGGTCTAGTTCATGATTGTGTTCTTCTCAGGTCCTGTCCTGTTTGCATAAGGGCAAATATGTATGTGAAATCCTCTTCTGATGAAGACCATTCTGCATGCCTGAAAGTTCTCATGATGATGCAGAAACTTAAATAGGCTATTTAGGTTTAAGGACAGAATGAGGTCCTATCCTTCCTTTTTTTGCCATTAAGGATAGCCCAGTGTACATCTTTGTCAATATCAAAGAATCACATGAAAAGAGAAGTGTCCCCTAGTGGTAGGTGTCATGACACAATATTAGAAAGACCATCTTGCTGTTCTAGAGCCCCTTCTTCATATACCTACCATAAGGAATTTATACATTTCCCCTTTTGGTGCTGACTAGCAAGTGGTTAAGATGCTGACTGGGAGGGGGAAGGTCAGCAGTTCAAAACCAGAGTACTGCATGACAGAATGAGTGTCCATTTGTGTCCCAGCTCCTGCCAACCTAGCGTTCCAAAGCAAGAAATTGCAAGTAGATAAATAGGTACCACTTTGGTGGGAAGGCAAACAGCATTCTGTGCACTCTGGTGTCTAGTCATGCCTGCCATATTTCCATGAAAACATCTGCAGATGTAGACAGCACTGGCTATTTGGCTATAAACAGAGATGAGCACTGAACCCTAGAGTTGGATATGGCTTGCTTTTGAGCAAGGGTGACCTTTACCTTTTAGCCATCTGTATTTTACAGATACATTATGCTTGGAAGATGGTTTTTTTCAATTGCCAACAGCCTCTCTGTGTTTACGTTGTTTCTAAAGGCACTTAAGTGGTTAAATCCCATTCTAAAAACTGCTGATATAGGACTGGAAACAGTGTAATCAATCAATCAATCAATCAATCAATCAATCAATCAATCAATCAATCAATCAATCAATCAATCAATCAATCAATCAATCAACCAACCAACCAACCAACCAACCACCCAGCCAGTCAACCAGTCAACCAGTTTAAAGTTGTTTAGTTCTTTAAAGTTATGGCCAGCACTATGAACTGAATCCAGGAATGAATCAGATGCCAGTAAAGATGACAGAATAATATAGTCACAATGGTTCAGAGAAGTGGCTTCAATCAAAAGACTGTAGTCTCATTCTACCTTAGATGAAGGTTATAGATCCGTGATGGGGAAGCTTGGTACTCCAGATGTTCTTGGACTTCATTTCCCAGAAGGCCAAGCACCCTGTGAATCCACATGAATGGGCTTACTGCGATTCATCCGGCCCGCACTGCCCTCGTCGCTTCCGGATGAATCCCATTCGTGTGGATTCACAGGGTGCTTGGGCTTCTGGCATACTCTTTAGAGGTAGCCCCAAGTATAGCATATTACAGCCTCAATGTCCTTTGGGCATCCTGGAGAAAAGTTGGGCTGAGAAGTAGAGTAAAGCTATGGACCTGATCTAGGCAGATCTGACCAATTAAAGCTTAGGATATAACATCTTGGTTAGTTTTTAATTGTCAGGATATTTTTTATGGCATCAGGTAAGTGCAGCCCCATCCAAAACAGGTTGCATCCCTATTGGAAGACTGAAAATTCTACTAAGGAGGGAAACATCAGGTCTGACATTTCCCTCCGAATTCAGTGAGATAAGAATGCTGCTTACTCTTTGATAGGAAGCCTGAGCACACTTAACAAACCAAATGTTTTCAGAATTCCTTGAAAAGAAAATACTATAAACCAGCCTCTCCATTCCATTGCAGATATGATTGCTAGCAGCGAAATGTGGCAGTTTTAAGGAAATAAGTACTTACCACTGAGTCTGTACACCTTGCGTGTAGAAAGCTCCTGCCAAATTCACAGAAGATGAAATCTTGTTTATTGCAGTCATTTATGTTTTGAACATAATGGAACTTTTGGCAGACAAGAAAGAGGAGGGTCAGAGAAGGCTATGCAAATAAGCTGTCAAATTAATATTACACTCTTTTCACATTTGTCGAAACATGTCTCATTGTATTTTAGTTTAGGAACATCTTAGATTGTTATCTGGTCAAATACTTTTTGGTGGGTGATAGGATCTTGGCAGAAAGGCACCTGTCAGCATGGATTGCTTCCAGGCTTTTGGTTGTACTGATTATTCTTTTTTAGCACTGTGCAAAAGGGATAAAACTTCTCATAGCCCTTAGAGCAGGACTGTGAGATATGTGACATTTTAAAAATGCCTGCAGCACTAACAGAATAGGGGTGTGTCTTGTAGTAATGCTGGGGACTATTGCAATCTATTACATAAAGGGATGTTATTGAGAACATGATCTGTAAATTTCTACAAGCTTAAAAAAATCAGTCCCATTTACTGAACACATACCACCAGTGCTTTAGCATCCACACTTGATCCTAGTAGGTTTGAGGCCCAAATCAAATGACTTCAGATTATTTCTAAAGCCCTTAACAGCTCAGAATCAGTTTATCTGAATAAACTATTCATACAAAATGACACTGGAATCATAATAGAAGACTCATCTACAGGCACCACTGTTATGCATAATATAATACATGTCTGATGTGGAAAAGATCCATCAAATACAGTGTCTTCAACATTTGGATATGATTTTCACATACTGGAGATTCCATTTTCCTAATTTTTTTCTTCTGACTGTAACTATATATGTAAGTAATGGTAAAGGTCACCTTTGCTTGAAAGCCAGTCGTATCTGACTTTATGGTTCAGTGCTCATCTCTGTTTATAGCGAAAAATCCAGTGCTGTCTACATCTGCAGATGTTTTCATGGAGATGTGGCAGGCATGATTAGACACCGGAGTGCACGGAACGCTGTTTACCTCACCCCCGAAGTGGTACCTGTTTATATACTTGCAATTTCTTGCTTTGGAACTGCTAGGTTGGCAGGAGCTGGGACAGAGATGTGTGCTCAGTCCATTGTGCAGCACTTAGGTCTCAAACCGCTGACCTGCCGACCTTCCAGTCATCAAGTTCAGCATCATAACCACTAAGCCAACACAGTCCCTATAAATGTAAGTACAGATACAAATTTTCTATTTTAAATGCTTCTAGAATTTTTGGCTGGCTGGATAGCTCAGTCAGATAGCTGGCTATAAAGCCAGAGGTTGGGATATTGATTCCCCACTGTGCCTCCTGAGAGAAGACAAACTGTGTAATCTTGAGCAAGCTGTACAGAAAAAGGGAATGATAAACACTTCTGTATTTTTTAACCTAGAAAACCCTGAAAAAGGTCACTATAAGTCAGAATTGACTTGAAAATGCAGAATTATTTTTATTAGATTATGTTTTCCCATATAAAATTCAAGTCAGTGTGTAGGGGCTAATGAGAACTGACTTAATTTTTCCATGTTTCTCTGTGTTGCCTCAATCTCATGATTTCCCTGATCTAGACAGTTTGTGATTTAAAAGAAGAGTTAGCAGAAATATTATTTGGAAGCTCTCTTCCATGTATGGTTTAGCTGGGGTGGTGGTGGTGCGAATCACAAACTGTCTAGACCAGGAAAATCACGAGATTGAGGCTTGATTCTGAGAAGGACTGAAAAACACACAGATGTTTGGTTAACTTTATTTGATAATGTGAATCTGACTGGATTTAAACTAAATTATACAAAGGGTAGGCTTCTTTACGCTGGCTCTTTGGCTTAGAAACAGAGATGAGCACTGACCCCTAGAGTCAGATACGACTGGCTTTAGAGCAAGGGAAACTTTCTTGAACGTAAAGTTGAATTATGTTTTTGGACAGCTGTTAACAAAATCCCATTTAGTTTGGCCATTACTGTCTAGCAGTTCTGGGATTGTTCTTCAAAGAGTTAAAAACCCAACCGGACAACCAACTATTCTATATGATTACCTTAAATATGTTATTAAGATGCTGAGCTTGAGTACCAGAAGGTCAGTAAGTTAGCTGTTCAAGACCCAAGTGTTAAATGATGGAGTGAGAGCACATCATCTGTCCCAGCTCCTGTCAATTTAGCAGTTTGAAAGCAAGAAATTGCAAGTAAATAAATAGGTATAACTGCGGTGAGAAAAGTAAAAGTGTTCTATACACTTCAGTGTCTAGTCATGTCTGCCACATGAGCATGGAAACATCTGCAGATGCAGACAACGCTGGCTCCTAGCACTGACCCCATGATAGGCTTTCAAGCAAAGGAGATCTTTACCTTTACCTAAATGCCCAATTGTCAAAGGTTGTGTTTCCACACTGGAGAGAGGGATAAAGGCAACTGAAATGGATGTGTTATTGGAAACTATGTTTTCTTCTCATAACACCAGATGCAATTTCCCCTCTTTTTCCCCCACTTGGTGGATGGAAAGAAAAGATATGGGGAACACTCCCCTCCCCACATGTGTTCTATAGCGCCAGTATCATTCTACATATCATTGACCTGCATGTGCCAGGATGAATATGAAGCCTCTGTGTGCAAAACTCTGTTGCTCTTTTCCTTTCCAGGCACAGAAGGCAGTAGTGGAAACTTTGTAAACAGGAGCTAGAATAACTGAGAAATAACTCGGCTTGGGAAAGATAGAGAACTACAATGAGAACAAACTTAGTTAGCTGCTGGAATACTTCTGTCAAATGTCTCTTCTTATAGGGTTTTCACATTAATCAGGAAGCATGAATTAGTAGTTGCTTCCTGTTTTCATCAGCTGTGGCTGAACACAGAATATGTCAAATCATGCAATAGATACATCCCTGGAATCCTAGTGATTGAATTTCATTCAATGTTGACGAAAAACAGAAAACATATACAGTATAACCTTGCATAAAGGGCACCTTGCTTAGAGACTAACTCGCTAAAAGAGCAGAATTTTCTCTGAATGGTTGTCCTCACTTAACAACAAAAGCAACAAAAACTCACTTAACAACTAATTTGGGGTTTGCAAACCCCCCCCCCCGCCAGAAGTCACTTACAATGGCAGTGGTGGTGCTTTTTCCAAGTGTTTTGCTTAAAGAGCAGCTCACTTAAAAAGCAATCCCGTGGAGCGCATTATGCTCTTTAAGTCAGGTACCTTATTTTCCTCATATAAGGCAAGCTTTTCTCATA
Source organism: Furcifer pardalis (assembly GCA_030440675.1). NCBI lineage: Eukaryota > Metazoa > Chordata > Lepidosauria > Squamata > Chamaeleonidae > Furcifer > Furcifer pardalis. The sequence goes on from CP126892.1 coordinate 77,336,873, forward strand.
ACAAGAAAGACTCATTGGTCCTTCCAGTTAAAAAAATGTCAAATCTTCTGTTTCGTAAAGGCTGCCTTGAAATCAAAATGGTAAAAATCAGAGCTCTTTTTTAAACAATACATTTCATTAACATCATGTATGCTCTCTTCTTATTCAACTTCAACAATAGATATAGCAGAAACCCAATAGAATCCCAGTGGAACAATTTTGTAGTTGGTATGTTTCTTCTCTACCACACATTTAACTCCCTAATCCTGTGTATCAGAATGTAATATTTTCTATCTACAGACCTTGGAAATATTCCCTTTTAAACCACAACTCCCAGAATCTCATTATTTCTGTGGCTGCCATTAACACCCCCCCCCCATCTTTTTCATGCTTCGTCAATGAGTAGCACCAGTAAACAAGTGGGTGGTCTGATTTTGTATTTGTCGAAGCAACTGAGTGACCTTCAACAGTAGCTCCATGTTCAGCATATTGCAGCTGTAATCCCCATTGGAGGTTAGAAGCATGGATCACTCTGCTACATTATGTTCCCAAAAATCCACTGATGCTGCAGTTGACATCCAAGAGAAACAGTTACAAATGCCTAGGCAGATGCATATGGAAAATGTGCTTTTCATGTAGCCTTCCTAGACTAAAAGAAAGAAAGATATGCAAGAAATGAGGTCTCATAACTGAAGAGAAGGAGGAATCACTTTTTCTAGAAAGGTATACATATTGCCAAATTAAATTAGAGCAGTGCTGAGCATGTAACTATTGAAAGGACTGAAAACTAGTAACGAGAGAAAGGATTTTAAAAATTCCCTCAGGAAACCTATTTAGAGAAAGAGAATACAGTTAGAAAAGCCCCTAGAGCTGAGAGCATAATTATACCCTCTCCCGTTTTAAGTAAAAAATACTCTAAAAATATTGGTAAAACATTGGTACTGTAATTTGGGGGTGTAGGGCTGTCTACTCCAACACCTTGCTCTTACCTCTTAACACGTCAATTCTCTCAAGAGTAAATGCCCCTCACTCCCTAATAAGTAGGGACAATTCTGATTACAAATTCATTAGGTGCCCAAAGGAAAGTTGCTCCAGTTCATTCTTAGACCTAACATCTACAGTATCTGGATAACAGCATCTACCTTTCAGGATTGTTGCAGCAACTATAACGTAATAGCTATGAAGCTTTTCTTGAATGTTATATGTTTTGCTACACAAATGCTTATATTAGTCTAATATTTGAACATAATCTTACAGAGCAAGTGGTTTTCACTTTACTAAATGTATTTAGGTGGCAAGTTGGGATAAATAACCCATAGAAACAGGAAGAAATGTCTCATTGTGGCAATATTTTAGATGTCTCATCATATGATCCTGAGAAAACCTCACAGCACTTATTTTTTTTATCATGAAGCAAAGGGCCAGTTTGCACAAAATAATGGACAAGAGAAAGGCAAAAACTCAGTTTGTCATGAATGGGCAGTGTGTTGTTTCATGTCACCTGATTATTCCAGCCGGAACTGGGAGTACCTAAACAAACCCAGTGTTGTGTAGTGGCTAGAGTAATGGACTAGGACTCAGAAGGGCTGGGTCCTAATTCTTACTGAGCCACAGATACTCACTGGGAGAGGGAACTGGTAAAACCACTCCTTAAATATTTTGCTTACCATGAAAATCAACTTAGGGTTACTATAAATTGGTTCTGTCTTGAAGGCATATAACAACAACAAAAGGCAGGACTTTTCTTCACTTGTTTAGTGTGTTATCTGCACATTGCACAGCAGTACCTATTTATTTACTTGCAGTTTCTTGCTTTCAAGCTGCTAGGTTGGCTGGAGCTGGGACAGATGACAGGCACTCACTTCGCCATGCAGCACTTGAGTCTTGAACTGCTGACCTGTTGGCTTTTCATCAAGCTCAGCATCTTAAACTCTAAGCCATCGTGGCCCCATTTGATTCTGATATTCTCATTGTATCACTTTTTCAGCTCACCAGGCAATTTGCTTGATAATTACACAGTAGGGGGAGGGGACTGGACTTTCTATAACATAGAATGTGAGTAGTAAATGGAAATCAGAATATCTACTTTCAAAGCACTAAAAAAGGTAAAGGTAACCCTTGCTTGAAAGCCAGTCATATCTGACTCTAGAGTTCAGTGCTTATCTCTGTTTACAGCCAAAGACCCAGTGCTGTCTGCATCTACAGATGTTTCCATGGACATGTGGCAGGTATGTTTACCTTCCCACCTAAGTGGTATCTATTTATCTTCTTGCAATGTCTTGCTTTGGATCTGCTAGGTTGGCAGGAGCTGGGACTGAGACAGGAGCTCACTGCGTCATGCAGTACCTGGGAATCGAACTCCAACCTTCCAGTCTTTGAGTTCAGCCTCTTAACCCCTTGAGCCATTGTAGCCTCCTTTTAAGCACTGCCCTTTCTTTAATTTCAGAACAGCAGAATTACTACATGCAATTTATATAAGGACTGATTAAATGAGAGATAAGTTAAGTCTTGTTTTAGCAAGCAGATGAAAGAAATGCAAATCAGAAATGTTTTTCTTGGAAATGTTTCTATGCTCATCATCGCTTGAGTGGGTTGATTCTCTTTGCAGTGTTCACTGTTTCACTCAGCTCAGCAGGCTGCTTGCTCTGCTTCTTTTTAAATGCTTGGAATGTAAAATGTGATGGATTATCTCACTCTTTACATTTGCAGTTCCTGACACTTTCAGTGTCAAGCAAGAGGCTCTGATTCATTTCAGTACAGTTGCCTGAGGATTGCATCCCAAACGGTTAACAGTTGCCAAGATCTCTGATGTTTGTGGACACAATTATGAAATGTTCTTGGTTTTTATTCAACTTTGGTTCACATAGAAGTCACTTGGGACTTTTTATGTGTGTAAATTAGCACTCAGAAGAATTTTTGTGAATATGAAATTTTGCGCTGAAATTTGAAATATTTGGTGGAACTTCAGAAAACAAAAACAACAAAAATGCTGCAGCACTATAAAGACTAATTGCTATTTTTAATGTGATCAAGTCCACTTCATCAGATAGAGGAATGAGATGTCAAGGCATGAACTTATATACACCAGATACAGAGGCATAGAGTGATTAAATAGATAAGTATGCAAATCAATACAGCTTCCTACAGCTGACAGTAGCAACTGATCTCTGGTTGTTATTTGGATTAGCTCTAAATGTCCCCCTTTTAATTGTAATAGTGGGAATACCTGGCATTGAACATCTGCTAATGAGTTCAACCTTTGTGTTACTGTGTGAGCACATCCTTTGTTCTTTGAGATATGCTGTGAAAGAGAATTTTACAGAAAGGTTTGTGAAGGGGTACAATAGAACAAAATGTAATATACAGTAAAACCTCATATAACACTAAAACCTGGTTCCACAAGTCTTCGTGTTATATGATTTTTCGTGTTATCTGATCCTCTATGGGATCCATAGAGATACATTGTAACCACACAGGCTTTCGCGGTTGTTATCTGAAGCATCCCATAGGATCTTAATGTTATCTGATGCAATTCTTCCCCCCAGATTCCTTGATGTTATGCGATTTTCGTGTTATTCGATACTAATGTTATATGAGGCATTACTGTACTGTATATAGCAGCATATAACAATTTGTGTATCAAATTTGATAATGTCCCAGAAACCCCTGGCTAATATTCAAACCTTTGTGATGGGTGTCCAACAGATGAATGTATTTTATTTCTGTTGCCTCTCTCTAGATCTAAGTCTTGTAATTTCTCTGTTCCAGAATCACAACTTTCAGGTCTTGGATAGAGTGGCCAGGTATATTGAAATGGTTTGAAACAGGTTTCTCTGTGTTGCCATTCCGGATGGCTGATTTATGTCCATTAACTCTTTTGTGCAAAGATTGTCCTGTTTGTCTTTCATAGAACACAGAAGGGCATTTTTGGCAAGAGATGGCATAAATCACATTGGCAGAAGAACAAGTAAAACTGCCTTTAATGTTGTGTGTGGTGCCATTGCGTCCAGTAATACAGTTTCCAGAGTGAATTGGAGGGTGGGGCAAAGTTGACATCTGGGTTTGCAGCAGAGTTTGTTCCCATCTCTGTTTCACTTTTGTGTAGTCTATTGTGTGTAGTTGTTTGAGATTGGAGAGCTGTCTATAAGCAAGTAGAGGTCTGTCACCAAGGGCTTTGGAGAATGGTATTCTTGTCCAAGATGGGTTGGAGATCTTTCATTATGTGTGTGAGGGGTTTAAGTTGAGGACTGAAACAACCAGCGGTGCTCGATTGCTTTCTCTTCTGGACCTGTCTGGTGAAACTTTTGATTTAACTTGATTTGATTTTTGGCTGGGCCAGCATGTAAAAACTCATATAGTTCGAGTATTTTTTGTCCCCCATGCAAGGATGAAACAATGGAGAAAATTCCAAAAAGCTGGAGGGTTTTAAGACATGGCTTTCCCTGGGCTAGTACAGAGGAGCTAATTTATTTAAAGCAACTGCTTGTTAATTCAAATGAGCAATAACTTAGCTACCCATCCTATATATACTTTATATAAATACCTTCCTCAGTCCATCTCACCATATATGGAACTGAAAGATAGGGCACAGATGAGATCTAAGTGTCACAACAAACATTTCCATATGACATCTACTAGTTTCAGATCCGTTGTTTTAACAAATTCGATCTCTATAGGTAGAAGTCATGGGAATCTATTCTTGTCTTCTGTATTATATGTTATTCTAACAAAGCCATTAGTTGCTATATATTTGCATGTCTTGATTCCCACCAGGGCTGGGAAGCAAGACATCATGAGGCAGAGTGAAGCTGTCATCTCAGGTGCCAAATGCTGGGCGGCAACTATGAACAATCTTTCAAATATTAAAAGTAGTAAAACACATCATCCGAAGATTTTTGGAGTGAAGTACTGTATCTCAGCCAGTTGGACCATAAACTGCCATTGCTGGCATTAGGAAGTATAAAATTTTATTCTGGTAATAACACCCCAGAAAACAACAAAAGCTACATTATCTCCCTGTTATTCATACCTAAATGGAATTCACCATACTTCTTAGGCACACAGTGCTTCTGTGGCATCATGGCAACAGGGAAGGCTAAACTCATTGACAAAGTCTCCCCCATCCTTCTGGGTAAGTACCAAGCCAACTCATTAGTTAACTCAAACTTTTGTGTACCTTAAAGGGAAAGAGTCAAATATGCATGTGGAATACACAAAAGGCATTTTGGCAGAAAAAGTTCATAACTGCAATTTTTTCTCCATTTGCATGTATCCAGGGAAGGAAGTAACCAGGCTTTTGAAGTGGAGAAGAGTCATTCTCCATCCTTTCTTGAAATTCTGTCTGGCTATAAATTACCTGTATCAATGAATCCCTTTTGTTCATGGCACAAATTGGGTTTCAATTCATACTTTTCTCAGCTGTCTTTCTCTCTTCCATCACATTTGCAGGGATTTTTTAAGCTTCTCTTTTTATACCATATTTCTCTCCCAGTTTTAAAATTCTTCACATTATGCTTTCATTATTGTGGATACTTTACCTTTAAAATGTGTCATGCTTCATCTGAAAAAAGAAGAAACCAACTATGAATGACTAATGACCACTCTATACAGTAATTTTAGCACTTTCCTTTCTAAAATTTCAGATGCTGACAACCAAATTTTATTTAAAGCAACTGCTGGTGGCTTTTCCGGGTGAAACAGAATTTTCTAAAGAAACAAAATGTAAAACCTAATAGGATGTATAATTTGTTCGCTAGAAAAAAGAAAATAGAGGAAAGGGAAAAATGAGTAGGTAAATGAATGATGTTATTTACCTGTAAAATGATTGATATTATTTATTGACATGTTGTGTTTGTGAACTTGTAATTTTGTATATGTTGTGAACCGGTCTGAGTCGGTCCTACCGAATAGGGCGGTATAGAAATCGAAATACTGTATAATAATAATTAATAATAATAATAATAATAATAATAATAATAATAATAATAATAATAATAATAATAATAATAATAATAATAATAATAATAATAATAATAATAATAACAACAACAACAACAACAACAACAACAACAACAACAACAACAACAACAACAACAACAACAATAATAATAATAATAATAATAATAATAATAATAATAATAATAATAATAATAATAATAATAATAATAATGATAATGATAATGATAATAATAATAATAATAATAATAATAATAATAATAATAATAATAATAATAATAATAATAATAATAATAATAATATGTCACCTATTCCAACTATTTAACTTATACAACAACATAGACATAGATGGCATAACAGTTGAGAGTAGGAGATGAGCTAAAAGAAAAAAAACCACCCATCCAAAAGGTTTGAATATTAGCCAGGGATTTCTGGTACATTATCAAATTTTAAAATGCCACAAATAAGGGTTTACATTCACCTTGCAGAACGGACTTAAAAGTGTGGGAGAAGGGAGGGGGTGTCTTTCAGGGCAGTTAACCCCTAGCTGTGCCTACCCCATAAAGCTTCCTCAATTAGGAGAATTGTAATGTCAAAATGTTTATTTTAGAAATCTAACTCCTCAAACTGATTTCCACCAGACATTTTCTGCTGTAAAGCTTTTTATTACTGATTGTAAATAACTCATTGATTTCCATGTCCAATCAACTTTGCTCAAGTCACTCTAGGCCTCTATACCAGATATGTATAAATGTAGACCATGATATCCTCTCTTATGTCTAATGAAGTGGGCTTGATCCATGAAAGCTATCATTAAAATACAGGAGTTAGTCTTGAAGGTGCCACAGCTTTTTTTGTCTTTTTTTGTTTTCTCTCTGATATGCTTACACAGACTAACACGGCTACTACTTCAAAATTTTTGACAAACTCAATAGACATGTGAAAACTATTTTTCCTGAAGACACGCTGTCATTGAGACAAAAGTTTGTTGAACAAAGTTAAGGTATCAAGGTATCATTTTACAACAAAGTATGACCTACTAAGTACATATGCTTTTACTTTACTTTACTATTCATATTTGCTATCCCGCCCCAATCAGGCAAGCCCGACTCTGGACGGTTTACAGCATAGATTAAAAACATATCAATATTTAATTTTTTTAAAAAAATTCATGAAAATTAAAACAGTATCGGGGGTATGATCAGAAAGGCTGGATTATCTCTAGACTAGCCACCCCACATGGGATCCCCCATTCCTGGATCCCCACACTTGTCCTGCCAGCCAGGTTTTTAAGCTCTTCCGGAAGGGCAGGAGCTCTGTCTGCAGGCGCAGCTCAGTTGGGAGGAGGTTCCAAAGGGCCGGGGCGAACACAGAGAAGGCCCTCTTCCTAGTGCTAGCAAGGCGAGCCTCCCTTGCCGATGGAATAACAAGAGAGCCCTTCCGATCCGCCCTGGTGGGATGGACAGATGTTCTTAGGGTGACGCGGTCTCTTAGGTATCCTGGCCCACTACCATATAGGGCTTTAAAGGTAATGACCAGCACCTTGAATTGCACCCGGAAACATACTGGCAACCAGTGCAGCTCCCGAAGCAGTGGTGAGGCCCGAGCATAACGCCCGTATCCCATCACTACCTGGGCCGCCGCATTTTGGACCAGCTGCAGTCTCCGAATGGTCACCAAGGGCAGCCCCATGTAGAGCGGTACAGGGATCAAATGAGGCACCTCTACCTCAGTCCCCTCAATTTGATTGCTCAATTATCATTTCTGCTGAAAATGTCTCTTTATACTCTTGAGTGGAGGGCAATTTAGTTAAGCTCTGAATCTTCAACTTTCCTAGCTCGTTCCCATGCCACCTCTGCTGTGTTGTCACGGCAATTGTGTCAGTCAGTTCATGTATACTGTCTCTGAGTTATCAGCTAGTTATTCTTTGTTAAATGACCCCATTTAAGGTATTGCGGGGAGGAGGGCGATAAACAAATTTAAATAAATAAATAAATGATCAATTTTGTACCTTCTGAATTTGCATGTCTTGCCACTCTTAATGGTTTTACCCTCCCAACCAAAAGTACACTACTTGGTATATCTGGTAGAAGCAAATTGCAATACAGAGAAGTCTATGACAAACAAAAATTACTAATTTTTATGCACTGTGAGATTCTTTGTTGATTTTGATGTGATAAACCAACACAGCTGACCCTTGAAAATGGTGAAAGATGTTTCTTTATGTAATGTACATTTCTATATCACTGTCAATCCAAAGTCAGAGGAATATTTCCTCTCCTTAAAAATACACCTCTCGTTGGCTTTCCATATCTAATATTTGCTGTTTTATATCATTCCTTTGGACTATAGTGTAATACAAAATGAAATGCTCAACAGTGTGTTAAAAGGTTACTTTTTAAAGGACTTCAATATCCAGAATTCACTGGGCAGTATAATTATGGGGATTATGACAACTGTAGTCCAAGAAAGTAACTTCCTCTGTCTTCGATTCCTAATAATAAAACATTCAAAGAGTCATACTGTAATCCAAGACATGTAAAATAATAGAATTAATTCTTCCAAGACAATGTTACAATTTCCAATCATTATCTGAAACTTCTTTCCAGAAATCTAGGATTCTCACAGCAACAATTGCTCATTACATTTATATCTTCCATCATACAAACTCTTTGTAACACTCTAATACTAAAATACACTAAATTATTTTTGCATAAGTATTTTAGTTGTGTTTCACATCCCTCCCTCATGTGTTGCTTCCTAGGATTGTATTGCTTCCTTATTTGAAGGAACTGCTGCAAAATCCTTCGTTTGTCAGCAAACTTGCTAGATAGGAGAGTTTATGCAGACTGTAACATTTACCCAGGAACTGGGATGAGGATGATTGTTAGCTATACACACAGAACTGTTCCTTTGGGGAAAACTGGGATTGGATTTTTTTTGTCTCCTTTCACTGGTTCTAAAGAACTTTTCTTTTTCAGAAAAATGAACGCTGGGAATCAGGGCTAGAAGAGGATGGGCCATATGGGTAGCATGGGTAGAAATTGGGTAAACCATAGATCGAATATGGCAACCCTAAATTTGTACAATACATTCACAATGATGGACAAAAAAAACAAAACCCAATTAACATGGCACAGTATGAAAAGATAGTTTGTCAAATATTATCCAGGAAACCACAAATACATAATCTAAGAACTAAGGGTTACAGGCAGTGGTGGGCTCCAAATATTTTTACTACCACACTGTGGGCATGGTATGGTGGGCATGGCCAGGGGGAAAGCCCTGCATGGCATCTGAATTAGGACTACTGTATTTCAAAACTTGGGTGGGTGGGGTCAGCCAAAATTTCTGCTACCGATTCTGGTGAACTGGTGCAAACCTGCTGATGCCCACCACTGGTTACAAGATCTCTGTTTTAGCAACTGACCTATAAAACTGTGAAGTTCCCTTTGTACTATGACACTATATGAATGTTATTGAAAAACACAACACAAATCAAAGCAAAAATATTATGGCACCTTCAGTCTTCTATTTCAGTGTGTTTGCCTTTACTCCAGTGTGAACTTTTCTGAATTACAACCCATGCCCTGATTTTGTCTTTCTTTTTTGTTTTGTTTCTATTATACACAACAAAGCAAACTAACATGACTGCCTCATTGAACAATGCATAAATATTATAATAGAACTATTGGTATGTGTGTTAAAGGTTTCTAATAAAATATTTTTATGAAACTATGGCTTGTTTATATTGTCTCTTTTCTGTTCTTACGTGTCAAGGGGCAGAAAAATGAGAGACGAGATGCTATATGAAATTCTTTCCCTGGGTCATTTGTATGCTTTCACCCTTCTCTAGTTAGTTTTTCCTATTGTTGTAATGCATCTAGCTCAGACCTTTGAAAACGTCATTTTGGGACTACGTGCTGGCTGTGGAGTCTGGAGGTTTGGTTAAAAAAAGGGAATCTTAAAAAAAAAAAAAACAACTTAGAATAATATCCCAAGGCCAAAATGGGGAGAAGAAACTCTGAGAGCTCACCCTTTTTCTGGGTCTTTATGGCCTCAGTTCATGGATAAAGAGGACTTTATAAGGATGTCAAAATCCCAGATGGAGGAGGTGAGATGCTGGGTAGCAATCCAGCAGAACCAGGATGGAGGGAACATAGAAATCTAAAAAATTAAATTAAATTAAATTAAACACAATAACTAAAAATCAAGTTCTGCAATGAAAGCAGTTGAATTTGCTAAGGGGACCAAAAGTTTGTAGCTGGAAACTGGTGGAGGTCCAGAGATTGAAGTTGGCTGATGTACGCTGATGGACCTGGTGTAAACTAATGGATATTTGTGGACATAGGGTGGTGGAGTTTGCCAATGGAAGCTGTCAGATTTTCCAAGATTGAAGTTGGTGAAGTTTATGACTGTAAACCACATTTTGAAGCCAACTGGCAGAATCTTAATGGATATTTGTGCATTAAAGCCAGAACATGTTAATTTATTTTTATTTTTATTTATTTATTGTTCACATTTAGTATCCCACTCCAATCGGGTAGACCCGACTCTGGGCGGCTTACAGCATGCATTACCATCATAGGACATAACAATATATAGAACTTTAAAAATTCATAAAAATTCATAAAAATTCATAAAAATTTAAAACATTAAAACCGCAAAGCAGATAAAAACAGATACAGATACCATGTGGAGGGGAGGGATGGCTACCCTTAAATCAGCCATCCTAGATGGGAACCTGCGTTACTGTGTCCCCATACTTGACCCGCCAGCCAGGTCTTTAAGCCCTTCCGAAAGGGCAGGAGCTCCATCTGCAGGCGCAGCTCTGTCGGAAGGAGGTTCCAAAGGGCCGGGGCGAACACAGAGAAGGCTCTCTTCCTAGTGCTCGTGAGGCGAGCCTTCCTAGCCGATGGAGTAACAAGAGAGCCCCTCCGATCCGCCCTGGTGGGGCGGGCAGACGTTCTTAGGGTGACGTGGTCTCTTAGGTATCCTGGCCCACTACCACATAGGGCTTTAAAGGTAATGACCAGCACCTTGAATTGCATCCGGAGGCATACTGGCAGACGGTAGTGGACAAGAAGGCCTATTTAACTCTATGTGGGTTTTCCTTTGCCTTGCAGTGGTGAGAAGTTTTCTATCCTATTGACATCTAAGGGACTGAGAATCAGTTACCTTGATAGAGCTACATCAGTCATTTCTTTAAAAAACTTTAAAAAGTATATCTTTGAAAAGTAAATAAAATAGAAATATTATTATCTATCTAGGGTTGCAGGATGGGCACCCTCCCATTCTGAGATATCATAGGCAAAATATCATGGAGTAGGTCCCTGTTATGTAACAGAACAGATGATCTTGTGTAACAATTGAAAATACTGTATATGTGGGTGAGGTAGAAAATGAGAGAAGCATTGTGGGACAATCTGTACTACTAAGCAAATATTATGTGTACAATACACAGGTGGACACTTTTGCAGCAAGCCAATGAACTTTGGTGCTAGTTTGAAGAGGGAGGGAGAGCTGTGCCTACGGACTACAACCACTGTATATAAATGAATCAGGCTTATTCCTTTTCTGAGGAATTATTCCTTTTCTGAGCATTATCTGATGCAGTCGTTCTTAGCAGCAGAGTGGCTGGAAAGCTGAACTGGGTTCTCTGTTCAGCTTCCCAGCCACCCTGCAGCTGCGGAGACAGGGGTGGCTGGGAAGCTGACAGGGGGCTCCTGTCAAGATTCGAATCCTGCGTTTTGGCTTGCTACAGCCTCCAGGGAGGTGGGGGAACTTTGGAAATATTGTGGATTGGGTCTCCCGACCTCCCTGGAGCTGGCGGGGGGGGGGGGGGGCAGAGAGCCCAAAATGGGTAAAAAAACACCAGACTTTTTTTTACCCATTTCGGGCTCTCTGTCCCCCCTGCTAGCTCCAGGGAGTTTGGGGGACCCGATCCAAACTGTTTCATAAGTTCCCCCACCTCCCTGGAGGCTGCAGCAAGCCAAAACGTCAGGATTCAAATCCCGACGTTCTGGCTTGCTGCAGCCTCCAGGGAAACAGGGCTTTTTTTAATGTTGTGTGATCAATTCATCGCACAACGTTAAAAACCAGATAACGACGAGACTTGTGGAACCAAGTCTCATTGTTATCCGAGGTACTAGTGTATTCCAAAAAATTTGATTGGTAATGTTCTTTTTGTGTGGAAGCAAACCCCCCTTCTGTTTATCTTTCTTGCTTAAATTGTTTTGTTGATGGTCCCTCCTTCTTCCTCTGACTTTTCTCCAAGCAAAAAATGTGGAGGTCTTCTAATGTGCTGGAGATTCTATTTGTTCCCTTGTTTTTCTTTCTGACAGTGACTACAGATGCTAAGTGTAAGCAACAATACCTTTTTTCAACTTTAAATATTTCTGAATAATTTTATCACAAAAAGTGCTAGTTTGTGTACAACCTTCCCCCACCAACAACCAAAGAGTAGCTTAATGAGACTGAGCTGATTCATGCTTCTGTGCTGTTATTTTTTTCTAATTTATATTCTTCTAACTAGGGTGAATAATCAAAAGAAAAATATTCCCACTAGAATCTGGCTGAAACCTAAAACAACTGGGTCACATGATAACCCTAGTCTTGGTCCAAATAGTGCACCAGAAAAACAGCAGCAAGGATAGTAACCTAGGGTCAGGGCCGGATTTACATGAAAAGAGGCCTTAGGCTATTCCACTTATGTGGCCCTTTCACCTCCCATTTTTAAGTTTGTAAATTACATGAGAGATAATAAAATACATCATTACTGTGATATATATCAATATATAGGCCCCTCTTGATCATGAGGCTCTAGGCTGAAGCCTAGTTAGCCTATAGGAAAATCCGGTCCTGCCTAGGGTAGAACTGGAAGAGTGCTCAACTTGGGCTCACTTGGATCAAAACCCCTGCAAACACACGACAATGCTTGAGACAGTAAGCCCTGATGCCAGCCAGAAATGGAGATGTACTGCTAGGCTTGATAGCCATCTCAAACAAAATATTTGTTCTTCCAATGCTTCAGCACGTCTATGACATTAGAAGACCCCACCTATGACATCACAAGGACCTGCTAAATGGTTCTGGAGAAACAGAATAGCATAGCAGACTTTAATGGTTGCCTTAATGTGCAAAAATTCTAAAACAAACACTAACCAGCTTTGTTTAATTTCTAAGGTGATTTGAGGGAATGTTATACACAGTTGCATGCCACTTCTTGGTTGAGTCTTAGACATTTTATAAAAACATACATCAAAATCAAGACAGTCAGTATCAGGACTATGCCCCCTTAACAGAGAGGGTGTATATTTTGATTAAGAACTTGTTGAGATGGGACTTAGTAAGTCAGACCATTGATATAGAGCATATCTCTTCCCTGGTACAAGACCACCAAATTATTTTTTTCTTGTATTTAAGGTTAGGTCTTGTCCAGTCTCGTACCACTAAATCCTGTAAACAATCAAAGGCTATCACAAAATCATGAGCCTATGACATTTCAGGGGTAGCAGATCTTTCTCATTTACTACCAAACCAGTAAACATGATGACAAAAAAAAAGAAAGAAAAGAAACAACTTTGTATTTATTTATTATTATGGCAAAGCTGCTAGTGATAAATTATGGAGGGAAGAGAAAGGACTGAAGGATAATTGACTGAAAAACAAATGTCAGTCAGAGTAAACACAGCAGATTCTACTGAACCTATTTGCAAAATGTCAGAGGAGTTGTTTTCCTTCACAATATTTGTGCTGGTATAAAGGGACTGCAGTTTAATTAAATTTTCCCACTGACACTGGGTTTACCACTCGATGTCACTTTGAGATCTTCCTAAGATGAAGGACAGCATTCTGATTAAAGGAAGCAGCAGAGTATCCTCCCCCCCCCAACCAGTAAAGTCTACATCAGCTGAAACTTGGATTTATTTTTACCAGAAAACCACACACACAGAAATGTTATGCACTGTGCATATCCAGCATGTACAGGGCCACCCCTGTTGTTAGGCAGAGTAAACCAGCTACCTCAGGGAGCAGATAGTGGAAATCATGAGAGCACAATGAATTATTACTTGTTTTTATCTTGAAACTGCAAGGCTGGAAGAGTCTGTGGATCATCAAGTCCAGCTCCTGTTAATGAGGCACAGTATTTGAACTACTGTACTAACCAAACTCTGGCTCCACAGCCAGTTACCTAAACCATTGAGCTACCCAGTAGTTTTAAGTTATTGTACTTTTATAATAGGAATTCAAATTATAATATGAATTGTTCGAATTATCGAACAATTGCACTCATCCCACATGCTAACAAGATTATGCTCAAGATAATACAGGATAGACTGCAGCAGCACGTGGAGAGAGAATTACCAGAAGTGCAGGCTGGATTCAGAAGAGGCAGAGGAACTAGAGACCACATTGCCAACATATGTTGGATAATGGAGAAAACAAAGGAATATCAGAAACAAGTCTACTTCTGTTTCATTGACTACACCAAGGCCTTTGACTGTGTGGATCATAACAAAATATGGCAAGTAATTAAAGATATGGGAATACCAGAACACCTTATATGCCTCATGAAAAATCTGTACATGAATCAAGAAGCAACAGTTAGGACAGAATATGGAATGATGGAGTGGTTTGGAATAGGAAAAGGAGTAAGACAAGGCTGCATTTTGTCACCCTGCTTATTCAACTTATACACAGAGCACATAATGCGCAATGCAGGGATGGAGGAATCACAATTTGGAATCAAAATTGCTGGGCGAAACATCAACAATTTGAGATATGTAGATGATACCACCCTAATGGCAGGAAGACCTAAGGAAGCTCCTGATTAGGTTGAAAGAAGAGAGTGCAAAAGCCGGCTTAAGACTCAACATCAAGAAAACCAAGATAATGGGAACAGGCCCTACCAGTCCCTGGAAAATAGATGGGGAAGAAGTAGAAGCAGTGACAGATTTTACTTTCTTAAGATCCAAGATCACTGCAGATGGTGATTGCAGCCATGAAATAAAAAAGCAACGGATTCTTGGAAGACAAGCTATGAGAAACTTGGGGAACATAGTTAAAAATAGAGACATTACCTTGAAAACAAAAATTCGTATAGTCAAAGCAATGGAATTCCCGGTTGTAATGTATGGTTGTGAGAGCTGGACAATTAGGAAAGCTGAGCGCAGAAGAATAGGTGCCTTTGAAATGTGATGTTGGAGGAGGGTTTTGAGACTCCCCTGGACAGCGAGAACAAATAGGTCAATCTTAGAAGAAATCAACCCTAACTGCTCCTTAGACGTTCAAACAGTAAAGATAAAGATAAAGCACTTTGGACATCAAATGAGAAGAGAGGATTCACTTGAGAAAGCCTTGATACTGGGAAGGGTGGAGGGCAAAAGAAGAAGGGGGCGACCAAAAATGAGATGGCTAGATGGTATTGTAGACACAATGGGCACAAAGCTGGGCTGGTTGAGGAGGATGGTGGAGGACAGGGGTGCTTGGTGGGCAAGGGTCAGAATCAACTGCAACTGAACAACAAAATATGACTTTTACTGCCAGCGATTTTTTTAAATTCCTATCTAGGATTTTTTTTTAACAATAAGAGAATAATTAGAGAATTGCTTGATACATGCTTCTTGCCTTCTTGCTTCTGAGAACTGCACACATTAGTTTGCTTTGTAATGGGGTGCCATTTGCAGTTTCACCTCATGTTCTTGAAGCTTCATAGTGAAAAGAGAAGGTTTATTGCAGAGAGCTTGAATTTCAATTTCAGCATGTTTTGGATGTTCTCGGTAAAACTAAAGTACATCCCAGTAAAGGTATTTTAGATCAAAAGTCAAAATCATCCAATGAAACCTTGACTCCTCATTCAATACAGTGGATCAGCTTGAGATCTTTAAGGCACCTTCTGGTCCTATTTTGTGGGATCAGTTTCAACTTGTAACATCTGATGAAATTGACAAGGCACTTGCACATTGTAAAGCCACCACCTCCTCCTCATTTGATCCTTGCTCTTCCTGGCTAGTAAAATCTGCCAGAGAAGTGCCGTATGAATGGGCCTCCTGAATCATCAACTATTCACTGCTCTTCCCTCTTGCTTAAAAGAAACAATTATTTGGCCCATCCTGAAAAAGTCAAATTTGACTACTGATGATGTAAACAGTTTTAGACCTGTAGCCAACTTAACATTCATGGGCAAGCCACAGGTCTTTTTGGATGAAACCAATTGTGTAGATCCATTCCAGTCAGGGTTCTGGCCTCATCACAGCACAAAGACTGTAACTGGTTGCTTTGCATTGTGATGATGAGAAGATAGAGAGAAAAGCCGTCATACAACCAGGGGCAGTGGGAACCAAAAACAGAGAGTAGTCAGTCCTTCTGGTAGAATATGCAGACTTTATATTTCGTGTATAAATTTGAATTACCTCTCTGATGCCCATACCCTGTAGAACAGGGTTGCCCAAGTGTTTTCTGACCTCTTTGGAATTCCATTGTATAGTGGTACCTCGCTTAAAGAGCATAATGCGTTCCATGGGATTGCTCTTTAAGCGAGTTTGATCTTTAAGCAAAACACCATTGTACGTGACCAATTGTGACTTCTGGTGGTGGTGGGGATTGTGAACCCCAATTTAGTTGTTAAGCAAGTTTTTGGTTGGTTTTAGTTGTTAAGCGAGGCGATCATTCAAAGAAAACTCTGCTCTTTAAGTGAGTTAGTCTCTAAGCAAGGCACTCTTTATGTGAGGTTTTACTGTACTCAGAATTAGTGGCATATTTAGTGATGGGACTGAGGCTTCTGGTGAAGTAGGATTTAGGGTCAGAATTAGGAGTTGAGTTAATTGTGTTTACATGGATATCTTGAGCCGACTCAGAGTTCTGGTTTGGTCTGGAATGGGTAGAAAGTGTTAACAACCCTGGTATTGTACAGTCAAACCTCGCATAAAGAGCGCCTTGCTTTAAGAGTAACTCACTTAAAAAGCAGAATTTTCTCTGAATATTCGCTTCGCTTAACAAATAAAACTAACCAAAAACTCGCTTAACAAATAAATTGGGGTTCGCAAACCCCCCCCCCCAAATTGGTCACTTACAATGTTGTTTTGCTCAAAGAGCAAACTTGCTTAAAGAGCAATCCTGTGGAACACATTGTGCTCTTTAAGAGAGGTACAACTGTATCTCACTTCAATATCTTGTCATTGTGGCTTGATAAAAACTGGCCCTGACTATCTTTTGGACCAATATATTATCTTGGCTGGGGCAAAAGAGTACTCCAATGATGAAAAGCAATAGATTTGTGGGGCAAGTTGTGGCTCAGCTGTTTTTTGTCTGTAATCCCTCCTCAACCCAACAAACAGTACAGTATATGATAATTAGCTGCAAGTTGGAGATATTATTTACAACTTCCCTG
Source organism: Furcifer pardalis (assembly GCA_030440675.1). Taxonomy (NCBI): domain Eukaryota; kingdom Metazoa; phylum Chordata; class Lepidosauria; order Squamata; family Chamaeleonidae; genus Furcifer; species Furcifer pardalis. The sequence goes on from CP126892.1 coordinate 77,354,199, forward strand.
GTCACAGAGGGATGGTTACATTTTCAGCTAGTTCTGTGTAGGTTCTACAAGAAAACACACAAATCGGCAAACGTCACAACGGTGGGGTACTAAAATGTCTCATCCTGTTGCATGAGGTTGAAAAATCTGAAAAGTTGAGTTATCATGTTTCTCTACCAGTTTAATAGCACAAGTGCACACTTTAAATAAGATAAGCCACATAGCTCCATGCTCCACATTTTCCAGAATAGGGAAGACACCACCATTTTACAAGTCTATGTACATCCCAGAGGAATTTTGTTTAGGTACTGAGACCAAGTTCATTAGCTTGATTACAACAAATATCTGAAATGACCTGAAGTTCCAATCAAGAACACAGTTACTGTGAATGAATTCTATTAAAATTGGAAGGAAATACTTGTGAGGAAAATATACAGAATATCTGTATGCAAATTTCTGGTAAAATTGAAAATGATAGCTGATCCTTGACAAAGTCCACTTCTTCCTGTTCTCAGATGATGAAGAATAAAATTAAGCTTTGTGATTACAAGGGGAGTTACAGGAAAAGTAGCAACATAAAAGAGTGGCCTGCTGGATTTACAAAGAGTGACAACAGTGTTAAAAAGTGCATAAAATGGAGGCACATTTGTTTACTTAGTTTAGTGATAAGCAACATAAGGGAAGGATGACGCTCAACTTGCAAGGAAGAATAATTCCAATAAAAGCTTGCCATTCAGCAAAAAAGGGGAAAAAACATTTTGGCATTTCCCTCCTGTTTTTGGAACCAGTCCTTCTGATGTGTCTGTGCTCAGCTGTTATAACTGCATGCAATAAACAGCTGGTATGAAAGTGTCCAGGAAAAACTTTTTTTAAGTGCAAAGAAAAGAATATGACTGTGCATTAAATAATCAATGTTTTTTCAGTGCCTGCCAAGCATGGCCTGCTGAAAACTCTCACAGGCTGCATTCTGTTTGTGCAGTAAACAAGCAGCAGCTTCTGCACCTCTATGCATGTTTGTTTACTAAACACAAGGAAACAATGGAGTTCAATTAAAAGTAGATTAGTCGCACATGTACCAAAGGAGCGTGTACTTAACTGACTATGACAAACCTGACTCCAGCTAAATCCCCAGGGAGACTGCTGAGGCATGTCTGTCTATGCCTTGCCAATGGCCCCTCCCCACCTCTGCCCCCCCCATTAGAGACTGAATTATGGTTCTGGAATATTTTAAACTGTTCATGTAATAACAGAAGGACTGATGTTGTGCTAGCAGAGGCTTGCTGCAACAGTGCAGATGGGACAGGAGGAGGCCATGGGATTGGAAGCATTGTCTGATGGATTCATTGCCATTATTGCCTGGTCCAGCACCATATGGGTCTTTAGTCTCTCTCTCTCTCTTGCTCAAACAAAATTTTCAAGCAGCAGAAATAAACCTGATACCATGATAAGCGTATGTAAAAAAAAAGACAGTCTTGTTCCCCAACTACTCTTCCACAATTAGTCAATGTTCTGTTGCTGATACCCGTTTGAGGATCAAATGGATAATAAATTGGTAAAGCTCCTCATTTTGACTACCAAGGAAAAAATATCAGGAAAAGGACCAAAATATTTTTACAAAGGTGATAGGACCATCCTAAGATATTTTGCTGTCAGAGACAAACAATAATATACTTGTTTGCCATATACATAAATATTTCCCTGTGTGGAAGCAGACTGGAGTACCAGCTGAATCTCACTTCAGTGCTACAACAATTTTATTTCCTTCATCATATCTGAAAGGAGCAGGCTAATATAATGGATGTAGGTCAGACACTTCTGGAGGTAGCCAGCTAGACAAATGATAATAAGTAATAATTTGAAACATCCTTCCATTTAGAAGAACTGCTATCCTACTTTTCCACTGACATCTATCTGAGAAAGATTGGTGCCCCTGGCTTTCTCAGAACATGTGGTCACCATTTTCAAAGAGTAACAGAATAAAACGAATTCTTGCTGATGCTTCCATTCTCACCCAATGCACCAACCTATCAATCTGTAGTAACTTTTCTGCCTGCTTTCTTTGAAATGTGGAAACACATGCATGGCTAGCCAAAGGATGCTAACACTGTAGCCTGAAATGCAAAAAAAGTGTTTGCTTATTTTGGAAATATGTTTTTGTGATGTGCAGAATGAATTTTAGCTTTTATTAAAGGTCACACAGTGAACAACTAGCCCCTTTTCTGTATGTCGATCATATAATGTTTCAATATTTTTAATGTAAACATAAATGTGGATTGTACCTAGATTTACCCAGCCCTGGATGGGTTTTAACAACCTGCAGTCCATGGCTGTTTAAGCCTAAATCCAACATTTATGGAACAAAGCCTGAAGATGGAGCTGTTGGCAAAGAATTCGACACAATATGAGAAGTGCTACATCCATTGCACATCTGTGACAGACACAAGTAAAATTGCTTATTAAGGTTGTAGCCATAGTTTAAGGGGAATCTAAGTTGTTTAGTCTTGCTATTGAAGCATGGTTTGCAAAAGCAGTAGTTTTCAAATAGTAATGTCTGCATTACTTGGTTAAAAAAATAAATGTAAAATAGGTGGTACACAGGTTTTTAACTGCTTAGCCTCCTGTAAGTGTGTTGTACCATCTCCTACTGACCCTATTTGTCACATGAATAACTGAGAGCAGGGGTTCTCAATGGGTCACTATCCCTCAAACAGTTGAGGGGGCTGGACTGGTTTCCCACCACCATTTATGGTGGCCATAAATGACTCTGTGGCCAATTCCAGAGGCAACACATCAAGCAAGGGCCAGATTATTTTGTGCCATGGGGCAGATCCTGCTCATGGGCCATTGGTTGAGAACCCCTGCCTTAGAGCTTTGGATGCATCTCCAAATTCCTTACTAGTTACCTACAAATCCTTTGTGAACTGTAATAACAGAAAGCATTTGAAAAGACATGAATTGGAAAGTTGTTATCAGAAAAGGTAGGTTTTTCTCACTTAGTGGGATTCAGGATCTTTAACCATGCTGGGTGGGGCATAAAATATGGAAAACTGAGAACTACTGTCCAGAATTACAATTCAAAAGATCTGGCCAGGGTTCCCATTGATTGCATCTGAATGAGAATGATACTTACAATGGAAGTGAGATAACTTCCCTCTTGCTTCTGATAAAAGATGTAGGGCAATACAGTTTGAACCAAGGCCACAGTGAGAGCACTGGAACCAGGTCTCTTGTGTAATGTTTCTAGTTGGCTAAATGTAAGTGTGGTGGTAGTGGGAATGGAAAGAGTGTGTGACAAGTTCACTGTCACTCCACATGTGTTTAATCTGCATGATAATGGAATGTCTAAAGGACCTCTTTTTCTGATGAAGCAGGTTGCAGTCATCAAAAGCATACAAAAATGAATATCTTGCACCTTTAAGATGCAACATGACTCCTTTTTGTATCTTATTGCTCATACTGTATTTTAACAATGTTAAAATTATGTATACATAGATGTGTGTATATATATGTGTGTGTGTTTTGACAATTCATCATAGTCAGAGGAGAAAAACAGACAGGGTTTTCTTACACTCTTGGCTGTTTATGGATCTGGGACATAACACTATATGGTTCATCATCTTAAAGATGCATGCAATGTCCTGACACGACATATATAACATTATGTGAAGAACTGGTGATTTTCAATGTTGCAAAACAAAACAAAAACAGCTAGAGAGAACTGCTTATAGTTTGTTTCACAGATCTTTAATATAATTTTGATACCAGCTGTGAAATGTTGCAGTAGTGGAAGTATTTTATTTTAAGGTCAATCAGGACAGGAATTTTCCTTTGATTGGGCTTCCCTGCTAACTTTCCATTTGTACTTCCAGTGTCCACTGAAGAAATGGGGACAAAGGTTCATCAGTGTAGAAGCAGTCTGTCTGGCCAGACATCTTACTATGGTAATCGAATAGACCGTACAGCCAGCAACTCAATGTTGAGTGTTGGGCGGTGGTAAATAACCCAAAGGGACCAATGGCTATGGATGGTTGAGCCCCTTTAGGTGGGGTGATGGCCTCCTCAGTGGAGGAAATGCCATTGGAAACCATCATATTGGCCCAATGGCAAAATGAGCGGAGGAGGAACTCTGATTCCCAGCAGTCATGGAGATGGAAGAGACCATATCAGATGGACTGGTTGTGAAGGCACACCTCAAGGCTGTGGCAGTCCATTGCAATCCCAGTGTTAAATCCTGCATGTCTCATTTCATATGTGCTGCAGGAGATGGCTCCGTGATCATAGTGTGTGGGTCACTTCATGGCAAGCTGGGATCCACCTTAAACAAATTAATGCCAATGGCATTTTTCCTGCTTCAGGAAAAAATGCATTCTCAGATATGAGTTGCAGCCGAAGTTGGTGACAGAAGCAAAATATAAGAAGACATGACATATAATATAATGACAAAGAAAAGATCTACAATGAGATTCACAGGGCTGCAACAGAATAAAGAACATTGTATGGACTCCTTCACTGTCCAATAAGGCTTTGAAACAGTTACGATTTCTTATGTTATACATACAGATGTGCTACTATTCATACACTCACATGCTCAGAAGAAGAAAATGAATGTTGACCATTTCTTGCAGAGACAAAACGCTGTGCTTAGTTAATAAATAATTGAGAACAATGGGGCTCTAGCCTTTCTTTCTAGGACAGAGATCCCATAAGTACTGCCTGGAGGTGTTCAGCATATTAGTTATTTTGGATGGATTACCTCGTCAAACTATAAGCCATCACTGTCTTTTACAACATCCTGGAAGTCTGGAAATGGCAATAAATCAAAGTTATTTTCTCTTTTTTCGTATACACATACACACACACGGTTTTTTGCTTTATAGGTCAGTTTTAATTAAGACATTTTAATCAAGTTCCAGGTCTGGTAGAGTAAGAATTAATCCTGGAATATTTCTGGATGTAAACAAGCTCCCTGCTTTTTTTAAAAAATCAGTTTTAAAGATCACTGCATACATAACACAAAAGATCATCAACTCTACCTCTAATGAGATTTAAATAGTAGTAGAAGTTTTACTAAATTCCTTGTTCAAAAAGAAAAAAGGCGGCAAGAAAAACAAATCAAACATATCCATACAATGTTAATTACAAGAAATACTGCTTTCTGCTTTCTTCAAACTGCCTCTAAATTAAGCAAAGATTTTGAGAGGGAAAGTGGATTAAGGTCACAATCCTATGTACATTTAGCTGGTCATAAATACCACCGAACACAGTAAAGTTTTTAAATAGTGCAACATAGGTTTGTATTCAAATGCTATAATTGTGTATTTAACAGAGAATAAACCCAATAGAACTTATGGTAGAGTGAGCTTATGTAGGCCTCACTGTGAGCCAGTAAATCATGCCTAAGTCTGAAATAAATAAATAAATAAATAAATAAATAAATAAATATTTATACTGTACTTGGTACTTGGATATTCACTGACTGTTATCTATGTATTGCCCATAAATACCTGTCCCCATGTTATTGTATTTCAACATGCATTTCATTTTATTAACACATATTAACAAATTTATTGAAGAGTCCGGGTGGTGCAGTGGTTTAGGTGCTGACCTACAGCCAGAACATTGTGAGTTCGATCCTAAAGGATCAAAGTTGACTCAGCTTTCCATCCTTCTGAGGTCAGTAAAATGAGTACCCAGCATGTTGAGAGCAAATTGCTAATTACTCCATGAACTGCCCACTAAGCGCTATGTTGCGGTATATAAGTGTAATTGCTATTGATATTGGTATATGCACAGTTTCCTGATAGTCAAAAGTGGCAAAAAAAGAGATTGTTTATGTTGAGTTTGTGTTACTAGGCAAGAGGATTTGAGCCACTAAATGAGTTAATAGAATAAATGTTGTAAAGTTAAAAAATGTCAAACACAAGCAGTAAGACATAAAAGCAGTGATGCGATGTTGCCGGTTCCAACCGGTTCCCCAGAACCGGTAGGAACAATCCCGGGAGGGTTCTCCAGGAAGGTAGTGCATTTTTTGAGGTGTCCGGTTCGGACGCCTCACCGAAAGAATTTTTTTTTAAAAAAATGGAGTCAAAATGGCTCCAATTTAGTGTGCATGCACAGAAATCAATCTGATGCATGCACGCTGCAATTGCGAGTCATGCATGTGTCAGACTGAGTTTCTGAGCATACACACTAAGAGGCAGCTGCCACTTCCATCCCGAAACCTTGGCGACAGGGCTCACAAGCCAGGAGGAGGCTAATGGCAGATGGAACTAGGTGCACCGGAGGAACTGTCTCCCTTTCCCACCCAGCTTCCTAGGACAATTAGCACGGGTGCAGAGGTTCCCTGTGGCTGTGTTCGATCGTGCAACCAGCCTTCGGAGGAGGAGGAGGCCGCAGTCGGGGGTGGGGCACCTTGCCTGGTGGCCCCGGGCCATGGGGGCTTGTTGGTCCCAAGGGTAAGTAAGTGAGGGTTTTGTATTTGGGGTGGGTGGGTGGTTTATTTGTGTTTTGGGTGGGTGGGTGCATTTTTATTTAATTTTTATTTTCTTTCTTTCTTTATTTTATTTATTTAAGTTATTTATGGGTTTGTGTTGTGGTTGTTTGTTTGTTTGGGTGGGTTGAGGTGTGTGTGTTTATTTTAATTTAATTTAATTTATTTTTTTATTTTTTATTTTTATATTTGGCGCCGCCCACAATGTCATGACATTAGCTCCACCCACAATGTCATGACGTCATGATGTCAGCTCCGCCCCCACTGTGATGACATCACGGTGGGATAGAAATTTTTTTGACATCCCATCACTGCATAAAAGTATTACAATCAGTCCCACAGAAAAAGAATCCCATCAGGTACTAAAAGGAAGTACAGTATCATAATTGAGATTACCAAAACAGGGCTATCCCATTCTCAGAGTCAAGCCTAAGATTGGGGATGGGTCCTTGTAATGCCACAAAATTGGGTTAGGCAGGGGTTGGGCAGTTGATTATAGAAACAGACTTAAGGAGAGTCTGTGGAAATGGGCCACGAATCAGGATTAAACTTACATAATTAGCTCATACAGCAGTCCAGGATGAAAGTGGAAAAAACATTTTGATGGTTGGGCAGACAGGAAAAGTAACCCAGTAGCTGCAGCAGTTGCTGCTATATGTATTTGCATTTACCCCTATAAATCCTTATATATGCAGAATGCAACATCCGAACCCTGCACTGTTGCTGGAACTTGTGGAAGGTTCCTCTAAGTGAGTTTCAACACACATAAAAGATTTGTGCAACAAGAAGTTCATGATTTGTGAGGCAATGGCTCTCACTTCTGTGGGGAAGACTATGACCAGGTGACCTTTGAACCTGGAAGGCTGCTGCCCAGCTGTTCAGTGTGAAGAGGGACATTTGAGGCCCAATTTCCCTCCTTATGGTACTTTATTTTTAAACCAGACTTAGACTAGTCAACATTGCAGAGGACACTTTTGAAAGATGTCTTATGTCTGCCATTCAACTGGAGAAGTATCTTTAAAAAAAAAAAAAAAAAAGGACAGGTAGCCACCCATGGCTTTTCAGTTGGTATGCTTGCAGAGAAAATTATTCAGTGTTTTTTTTAAAAAAATTCATACTGCCTGGAGTAGGATTGGCTAGGACAGACTTTTCTTGACTGGGATGACTGTCTATCTGTCCAGCACTAACCAAACATTCCTTTCCACCTCTAAATTGAAAAAGAGTCCTGCCACTCTCTGCTCTGACTTCCTCCCTCCCTTTTGTTAGTCGGTGTCATTTATTTGTTGCTGCTGATCTGTTCATTTGGTTACTAGTATACATGTAGTCAAGAAAGCAGCATACACGTCTTTAGTTTGAAGTTGTTGTTGTTCACTCGCACAGTCGATTCCGACCCTTTGTGACCCCATGGACCATTGCTCTCCAGGCACCCCTGTCCTCCACCATCCTCCTCAACCCACCCAGCTCTGTGCCCATTGCGTCTACAATACCATCTAGCCATCTCCTTTTTGGCCGCCCTTTCTTCTTCTGCCCTGCACCCTTCCCAGCATCAAGTGAATCTTCTCTTCTCATTTGATGTCCAAAGTACTTTAGTTTCATCTTTACTATTTGAGCGCTTAGGGTTGATTTCTTCTAAGATCGACCTATTTGTTCTCCTCACTTTCCAGGGGACTCTCAAAACTCTCCTCCAACACTATTCTTCTGTGCTCAGCTTTCCTAATGGTCCAGCTCTCACAACCATATATTACAACCGGGAATACTATTGCTTTGACAATGCAAATTTTTGTTTTTAAGGTGATGTCTCTATTTTTAGCTATGTTCCACAGGTTTCTCACAGCCTGTCTTCCAAGAATCAGTCGCTTTTTATTTCATGGCTGCAATCACCATCTGCAGTGAGCTTTGATCCTAGGAAAGTAAAATCTGTCACTGCTTCTACTTCTTCCCCATCTATTTTCCATTGACTGATAGGGCCTGTTGCCATTATCTTGGTTTTCTTGATGCTGAGGCTCAAGCTAGCTTTTGAACTCTCTTCTTTCAACCTAAGACTTTAAGTTAAAACATCTTTTTGTTCTTTCTCCTACAAATGTCTCATATCCTGGCAAGTTGGCAGTTCAAGACCCAGGTAATGCATGGCAAATTGAGCGCCCGTCTTTGTCCCAGCTCTTGGGGACATGAAAGGAGCCTCATTTGGGCATTCCCTGAGTGGAGTTTCTTCCACAAAAATCCTTTCAACCCAGAATAATTTCTGACATGAAATTATTATTATAGCCACAATTTAAAGTTCATTTTAACTCAGTATTCCATACTACTGAGCATGCTACATTGTTATTTACATTCATGATCACATTAATTTTGGCTTGGAGTATTTTTCATTGCAACCTTGCATGCTGCATTTCACTGGAGTTAACTGGGAGGGACTTTTTTGTGCTGCCTCTGAATTAAAAAAAAAAGCCTCTCTTTGCTTTGTCTACTTTCCATCTCTTTTGTCAGTTACTGTCAGTTGTTTGTTACTGCTGATCTTTTCAGTTGATTGCTAGTATACATGCAATAAACAAAACAGAATGTGCCCATGTGGAATTCCAAATAACTGTAAAAAAACATTTTTTCTTTCTCTTACAAATATCTCAGAGTGAATTACACTAGTACCTCAGCTAACGTTAAGACTTGGTTCCACAAGTCTTAAAGTTATCAATTGTTTAACTTTGTGCAATGCATTGATTGCACAACATTAAAAAAAAAGCCCTGTTCCCTTTCTGAAGAGGAAAGGGAACAGAGGTGGCGGTGACTTCTACTGTACAGCTAAGTGGAATTATACCAGAAATTCAGAACACTGCAATACATTTTCCCCATCTATAATTTGATACCATGCAATGCCTTGAGTTTGAACTGGCTGAACAGTCCCTCACTTCTAGATGTGATTTTGCTTCTCTACCTGCCTCTTTTTCTCCAGCTATTCATTTGCACTCATAGTCTTCCAGTTTACTGCTGACCTTCTGAATGCTACTGTCTTGGCTCCATGATTGTCCTTCACTCCATCTTCATTGCTGAAATGAACAATAGGAATATCATGTAATTATACAGATATTTGGGAAGGCACAACCCTCTCCTTTCCCCAAACTTTGAGCCACATTGATTATTTGCTAAGGTTGGTACAAAGAGTTACTTCATCTCTCCGTCCTTCCTCACGTTTCTTGAATGTCACTGTAGTCATGCCGTATATAGATATTCCCCTCCCCCCCCACACCATTACATCCTGAGCATGAAGGCTGTCATCGCTTTTAATTTTTGGATGTGCATTAAATACATTTCGATACTGAGTAATAGTAATCTAAAGAAGAACAGTATATAAAGTACCCTTAATTTATCATTTGCATCATTGAAAGAATTATAAGACGTTGACCTGTCTTATAGTTCAGTTAACTGTATGTGTGTGTGTTTTTGTCAATAGTACCTTATCCTTAAGCCTTCCTTCAAGTTGCTCACATGTCTGTTATTTTAATTATCAGGCTTCTATTTTCCTGCCAGGTTACTGAGCCCTATCACAACAAAGTGATCATGAATGAACACTAACTGCATAATAACAGACTATAGTGACTCATCCTGAGTCCACACATGAGCTTATCAGAGGGACTACTCCCAGGATGTATCTGATTTTCAGACAATTGACTTTTTCAACTAGCCTGATTTCTATACTGGAGATACACCTTCTGTCATGCCTCAGCAGGTAGACCTAATTGTCCTCATTCATTTCACCACTGGTGGTTAGGAAACTTAATGGAGTAATTCATTCGGAATATTCAGCTTTGCATTTCCACACCTCTACAGACATCTTGCTTGGAATAAGAACATTAAGATTCTATTGCTGAGTCAGACCCCAAACTGTCAAAACCAGCAGTTTTCCCATTCCATCAGTTGCCATCAAGAAACTCACACCCACCTGGTACATCTCAAAGGTTGCTGATTAGTTTTTAAACCTTGCAATGAACTCAAATTTATTTTAATATACTGCTGAAAGCAATTTTGGTCTACAGCTTGTCAAGATATGAAATCTGACCTGCAAAGGATCAAGGGCAGTGTGGAAAAAGCAGTTCTGCACATGCATTATATTGTTAAAAGGAGGGTTAGAAAAAGTTACTGCAAAGCAATTAACTCCAGTCAAGCCTAGGACAAAGTCATTGTATCATATCATGCTTGGCAGTCGAATGTGTTTTACAAATGATAGCTATGAACAAAGCAAATAACAGGCAACTATTTAAAAATATGAGACACAAGTTGAAGTTCATACATCACCTTAGACTAAGTTAAAAAAAACCTTGCAAGTTTTCTGTTCAGATGTATCACAAGAATCATTCTCCTTACATCTTATCGGGTGGGAAGGAAGAAAGAAATGAGGTGTCAGAAATACAATGAACAAATGGAATGTCCTTGCTTATGTTGGTTCTGGCCATGCTTCTTGCTTTCCAATTTTCATTCTAATTAGAAGGCATGCCTTGCTTAGTTAATTTAGCTCCTTAATGGGGCAAACAGAAAGAGCCTCCTCAAAGATTGTGGCACACCAGTAATGGCAACCTTGTGTTGCCGACTAGTCATTCTCACACTGGATCAGGCAAAAGGAACTGCAGAATGAATTCACCATGGAAAAAGATGAAACTACCTTGATTTTCATGGGTTGAGCTTAGTTGGGACTCTAGTTGGCTCTAGTTTTCTGCTCCCTACAGAATAACCCTTCGGGAATGTGGCACCAGACAGAAGAAAAAGGATTCCCATCATTGTGTTAAACATACTCATTTTTTTTAAAAAAAATTCCATAACAATTATGTTACTCTTGCAGTATGGTACACTCTAAGACAGGGGTTCGCAACCTATGGCCGATGGGCCAGCTCCAGCCCTTGCACCATTCCATGTGGCCTGTGATGATGACCCTGGAAGCAGAAGCATATAAGAAAGCCATAAACATGCCAGCATATGAACAAACAACACCCCCCCCCCCAGTTTATGGCAGCGTTTGTGGCAGGGGAAAACCATGTGTCCAGCCTGCTCAGCTGTCTGAGAGGAAGTTGTCCAGCCAGTGGCGTGGTAAGGTTGAGAACCCCTGCTCTAAGAAAAAAGCAAGACTTCTTTGGTGTTTGCAGAAGTGCTGGGTGCCTCTGGGTGATTGCATTCAAAGCATATTCTCCCATAACCCCTATTAGAGCTATCTATATATGACCTAGCTAGACAAGAAGATGAGAAAGCAAACCCAGTGCTATGGATGGGAAATATTAAAATGCAAATAAACAGAACCCCATTTGGATCTGCCAATGCTGTTTGTATCAAATCAGAAGGCTCTCAAGCAGTTTTTCTGTACACCAATGTGATAGGTCACTGTTTCTAATCTCAGGGTCATGTTCAAGTTCTTCTCTTTGTAATTGCTTAGGTTGACATCTCTCTTGACCTTTATTTACTTTGTCCTTTCTGATTAAAGTAGGGTGGTGGTGAGGAGGTCACACAAGGGGAGGGGAGTTATCAGAAAATGTAATGAGGATTAAAGAAAGAGGATGTGGACACCTCCAGACTTTGAGGGACATATCAACATAATGTGCTGCAGGTTAGTATTTTAACCCCTTTGTTGCACAAATATTTCTTCATGTGTTCTCTGCACCCAAGAAAGCTCCTCTCTCTCATTTTAAACAGCATTGACTTAGTTCTGTTGCAAATAATATGTTCATTCCCATGCTTCTTGTGTAGGTGACATTTGTATTGACATATGAATTATTGTGAAACAGTTGTTTTCCCAATCAAAAATGGTTAGTGATAAATTAATTACAATAGTGCTCACTGGCTAACCAGGTCTTTTGTATATAAAACAAAACTATGAACAAAAAAAGGATGACCAAATACTCAAAAACAATTCAGCAAGAACTAAATAAAATCAACTTGTCATTTAATTGAAATGGCAATAAATGTGTGTTGTTTGATTAAAATATAGCTCACCCACATATTTAATTTGGCCATTTTAGCATGCCTGTAGGGGTACACAGAAAGAGGCTCCTCGAAGACTGTGATATTCTTGAATCACAATTGAGCGTTCCCTGGTAATGGCAACCTTGTGTTGCTGGCTAACCTTTCTCATGCTAGGCCATGCAAAAGGAATTACAGAATGAACTCACCAAACAGTGCTTTCATTTTAGCAGTTTCATGTCTGGCCTAGATAGGGAAGAAGAAAAAGAAGCATGCCTGTATATTATAAAAATGTTTGCCCCAATCAGTATAAATAAAATGTTGTGGCCAAAATCCATTTTTCATTTTATGCCAGTGGGATGCGAACAGTGCACCTCCGGATGTTAAATTACTACAAGTTATGAAGTCAGCATGGACATTATTTGCTGTATGGTTGTCATTAGCTGTTACTCGTGTCTGAGTATACATTTTCCCTGAAAATGTTTTCAGGAAAAATGCCATTGGCATGTATTTGTTTAAGGTGGATCCCAGCTTGCCATGAAGTGACCCACACACTATGATCATGAAGCCATCTTGTGCGGCACATATGAAATGAGACATGCAGGATTTGACAAGAGAACTGCAATGGAATGCTACAGCCTTGAGGATATTGACAAGGTGCAATTTCATAGCTTGCAGCAGCAGCAGCAGCAGCAGCAGCATGCCATCAAGTCAATTCTGGGGTTTTCTGTGTAGACAATATTCAGAAGTGGTTTTATATGCACAGAAATAGCTGAGAATGCATGTGACTGACCAATCATTTCCATTAACGAGCTCTCACATGTTGATGTTGTTGTTGTTGTTGCTGCTGCTGTTTTGTTTTTGTTTTTGTTACTGTCGGACTTTCTGTGGGACTTCTCATATGAGTGCTGTGGGATTTAGCAAACAAGGTTTTTTGTTTTTGTTTTTTGTAATGCTTTGATACTGTGATATTGATACTTTTTGATACTGTGATTTGTGATGATTTGTGATGATGATATGTTGAAATGTTGTAATATGATAATGTTGAACCTTGTAATTTGTAACTGTATATTTTGTATCTTTGATAGCTTTGTTCCGACCCTTTGCAACCCCATGGACCACTGTCCGCCAGGCACTTCTGTCCTCCACCATCCTCCTCAACTCGCTCAGCTCTGTGCCCATTGTGTCTACAATACCATCCAGCCATCTCATTTTTGGCCGCCCCCTTCTTCTTTTGCCCTCCACCCTTCCCAGCATCAAGGCTTTCTCAAGCGAATCCTCTCTTCTCATTTGTCAGGGATTCCCCTAGCGATATGTGTGGCTCGACAGCAAAGTAGCACTTTTAAGCTCTTATGCAGCAAAAGCCTTAGTGCAATAACACACACACATATGCCTTCAGTGGAAAGGTGCGCTTTACTTACAGTGAGGGGAAGACAGACATACACAGGACTATATACAGCAGTCTCTCTCACTCCAAGCCCCACAGTAGGTAGACAGCTTGGATTCCTCTGTTGGCTCCAATCCCAGGAGCATGCAAAGAGTACTGGTATTCTTGAGCAGTTCTTCTCAGTTGAAGAAGCTCTCAACAACAGCAGACCCTCATTCAGCAGTCTCTGTCTGTAGACACTCTCTCAGTAGCTCAGTCCTTCTCTTCAGTATGACAACTTCCTCAGAATGATAACCTCCTCCATAAACCCTTCCCAGAGGGCCACAGTTATACCCCAGTGTTGCTGGGCAGATTCTCTAATCAGCCACAGCTGGGCTGTTGAGCATGTGGACAAGGCATGCACAGCCTGGCAATCAGTTTGAGGTTCTATTATGTACACCTGTGTTCAAAACACATGGAGGGCCTTAAAGTTGTACTATTCCACTGGGCAGCAATCTTTGTACAATACCCCCAAATGAAAAATGACCTAACAATGTCCAAAGTACTTTAGCTTCATCTATACTATTTGACCTTCTAAGGAGCAGTCAGGGTTGATTTCTTCTAAGATTGACCTATTTGTTTTCCTCGCTGTTCAGGGGACTCTCAAAACTCTCCTCCAACACCACATCTCAAAGGTATCTATTCTTCTGCGCTCAGCTTACCTAATGGTCCAGCTCTCACAGCCATACATTGCCACAGGGAACACCATTGATTTGACTATATGAATTTTTGTTTGCAATGTGATGTCTCTACTTTTCACTATGCTCCCCAGGTTTCTCATCGCTTGCCTCCCAAGGATCAGTCGCCTTTTTATTTCATGGCTGCAGTCACCATCTGCAGTGAGCTTTGATCCTAGGAAAGTAAAATCTGTCACTGCTTCTACTTCTTCCCCATCTATTATACAAGAAGTATAATAATAATAATAATAATAATAATAATAATAATAATAATAATAATAATAATAATAATAATAATAATAATAATAATAATAATAATAATTATTATTATTATTATTATTCAGAAGTTATTAGGGTTGAAAGGACTTTTCCACTCAGGGGACGCCCAAATGAGGCTCCTTTCATGTCGCCAAGAACTGGGAAAGTGATGCAGTCTGTCATGCAGTATCCGGGTCCCAAACTGTTGACTTGCCAGCCTTCCAGCTAATACAGCAAGCTTCTTAACCACTGAGCCACAGCAGCCACTTGCTGCAATTACTCTCCAATAGCTATGACCTTTCTATTATGCATGCAGCAGAAGTGTAGCGTGCCTTGCCGGGGCCCCGTATAAAAATTTGTTTGGGGGCCCTTAGGAAGGGTAAAGATTTGTTTTGCTTATGCACGTTGGGGGCCCCCGTGGCCCGGGGGCCCCGTATAATTGATACGGCAGATACGGCGGTAGCTACACCCCTGGCATGCAGGCTTAAGTAACAGGATTTCTAGTTTACTATACAGTTAAACCTCGCATAAAGAGCACCTTGCTTAAAGAGTAATTCGCTTAAAGAGCAGAATTTTCTCTGGACGTCAAAAATTCATTTAACAAATAAATTGGGGTTTACAATCCTCTCCCCCACCAGAAGTCGTAATTGGTCACTTACAATGGTGTTTCGCTTAAAGAGCAAACTCGCTTAAAGAGCAATCCTGTGGAACACATTATGCTCTTTATGCAAGGTACAACTGTATTAGCAATAACCAAAATATAAATAAGGACAATATAGTATAGCATTGCTAAGACTAGATCCAGGAATAAGAGGCTTATAAAAGAACCAGTTCTTCTATTTTTTAGCATCCAACATAGCAATATCTATCCACCCAGCACTGGTCATTATAACTCCTCTTCACTTCTATGCATTGAAGAATATCTAGTCTGTTTTTAGTTAACACCAGATAGAAAAGCACATTAAGCAACGGGACTGTGGTTTCATGTCTGTCTCCTGTGGTTTGATTAGTCACTTTTTAATGTAATCTCCTTAGAAGTGTGATTATACTGAGTAGGTCTATGTACCACAGTCTGTTTGGGCTGGACTCCAGATTGGTCTGTAGTAATTCAGACCCCACCTGACTCAAACTGTGATTCAAATTTGGATCATATCAGGTGAGAAACAAAACAAAACAAAAGTAAAAGCAAACAAACAAAAAGATAAAAAGATTATGGCACCTGAAAGACGGATTGCTATCTTTTATTGTGAGCTTTTGTGGCTCAAGTCCACTTCCTTAAACCATGTTTACGAAATCTCCTTTTAAAATATAGCAGTTAGTCTTTAAGCTACCATAAATTTTAAATCATTTTTTATTTTTACATTTGTTTGTGGTGGCTTAGTAGTTAGGATGCTGAACTTGAAATGTGGAAGGTCAGCAGTTCGAGACCAGAGTGTTGCATGACGGAGTGAGCTCCCATCTCTTCCAAGCTCCTGCCAACCTAGCAGTTCAAAAGCAAGAAATTGCAAGTCGATAAATAGGGACCACTTTGGCAGGAAAATAAACAGTGTTCTGTGCATTCTGGTGTCGAGGCATGTCTCCACATATCCATGGAAACATTTGCAGATGCAGACAGCACCGGCTCTTTGGCTATAAACCAAGATGAGCACTGAACCCTAGTCAGATATGACTGGCTTTTGAGCAAGGGCAACATTTACCTTTACCTATTTTATTGCCACCTTAGGGATCCTGCTTTTCTCCATATTAAAAATATTGCCTGCTATTTGGAGTATTCTTTGTGAAATAATGGTATGTAATTTGTATGAGCCACTTCTTCAAAGCACCTTCTTATTGGTAATATGATCAAAATAGTGAAAAATTTAAAATTCAGCAGAGACACCTGTGCTGGAAGATGTGAAGTAACTTATTAATACTTCCTGATGACTTCCAAATCTTGCAGGCATAGATGGCTTTTGGAATCACAATGGAGGTGAACAAATAAGGTTTAATTTTCAGTGATAGAGATGATGAGGATGAGATTTTAGGCTTAGATCAGGCATAGATCAGGGTAGTGCAATTTAGGATTTTCGATTTGGCTGAAGCTGATGAACAGCCCAAATACAAAGAAAACATGTGAATGGCACCTGTTAATAAAGTACAGTCAAACCTTGCATAAAGAGCGCTTTGCTTAAAGAGTAACTCGCTTAAAGAGCAACATTTTCTCTGAATGTTCTCTTCGCTTAACAAATAAAAACAACCAAAAACTCGCTTAACAAATAAATCGGGGTTCGCAATCCCCCCCACAATTGGTCATTTACAATGGTGTTTCGCTTAAAGAGCAAACTCGCTTAAAGAGCAATCCTGTGGAACGCATTATGCTCTTTAAGAGAGGTACAACTGTACTAATTATCACTGCCCTGACTTTTCACACTTCATTATTTTCTGTTTTAGCTTTTAATATCCTTCTCCCCTCCTGTGCATATATTCCAGTAACTCAAGAGAATGCTTCATGCATTTGGTGAAGAGGACTGCAGCCCACCCACTAGCATGTGCTGTAGCAAACCTTGCAAGGTTAAATACAATTGCTAGTCCTAATAAAAGTCCCAGTTGAATCAGCAAATAGGTAAGTGAAGTAATTCAATGGGTATTCTCCAGTGGTGGGATGTCAACATTTTTACTACTCCACCGTGATGTCATCACAGTATGGGTGGAGCTAACATCATGATATCATGGGCGGAGCCAACATCATGACATCACGATGTTGTGGGTGGGGCCAAAGGAATAATAATAATAATAATAATAATAATAATAATAATAATAATAATAATAATAATAATAATAATAATAATAATAATAATAATAATAATAATAATAATAATAATAATAATAAACCAAAATAAAAATAAGCACACACACACACACACACCTCAACCCAAAACCCACAACACAAACCCATAAATTAACTAAATAAATAAATAAATAAGATAAAAAATACATTAAAATACACCCACCCACCCACCCCAAACACAAATGAACCAGAGCTTTTAAACCAGAGCTTAAAGCTTATTCTGGCTAATCTTTCTCACACTAGGTCAGATTGAAGAACCTACAGAATGAATTCACCACAATATGGCTTCATTTTGGCACTTTTCAACTTTTCAACACCTAAAGAAGTTAGGTACTATTTCTTTGCCTAACCAGTTCTCTAGGATAATATGCTTTAATGTAAATGTAAAACAGCTGTACCTCCTTAAGGGTTCTCCAATTGGAGCAGCAATTGGAACAGCACAGATGTAGCTTATTGATGAGGTAACTCCAAGACTTTGCTTAAAACCCCCAAGCTAGTCCGCCAGGCCTGCCGTCTGCCAGGCCTTTTTAGGAACTTGTGGTAGTACATCAATATAGGTAAAGGTATTAAATACACGTTAAAATACACAGAGACACACCACATCCAAAGGTGAGTCACTTACCCTGGGGAGCAGGCTATAGGGAGCTTCAGGCTAGCAGCTTCTCTTCCTCCTCCCCACTTGGGAGGACAGCAAGGAGGCCGTGCGTATGCGCCAAGCACTGTAGGCGTGCATGCACACCAAATGGGGGAACCAGTGAAAAGGTAAGCACCAAAGGTGGTTCCCCCAAAAAGCTGCTACCGGTTCTCCGGGACACTGGGAAAAGTTACTACTGGTTCTGGTGAACTGGTACCAACCTGTTACATCTCATCACTGGTATCCTCTACTTGGGACTATAACTGAATTTCTGCCTAGTTGTGAGGTTGCCACAAGACTTCAGTGTGTTCTAGAAACTTTCATTCTTGTTGATTTCATTCCCCCATCCCACTCAAGTAATTACTGTTTTTTGTCAAAGACATAATAATTTCTCTTGCCATTCTTTAACATTTGCATATTTTAGTATATTTTTGTGAGATCTCAGTATTTTTATTTTTCAGTAATTTTAGCAGTAATTCATGGGTTCTCACTGTGTAGATATCTCTGCATTTAAACTCCAAAACATTAAGAAATCTGGTCTGTTCCTGCATTGCTGGAAGTGTCAATAATCACAGCAGCCTTTCACCACATTACAAGATATATCATGTTTTAATTGTGCCTTATTTTGGTGAACTGACATCAGATATAAGAGACTGGAGATAAGATTAAGGAAGCAACATTGCTTCCCTTCCTAGAATCCACAGATCCAGCCACAATGACCCATGGCTTAATCATATTCTTTGTAAATTGCAGCATGAGAATTGTCACTCAATAAAGTATTCTCTCTCCCCCCTTGGTTTCTGATCAGAAATGCCATATTAAGGAATATGTAGAAAAGAACTGAACAGGAAAGCTTAATCCTTAACTAACCAACCAGCCAACCAATTTTTATTATGGTCCAAGACCAGCATAGCACAACAAAAAGAACAGAAGTTAAAATGAGAATACAGTCCAACCTCGAATAAAGAGTGCCTCACTTAAAGAGTAACTCACTTAAAGAGCAGAATTTGCTCTGAATGTTCGCTTATTTAACAAATAAAACCAATCAAAAACTCACTTAACAAATAAATCTGGGTTCACAATCCCACCCCACCAGAAGTCAGAATTGGTCACTTATAATGGTGTTTCGCTTAAAGAGCAAACTTGCTTAAAGAGCAATCCCGTGGAACGCATTATGCTCTTTAAGTGAGGTACCACTGTATTTAAACTATATCAAGAGACAGAAGTTAAAATGAGGGTACTTAAAATATATTTTAAAAAGGAGCATTTTTGTTCAGATTTAAGGAGTAGTAACATTATTATTTTAGATTAACAGTGTTGCAACTATTACTAAGCCTATGATGTAGTGCTAGTCATTTATTTAGCAGAAGGACCTGCCAGGATTGTTTTTCTGATCTTACACACTGCAGTGCGGAAACTGGCAGTGTTGTGGGTGAAGGTGGGTTTTTCATCAGATAACAGCTAGTGGGTGTATGTGATGTTTGGCCGGCCAAGATACCGAAGGAGCTGCGGAGATATGAACTTGTTCCGGATGTCTCTATAAAAAGGGCAAATGTAGAGAATGTGCTCTATGGTTTCAATGTGTGGCAGGGGAGACACCATGATCCTCAATAGTAGTTTTCCATCTCATTACTAAGACAGGGAACAGAATGCTGGAGAGCCCACAGTTTCATACATCTGTCACCTCTGTCTCATGTAGAATATAAACTTTGTTGTCCTGGCAGTCTGATTGCATGAGGTATAGGCATTCTATCTTATTCAACTTTTTGCTTGAACCCCAAGAGTTACAATAGTTGCCTAACACAGAACTGTACTATGAATGAGTAGAATTGTTTTGCTGGATCACAAATCCCAGAATCCTCTCCAATAACCAGTTTGGTTGAAGGCCTCTCTAGTAGTTTTACTCAGAGAAATTAAATTAGCCAAGGTCTGCTCAAATAATTTTTGAATGGCAAACACACTGCAACAATGGCTAGAAAGATTACTATTTTTGTGATGCTCATAGCATATCTAGGACTGGAATTTAATGCGAGATGGAGTTATTGAAGTCAGGGGTGTGTGTGTGTGTGTGTGACAGCTGGGCAAAAAAAAAAAACAAACCTAAAAAAAACACCCAACCATTGGGCCTTGTTTGATTTACAAAACAACTAACCAGAGAGAGCCATGTAAAATAACTATAAATGGATCTGATTAAATAAATTTGGTTTATAAGGACTGTCTATAATCCTCCAACAAACATTGCATATTCCTTCAGGTCCTCTCATAATAAAGATGTTTTAGTAACATAACAATCCTTGGACGCAGGAAATGAAATAGCCAGTGTTGCGTATCTCCCCTTTTGGCTTTCTCAGGCCAAGGTTCTATTGTAATATGCATTACAGAAGAAGAAAATCTTCCATGGTATTCATATTCTTCCAGCAAAATAAACCCTATCAAAACAGAGTCATGTCATTCCAATCCATATGCCTGACAGAGGGTGGCTAAATAAACATTACAGCTTTCCTGTGGTGTTTCCGTCTCTCTTCCTCTGTAAACCTATCAGATGGTCTGCAAGACAGGTGCATTGGCAGTGTGCCACTCTGCCCAGAGGGTCAGACTGGAATACTCTCCAGTTGATACAGCTTTCCAGTTGGCTTTGAAAACCAGAAAATGCAGAGGCTAGTGGGCTGAAGGATTACCTTTTCTTCCTAATAACTTACTATCATACATGAAAGAGCTGTGTGGTAGAGATGGTAGTGTAGATTTGGGCAGCAATTGAGTGTACTGCCATTATATAACAGAAAGGCAGTGTAAGAAGAAACACTCTTATTGGTTGAGCTTCTTCGACTTTTAAGAATCACAGGGGCACACAGAAAAGTATTGGTAGAAAAATGTCTAGAAAATGCAAAAGAAGATTCTGTGAAAGTATAATGTCGAAAGAGAAATTGATGGACAGAGTGGCTAATAGTAATAAGAGAAGGTAATAATAATTTCGTACCAGACATTTTTCTGGGTTGAAAGGATTTTTGTGGAAGAAACTGTGATAAAATGAGGCTCCAAGTTCTTCACATATCCATAATGGAGTTTAGTAGGTTTTTAGTCTATAGTAGAAATGTGGCTTCTCTTGCTAGCCAAAAGGGTCATTTGGTTGTTTTCACACTTTGGGGCCCAGGAAGGGAAGAGATGAGAGGCGCCCATTGTAAACAAGACAACCAGAGTTGTTTACCCCAAATCTGTTATTTGATTGGATGTCTGCTAGTTATCTCACACCTGGAAAGAGGGAGTGGCAAGCAGAAAGCAGGGAAGCAGTTAAGCTGTTGAAAGAACAGAGAGAGAGAGAGAGATTTTGATTCTCAAGCAGAGAAAATGTAGAACTTTTAAGGGGGGAGGAAATGGGCTAATGCTGAAAGCCTTTCTTCCTGCAGATTCGCCATGAGCACATGGCTAGAACAAAGAGAGAGTTCTAAAATGGTTGTCAACTAGGAAACATCGAAAATACAGAGATGGGCTTTCCAACTAGGCCTATCTCGGGAAATCTTAATTATGGTAACTTAGAATAGCTAGACAGATTCCTTTTTATTTCAGGGGAATACTTGTCTGAAACATCCTTTCTCTAAAACAAATTAAAGTTAGAAAATAATTTTTATGCTGAGATCTGTAACCTGATTCATCAGAACCATGCTACCAATTTAAATAAAAATATTTTCTTCAATCAACGCGTGTTCATTGAAGATGGGTTAAAAGACAGTAAGTCCCTCTTTGTTTGCCTCTTGAAAACGCTACCAAACCCTCTCATAGTAAATTGGGCTTGTCTCTGTAAAGAGAGAGAGCCAGGTGTTTGGATCAGCCTGGATTGGCTGGAGATGGAATGGTGAACATATTTTTTCTTGCGTGAGCTTGGGAGAGTTCTAGAGGGGATTTTTGTTGAATAATCCGCCTTGGATTGAACGCTGAGAGGTCCTAAGCGAGTGAGGGAGTGTTCCCCTCAGTGTTATAGCACAAGTAGTTTAATTGCTTCTAACAAGATGGATCCAAAGCTTGAAATAGAACTTGTTTGGATATGAAACTCTGGATAGGTTCCTGATCAAAAATGGCAAAAGCACTGAGACAGTAAGAAAATAGTACTAAGCTTTGGTTGTGAGGAAAGTAGTCTTAGAATGTCAGCTTGATTTGCAGTTACTTATAAGTAAGTCCTGTGACTCTTAGCTGAAAATCAAACTCTACCTGAGCAAAGTTAATAGAATGGGTAATTTATTTGGCATAGTAATAAGAAGTTCCTTTCAAGTAAACACAGCCTTTATGCCTTATTTAGTTTTTTTTGGTCCAAAACCTTCTTTCTGACAGGAAATGAGAATAAACAAGGAGTAAGAGGGTGGTGCGCTGGAATGAAAGAGAATGAAAGAAAACAAAATAACAAAAGAGAACACACACACACTCGGTGTGCACACGCGTACACACACACACACCTCTCTTCTTACACAAATCCAATGCCCTTTGCATGCAACTGATTATAGAATAATCTTTAGTTTCATTATAAATAAAAAGTATTAAAAAATAGTTGAGGTTGATCCAGACTGTGTATTACACTTTGCACTTGCTGAAATAAATGTTTTCTTTAAAAGTGATCTAAGCAATGATTAAGAAGAGCCTATGCAGACAAATTTGAAGCCTATGCAGACAAATTTGAAGCCCTGCTCCCAGCACAGGTTTTATGTGTGCCCAGTGGTTTCTGCTTTTGTCCTTCTTGTCATGCACTATCAAATTTATAATTTTTATTGTACTGTTGCTGTTTTGACTGTAAGCCGTCCTGAGTCACCTTGGTGAGTGGGCGGCAATATAAATCTGAATAAATAAATAAATAAATAAATAAATCACCTCCAAGAAATGGCAGTGCTATGAATGAGAGAGTTCCACAATCTTCTGTTCTAAACTGCCTTGCCCATCTCTTTTAAACTCAAGATTGTGGGTTCCTTTATAGAAGCAATCAATCTCATATTTGGTCTCCCTCTTTTCTTGTTGTCTTCAAAAATTTCCAAGATTTACTGTCTTTTCTAGTGATTCTTGTTTTTCCATATGATGTGCTCAAAGTATGACATCATCAATTTCATCATTTTAGCATCCAGAGACCATTCAGGTTTGATTTGATCTACAGTTTGTCTTTCTTTTTTCTTTTTATTAAATTTTTATAGGTATTTAAACAATATAAACATACAATAATAAAGTTAAAAATAAAGAAAATACAGTAATAAAGAGTTATACAGAAATTACAGAAATAAGAAAATTGAGAAAAAGAGAAAAGAAAAAAAAGAAAAGAAAAGAATAAATCATAAAATTAGAACATATTTTCTTCCCTTATCTCAATATGAGTACATTACATTAAAGATATATAAGCAACAACTACAGTAATAAAAGAAAATACCCGAACTCAACTCATCCCATATAAAAGTTGCTTAAATCACACTTGATACCGTTTTTCAACTCATTCTCTAATACATTTAATTTTCTACCCTATCATAAATCACACTTTATTATCACCCCTGTGATATTTACAATGTCCAGGGAATTGTACAAACTCATAATTTCCAAAAATCATTTTGTTCCGGTACAGGGATATTTCCTTTCTTCTTAACAGTCACATATTCCACGAAAGGTTTCCAGATTCTCCAAAAATGGTTAATTTTAGCTCTACCTTTTTTTATTTTTAGCTCGCAGGTAAGTTTATCATTAAGTGCCAGCTCCCACATTTCTTTATACCAATCTTGTATTTTTATCTGAACATCATTTTTCCAATTTCTCGCAATACAAAGTCTGGCCGCTGACAACATCACCGACATCAATTCTTTATTGTCATTACTCATGTTGAACTTATCAACCTCCGTTAATAAGACTGTATCCGGACCCCAGGCGAGCTGCATTTCTAGTATATTGTTTACTTCCTTTCTCACTTTCCCCCAGAAATTTTGCAAACTTTTACAAGTCCACCACATGTGTATATATGTTCCCACTTCATATTTACAACGCCAGCATTTATCGCTAATCCTGTTATCCATACGATGCAGTCCGACTGGAGTCCTGTACCACCACCAGATTAACTTATAATTATGTTCCTTCATTCTAACGGACATGGATCGCATAATCCTTTTTCTCCATTTTCTCTTCCAATTTTCCACTGAAATTGTCTCTTTTAATTCATCTTCCCACTTATTTTTTAAAACTTCCTGTATATTTCCACTTTTATTCAAAATTTTATAGATCTTACTTACTACCCCTTTAATACCCATGTCCCCTTTCCTAAGCTTAGTCAACATAATTTCGAATAAGGTCAACTCTCTATTTAGACTTTCATCTGTCAAATATTTCTTATTCCAATTGTTTATTTGGAGGATCTTGAACCAATCTAACTGCATTAGCGAAAATAACTCTCTTTTCCTTTCCCTATCCTTACATATGTTAATCCAATCTTTCAACAAGAGAACCCCCTTCTCTACTAATATATTTCTAATCCTACTATCTATTTGTATTGGAAAAGCACTCAAGTCGTCCAATTCTACAACAGGCGAGGTACCTGGGACAAGCTCCTCTTTTATTTTGTTCCATTCTTCTATCGTTATCTTTGTCAGCTTGCACCTGAGAGACATTTTTGTATTTTCCTTCATTTCACTTAAAAATATTGATTTATCGAATTTCTGGAACTCCTTTCTTTCAATTTTTTCCCATATTACATCTTCCCTATTCAATATTTTGATAACATTTCTTACATGGAATGCCCTGTAATAATCACGAATGTTAGGTATTCCTAATCCCCCCTCTTTTTGGGATACATACCATAATTTTTTAGCTATCCTAGCTCCTCGTTTACCATTACAAAACCTGTTGATTATATTCTGATACTCCTTTAATTCTTTGTCAGTAAACTTAATCGGTAATGCATCAAATAAAAAATTTAATTTGGGTAACAACATCATTTTGCATAATGCAATCCTTCCAAACCATGATAGATTTAACTTATTATACCGAATTATTTTTTGTTCTATTTCTTTCTTCTGTTTATCATAATTTAGCCCTTTAAGCTCTCCAAACTTGTTAGATATTATTATCCCCAAATATTTAATTTTATTTCCGATCTGGATTTTATATTTCTCCTTTATTTTTTTCTCTTCTTCCTTGGTCCCATTACAAAATATCATTTCAGTCTTGTCCCAGTTAACCTTCAAGCTACAGTTTGTCTTTCTGACAGACCTGTATCCACAAAATTTGAGCACTATGTTTCAAATTTATCTATTGTTTTTCTTTCAGATGTATTTACTTTCCAGGTTCTGCATCTGTACATAATGTGGATGATCTTAGCTTTAGCTTCTAATAACACATTCTTACACTTAATCATTTATAGTTCCTGCATTGCTGCCATTTTTAATCTTTTGCTTCACATTCTAAAAATGAAAGTCCTTCATCATAGGATTCCTCTTCAAAGGAATCTATCATCCTTTTATCTCTTCTATCTAGTTTTCAGTATGTTACTTCCACTTTCTTTTTATTTTATCCTGCTAAAGTATATGGTCCCCTGTTGATCTTTCATCATCCTTAAAATAGGTTTAATTTTCCCTTTAATTTATTGAGTTCTCTAAAACACATCTCTTATTTTTCTTTTTTGTTGTTCTCTTCTAAGTCTTCTGCTTCATAGTAACTGAAAAGCTGCATGCTTGGTATCTTTTTTCCTGCTGACAATATGGGCATAATATCACACAGCAATATTAGACCATTTCCAGGTGTTTTGAATTATTGATACAGAAGCACAATATCCAACATTCATAAACTGGAGATTTATTCAAGAATTGAATCTCACCTAACTTAATTTATATTAGAACATAATTAGAATGTTATCTATAACTGCCCCCTTTTCTAGCCTATTTCACACCTTTAGGTCTTGCTGACAAGTATGGCATAACAAACAGTGCAATAATGTCAGAACATTAAAAAGTGGTGACCAAGAAACTCAACATTGGCTGCCATTTTTTTTGTGTTTATACTGTTTGGATAATGGCAGCACATCATTTTGACCTTTTGTTGTTAAAATTCAAAGTACAAAGAATCACAACTTTACCTCTGCTCCTGTGCAAACACCATACACTGTTTTCCCTGTCTGGAACTTGAAACTTTCAATAATAGATTTGTCAAGGAAGAGGAAGGATACCAAGAAACAAAACTGGGAAGTAAAATAAAGGGGAAAAGGAGAAAGAATAGTGGTGGGAATTTAATTAGCTAATTTCTGTTTGTTAGTTTTGGTTGAAACTTGTTTTCTTTTCTAATAAGTATAGTTGTCTCATGTGGGAGAATTACATTTTCTCCAGAATAGATATGCTCAGATTGAAATATCCTATTGAATCAAAGCATGTAACAAGAAAATGTAATCCATCGATATTAAAAGAGGGGGCTTACATTTATCTGGGTGTTAAATAATACAAATCCAGGAGAGTCATGAATGTTTTGAAGTCAAAACGAAGGGCATTACTGCGGCTAAAGTGGATTTGTCAAAGCATTATATGCTGTACTTTAGAAATTGTTTAATATAAGGGCTAATAAGGAATATGGAGTGAGAGAAAACAAGGTTAAGTCTATCTCTTTTCAGCCTTGTTTTCTGTAAGCATATACTAGTCAAGAGTTGTGTTGTTTGGTATCTTTAAAATGAAAAAAAAAGGTAGAAAAACATTTTCTTTTTCAAGTAACTTGAGTAACCAAAATATAGGGTCAAAACAGATGTTAAGGGAATATTTATTCACTACAACTAACCAATTTTCATCCCCACAACAGGATTTTCTGAGAGTATCATATTTTTAATTTAACTCCATGTTTACCTTCAGCAATAAATCACAACAACAAAGCACATTAAATGCATATGTGGTAACATCATCAAGGTCAAGGATAGGGCCCTGCTCTTTCTTCCATCTTTCCTCACACTTTTGAAGTTAACCCACATTTTTAAAAAGTTGGAAGTATCTACAAGATTTTTTAAAAGCCATGTATGCCCCCCAAAGCTACAATGTGTATAAGGGGTAGTAGCGGAGGCAGTGGACGCAGCTCCCGGTTTGCACCGGTTCGGGCAGGGTCTGTGTTGATATGCGGGTAGCAGAGTTAGTGGGCTGTAGCCTGGCATGCACCCGCTCAGGTTTGGCCCCTTTGGAAACAGACAGATAAACAAACAGCAGGCAGTTTGGTGCAAAACCAACATAAAGCCAGTTTGCTCGGAAGTAAAGTGTAGGAGTATTTACAGTGCAGCAAACAAGGTTTCCCAATTACATTCACTGGTTCAGTCCAAGGCATTATATACAGTTCACACAGTTCAGTTCAGTTCAGTAGCTGTGAGCAAGAAACAGTCACAGAGGTTCACAGCTGTAGTTTCTCAGTCTGTAGGCTTACCTAAGTCCTTTCAGCAAAGACAGTCTGCCAGGTGAAGCCAGAAACCCCAGTCTCCAAGACAGTAGGTACAGAAGCCTCACTGCATACCTGGCAGCAGTCAGTGCAGGCTTTGAAGCAGGCAAAACAGCACCTGCACCCCATAGGCTGGTAACTGTAGGGCTGAACAGCGATGAAGCAGTCCCTCGAACACAGCTCTAGACATCAGCCTTGGAACGGCTCTTCATATGGTGTCAAAACCACTTCTAAAGACAGCGCCTGGACATCCTAACAGGGTGAAGTAAAATTGAGTGTCCACACCCCCTACCTGCCCCACCCCACCCTGCCCACAACCTCCTACCCCTCCAAGTCCGGAAGTGCCTTGTGTGAGCGCATGAGCCGATGCCAGGGGCAGCAGCCTGGTCATGGTGTGGCCGCCGCCCCTGGGGTACCACTCCCTCTGCGCAGCACACCGCCTTGGCCTCAAACTTTGCCAGCCACCCGGCGTGAACACCACCCAGCAGGCGCTGCTGCTGCTAGAAGCAGCAGCGGCGTGTGCGGCTGGGAGAAGTGGAAGAAGGAGGTCATGCTGCTCAGACCAGCCCATGCAGCACCACCACTTTGAAGAGCAGCAGCCCTTGACTGTCTGTCCACCTGGGGTGAACTCCGACCAGGGCGGCAGGCACTGCTCCTGTTGCTAGATGTGGCGCCGGCACACGGTCTGCTCCAGGCAGTGTGAGCTCCTCCTGTCCCTTCCCCCAGCTGCATCAATTGTGACCTGCAGGGGCCACTTGAGGAGGAGGAATGAAGAGCCAACATCATTGAAGGGGGACCAATTGGGACCGCTTCTTTGGGAAGGTAAACAGCGTTCATGTGTGGGGGGGAGGGGGAGAAATATAAACAGTGTTCATGTGTGTGGAGGGCATGACAATCACATTAAACAGGAAACCCACATTCTTTGGAGGCATTTGAGGACACAATTGCTTGTTGTAGGACTGTTTTTCCTCCAGTGATGAGTGAGAATGTTGGTACTTTCAGGTCCTCTACTAAAGGCTGTGCAATTCCCCTCCAGAGTGTAGTTTGAGCTATAGTCTACCTTTCAACCTGGATAGAAAGTTTTCCATTTGCTATTTTCCCCAGTGATAAATAAAATCTTGCTTGGAAATCACTGCTATGAGATATGTTTGGCAGTGGGAACCTAGGAGAGGACCAGGTTTTTCCAAGTCACAAATATTTCCTGTTGAAATAAAATAAGGGGCAATGGATGTGTCCCTATGTGTTAACCTATCTTATGTCCAGGCAGGATACCTAACTTTTCTCCTTCCCATTTTTATTCTTATAACAACTCCACAATGCAGGGTGGCCAAGTGTCAGGGTGGCTCAACTCTCTCTGAGAGAGAGAGGGAGAGGTAAAGACTTGTTTCTGAATTCTGGAAATTTAATTGTACCAGAGTACATGTTGTCCTCATCACAATGTTTCCCTGAATTTTGAAATGAAAGCAAACATATGATTTAATTCCTTAATGGCATGCAATGCTATGTTATGTTGTTATAATTTATGGTTATAAGCATCCAAAGCAAAAACAGAGGATGACTAGACACTTGGGACACTTTGAATATAATTTAGTGAGCAATTAAGAGCAGTTTAAGGTGCTCAAATAAGCTACTAACCTTGATCTTTTGTTTCTTCTTACCATTTGAAAAGCTAGTATGTCAATACTAAAATATCACTTTTATCAGTTTCCTGATAAGGAACAGTTATCTTAGACTTCCTGTATCTATTGGTGGGAGTCAGTGGAGTGAAGAATCAAAACTGGGTATTCTTCAGATACCCTTTAAAAGATTTTTGCAAGCAGTAAATTATAGCCAGCTTCAAAGGAAAGGTTTACCAGATTCAAACTAGACAACAATAAAGGAGAAGGCCAGGGCAATTCATTAATTTTGCTGAATGCTCTCCCCTGCCTTTGTACACAGCTGACAAACGTAAGGCCCAATAGTCCACTATTTTTCAGTTAGTTAAGAAAACTAAGCTACAAATGAGAAAAATACTGTCAGGTCAATTCTGACTCATAGTGACCCTTTCTAGGGCTTTGTAGGTAGAGAATACACAGAAATGGTTTATCATTCCCTTCCTCTGGAGACCACCTAGGACTGTGCAGCTTGTCCATGGTTACATAGGCTGGATCTTCTTATAGGAGGCACAATGGGGAATCAAACTCCCATCCTCTGACTATGCAGAGATGTGCACAAACCACTGAGCCATCCGGCAAATAAGCTAGTGATATGAAAAAACAAGCTAGTGATATGGAAAAAACAAAGGAATATCAGAAACAAGTCTACTTCTGTTTCATTGACTACACTAAGGCCTTTGACTGTGTGGACCACAACAAAATGTGGCAAATAATTAAAGATATGGGAATACCAGAACACCTTATATGCCTCATGAGAAATCTGTACATGAATCAAGAAGCAACAGTTAGGAATGACGGAGTGGTTTGGAATAGGAAAAGGAGTAAGACAAGGCTGCATTTTATCACCCTGCTTATTCAACTTATACACAGAGCACATAATGCGCAATGCAGGAATGGAGGAATCACAATTTGGAATCAAAATTGCTGGGAGAAACATCAGCAATTTGAGATATCCAGATGATGCCACCTTAATGGCAGAAAGTGAGGAGGAATTAAAAAAGCTGCTGATTAGGTTGAAAGAAGAAAGTGCAAAAGCTGGCTTGAGACTCAACATCAAGAAAACCAAGATCATGGCAACAGGCCCTATCAGTCCATGGAAAATAGATGGGGAAGAAGTAGAAGCAGTGACAGATTTTACTTTTTTAGGATCAAAGCTCACTGCAGATGGCGATTGCAGCCATGAAATAAAAAGCGACTGATTCTTGGAAGACAGGCTGTGAGAAACCTGTGGAACATAGTTAAAAATAGAGACATCACCTTAAAAACAAAAATTTGCATAGTCAAAGCAATAGTATTCCCGGTTGTAATATATGGTTGTGAGAGCTGGACCATTAGGAAAGCTGAGCACAGAAGAATAGTGTTGGAGGAGAGTTTTGAGAGTCCTCTGGACAGCGAGAACAAATAGGTCAATCTTAGAAGAAATTAACCCTGACTGCTCCTTAGAAGGTCAAATAGTAAAGATGAAGTTAAAGTACTTTGGACATCAAATGAGAAGAGAAGATTTGCTTGAGAAAGCCTTGATGCTGGGAAGGGTGGAGGGCAAAAGAAGAAGGGGGCGACCAAAAATGAGATGGCTGGATGGTATTATAGACACAATGGGCACAAAGCTGAGCGAGTTGAGGAGGATGGTGGAGGACAGAGGTGCCTGGTGGACAGTGGTCCATGGGGTCGCAGAGGGTCAGAATCAACTGTGCAACTGAATAACAAAATGAATAATAATAATTTGAAATAGTTGTTGGAGTTATAAATGGTATTAGAAAGGTTGATTCATTCTTTTCTCAAAAATATGAGTAATTTGATCAAAACCATCTTTTCTCTAAGGTGTATCTGTTATCCTGTTTGGGTGTCTATCTTCACATTGCTACAGTCACATATCCTGGTATCTTTATGGACTCTTGGGTTCAGCTCAGAGGGTGGGTTAATCTCAGGAAGGGACAGTGACTTTCAGAAGCAAAACACACTCGTGTGTGCAGAGGCATTGAAAAAATATACCAAAATTTTGCAAACAAACTTTCTGATTTTTTTATTTTAAAAGTCAGTGTGACAAAGTGGCAGCCATAGCAATTTATGTTATTTGCACATTTTGCTTAGTTGTGTGCAAACCCTTCTATTCCTTTTCCACCCACCACACCTTCACTATCTTCCCGTTCTCTTTTCCTGTTGAGAGCACCACCCAATATCTTGCCTGTCATGTTTCTTCATCGTCAGATGCAGGGATGAAACAAGTGGGAGTATACATCTTTACCTTGTATGCAACCTTGAGCAATTGAACAAGAGTTAGTTATTTCAGGAATAAATGACCTAAAGTCAAAGGAACAGCAAAATTTTCATTTCACGTAGAATACATTCCTAGAGTGTTTTCACTCAACAGTATTTCCCTAAACTACCAGCTTTTGTGGTCTGCTAATTTGATTCCTTGACTCATAACCATGGACCCTGAAACTTGTGACTACTGCTTAAAGACCAGGTGGCAGTCGTGGCCAGGAGAACTTTTGTGCAACTTAGTGTTATTTGCTAGTTATGCCTGCTTCTATATTGGGACTCCTTGTTCATGATCACATATGTTTTGGTCACCTCCAAACTTGATTACTGTAACACGCTCTACATGCGGCTGCCCCTGGTGACCATTCAGAGGCTGCAGCTCGTACAGAATGCAGCTGCTCGGGTAGTGATGGGTTATGGGCGTTATGCTCGTGCCTCACCACTGCTTCAGGAGCAGCACTGGTTGCCATTATGTCTCCGGGTGCAATTCATTCATTCATTCATTCATTCATTTATTCGATTTATATACCGCCCTACTCGGTACAACCGACTCAGGGCAGTTTACAGAAGACATACATATAAGACAATCAAAAGTAATATAATCAGAGGTCATACAGTATAATACAATAAATATAACAATACAGTACAGCAGTGCAATAAAACAAAACCACACTGCAAAATAAGGTTACAAAATACAAATTTCAGTTACATATACATAACATAGTCTCAGTAATACAATATAAAAATACAAGGTGCTGGTCATTACCTTTAAGGTTAATTGCACCAGTTTGCCCGAACCGGTAGCAACATTCCCGGGTGGTTCGCCGAACCAGTAGCAACCACCCAGGATTGTTTTGGTTTTTTTTTTTAGGTGTCTGGTTTGTACGCCTCACTGGGGGGGGGGATTTGGAGCAAAAATGGCTCCTGGGTACTGTGCATGCGTCAAATCTTCATTTGATGCATGCACAGTTCTATTTTTTTACTGCGCATGTGTCACATGAAAGTTTGACGCATGTTCAATTTCCGGCAGATATTTTGGCTGCCTGGAAATGAAGGGTGCAGGGAACGCCTGAAGAAGCGGCAGCGGCCTTTCTGCGCCTGGCCCTGCCATTCTGCCAGGATGCAGCAGTTTGCTGCTGCAGCGGTTTGCCGCCGCTCCACCACACCGCCACCTCTGCTGCTTCGATAAGTGAGGGGTTTGTGTTTGGGGTGGGTGGGTGTATTTTAATTTAATTTTTATTTTATTTGTTTATTTATTTAATTTATTTACTGGTTTTTTGGTTGGTTGGGTGGGTTGAGGGGTGTGTGTGTGTGTGTGTGTGTGTGTGTGTGTGTGTGTGTGTGTGTGTGTGTGTTTGTTTTAATTTATTTTATTTTTAAAAAAATTTTTACATTTTATTTTATTTTTTTGGCCCCGTCCACAATGTCATGACGTCATGACGTCGGGTCTGCCCATGACGTCATGACGTCATGACATTGGCCACACCCACGACATCCGTGACATCATGGTATTGTAGGGAAAATTTTGACATCCCATCACTGAGTACAGTACTAGAATACTGTTAACTTGTGGCTTTAGCTCTTTGAAACATAGAATGATTATATGAGCCTACTTCACTCTTTACAAAGAAATCAACACACACACTTCCTTCTAAGAAAATAAGAAAGATTGTGTTTATTAGAGAAATGCACATGTGATAGAAAATTGATCAAAAGCCTCATTAGAGGCGTAGCTACCGCCGTATCTGCCGTATCAATTATACGGGGGGCCCGGGCCACGGGGGCCCCCAACGTGCGTAAGCAAAACAAATCTTTACCCTTCCTAAGGGCCCCCAAACAAATTTTTATACGGGGCCCCACCAAGGCACGCTACTCTTCTGAGCCTCATTCTAGGAAACTAAGTTGGAGACATTTGGTGCTATGGCTACCCTTTTCATTTCCATAAAACAAAGGCAAGATGCTCCTTCCTTCTTGGAAGGACAAGAGAGAGGTGTGAGAAGGATGGACTTGAAACCAGCAGCTCTAAGATACGCAATATAATGTTGAAGGAAAATCAACAGAGGGCATTGTAGGTAGGCGAGCATAAGAGGTCCTGTCTCTCTAGTCTCTCACATATAAAGCTACACATATTTTTGAGTGTCAGCTGAGTACCATTTAATCACTTCTAACAAATGAGCATGCTGGGAATTCAATGTACTGTATATACTCGAGTATAAGTCTAGTTTTTTAGCCCCCCCCCAATGAGATCCAAAAAGGGGACTCAAGTTATACTTGCGTCAATGATCCTGAGGGTCCCAAAACCATGGTGGTGCAAATTCAAACATACAGTAAAAAAAAAAAAAGCACTAACACTACCGTAAAAACTCAAAAACATACCCACACAAATGTCTAAATTAATTAATTTTACTGTATTTTCATGTATTTTAATTATTGAAACTCACTAGCAGCTGCTGCATTTTCCACTTACACTCGGGTCAATCTATTTCCCTAGTTTTAGAGGTCCAAATTAGGTACATTACCTCGACTTATATTTGGGATGACTTATAGTCGAGTATATACGGTATTCTTCTGTAGTTGCAATGGAAGGCACAAATTAACAATTAGCAATTACACTTGTACACCACCTTATAGCATTTGGTTTACAGGTAATTAGCATTTGCCCTGAACATGCTGGGTACTCATTTTACCAACCTTAGAAAGATGGAAGGCTGAGTCAACCTTGATCCCCATCAGGAACATACTCACAACCTTTTTTCTGTAGTACAGCAGTTTATCCACTGCAACACCAGGGTTCATCATTTAGTCTGAAAAATATAGGAAGCTTGTGCAACAGTGCTTCTTCCTAGTTCTTCCTAGTACTTTGTGCTATTGTTGTACCATGTAATAGTTCTAGAGTGTTCAGTGCCACAGGGTTTGTTTGTTTTATCAGCAGCTGTTCAACTGGTGTCTCTGCATATTTTTTTGATATGCATTCAAATGTACGCATGAGGGGTGGATTGCCAGAAGGGAGGAAAAAATATGCTATTTTCATGAAGATTACATTTAGTAGGGCTGATGTGTCCTCCTCCATTTATTTAATTAATACTAGTTGATCCAAACCCAAATTATGACTTCCCACATATACGACAAATCTAATGAACTGTGAAAGGGAAGCCATTCAGATGGTCACCAATAACCAATGCTTAGTTAATCTGTTAAATAAACCAGAGCTCACAATGTGTCCCTTTGAAGTCATAAATAATGTATATTTTTCTTTTGACTTTTAATAAGCCAGCAGAGTTCATCTCACAGTCTCCAAACACATATATTTTATTATGGGCCTCTGCAGTTTACTTTAATTAGTGTGTCTGAGTGCTTTGGGAGACTTAGCCCTACTGAAAACAAACAGAGTCTTACCATCTATAAAACATTAGCTCCCTTTGGTTTATCCTGATACAGCCGAGCCTCAGTGAGAAACACATGGTGTAAGTAAACACTCATAATTGCATTAGAATTCCCTGGAGTATTGGTAATTCAAGCTCAGCTTCATGATATTGTTAAAGCAGTTAGAACAGGTTTACCAATCAGAGCATCTTTGGGGATTTGGTGAAATCCCACTTGGAGAGAACTTTAAATGACAAATCTAACAGATACAGTGAATGACAGACCAAAACTCAGATGGAGGCACAGTGTTGAAATCAAAGCTTATCTGGTGAAATCGAATAGGTTTCTGAAAACTGTATTATTGTTGCCTGTTCATCACTATTTGAATGTGGTGGATAATGGAGCTGTCCTGTCTAACAGAATGAAAACCAGGCCACCACACAACTATCTAGTTCATTTTTTAAATATATTTTTTTCTTGACAATGAGAGATTGTGGACTTCAAAAGGAACCTTTTTCTTTCGTGCCCTGATCAGACCCTGGACTGCCAAAATGAAGCCACTTTCTTCATTTTGTCGTTGCCCAAATGCAAGTCCTCATCGGTGCATAATCTCTGGTAGCAATTGGCAGAGCAGCAAATGGGCCAGACCATTTATATATATCTCCACATTCACATTGTGCATTGTTGTCCACCATCAGTCTTCACTTGAGCATGTTGGACTTGCATTTAGGGACTCCAAGCCTCAGCCTATTCAGGGTCATCCAGGTGTTTTAGGGGAGATTGAGATGTTCAGTCATATCCACCTTTAACGATGTTCCTTTCCCAGTGAGCTCTTTCCTCTGTCTTCTAATTTGGTTTTGCTCTTGTGTACCCTCAAGAATATTTGTTCTTGCCATAAAGCTCTTCCTGGTTTTGAGCCGGTAGACTTGAGGCTCATTTCTGTTCAGAGGGTGTTGAGGGTCATTTTCTTGCTTAGTTCTTTCAGCATCTGCTGCTACTTGTCTCCTGATCAGACCAAAGGAACTGAAAAGGAACCTGAAAATTAAGTATGAAGGCAGTTTGGCAGATATAGCAAAGATATCTTGGTACATAATACTATAATGTAGTCACCTTACTGAGGCTAAGTAGAGCTCATTTTGTCTAGTGGCCATTTTAGAAGATGTGTTAGGAGGAAAGATAAAGACTAAGGCTTTTGAGGGGAAAGGTTATCACATGATGGAGATGACAACTAACACTCTGGGGTGAATATAACTTATATTCACCCCAGAGTGTTAGTTGTCATCTCCATAATGTGATAACATGGGTCAAAATGTATTTGGAGCAGGTTTTTAAAAAACAGAATGCCTAATTTAAGCCAAATATGTTTTGGCTCACCTTCAACACCAGTATCTTCATTGTTTTTTGTTTAGTCACATAGTCAAGTCCGACCCTTTGCAATTCCATGTACCATTGCATGCCAACCCCCCTATCCTCCAGCATTCTCCTCAACCCACCCAGTTCTGTGCCCGTTGCATCAACAATACCATCCAGCCATCACATTCTCTGTTGCCCCTTCTTCTTCTTCTTCATGGTGAATACTATATGCAAGAGATTTGTCTGCCTGCCCAGAGGCTCAAGGAAATGTAGCAATTTCCCAGATCTCCAACCCATGACCAGAGACCTTGCATCCTAGTGAATATATATGCTTCATGGGTTTTTTGTGTGAATATTTATTTATTTATTTAACGTATGGTGCTTGTACACATTGAATCAACATATAACATGAAGAAAAAATATATAAGCCTAGGTAGGAGGGCCAGGCCGGGGGTATCGCCATAGTGGCCAGGGAGTCCTTGGGAGTCACCAGAGCCACTGCTCCGTAAGTTCTGGGTTGTGATGCCCTGCTCCTGCGCGTGGGCTCTAAGAGTCAGCAGAAAATCCTGCTCCTGTACCTGCCTCCCTGCAGGGTAGCGGGTTCCCTACCTGAGCTCCTTGAGGCCATCACTATGCTGGTGTTGGAGTTCCCCAGACTAATGGTCTTGGGGGTCTTCAATTTGCCATCATTGGGGATTGGCTCCGACCGAGGTGGCTTGGGAGTTCATAGATTCCATGGCAGCTGTGGGTCTGACTCATTGTGTAATGTTTGGAAATTTCCTCTTTAAATTTAATAAACAAACTTCCAAGATAGTTAGCAAACCTACCAATGTGATGCCAACCTTCTTGTAGGTTAACAGTTATAAAAATGAATAAATAATGCTCTCTTGACTGTTTTGTCATAACTTGCTGATTATATATTTCAGTAAGCTTACATTAAAGTGAGAATTGTTTGAACTGTCTATTATTCCAAGTGGATAACGATGAAGAGCTCAGAACGATTATGCCAAAGTCAGTTAACAGTTAGTTAATCCTTAGTGAGGTCAAATATCTAAATGCCAGTTAAATTTACAGGATCAGTTGATACTAAATTGTTCTTTAAGCTTTAAGTTTAGGTGACTAACTTAAATCACATCCATTATTTTATATTTATTCTTCCTATTTCTGTTTTGAGCTCTGGAGAGAATGAAACACCTACAAGGGTCCCCCCTTTAAAAACCTCTGCCACCCATCACACCAAAATCCTCTAGCTTTCTCTGTCTTCACCCATTAGAATCTCACCTCCTTACCTCTTTTAATTTACTGGTTCCTAACTGGAAAAGAAGCCTGCTTTTCAAACTTTGCTCTCTTCAACGGAAGAAAGAGATGGGGTGGAGTGAGAGGCAGTGAAGACTGCAGCAGTGGGAACTTTTCATCCATCAATGCTGCTTCTCAAGTCTTTCTTCAGTGGAAAGGTCACATGATCTTTTTTCAGTTCCAGGACTAGTTAAAATTTCAATCAATTTCTAAAAAAGTGACACACAGTTTTTGTCTAAATAAAATTTAAACTGAGTTATCATTACCAAATAAACTAATTTTGGTAGCTCATTCACTTTATTTCTAACAGTTTCTGTTGCTTTCTGGTAAAATTAAGCACATACCCCACTGATGTCTATAGAAGAAATTAGGTATACCTTGATCTCTTCCAGTGAAATCAATGACAACATAATATACTTAGATAAGTCTAAGATTTTGACAGTAATACTAATTGCACAGCATCAGCTTGCTTGCATCTTTTGGCAATCCTTTCCAGGTTTTCAAATTAGATGGTACCCAGAAGTGATTTACCATTCCCTTCTGTGGGTGCTCTGAGGCCAGCTACACAGAATGGTCCTTTTAAGAAGTACAGTGGAGTATTGAACTCTGCTCTAAACTCTGGCTCTGGTACCCAACTTATTGAGCTATCTGGCCAACTCTAGGATTTTTACACTTCCAAAACCAGATCAGTTGATGCTGTGTATATTGCTGAATTTGAGTCAGCTTTCACAAGCACTGCTGACAATGATCTGCCTTGTAGTTCTTGAAGACTATACTGAAAAACAATTCAAAAGAACCTTGGTGAATTGTGCTACTGTAATATAAGCAACAGACTGAATCTCAAAAATATGAATGTAAAGAACAGAAATATGTAAAATAGGGCAAGGCGAAGGGATTTGGTTGGACTCAATATCTTTGTAACTGAAGGATTATATGTGGAACTAATCACTCAGTGAAAGATATCAAACTGGAACCTGAGTAAAACCATATTCAAGTAAACATGCAGGGGAGGGCATCATACTGACTCTGTCCTCCTCTATCTCCAATTTACTCATTTAAAAAGTGATGAGTCAAACAGATTGCCTTTTATATGAATTGTGGGGGAGTTTCCCAACCTTTGTTGTTGTTTTTTACTTCAATTCCCAGAAGCCTAGTCAATTCCCCAAAGTACTGATCAGCCAATGTACTGACTTAGGCTTCTGGGAATTGGTGTGGTGTGTGTGCTCCACATTGGGAACCACTGGTATAAACACAAACTGGAACCCTGGCTAATTGGAATCATGAGGAGAGCTTCTGTGCATACAGGCAGCCTTTGGCTTAAGGCTCTTCACTTTCTACAAAATCAAAGCAGTGACTAGATGATGCATAAACTACATGAGATGGGTGTGTTTTCAGGTATTTTTCAATGGAAGGTTTTCAATAGATTTGTTGTTCACTGATCATTATTTAATTTTTTTGGCTTATTTTGATTTTTTCATTGTTCAATTGTTTTTAAATGTATCTTACTGTTTTGTTGCATTATTATGATGTTTTGATTAATTGTGAGCTGTTGGCGAAAGACGGCATATTAAATAAACATATAGATAGATGACAAAGGGGATCAGCCCAGCTTCCTGTCTTCCTCATATACCATGTTAATGAAAGTAGTAAACACATGAATAGGGCTACAGTTAGTTAATTCAATACCATTGGA
Organism: Furcifer pardalis; assembly: GCA_030440675.1. NCBI lineage: Eukaryota > Metazoa > Chordata > Lepidosauria > Squamata > Chamaeleonidae > Furcifer > Furcifer pardalis. Next base: position 77,393,454 of record CP126892.1, read on the forward strand.
ATTGATAAATTTAAGGGTAAATTAAGTAATCACTGACTTCAATGGGAATTAGGTTCAAGCAACTTTTGAAAGACACTCTTAAACAAAACAGACAGCAAATGATACTTCAGGGTCACTGTGGAAAAAAAGAGGCTAAATGTTCATCATGAAAAAGGAGTAAAAGCAGTACTGTGTATTGTCAACTCAATTCTGACTTGTGGTGACCCATTTCAGTGTTTTCTAGGTAACCAGCGATCAGAAGTGGTTTACCCTTCCTTTCCTTTGGGAGCCACACAGGCTGGTTGTTCTGAGATGCACAGTAGGGAATTAAACTCTGATCTTCATTTTCTTAATGTAGATAATATATATATATAAAGGTATTACAATGGAGTCTCATTTGTGTCTAAAAGTACGCTTTACTACATTTAATGAAACTTATTCCTGATTGTGTCTAGGATTGCAGTCTTCAACAGTCAACATATATCTGGGTAGCAGAATTGCTGATCAGTGTGATCATTCTTCGTGAAGAAGTGATTTGAATACAGGAGAAAAGAAAGGACCATTGTAAATTGTCGAAGAGATAACATCCAGCTTTGCGATAATAATAATTTCATATCAGAAATTATTCTGGGTTGAAAGGATTTTTGCAGAAGAAACTCCGCTCAGGAAATGCTCAAATGAGGCTCCTTTCATGTCCCCAATTGCTGGGACAGCAATTGCTGGGACAGAGACGGGTGCTCAATCTGTCATCCAGTACCCAGGTCTTGAACTGCCAATTTGCCAGCCTTCCGGCTAACAAGGCAAGCTTCTTAAACATTGAGAGTCACCAAAGCCCCTAGCTTTGAGATAAAAACATACGACTGAAGGAACAAAAAAGACTGCAGGATAAAACCAACACTCATCATAATACATGAAATTATCTTGAGCCAAATGTGTCAATCCGAAAAGATTACTAAACTAAGCTGAGACAGAAGAAAAGACAGGCCTGAGTGATGCATGTTAATATATGATATATAACAATCCCGAAAAATAATAAGCCTCTAGTGAGCCAAGCCTGGTGTTTATGTTCTCCAATAGCAGTTGATATGTGCAAGATTGTAGCTGACATGGCCCAGGTACCTTCCAGGCTTGCACAATCCTCACCTGGGCAATGCCCAAGAGACACAGTTTGAATTCCTTGGGAAAACACCCATGAGTTTCCCCTTTCCTGTTACTAGCTTGATGAGTAATGCTAGAAAATTCCTGGAAGATTTATAACCTGCTGCCTGCCACCATATGACAGCTCCTGACAGGCTAGTTTTATTATGCTATCATTGTCCTCATTCTTTGACTGTCATTCAGGAAGATTTCCTCCTACAGAATATTCCTCTTGAGGACATGTACCAATCATTACTGATTTCATTCACTTGAGTTTGGACTGTGTGTAGTGACAGCCTGCAGGCTGACATTCAGTGGTCATTATAGTTCCAAAAAATAACTTTTCCAAGAGGGTGTAGTGCATTAAAATGCTAATTACAGTAATATCTCGGATAACGCTAAGACTTGGTTCCACAAGTCTTGGTGTTATCCGATTTCTAGTGTTATCTGATGCATGTTAAAATCCTATGGGATGGATTGGATAACGTTAAAGCTCCATAGAGCTACATTGTAACCGCACAGGATTTAGCAGTTGTTATCCGATCCATCCCATAGGACCTTAACGTTATTCGATCCAATTCTCCTCCTCAGATTACTTAACGTTATGCGATTTTAGCGTTATCCGAGATAAATGTTATCCGAGGTATTACTGTACTCTGTGAGGCACTATGGGGTGGCATATAAGTGTAATTGCTATTGCTATTATATTTGCTCATCTGTTTTCAACAATAAAAGCATTTGGTCCTTGCTTTTGAAAATTGTAGTTAAAAGTCTTGGTGTATTGTTTTTATCTAGTTACAATTAACAATCAGGTTATATTAAGTCTGACATTTCATAAATCTTGTGCCCGAAAATCTTTCTGGTAAATTGTGGGCACAACATTTCGTCCCCCCACCCCATGATTGCAGTTGCTTATGTTCTGAATATTCCTGGCATCAGTTCTTGGACTGTGGGATCTAAGCATGTGTAGCACACATCCTTTTGTAGCTCTAGGAACCTTAATTTTTCTTGACTTTAAAAAATGTCTGTGAAAACAGACAACCTACTTTATGTGTTCATATAATTTAATTAGCTTCATAGTTTGTTTGTTAAGACATCATATTTACTTAGAATGCCTGCAAGAAGTTATTAATTTGCTCAAATATTAAAGGTTTGGAGTTGATGAATATGGGGACAATACTAAATAACACTTCTTATCGTCTTTTGGGTGTGGAATCTGAGCATCCTTTTTCCCATGAAGGTGATTGTAGATCACTTTGAAAATGGCTCAATTGTTTGCTCATCTCGCATTAGTGCCAAGAACCTGGGCAGTCTGATAAAAAGAACACCCAATAGTCTTAAGTGAGGTGCCTTCCAGACTTGGTGAGGAACCCAAAGTATGCTTTAATCCAATTCTCATTTTCCTGTCACAAAAGGTGCTATGGAATGATTGCCATTTGGAAAAGAAGAAGGCAAGGACAATTAAAAGCTGAACCTCTAATCCCCTTTGCCTCTGGCTTAGACTCAGCGCCAAGAGAAATATTGTCTTAACAGGTACATTTCCCCTGGAGGAGAAAACACACCCTCGACCACCTAGCAGGCAAGATGAAGAGATAATACAATGTTCGGTTATATCAGTGGCCAACAAATTGTGCATTGGCTTCTGTGGCTGACAGAAGAGCATAGAAATAATAGGTGGCAAAAAGGGAAGCTCTGTTTTCTGACTATGGGTGGGTCAGTATTATGGCAAACCCAACATTGTGCATTTTCCAGCTCCAGACGCCAAGTCACATAGTGGTACGTGAGAAAATCTGTGTATGACTCACTGACATTTGTGCAGGGAGACCTTTTGAAAGTGATTGACAAGCCCTCTGAGCAGGAAAAGCAATAATTAGACTAATTGACACTAAGAGGGCATGACTCAGCTCTTGCAAAATCACTCCATATTATGTTTTAGCTACCTGAAGAAAAAAAAGGATTTTTCCTTTTCCTTTAAAGAAGTCTTACTGATTCTGTGACAAGAGAAGAACTGCATTCCCTTAATATTTGGGAAATATAAGTTTGCTTGGTTTTTTTAAAAATTATGCTGTTCTTTTTGTTATGTATTTTGCTAAATGTGAAAACCTGCTGAATACCCTAAAGTGGCTCAAACAAATGAGACAGACTTTCATTTATAGGAGTTATCTTTGCTCTTTCTTTGGTGTCCTCATTCTCCAAAATCCATAAAAAGTGTTGTAGAATCTTAAAGATTAACACGGTTTATTAGGTACAAACTTTCATGGATTTAAGATACCTCTTTAAGATACTACAAGACTGTTGGTTTTGCTGCAAATTTTTTTAGCATGGCTCTTTCTTGGGAAAATTCATTCATCAAGCAATATGGAGGCCCATACAACCAGAAAACATTTTACCATTCACTTTTGATTTTTTTTCTTTTACGATGGTATTGTTCAGGGGTGCCCAAACTTTTCAGGCCACGAGCTGGTCATGTGGTTCAGGGGGCTGGTCACTACAACCTGTGGGCTGTATCTGGTCCCCAATGTCAATTCATCCAGCCTATGAAGCCCTCGTCATTCCTGAAAGCAGAAGTAAAATGCACCCAAATGGACACGTTTTACTTCCGCTTCTGGAAGTGATAATGGGCCATAGTTTGGGCACCCCTGGTGTAGCCAATTGCGAGTCTACTGCAAGACAAAGATATATCTCATAAAATATTTATCCCAGCCTTCCTCCAAAAAAATCTAACACAGATTATATGGAAGTTATATCCTTTTATTCTTTCAATATCTTTGTGAAGCCCAAAGACAGGTGTACCTCTTGCAATGTAGTACTCAGGCACGGAAAGGGTTACCCATGGATTAATGGGGGAAAACAACACCATGGATTAATGGACTAAATCAGATTGCTAGTCTCAACTACAGCTAATTTATTGAATCAATTATGTAAACCCTGTTGAATCAAGGAATCTGCTGCTGGATGGATAAACAATTGGAATATGGCCAACTAATTTGGTTCCATCATTATCCATGGATTTACTTCCTGTGGGGTGAGATGTGTTCGTCCATAGTAGCACAAACAACAAAAGTTACACATTTTATTTTAACTAATATGCTCAAAGAGTTCCTATTGATATGAATAGACTGCAAGTCCCTGGACAAAGTTTCATCTGTACCATTCTTGTTGTTGTTGTTCAGTCACACAGTCGATTCCAACCCTTTGCGACCCCATGGACCACTGTCCTCCAGGCACTTCTGTCCTCCACCATCCTCCTCAACTCACTCAGCTCTGTGCCCATTGTGTCTACAATACCATCTAGCCATCTCATTTTTGGTCACCCCCTTCTTCTTTTGCCCTCCACCTTTCCCAGCATCAAGGCTTTCTCAAGTGAATCTTCTCTTCTCATTTGATGTCCAAAGTACTTCATCTTCATCTTTACTATTTGACCTTCTAAGGAGCAGTCAGGATTGATTTCCTTCAGGATTGACTTATTTGTTCTCCTCGCTGTCCAGGGGACTCTCAAAACTCTCCTCCAACACCACATCTCAAAGGCGCCTATTCTTCTGCGCTCAGCTCTCACAACCATACATTACAACTGGGAATTCTTTATGTAAATAAGAAGGAAAGGGATTTTTTCAGAACAACTGTGAATCTTGAAAGAACAACAGAGAATGCCAGAGCAATGATGTGGAAAGAAAGAACTATCTCATCTAAAAATGGAAGGCACTTAAAAAGCTATGAAGTTGTCAGGACCAACACAAACCTAGAAAACTGGTGTTTTTGCACTGACACAGTCCTTTGTGAGTGCAGAGAAGAATCCATTCCAGTGTACTCTATGCTCCTCAACATGTACCATGGAAGACTTGATGCTAGGTGCCTGAAAAGTTCTGGATGTTGCTCAATATTGAGTGTCAATTATCTAATATATTTATGACAAGAACAAAGGAAAACAGATCTACTCTAGAGCAGGGGTTCTCAATCATTTTGCACCACAGGCCAGATCACTTCCCCTCAGACAGCTGAGCAGGCTGGTTACATGTTTCCCCCGTTGCAAACACTGCTGTAAACAACAGGGGCACATTTTCACATGCGTGGGTCCATTTACGGCTGTCATAAACACATCTGCTTCCACTTCCAGGGTCATTGCCAGGGACCGAATGATTTGGCGCCATGGGCTGTAGGTTGTGAACCCCTGCTCTAGAGGGCCAAAGCTAACTTTCCAAGTTTTACATCATCATTGTTTTGAGCAAAGTGACTTCCTTGAAACCAAAATAACCACCAGTTCTGAAACGTGGGATTACAATGAAGCCAGACAACATCCTTAGCATGGTAAACTGAAAGTAGGCTGGTCCCACTCTACACAAAAATAAAACAAGCCCATTTTTAAAATAAGATTTTAATCTCAAAATAGGTTCTGACAGAACACATACCTTCTAAGGATGTCTTCCGTAGAGGATTATACATGACAAACATGCAAGAGAGCAGAAATGTTTTTACAGTGTATTTAGAAGCAGTTTTTAAAATATTAACATGTAACAACAACTTTGTTGAGAACTTATTTTGCTCATGATTTAAAGGCAGTAAAAGTTTATGCAATGGCTAAAAGGTCCCCCCAACCAGGTTATATCTTATTCTATGGCCATTATTTTCACCAACAAGGAGTGGTCACTAGATGCCCTCTTAGGGCTCATATAAGATTTCTTCTTCTGTGTCTAGGCCAGATGTGAAACTGCCAAAATGAAGGTACCTTCTGATGAGTTAATTCTGCAGCTCCTTTCACCTGAACTAGTGTGAGAAAGATTAGCCGGTAACACAAGGTTGCCGTTACCAAGGTACACCCAATTGTGGTAAAAAAATATACCACAATCTTTGATGAGGCTCTTTGTGCGTACCCCATCATATAAAATTGCAGCCCTAGATGTCACTACATCCACCTTATCTCTTTCTCTCTGGATCTAATGATATATTATAGATCACATGTCACTGGAAATCCTCAAATGTTGACAGATTTATGTAATGACAAAACAGGGGTTTTACACCCTCTGTAACTTGCAAATTAGTTTGCTTTGTTTGTGATTGGACATCAGAAGATTAAACACACTAGCTTAATTTGAAGTTGAAATTCCTCAGACACCAAGGACTGCTAGAACTTATCTCTGGAACAATAATGTGATTAGCTTCTAATCTGAAAAAATAAGATCTACTTTTTTGGAAATCCATACCTAGCTTTAAAAGTTAAAAATCAGAAGAAATTAAAACCATTGTACTTAGATGGTTGTAACACATCATTTACAGATTAAACAATAATGTACAAAGCCAGACAAAAATAAATTATACAAACCTGTAGGCATCCCATTCAATTAATTTTATTAGTAACAGTATAAAAAATCAGCAAATAAGATAGCTCAAACAATAAAGAGTGCCAATATACAAGGTCTGTTTACAAAGAAAAATCTTCAAAATTCTTGCAAAGTTATGAAGATGGAGATTTTTTTTTTGGTTCAGTCACTCAGTTGAGTCCAATCCTTTGTGACCTCATGGACCACAAACCATTATTAACATTTGGTGTGAAAAAGGAGCAGATATAGGAAAAGATACATTTTTTTGAGATAAAAGTGCCTTCCATCCTTCTGAGATTGGTAAAATGAGTACAAAATGCTAATTAACTTGTGAACTGGCTAGAGAGTTCATTAATTGTTATGGGGTAATATATAAGTATAATTGTTATTGCTATAACTCCTAAAGTCTTATAACTAGCCTGAAATTCTGGCAGCTGTACTCCAGAAAAAAAATATCTTTGCCCAGTCTTGGAAAATGAACATGGACAGTTGCTGTTGTTAAGAGAGCTGCAAACCTCTACTTCCCAGCCCATTTGTATCGTGTGATGCAACTGGAGCAGGAAGGAGAAAGACAATGCATTTCTTCTACAGAGATACATGTAAGGTGGTTTGGAATGTTTATTTACCTATTTATTGTGTTGATGTATTATCAAATAGGGAGGGACCAAGCGTAGAGCCCATGCAGGAAGTCCAAACTTCAGTTCACAGGTTTCCTAGAGAGTAGCTATGAATCAGTGCTGAGCTAGTTCAAGGCAACCTTCTTTGTTCCTAGTATTTAGGGAGATTATTTGTAGCAACCTTTGCCAAAAAGATGCATACTAGGTGTCTTGGGAGCCAACACATTCTCAGCCTAACTTATGTACAAAGAGTTAAGGAACTGGGAATCTGCACATTGCCTTTTTGAACAGCCTGAGCTCTCAGGCAACAAGTGTTAAACTGAAAATGTGTGAATACCTGACAGTGTTCACACCCAACAGCAGAAAGGAAGTCTTCAAATATGGGGAAAGTGCAATAAGTCTGCCTTTCCAACCTCTGCCTTCTTCATTCAAAAGTGACATGCCTGAAAAGAACTGCCTGTTACAACCAAAAAGGCTCAGTTTGCAGTCTAGAATGCATAGAAATCAGGGTCTTGATTCAAGTGGAGAAACTCCAACAGGCTTCTGGCAGTGGTGGGCTGGCCCTTCGGGCTACCGGGGCTCATCCCCGGGCTCCCCTAGGCCCCGAGTACCATGGCGTCTTAACCTTAGGTGTCAATCCAAAGCAAAGGTGCCAAAAAAAATCAAACCAAGGGGCACCATTGGTCAGCCTGGTGGTCCTTCTCTTGCGGCCACTGGCAACTGCCCTCCTCTCAAGCCTTGGGCAGCTCTGCACAGGGGGGTGGCCATGGAGGGTAGAGTGCTGGGCCAGGCCCTTCCAGGGGTGCCAGCAGTCAGAGTCAAACTGAGATGTGATGCCTGGAGTGATCCAGCAAACAACTGGAGCTCGATGTCCTTCTGCCTGCCTTCCTCCTTCTGTGCCACCAAAGATAAGATTACGAAAAGCAGTTCCATTGACAGTGGAACTGCTGTGGTTTAGAGATTGCAATTTTGCCTTGTAAGCAGGAGGTGAGAAGAAGGATAGTGGGAACATGTATAATGTATAATTTCTGACATAATTGTTGGAAACCTGGTATAAGAGGATTTTAAATGCTATAGGAGAGCTATTGTTCTGTAATCAGAAGGGAGTTGAAATTAGAAGGTGAGTGGGAATGTATATATTTCATTAGGGTTAGACACACACATTACTCCCTGTGTAGCGCCCTTTTAGGGTAGCCAGCATGCCCTTGGCTTCTGGCTTAAGATATATTGTCTCCACATGAGGAAAGAATCAACAGAGAGAACTGGAGTAGTTTGTGATTCTGTTTGCATGTGGAGTAAGTTTACAACCCTTTGCCTATTTCCTTCTGGTAGGTGAAAACAAACCATTTCAGAAATTTTCAATGCTGTGCAAGATCTTTCCTTAGTCAAACCTGAGCATTGTACAACTTACAATTATAGACATATATAAAATATAGATTAAGTTCAAAACAAATTAAAAGGTTAAAATGATTAGATTCTTTTTACTAGAAGCAGGCTAATTCAATAAAATCATTTTAGCCATTTACTAAATCTTCTTTTGTACATGTAGTAGAGCAGGGGTGCCCAAACTTTTTGCACTGGGAGCTTGACCACATCCCGGGAGGAGCTGAGTGGGCCTGACCATGCCCCCGGAAGTGGGCATGTTTGTGCATTCACGTCCAGAACCACTTCTGGGAGTGGTGTGGTTGCATTTGCACATGCATGTTTGTGCATTCACGTCCAGAACCACTTCTGGGAGTGGTGTGGTTGCATTTGCACATGTATGGGGGCATCCCCATCCACTTCCAGGAGTGACACAGATGCATTTGCGCATGTGCGGGGGCATCTGGAACCACTCCCGGGAGTGGTACTGTATACGTATGTGCATTGAAGGACACATCCCCTGTCCACTTCTGGGAGTGGCGAGGGCACAATTGGCCTGATGAATTGGTGTTTTGGGCCATATCCAGTGGTGGGATGTCAAAAATTTTACTACCACACCGTGGGCGGAGCTGACGTAGTGGGCGGAGCCAATGTCATGATGTCATCATGTTCTGGGTGGAGCCAATGTCATGATGTCATTATGTTGTAGGCGGAGCCAACGTAAAATAATTAAAAATAAAATAAAAATACACATTAAAATACAAATTAAAATAAATACATATAAATGCATATAAATTAAAATAAATACATATACACATAATACACAAAATACATAAAATACACATAAAAACAAACTAAAAAAAACACACACAACTCAACCCACCCACCCACCGCAAACACAAACCTGTCACTTACCTTACCCTATGGTCGGGAAGTAGCAGTCAGGCAGGCAGCAGGCAAAGTGGTGGTGCAGCAGCCTGGCGGCGTGGCCCAGCCTGGCCTGGCCTGGCCTGGCCTGGCCTGGCCTGGCCTGGCCTGGCCTGGCCTGGCCTGGCCTGGCCTGGCAGTGTAGTGCAGCCTAGCCTGGCAGCGCGGCCTGCTCCTGCCTGGTGGTGTGCCTGGGAAAGGCCGCTGCTGCCGCTGCCACTCCTCCAGGCGCTGCCTGCACCCTTTCCGGGCCCAAAATGGCTGCTCGGAAGTGTGCATGCGTCAAAACTCCATTTGATGCATGCACACATCTATTTTTCAGTGCTCATGCAACAAATGGAGTTTTGATGCATGCACACTTCCGAGCAGCCATTTTGGGCTGCCCAGAAGACAGATCTGGAGGGCGGCCAAAGAGGCGACCGAACTGGTCACCCTGGGGTACCCCTCCCCTGGTGATCCTCTCAGGATGGCTGCTACCGGTTCAGCCGAACCGGTTCGAACCGGGAGCAGGCCATCACAGAGTAAGCTCCTGAGGTGGTTCCCTCCAAAAGCCGCTACCGGTTCTCTGGAACACTGGGAAAAGTTACTACCGGTTCTGGAGAACTGGTGCGAACCTGTTACATCCCATCACTGGCCATATCCAGCCAGTGGGTCATAGTTTGGGCACCACTGTAGTAGATCATAGATTGCATGCAAGTAACTGCTGCATTGGTTGAATTTTTCCAAGTTCACAGAAAACCTCTCTTGTATCTAAGCAGCCTTATTTTACTTGATTATTCTTTGATCTTCCTACTTCAATTTAAATCTATTAAGTGATTTCAAGATGGTGAAGCCAGAAGCTTTGAAGTTTATCCACCGAGCAAGGTGTGTTGTTTTCTCTCTCCATAGATTTAGCCGAGTCTCTGGTTTGATATTTAGAGTGTAGAATTGAGGGGTTTGGTGCTATATCACCTTATTACATGTATTATTTACTTTTGTTGTTCAGTCGCACAGTCGATTCTGAACCTTTGCGACCCCATGGACCACCGTCCGCCAGGCACTTCTGTCCTCCACCATCCTCCTCAACTCGCTCAGCTCTGTGCCCATTGTGTCTACAATACTATCCAACCATCTCATCTTTGGCCGCCCCCTTTTTCTTTTGCCCTTAACCTTTCCAAGCATCAAGGCTTTCTCAAGTGAATCTTCTCTTCTCATTTGATGTCCAAAGTACTTCATCTTCATCTTTACTATTTGAATTCTTCTAAGATTGACCTATTTGTTCTCCTCGCTGTCCAGGGTACTCTCAAAACTCTTCTCCAACACCACATCTCAAAGGAATCTATTCTTCTGCGCTCAGCTTTCCTAATGGTCCAGCTCTCACAACCATACATTGCCACCGGAAATACCATTGCTTTGACTATACGAATTTTTCTTTGCAATGTGATGTCTCTACTTTTCACTATGCTCCCCAGGTTTCTAGCACACTCAATATACTTCTGGAGGAGTAAGGTGGACCTGATAAGAACTAAAATACCAAACTGATGGATGATACTACATTGGGTATCCTATCTTTATAAACTGTACCGCTATACCACAGGTATGGTGACTGCAGCATTAATTAATTAGGGCTTCACAGGCTGCTGCATACACAAACCAGAACTCAGTGGTTCACAGAACAATATCAGTTCTGTTAGGGCCAGCATGACTAATGTCATACGTAGAAAATAAGCCCCACTGAATTGAATGGTGTTTCCTTCTGCCCACGTAGATATGCTTAGTCATATACAAAAACATTTCCTGTAAAAGGAATAAAAGCCAGTAAAATGTCGAAGGTGGTTTAGATCCAGATTTAGTGACGTTTAACTTAATTCCCATTGGTTTCAGTGGGACTAATTTATTCACAATGAAATCTGGATCCCACCCATTGGTGTTAAAATGTTAAAGGATCCTTGATCAGTGATGGGATGTCCCCGGTTCCAGACGGTTCCCTGGAACTGGTAGGACCAATTCTGGAGGGTTCTCCGGGAGGGGAGTCCACTTTTGGGGCGTCCGGTTCCGGACGCCTCACCGAAAGAAAGAAAATTTTTTAAAATCGGAGCTAAAATGGCTCCAATTGACTGCGCATGCGCAGAAACTCAATCTGACACATTGTGCATGCGTCAGATTGAGTTTCTGCACATGCACAGTCAATTGGAGCCATTTTAGCTCCAATTTTTTTAAAAAATTGTTTAAAGCTTTCAGGGCGGCGGCGGCGGCACCAGCCCTCTGAGAAGGGCACCTCCCCCGCGGCACGTTGAGGGCTGCCTGGGCCGTCCGCTGCCGACAAGCCCCATCCCCCGGGGACGCGCGGCGCGGTGCACCGCTGATGCCTCCTCCTCCGCCGGCCGCCGGCCTGTGGGCTGGGTGCCTGCAAGCACCGTCCGCCGCCGCCGGAGCTGCCGTTGGCTGCATTCCTGTGGCCTCCTCCTTGGGCCGGTCCCTTTTTAGCCCGGCGGCGGTGCGGCATGGGGACGGCCCAGGGAGGCTCGGCAGCCGCGGCTGGAGCCACCGCCAGAGCCACTGCTGCCCGCCGCCCCTGGCCATGGCCGGAGCCGGGCTAAAAAGGTACCGGCCCGAGGAGGAGGCCACAGGGGTGCAGGCAGTTCTGGCGGCGGCGGCGGCGGCTGTGGACACAGTCGGGGTGCCGGGTCCCAAGAAAGGTAAGCGAGGGGTAATTTATTTGTGTTTTGGGTGGGTGGTTGTTTTTATTTTATTTATTTATTTATTTATTTATTTGTGTCTGGGTGGGTGGGCTGAGAGGGAGGGGTGTGTGTCTGTATGTTTATTTTTATTTTTAATTTATTTTTATTTTTGGCCCCGCCCACAACGTCATGACGTCATGACGTCGGCTTCGGCCATGACGTCATGACGTCATGACATTGGCCACGCCCATGACGTCCGTGACGTCATGGCGTGGTAGTAGAATTTTTGTCATCCCATCACTGTTCTTGATCCACATTTTTTTGACTGTTGGAGAAAAAAAATCATAAATTATGTTTTAATAAGGGTGAGAACATTTGGACCACCAAATATTAATGAACTCCCTTCATGTCTCACTATTGGCCAAGATGGGTAAAGCTGAAAGCTTTACCAACATCTGGAGGACTACAGGTTCCCTTAGCTGTGTATTTTGTCATAATTTGGACGTGCTTTTTTTTAAAGCTGATCAAAATTTAATGTGAGAAATAATTTAAATTTGATCCAAATACTGGATCAAATTTCACATTAATTTTTAATTTATTTTTGTTTAAAAGAACACAAATTATGATACAGAGTTGGCTTTGTATTGATTCAATTAAATTTCTCTCTTGCCTCTTTATACATGAGCACATTTATAACTGATTTTGCACTGTTAGTCTTGAGAGCTTAAATATGGTCTGATATCCTCAAATCTAAGCGACAGAAAAGACATGTTCAAAAAATTCTCAATCAATAGTCATCCATTATGTGAAAGTACTCCATGGCTCTGCAGTCAGAAATCTAATTTATTGAACTATCCATCAAACTAAAAAAATATTCCTGTATGTTCAGTTCCACCACAAATGATCACTAGAGGTCACTCTAGCTATTAGAACACAATTCTTGTACTCATTAAGGTTATACAGTACAGGGATTTTTGCCAACAGACCAAGTTACTGTTGAAGTTACTTTTAGCTGGTTTAGAAGGCTTTGAGAATCAAGTAACATTTAAATGTCCTTTTTTAATATGCGAAAAAGCCACTAAATTTTCAATTATCTGTATAAATACATGATATATGTGTCTATCATGTTCTCATTAACCATACCAGGGCCACCATAAGCTGTATATGACTCAACGGTATATAATGGTGGCAGCGGGCTGCAACAACAGTGCACTGTGAAGTTAATTCCACTTATAGCAAAACTTCCCAGTGTTTCTCAGAATAGATTGCTCAGGAGTTGTGAACCATTCCTTTTGGGACCTGTTAAATTCAAAATTGTTTAGGGCCTCAACATGTCTTTCACAGGCCCTTACACATCCTACTCCAACCCGGAAATAAGTCAAGATATAGATGTAATGAACTTTTTTAAAAAAAATAAAAAAGTGATATTTTATTCATTTGCATTCACATGCTACAATACTGTATATGGAATGTTATTTTTCATAGATAGATGCACTGAACTAATGAGTCAGTAATTGCACAGATGTAGGAAAACACGATTCTTCATGTTCTGCAGAAAATGCTAAAATATCAACAATCCAACCATAGATACACTTAAAGCCCAACACATACTTTTGCAAATATGTTCATAGGGACAGGGAGAACCTGAGAACTTGATACATTAAAGTTTTGGACTACAGTTCCCAGAATCTCCTAACTAGCATGGCCACTGGGCATGTTCTTTTAGCTTCCAGAATCCACCAACTAACATCGCCATGGTTGTTATCAGGGATATGCATAATTGAGCAACAGCTATGGCTTGTGCTTCAGTTACCCATTGGTTTCCAAAGATCCTTGGCACTACTGCTATTGTTGCCATCACATAGATTTCCATTCTGCCCAGCTGGACAAAAGGGAGGAAACCAATGTGAGTGAGCAGAAAGAACAATAGTGGTTAGCATCAGCTCCCTGTGTTTCTTTTTCAATTATTTATTATAATTGGGCAGAGAGATGAGAACCAGAAATATATTTGCATGTTTGCAACTTTATTGAAATACACTCTGCAATACAGTGGAATGGGGCCATGGTGGCTTGTTGGTCAAGACACTGAGATTGATTACTGGAAGGTCAGCAGGTCAGCACTTTGAAACCCAAATACTGCATGGCAGAGTTAGCTCCCATCATCTCTCCCAGCTCTTGCCAACCCAGCAGTGCGAAAGCAAGAAATTGCAAGTAGATGAATAGGTACTACTTTGGTGGGAAAGGTAACAGTCATGCCTGCCACAAGTCCATGCAGACACAGATTGTTCTGGTTCTTTGGCTATAAATGGAGATTAGCACCAAACCCTAGCGTCGGATACCTCTGGCTTTTGAGCAAGGGCGACCATTACCTCATTCAAGTCTTGTCTACTAACTACTTACTCTGTTAAGATATTTTCCTAGATATGACCTAATTGAGAGTTAATTTTTACAACTTAGAAAATATGCCTTTGCAATATCTTGACCAACAAGAAACACTATCTAAACAGCAAACAGAAAGTCTCCAACAGAAACTATATGCTTAGGCTAAACTGGCTGGCTTAGACTGAGGTACACATCCATAGCTACACTTTGTCCTTGTGCTACTCCTCAGCAGCATGATACTCTTCAGGTATTATGCATGATTTTTACTGCCTGCCTGAAACCTAACCCCACGGAAAAAGTCTATTATTTGTCTGGCATTGCCCCAATACAAGTATGTCAAGAGGGACTAGCAAGTAATGAACAAAGCAAGCACAAAAACTAACTCACTTCATGGACACCAGCCCCCTAGATCAGTGATGGTGAACCTTTTAGAGGCAGAGTGCCCAACCTGCAACCCAAACCCCACCTATTTATCACAAAGTGTCAACACAGCAACAGGGGAGGGAGGAAGGGTTCCCATTGGGCTGCTGGGCAGGGGGTGGGGCAAACTCTGTACTGTGGTGACCACATGAGTGCCTACAGAGAGGGCTCCAAGTGCCACCTCTGGCACGTGTGCCATAGGTTCGTCACCACTGCCCTAGATGATGACTTTGTTGTTCCGTCGTTCAGTCGATTCCGATGACTAAAATTAAGGAAAAGTTTTCTGCACAACTCTCAAGCTTTAAATATTAAATCAGAAGCGGCTAGGGCTAAACCTGTGGAGAGCAAAAGCAACACACCTTGCTGAATGGATGAATGCTGAAGAGTGTCTCCTAACAGGATAAGATTCTGCTGACCATCTGAATGTTACTTAATAGATGGCTAAAGGAAGTAAAAAAGATCAAAGAATAATCAAACAAAATGGGGCACCTTTGATTCAGGACAAGTTTTCTATGAATGTGAAGAAACTGAATCAATACAGCATTTATGAGCATGCAATTTATGCCTTACCATGTCTACAAAATTGGATATACAGTAATACCTCGGATAACGTTAAGACTTGGTTCCACAAGTCTTAACGTTATCTGATTTTTAGCCTTATCCAATGCATGCACCAGATAATGTTAAAATCCTATTCAGGTGGATCAGATGTTAACTCCATAGAGATAAGCAACAGAGGCTTCAAGGGAAAGTCAAGGAAACATGCTGGAAACTTAAAGAACTTTAAGAAATAATTGTCTAAAGGGTAAATACATTACAAAAACATGCCAGACCACCCTGACTTTAGGGGAACAAAGCCATATAGCATTTTTAAATTTTTGAAAATTTTATAAAGTGCTATTTAAAAAGATCTGAACAGAAGCTAGGAAAATGTTTTCCTTTAGAATCAGCCCACCTACCATTGCTGTAATAAAGGAAGTTCCCTCAGGGCTTTGCAGGGTGTGAAAAGCTTAATTGCTTTGTAGGTGAAAGGTTTCAGTCTGCTTGTTTTCCATTGGCAATGCATGAGGCTTGCGGAGCTACAATCTTGGGTTCAGGCTGTTTAGAATTTAAAGGGGAAACTTCGTAAAGGTAATTGGGTCAAATTGTCTCTTTGCAATTATTTTTCTGCAAAGTGTTCTGGGTTACACTGGGGAAAGGGTCCTAAGCCTTTGCTTTGCTAAACTAGTCAGACTGGTTTTTGCAAGCCTTTGTTATTCAAATGTGGCAAGGTTGAGAGCAGGCAGCCCCTCCCTTTCTCCCAAGAGAAACTGGTGAGTCACAGCCACACCTCAGGGAATTTGAGGCAAAGGTTATCTGATGGATCGGATAACGTTAACATAATGGTTAACATAATGTTATCCGATCCAAATGTTTGCCTCAAATTCCCCAACGTTATGCGATTTTAGCGTTATCCGAGCCAATCGTTATCCGATCCAATCATTATCCGATCCAATCGTTTTACTGTACGGTATTTTTTTTTGGAATAGTAGCCATGTTAGTCTGTGGTTCAGGCATATCAGAAAACAAAATAAAAAACATTGTAGCACTTTAAAGACTAACTGCTATTTTATTATTGTTAGCTTTTGTGGATCAACTCCACTTCTTCAGACAAGGAGTAAAAGTTACAGGTATGGTTTATATACACCAAATGCAGGGGTTAAAAGGAGAAGGTTTTGCTCAAGCAGAATGACAGACAAGAAAGCATAACAATACAATGTCCTACAGCTATCAGTAACAATAGATCATTCATATTAGTTTTAAATGTCTCCCTTTCAATCTCAAAGGTGTGGAGAAAGCCCATTATGGTTTCTGATTAACCTCTTGCTTGCATGTCAGAAAACAAACAAAAACACTGTACTTGGTTACTTCCTGTTTTGCTAAAGAGAATTGGCAGGTAGGTTGTAAATTGTAAAGATAATGCATTTGAAGGAGTCCACTTCTGATCAAAAATAGTACTTTAACATTTTAATTTGTTTTGAATTTTGCCTATTTTTCACATATTTCCAGTTATCTGTATTTCATATGCATCCATAATTTCAAACTCCAAAGTTCTGATACAGATAATGAAGGAATTCTGGTCAGAAAGAAATCAATCTTTTAGTAGAACACATACTTAGATTTTCTATTTAGTTCATCAAGTTTTCATAGTTACATTCCTACAATATTGCATTTTTTTCCAGTTGAGTTTTTTAAATAGTCAATGGATAGATAACAGTATGCTGCAGTGATATCTGCTTGTGTGTGCCTGATCATTTGCTTTGTCTCTCTTGAATGGAGAAAATAAATTAAAGCCTCTTTACTGCAAGGGAGAAATTGTGAAAGGTACAAAAGATTACCCTGAGTCTTACAGAGACAAACCCTTTAAATATAAATGGCAGCTTGAGAAACATAGGCTTCTGAATTTCCCTGGAAATCTACAAAGTTCTTAGAAAAGGGTTCAGGTGCCCTCATGAAATTGTTTTAGGTAAAATTCAAGAGTAGCATTGATATCAGTATTGCAGGATTTGATTTTATATGGTGTGATAAATTGTACAGTCTACACTACAGTCACAAATATAGCAATGAAACACTTCATCAAAAGAATAAGATAATTGTCTGCAATCCAAATGTCCTAAAAACTGAAAAGAGACAGAAATATCCATGTAAGAATGCATGAGACTCCAAAGAAGTCGTGTGAATCCTTGTTAAAAGACAAGACTGAATTTAATTTTTCCCTAAGATTAATCTATCAGTGGTTAGTAAATCATGCTTGCCTGTTCTTGCTGTGTTTACTCTCGGCATTAAGCAATATAAAGGACTGAACCAAGAAGAATTAAAAAAACCAGGTCTTCAAAGCACATATGTCATTCCTTGACTTAATACCATATAGTACACTGCTCTTCCTTTTCATATGGTTACACATAATAATCTACTTTGCACTTTGATTATTCCTTGATTTGTTTCTTTTATACAGAATATATGCAAACCTTTAAACCAGAAAAATCTGAGCCCATTCAAACAATAGGATTATATACCCAGCCTTTTACAGTGGCATATGACGCTCATCAATTGCTGCTCAAAAACCTCCTTACTAAAGATCATGAAGCAACATAAATGGTCACTGTTCTACTTCAAAACTGAAGATTCATTGTTCAATTTCAATGGAGATACAGCTGCTGGATAAATCAAAGGAATGGTCTTCTGCAAATTGCAACATGAATGGTCTCCCACCGTACCAATGTCCTGGTACTTTTTAGCATTTACACAAATGATTATCTGAATTCCCATACTCCAGGAGTTTTATCTATGCTGGTGATCTTGCCATGGCAGTCCAGAGGGAAACTATAAAGTCCAATGAGGACCAACTAAACTCTGCATTAAAAGATCTTTCCTTTTATTATAAAACTAACTAGTGGAAACCAAACACTTGAATAGCAAAGGTCTGTGCCTTCCACATGAAGACCAGAGGTGGAGAAAGGAAGCTGTGAGTTATTTATTTATTTAGACTTATATCATTGCCCACTCGCCACGGCGACTCAGGGTGGCTTACAATCAGCAAAACAACACAGCACAAAATTTTTTTTAATTCAATAATTTAATTTAATAATAGATTTCTCTCTCCCCTCTGGCTATTGGTGGGTGCCTGGAGTATCTTGAAAAGTTGTGAGAATCATATAACCATCATTCAAATGAAACTCCCCCTGGGCCTCTGTGATGTCAAGTGGCAGTTGGCATCTTGGTCACCACCTCCTTCCTGCTCTTGCCTGGATTAAAAATTAAAATCTTAAAAAAATTAAAAATTGCTACAGTTTACTGATTAAAAGGTTGAGGGAGTGAGGGACTTAAACCAGCCAGTGAACGGGGGGCATTGTGTAACCCATATCCCATACCTGTCCCATCAGCCATGTTTTTAGATTCTTCCTAAAGGGCAGCAATTCCATCTGGAGATGTAGCATTGTTGGCAGGAGGTTCCATAGGGCCAGTGTGGACACAGAGAAGGCCCTCCTTCTGGTGCCAGAGAGATGCACCTCTCTGGCTGATGGAACAACTGGAGACAGTAGCGTAGGGTGGGTTTCAGTCACCTGGGGCTGCAGGCCAAACTCGCCGGCCCCCAGTTTGTATCCCCCTGGCTTCACCAGACTATGAGGTGGGGTGGCCGTGCACCTGGGAATCCGATGGTGTGGGCGAGGGTCTGGGGTGGTGCAGCGTGGGCCCAGCGGGGAGCCTACCGTCGGCATCCCAGGCATGCAGCCACCCCACCTCTGAGCCTGGCGGCAGCAGCTCAGCTGCCTTCGGTGGCAGCGGTGCCCAGGAAGGCATAAAGTGAGGCCGGCAGTCATCATGGAGCATTGTCCGTGGTTGGAGCAGCACTGGTTTGACCTTGTGGGGGGGTGGAGGTCCTTGGTCTGGCTGGCGCTGCTCCAGTCACGGGTGCTGGGCCACAATGACCACCAGCCTTGTCCCTCTGGATGGCACTGCTGACAAAGGCGGCTGAGCTGCCACCGCCAGGGTAGAAGGCGGGGTGCCTGCGCATCTGGGACACTGATGGTGGGCTCAGTGCTGGGCCTGTGTCACTCCACCCCAGACCCTCACCCACACTGTCAAGGTCCCAGGTGCACAGCCACCCTGCCTCCTACCCCGGCAGTGACAGCGGTGCCCAGGAAGGTGGGAAGCGAGGCTAGCAGTCATTGTGGCCCAGCAGCCAGAACAGCGCTGGCCAGGCATTGCGGGGGTGGTAGTCCTCTGCCTGGCTGGTGCTGGGCCGTGGCAACCAGGGGCCTCGCTTCCTGCCTTCCTGGGTGCTGCTGCTGGGCTAGGAGGCGGGGCAGCCATGTGCCTGGTAACCCAACAGTGGGCTCTCTGCTGGGACCGTGCCGTGCCATCCTAGCCTGGCAGGTGGTAATGAGGGGGTGCCTGGGGAAGAGGGGGAGTGCCACCCTCTGGCCTCTCCCGTGTCGTCGGCCCCATGCCCTCTGGGCCGGGGCCTAGGGTGCCAGTGGTGGCAGAGGGTCCCAGCGCCCGCCCAGGTCACCAGGAAGTCCAGGGCAGCGGTGTAGCCCCCTGCAAAGTGGCACCTGGGGCGGGCTGCCCCCTCATCTCCCTTGCTATGCCTCTGGCTGGAGAGCCTCTCCGGTCCACTCTGCTGGGACAGACAGATATTCTTGGGGTGAGGCGGTCTCTTAAGTATCCTGCATATCTACAAACTGTAAGAACAACAAACTGTAAGAACAACCTGTGCCATATTTCTAACTCAGAACACGCCAAACAAGTGGATGTAGCTCTTCAAATATCATATAGGACTTTTTACTGCCTGACACTTACCCCCACTGAAAGAGTTTATTATTTGACTGCATTCCCTCTCCAGAAGAACGGTGAGAGGTGGTAGTAAAATAATAAACAAAATAAGGTAATACAGCACCAAAACCATCCATTGAACAAAGTACAAAAAATCACTCACTTCATGGTCCCCTTGATGACGGCTAAAATGGAATAAAAGTTGTCTGCACACCTCTCAGGTCCAATTAAACAAGAACAAGCTAGGTTAAACCTATGGAGAGAAAAAAAAACACCACAAAATCTATGAACCCTGATGAGTGTTTCCTACCATGACAAGATTCTGGCTGGGCGTCTGGAGTTCACTTAATAGACCTTGAAGAGGAGCAGGAAGCTTAAATAGCAATCAAGTAAAATAGAGCTACTTGGATAATGGACAAATTTTCTGTGAATGTGGAGAAATTCAATCAATGTAGTATTTATATGTACAGTATGCGAATTTTGTCCCACCATGTGTACAAAAGAAGATCTAGCAAATTACCAAGATAATGCTACTGAAGTATCCTGCTTCTAGTAAAAATTATTCACACCAGATTAACATTTTAATTTATTTTGAATTTTACCTAAATTTCATATACATCCATAATTGTAAATTGTGCAACACTGATCTAAAGATTGACATGAAAGCACATGGTGACTCAGGTTTTATGAATTGTTACTAACTGGTGAACTGTTCTGTACTTCATTACTTTTTCCATGATTCCCCACCCCCACCCCGTCTCCTGGTTGTTCATCAAACTACTACTGCTGAATGTTACTACCCTAATTTACTCCTAATTAGGAATTCAAAGCCTGAAGATGAATTGTTTATCAGGTGAATTAATTCTCTAAAGGCTGGCTTCTCCACATATGCGCTTTACAGACATACCCCATCTTGTCAAATAAATTTGCATATGAAGTTCATTTTTAAGCTTCGGCTTACCGTAAGATGAATTCATTTATTGCTTCTAATGATTATGCTGCTGCTTTAAAGAGCAAAACAAGAATGAATTCAGTGATCCAGTCAATCAAAATGTTCAGTTGAAACTCAGAAATGCAATGAGAAGAGTATTATTTGCTCTTTATTATGGCTTCATGAAGGAGGGCATGGTTGACTTACAATGGTTTTAAACTCCTGACGTGGTAAAAAATAATCTGAGTGCTTGAATATCTCATAGAATCAACTGGCATACTTTTTTAAAAAAATGAATAAATAAATATTTAGATAAAACAACATGCAAGATACCTGTACATGGTTTAGTTCAGGAGTTCTTAATTTTTTTAAACCGGAGGCTGGGTCATGCTCCCTCAGACAGTTTTGGGGGCTGGATGGCCATTTTGCCCTTCCTCCACCACATGGCACTTCCTGGTGGAGGCAGGGGGAGGCACATGAAATTGTGCCATAGGCCATATCCGGCCCATGGGCTGCAGGTTGAGAATCGCTGGTTTAGTTATTTATTACTTGGGAAAGCATCTGCTAACTACCTTCCCTGTGCTGAAGCTAGTGAATAAGGAAGAACGAAATCAATTCAATTGTCAATACCCATAAAAATAAACCAAACTAGCGGGCTGTATTAAAGATGAATGAAAAATGACTTTTTTCATTACTCTCAATTTAGTTTGGGGGTAACTGGATTTCATTCTAAGGTTCAGAATTTAAAGTGACATAATCCTGGACAATACCCATCAGTGCTGCATGGGTATACAATTGAGCTGAGGAGTCTAGAGCACTGAGCAGTATGGCTGCTTGTCAAGTTAGGTAGGTAGTTTCTCAGAAAAACTTTCCTGCTTGCTGTTATGATAACACCTACAGATCACTGGGGAACAGTGATTTTGGTGCCTCACAATTTTCACCTATTTCTGGCTATATTTGGGTCACTGATTCCAAAAATGCTTTCAGTTATGCCCCATCAGCTCTAGTTTTTTAGATATGGCTTATTCACATTAGGCCAATCTAACCATACAATCAATTTACGAATAGTGAGGCAAATACAAGTATAGTCATAAGAGCAATGTATAATGACATCATCGATATCTCATGAACTAGAGCTGCTAGAACAAAATGGATGGCATTTTCGGAATCAGCCACCCCAAAATGCCCGAAATCAGTTGAAAAATTTTAGGCACCAAGAAATTTTTTTTTTGTTCCCCAGTGATATTTCCTGACCTGACAGAATGCCATCATTTTCCTAGAATGTAGTCACCTTTTAAATGAATTTCCAAGTATGTTGTTACTATGTGCTGTCACATTGCTTCCAACCAATGTGACTCTGACAAGGTTTTAAGGTATGTGAGAGGTTCAAGGAGTGGTTTACGATTCCCTCTCCTAACTGAGAGATTTAAAACCAGGTCTCCCAACCCTTTCAAATCCTAGCCCAATATTCTACCAAGGACATTTATATTTATATTAACATTTACATTACAGGGAAATATTAATGGTTCATAAGTGGTGATCACAAGACCCAACAAAAATGTTTTGGAAGGCTGTAGGTGGTGAAGTAGGCAGACGATTAAAATTCCTTGGGGAAAGTCTGAGGAATTGATCTAATCAACAGCTACGTACCTTAACTATCACAGAAATAAATGCACAGGTAACCATGATGAAGATTCCTTTGAATTAAGCATATTATATCTTTGATCTTTCTACAGAACTGTATGCACTATTTTTGAAAATGCAGCAGAGTTGCATGGTAAATAATCAGGATGCAGGTTTTGTAGAGTTTAGTTGGGATTTTCCTCTTGCCGCCCAATATCTTTTCTGACATGGAATGTTTGGTAAACAAGCTAGAAAGAACAGAGGATGCTGCTTAAAGCTAAAGGGGATGTGGTGGGGATTGTTCTTCCACATTCTGTAGTCATGGGATTTTGTATAGGAATTCTATTCAAGATTCCAGATCTTCTCCCACTATGAAGACCTGCAGATCTTTTCCATACAGAGCATCAGCAAGGAAAGTTAGAGTCAGTACACAATCTGAATTGAACCCTATAATCTGTTTATTCAGTATTCTTAAGAACACGCTCTTGTCCAATTGCCAGCTGTCTTCAAGGCCACAAAGGCCAGCAATCTAATCAACCAAAATTGACTTGCACTAATGCCATATTAATGAAGGGTTTTTTTTTTTTTGCGTCAACTTGCTTGTTCTGTAAGAAACAGGGAAAATAAATGC
Source organism: Furcifer pardalis (assembly GCA_030440675.1). Taxonomy (NCBI): domain Eukaryota; kingdom Metazoa; phylum Chordata; class Lepidosauria; order Squamata; family Chamaeleonidae; genus Furcifer; species Furcifer pardalis. The sequence continues at coordinate 77,416,754 of CP126892.1, forward strand.
ATGGAAAAATATGTCCTTTGGAGATAAATGCAATAAACTCCCCATATTGCTACCTCAAATTTATGTTTTAATCAACGTGCATAGTGATCTTTGAGTAGAGTGAGAGTGACACCTCCAGTCTCTTTGAAAACCCCCACAATCCCAATTCTCTCTGTTTTGAAAGGGAAATGAAAGCCCTATTCATACACTAGCTGGCTGGATAGCTCAGTGGCTTAGATATCTGGCTGCAGAACTGGATGCTGCAAGTTTGATTCTCCACTGTGCCTTCTGGAAGAAGAGGTGGCTTGCGTAGTCATGAGCAAGCTGCACAGTCTCAAGGTTATCCCAGAAGAATAGATTGGTAAATGATTTCTGTTTATTCTCTGCTTAGAAAACCATGGAAAGAGTTGCTATAAGACACAATTGACTTGATGGCAAACCACTATTATTATTAAAATTAAAGGTCACCCTTGCTCAAAAGTCAATTGTATCTGACTCTAGGGTTCAGTGTTCATCTCTCTCTCAAAGCCGAAGAGCCAGTGCTGTCTGCTTCTGCAGGCATTTCCGTGATCATGTGGCAGGCATGACTAGACACCAGAGTGCACGGAACATTGTTTACCTTCCCACCAAAGTGGTCCCTATTTATCTACTTTCAATTTCTTGCTTTTGAACTGCTAGGTTGGCAGGAGCTGAGATGGAAGCTCATTCCGTCCTGCAGTATTTGGATATTGAACTGCTGACCTTCCGCGTCTTAGCCACTTGATCCACTGCAGTATTAATACACTATAAAAGTCACTGAGATGAACAAACTAAGAAAGGAGTGCCTAGAACCACCTTTCTGCATTGAAAGTCTGAAGATTAAAACGGTCATGTATTACGGATGCACAGGAACTCAAATTTTCAAGGTTTTCAGGCGTGATCAACAATATTGTATAATAGGGGGGATATACTGAGATGTGTGTTTGTGTGTGTTCAGAGCAAAATCCACAGACTTTAACATGTAAGAAAGAGATCATAGATCAGTAGCATTACTCATGTTTTGTGAGCCAAAGATTTCATATGTAATGCCTGCCATCTCCAGTTAGCTACTATTTGTCAGGAAAGAGCTCTACCATAGGTCCAGGAGAAGTGCTATCAGTTAGATAGCACTGAGTTAAGTAGAGCAATAGTTGGTATGAAGCAGCTAACATGATATTTATCTTCATAATCAATTGTTGTATGTCTTGTTATTATGTGTTACATGCTGTTAAGTGGGAACCGACTTTAACAACTTTAACAATATTTTCAATGTAAGTGAGATATTTAAGGACTAGTTTTACCAGTTCAACATCCCCAGTAAGTTTACAGGACTTTTAACTTTGCTCTCCAGAATCCTACTCTATTAGTAGACAGATCCTATCCCACCTCCTCCCTATGAAGTGTTCCTGAAAGGTGCTACTTTGGGGAGGGGCTGAATCAGAGCTAAGTCAGGCTACAGAGGAGTAAAAACAAGCAAGGCAGAAAATGGGTAGTGATCTGACTTGGCTCCAAGCTTAAGCTTTTTCATTATTACAAGAATTGGCTCACATATCATAGTAATAAACATACAACTGATAATCTGACAATCAGTACAGTGATTTATGAAAGATGTCTTTCTGAGGCAAAGTAAACATGGAAGCAAATATAAAGTTGTCGGCTGGCTTCTACGTTGTCTAAGCTTTATTAGCTCAAGCCTCTACCAATGGCAAGGCAAGAGATGGCCTCTTGCAGTAATTATTTCCAACCATTAGTAGTAAGTCAAAGTTTGTTTCAGTTCATCTTTCTTCCTTGCACTCTAGCAAAAATGTTATGTAAAAACATACACTGGTGTTCGTGTCTGTTTTGCCAGAGAAGAACAGAGGATTTAAGAGTTGAAGCTCATCTGCTGCAGCTCTCTTCTGACAGTGATAGTTTATTCTGCCTGAGCTATGGTGTCAGGGCATTTTGTATGCTCACAAGGCAGCAAAGAATACCTTTAAGGACTCAAAATAATTCCAATAAGGTCAAACAAGAGTTGTTGGATTTGATGAGGGAAGTTTACCTGAGCATTTCTACCACCACTAGATGATTTCTTGCGATTAATCTTGTGATGAATGTCCACATATATTTTTGGTTTTTGTCAGCAGCTGATATGGCTCATGATTTGAACAGAACGGAAACCTTATGTTGAAATTTCAGGAGGTAGTGCTACTTCTCACTGAGATCTTAGCTATAGTCCATAGCAGCATGTGAGCAGGGCTTGGAAAACTTACTTTCTGCACTGTAGTGTCACCATGAAGTCCACCAACTTGACTTCCAATGTTTGTTGAAAGTCATATTTAGAATCTAACACAATATAAATAAATAAATAAATAAATAAATTTATAAGCAGCATCTCATTAGAGCCTGAAAGCATTCAAAGTACAGTACAGTATACAGTTCTAACAGAGCTTCATGTAGCAATCACACTTGTAAAGGAAACATATGTTACTCTTGACGATCAATCACACAACAACAGAAAGTAATTGCTAATCTATGGAAGCTTGCAAAGCTCAAGCTATTTTGTTCAGATGCTTTTCAAGAGCCAAGGAAGTGCTGCCTCTAATTACATAATACCTCTATCATATAATTTGAACCCATCTTACCTGTGTAAAGGGACTGTGGTGGCTCAAGTGGTTAAGACACTGAACTCACTGACTGGAAGGTTGGAGTTTGATTCCCAGGCACTGCATGACAGAGTGAGCTCCCATCTCTGTCCCAGCTCCTGCCAGACTAGCAGGTCAAAAGCAAGACATTTTGTTGTTGCTCAGTCGCACAGTCGATTCTGACCCTCTGCAACCCCATGGACCACTGTCCACCAGGCACTCCTGTCCTCCACCATCCCCCTCAACTCACTCAGCTCTGTGCCATTTGTCTCTACAATACCATCTAGCCATCTCATCTTGGGCCGTCCCCTTCTTCTTTTGCCCTCGACCCTTCCAAGCATCAAGGCTTTCACAAGTGAATCCTCTCTTCTCATTTGATGTCCAAAGTACTTTAGCTTCATCTTTATTATATGACCTTCTAAGGAGCAGTCAGGGTTGATTTCTTCTAAGATTGACCTATTTGTTCTCCTTGCTGTCCAGGGGACTCTCAAAACCCTTCTCCAACACCACATCTCAAAGGTGTCTATTCTTCTGCGCTCAGCTTTCCTAATGGTCCAGCTCTCACAACCATACATTGCCACAGGGAATACCATTGCTTTGACTATGCGAATCTTTGTTTGCAATTTAATGTCTCAACTTTTTACTATGCTCCCCAGGTTTCTCATTGTTTGCCTCCCAAGAATCAGTTGCCTTTTTATTTCATGGCTGCAATCACCATCTGCAGTGAGCTTTGATCCTAGGAAAGTAAAATCTGTCACTGCTTCTACTTCTTCCCCATCTGTTTTCCAGGGACTGATAGGGCCTGTTGCCATTATTTTGGTTTTCTTGATATTGAGTCTCAAGCCAGCTTTTTCACTTCCTTCTTTCAACCTAATCAGGAGCTTCTTTAGGTCCTCCTCACTTTCTGCAAGACATTGCAAGTAGATTAATAAGGATCACTTTGGTGGGGAGGTGATCCTTTGGTGGGGAGGTGATTCCATGCACTCCAGTGTCTAGGCATGCCTGCCACACGTCCACAGAAATGTTTGCAGATGCAGACAGTGCTAGCTCTTTGGCTATAAACAGAGATGAGCACTGAACCCTAGATACGACTGGCTTTCGAACAAGGGCAACCTTTACCTTTACCTTTACCTACCTGTGTGGAGAAAAAAACCCTGTAAATGAATACAACTAACTAAGTATATAATATTATTCACTCTGTGTATGAAATAGATGGTACTTTTATCTCTTTCACTAATACTAGACCAGGATGTCACCCAATGAAACTGTATGGAAGAAGATTCATGGAAGATGTAGAGAAGTACTTTTCCATACAGCACACACCTAAGTTGGAATGTTTTACCACAAGACAAAGTGATAGTTTTAAAAGGGGGTTGGATTAATTCATGATGATATAGTCATCAGCTACTATTCATTGGATCTATATGTTACCTACAAAGTTTGGGGAGTACAGTTTCCAGATTCCTACTGGCCATATTGGCTGGGGAATTCTGGGAGAGGTAGTTTTAAAAAAAAAGCCTTTCCTCTTTGGGAAACAGGATGTTGAGTTAAACAAGCCTTTGTCCTGAGCCAGCAGAGCTTCCTTACAACCTTGTGCACTGAACAAGTCATATTTCTGCCCTTTGCCATGAAATGATTATTAAACATTCTAAATCCTCAAGGTTTGAAGGGAAAAACAACAGTGACCGAGTCATGTTGTCTTGCCTTTAGCTTGTCCTTCTGGCTAATGTTTTGTCTCACCTCGTCAGAAGGATATTGTGACCTCACATTAGTATATAACATCTTTCCATCAGCCACCGAGGAAAAGGGGGATTTCCTACAAATTTGGGGGACACCTTTCCCAGCATGGCAAACATGACCTCAGTGCAGCTTAGTGTTGCTTCTGCTGGGTCCTGTTGTGCTTTTTCTGGATCAGATTCCTTGACTTTTGTTATTTGAGTTTCCTTGTGAGAACCACTGGAGCCTAAAGGAGGAACATGACATTCCCTTTTCTTTGCCCTTTAATCTAAGCAGGGGACCTTGCTTTCCTCACACAGAGAAGTTGGCCCACACTCTAATTTTAGTTTAGCAGCTGTGAAATAAGCTGCAGCGGCTGAAGATTAAAGTTTCTACTGTGATCATGTAGTCCAAAGTGAATGAATGAATGAATGAAATAAAAGAGATGTCATTATTCTGCAAGGGAGCAGAGAAGTAATAAATGTCAGCCGGGCAAATAATTATTGCTCTTTCATTTGCATTTGAAAACCTTAAAAAAAACCCCCTCAGAAATATCAATATTACAAACAGATCCTGTCAGCTCTCAGGATTGTCAGGTTAGTTAACAGCCACCCTACGCTGGCATTGAGTTACTGGCAGTTGGACTACTCTTTTACCATAGCAGGATAACTTGGCCAGACTGGTTATGGCACTTAGGATAAAAATTAAAAAAGAGAGAATTATATAAATAACCAATTCACACCTTAAAACAGCTTCTAATGTTGGAGCTTTTGGCAAATTACATTCTCTGCCTTTACTACCTGCTGACTGCTGCAAATATCATCTGAATTGCTGCAATTATTTCACTCGTGAAGCCTGATTTGATAAATAGCAAATCACAGACAATCAAACTAGTTTCACCGCTGTATAGTCATATCTTCAGTCTATCAACCAAATAATAATGCACCAGCAAAATAAATTAGATTTGCATAACACTTTCAAGTATTCAAAATGCTTCACCTGCATTATTTAGTTCTAATCATTATAACCCTATTCAGGACACTGGTGTTATTACATTGAATATTGCAGATATGGGGACTGAACCTGAGAAAAGGCAGTTGTTTAACATCCACTAGTGACTTGATATAGAGATAAGATTGAAAGAGAGGACTTGCAACTGTGACTTTAAGCTACCACTGTAACCAGTGATGGGATGTTACTGGTTCGCACCGGTTCGCCCGAACCAGTAGCAACATTCCTGGTTGGTTCGCCAAACTGGTAACAACCACCCAGGATTGGTGTTTTTTTTTTGTTTTTTTTTTTGAGGCATCTGGTTCGGATGCCTCACCAGCAAAAATAAATAAATAAATTAAATTAAATTAAATTAAATTTGTAGTCAAAATGGCTCCGGGGTACTGCACATGTGTCAAAACTTCATTTGATGCATGCAATTCTATTTTTTTTACTGTGCATGCGTCAAATGGAAATTTGACACATGCGCAGTTCCTGGCAGCCATTTTGGCTGCTGGGAAAGGAAGGGCGCAGGGAGCACCTGAAGAAACGGTGGTGGCGGCCGTTCCACACCTGGCCCTGCTGCCCCACCAGGACGCTGCGCCATTGCGGAGGTTTGCTGCCATGGCGCCGCCTCTGCTGCTTCCAAGGGTAAGTGAGGGGTTTGTGTTTGGGGTTGGTGGGTGGGTGTATTTTTATTTAATTTTTATTTATTTATTTGTTTATTTTAATTTATTTACAGGTTTGTGTTGTGGTTGTTTGGTTGTTTGGGTGGGTTGAGGGGTGTGTGTGTGTGTGTGTTTATTTTAATTTAATTTAATTTTTATTATTATTATTTTTGGCTCCGCCTACAACATCATGACATCATGACCTTGGCTCTGCCCATGACATCATGATGTCACGATGTCATGACATTGACCACGCCCATGACATCCATGACGTCATGGTGTGATAGCAAAATTTTTGACATCCCATCACTGACTGTAACTAATACTTAGGGATGTAGGTCTCAGTAACAACTATTGCTAGTGGATAGCAGAATGTTGATATGCTATAGCTAAAATACTCCTCTTGGTACATTACCCATCAACCACAAGGAGTTAACAGAGCAATAAAAGACCATAGCTTCATTGCAAATTATCTTTACCACTTCTCTTCTCAGTTACAGGATTCTTAGAATCTGAGCTCACACATTTCTCTGTGTATTGGTGTAATCTTCCATAGATCAACATTGCCTTGGAGTAAACCTGTTGACCCAACAGAAGCAGGATTTAGTGTGGTGATGTTATGGAAAGATACCATACAGTGTCACATTATTGTCACAGTGTGCTCTTCAGGACTCTTTATTGGCAGTACTAACATTGAGCCTTTAAACTTTTGAGATCTGGGGAAGATGATCAGGCAGTTCTTTTTCTAATCTGTTTTTCTAAACATTGCCTTGAGTTCCAATCCTGTGGTTGTTAGGAACTTTCAGGATGCCAGGCATTTTTTTAAAGTGCTGAGGAAGATGCCCTTGTAGATTCAAGGCTTGTAGAATCCCTGCCATGACATTGGCCTTCAGCCCATTTATATTTTTAGTCAGTGTCAAAACATAATCCTGCTACATGATGTTTAAGAGGCTGCAGAGTATTTTCCTTGGGTTCCTTTTGAATCTCCAGATAATGCTTTTAAATAACAATTTAAAAAGGAGAGAGGAGCATGCTAGATGACTGACCATGCACAAAAATGAAAGGAAACAGTCCTTTAATTTGAAGTATAAATTAAGCCCCTAATATTTTAGCCTTTTAGATGACAGTAAAATAAAAGGACATCTCTGTGAAGCAGAACTAAAATCATGTGAATATATTCCCTGTGAATTTGGCAATCTTTTTCATTCTTCATGTCAGAAGCGATCGAATGGTGCATCTGGAGTGGTAGGATCACCTAACTGACAGACATTTCACTGGATTTGAGAAATTTAGCCCTCTTGAGTGTAGGAAACATTATCTTTACTTTTATGTGGTTTTGTAACATCATCAGGTAGACCAATCTGATTGGTCATGCAACACCCTAGTGTCATCTCATTGGGTATACGAACTTTTACTGCCTGGCCCAAGCAGTCAGAAAAGGAAGTAATCCTTCAGCTACTTAAAATACATATAAACAGAGGGTGGGGGTGGGGAAAGGCCCCAGAAAAATCAAGGGTGGGGGACAGTTTTTTCTTTTAGAGCCTATTTGGGTCCCACACAACTTCCAATGACTTAGATCAGGGCCCCCAAAACTTTTTGGGTCACAGGCTGGTCATGTGGTTCAGGGAACCAGTCACTATGGCCTGGGGGCCAGCTCTGGCTTCTGGCGCCAATTCATTTGGCCTGTAAAGCCCTCAATGTTCCTGGAAGCAAAAGTAAAATGTGCCCATACAGGATGGATAAATTGGTGTTGGGGGCTGGATCTGCCCCCTGGGCCATAGTTTGGGCACCCCTGACTTAAACAGTCATAGTCTTGATTCAAAGAAATATACTCAGAAATCTTCTCCTGTTATTATTCATAAGCAGTCATCCCAATAGCTTTGCAGAAGCAGGGCCATTTCTACTTCTCTTGGTGAAAAATGATTCACTTTTTTTCTTTTTCTTCCACCACCATTTTAAAATAAATTTGTGGCATGTCCTATTAGATTGTAAGCATGCAGACTCGCAATAATTTCTGGGTTGAAAAGATTTTTGTGGAAGAAACTCCACTCAAATGAGGTACCTTTCATGTCCCCAAGAGCTGGGACAGAGACAGGCACTCAATCCATCATGTGGTACCTGGGTCTCGAACTGCTGACTTGCCATCCTTCCAGCTAACAAGGTGAGCTTCTTAACCACTGAGCCACAGCAGGCCACCTATCATGGGTGAGGCAGAGGGAGAGAGAGAGAGAGAGAAATAGATATTTTGGATCAGAAAACTTCAGACTCAATTCTGTGTGAGAAGTTACTGACAGACGTACTGCTTGCCGCTCCATGAGAGACGTTTCAGATACAACTGGTTGCAAATAGGATTTCTGCCACTAACATCTACCTTGTGGCACATGTGTAACTGAGAGTGTCTAGGGGTCATGAGAGGATCTCTTTTCGTTTACATTGGCTTATGAAGAAAGGTATTTATTTTCTTAATCATCTTCTGACAAGAAGCAATTTCCACCAAAGCAGTCATAATCACAGTGTGGAACAGACAGGAAACATATGGATTTAGTGTTTGATAAATATATTGCTACTGTGATTATTATTTCAGTTACAAATATTACCAGTACAGTACTTACATCCATTTACCTCAAAGAAAGTCCAACCTACACTTAATTATTACAATTTGTTCATAAAATGGCATCTACCTGCAGAAGTCTCCTTAGGCAAGGGTCTTGAGCCACACAGAATTTTAAAGGTTCTTGGAAAAAAATTAATGACAGAAAATTAAAAACAAAATACTGTAGATCCAAAACCAAGACCAGGATCTCATTTTCATAGAAAGCTAAAAAATTTGACTGTTGATGGAAGAAGCATTGATGAGAATTCTTGGCAAGTAAACCTTGGAAAATAGCTGAGAAGGTTATTTTTAGCATTGTTCACCTTTGTGTGACTGTGGTGGGCTAGTGGTTAAGATGTTGAACTTCATTACCAGAAATTCGGCTGGTTGGAGACCTGAGTACTGCATGCCAGAGTGAACTTCTATCTCTATCCCAGCTCCTGCCAACTTAGCAGTTCAAAAGAAAGAAATTACAAGTACATAAATAGGTACCACTTTGGTGGAAAGGTAAACAGCATTCTGTGCACTCTGGTGTCTAGGCATGCCTGCCACATGTCCATGAAAACATCTGCAGCTGGCACTGGCTCTTTGGCTATAAACAGAAATGAGCACTGAATCCTAGAGTCAGATATGACTGGCTTTGGAGCAAGGGCAACCTTTACCTTTACCTCACCTTTGTACCTGTGAGGTATACAAGGTTGGGACAGGAGGACAGAGAAGAGAGCAAGCCCAGGATCCTACTTCATGAGTTTCATGATTAACCTTTATTCAAAAATAAGTCCCATTTTGACCAGTGGGTCTTTAATTTCTAGATAAGGATGCTTAGGATTGCAACCTTAAGTAAACTGCCATAATTGTGTGTGTAGAATATCTTGCTGGGTTTGCTATATTAAATGTTGTTTGAAATTACTGGGATAAAGTAGAGAATGTCTGGAAATCAATGCACCAGAGAAATGGGTTTAGAAGCGAGATACAAGCAACAAAAACAACAGTACTGCTTAAAATTGAGAAGCTAAATATGGAGTCAACAGTAATAGAAAAAAGTAGAAGAACCTCTGTAAAAATATTAAGAATCACAGCAGTGATTGGAAGAGAGTAAAAATATGAGTGAAGAAAGCATGATGGTACGGAAGCAGCATCAGTAATACAGTGGTAAACATCAAACTGCAAGATATTCATGAGAGCCCAATGTGTCTGCATACTCCAGAAGAATCAAAACATGGAGGGAGCTGTATTGATCCATATAAACAAAACAGATATAGCATTGTAGATTGGCTCAGAAGTGGAGAAAATAACATATGGAGTGGCAGATATTCTTGATAATAGCCACAGCATGTCAATCATTTAAGCCTGGGGTGGCCAAACTACGGCCTGGGGCCTGGATTCAGCCCCCAATGACAATTCATCTGTCCTGCATAGGGCACATTTAACTTCTGCTTTCAGGAGCAACAAGGGCTTTGTGGGCCGGATGAATTGTTGTCAGAGGCTGAATCCAGTGCTCAGGCCATAGTGACTGGCTCCCTTGCACATGGCTGGCCCACGGCCCAAAAAGCTTGGGCACCCCTGATTTAAGCCTTAGTTCCACTACCCTTTTGAACAGCCTTCATTGTTTTCTGTTCCTATCCATTCCTATACTGTACTTCCATTCAAGTTTTTATTCTATTTCTCAAGATCTGATGTGTTACCTTTAAGCCCCCAAAAGCACGTTTTATCTAATTTGCTTTTACTTTCAGAGAACAATTTCCTCTTTTTTCTGAAACCCAGGAGTTCTTCTGGCAGCAAAGCACTAGAAAGCATTTGCTGTTGACAACTGGCAGTAGCTTCCACACTCCATTTCCTAGATCATATGGCATAAGTTCGTGATAATGTGCTACAGCCAGTTACTTGGGCATTAACTAGCTTGGAAGTCCATGATGACTCCCTTCAGTGAGTAATTACTCTGAAGAATGATTGCTCAGACTCTCCCAGTGCCTTGTGTTAAGACCAAAGAAACATGTATCTCTCATCATGGCTGTGATTACTGATGACATGATTAACAAATGTTGGAAATCAAACCACAGGAATATAAACACCAGGCTTTAAATGAACTAACAATAGAAGCCACTGGGCTTGTTAGAGTTCTTATATCTCAGCCATCAGTCTGCCAGCAAATATGTCACTTAGAGTTTTGCACAAAGAAACAAAGGCATATATAGTAGCCAAAATAAAAACAGTTCCTTATTGATCTCCTTTTTTCTACTGCCAAAGGGAGAAAACACTTAAGAATAAATGTGCTCCAGTTAATTTTTTTTAAATTACATTTATACCCCACCCTTATCCAAGGACTCAGACCGGCTTACAATTTAAAACAATTAAAAACACTTTGCTTACAATACGAATTAAAAATTAAAAGTTAAAAGATTAGAAGTTTAAAAAGTTAAAAAACAACAGGAAGAGAGGTGGGTTTATTCAAAGGAGCTAGCCGGCCAAGCTGACCATCTGGCCCGCACCCCACACATACCCCGTCAGCCAGGTCTTCATCCCTTTTCTGAAGGGCAGCAGCTCTGTCTGGAGATGCAACTCACTGTTGTACATGCTCTCCATGCCTTTATTACCTTCTTTTTAAATCACAGAACATGATTTATGCAGGGATGCCACTGAATACTGTTCAGAAACATTACCTAATGGAATGTGTTTTCTTATACACATTTGGCGCTGTACCAAGGACGTTGGCTTCCTCTTTGTATCCTCGCACAGTTCAAAATGCTTTGAGTATCTGTAACATGCTAAACACATTGGGACCCATGTGTCTGAAAGACCTCCTTCTCCCTATAGTTTTAAGATTGGTTTCTGAAGCCCTGTTGTACCTCTCTCTTGGATTCCACTTGACTAACTTTCAAATACATGTAGGAAACACATTTTACTTATTTATTATGGCCATCCGACATATCACTCTGGGAGACAAACACAAATCAATAAAATAAAAAATATCACCCATTTTACAACAATAGCAGGAATAAATTCATAAACATTAACAGAAAGGAAAAAATAAAACCCTGCATTAAAATACAAAAATAATACATGATACTAATTAAAATGATTTTGCTCTTCTGCCAAACCATGCATGTATGCATTGACATCTACAGTCTTAAACCAAGGTGATTTGGCCTGAAATGTTTTCTTCCTCTGTGTTAATCTGGGGTGTGGGGAGTGGGCAAAGTAATTCAAGCACCAGTACACAGGACAACCAGGCAACAGGCCAAACAGTAAACATATCACAGTCAAGAACCCAAAATTAAGTCTAAAATAGACACAGATACAGGATTAGTTCAGATAACAAAAGCATATTCCAAGCAAGCCAGATGATCAAGAGAACAAACAAAGCAGATTATCTTCAGGGGCTGGAGTAAGGCAAGGATGGGGTTCTTCAAGGAATAAGAATCCAGATGAGGAAGAACAATAATCCACAGGAACAAGATCTTCTAAGGCAAGTATCATAACTAAAGCACATAATCCAGAACCCAAACAACAGCAAGTCTATTAATTTTCATTGATGAAGGCAGTTTCTGGGTGGAAGAGATGGATCTTATATAGCCCAATCTCCTAGGGTCTCCAAGTGGTGCCTGTTTTTGACCAGAGCTCTCAAGTGAAGCCTAGCAGCTGCAACAGAGTGAGGGGCCAACCCTTTAAGTGCAGCTGCTGCTGTCCACTCTGGGGATCCAATTCTGTGAACATAAAACTACTTCTGTGGAACTCATCCTGAAAATATTGAAGGTGCCTCAGATCCCGACACTGTGGACTGCATTCTTTCCTTTCTAAGATACCAAAGTTTTCTTGCAAGATTCTCTGTCTACTGTGCCTAAACAAATTGGTTCACATGGGCTTGTTTGATCAGAAATGTGAATGTCTTTTCTGAAAATTGAACCTTGCTCTTACATTCCACTGTATCACCTCAGAGGAAGAAAATAAAAACTTCCCATGTTCAATTAAACATTGTACCTTTTACTCTTTTCCCACTTGGATGAGAACAATTAACTTAAAACAGAGAAACATACAAACAACTGCTTTCAGGCATAGAATTTATAAGGTTGAGTGAACAATGTTTTACAGAATATTACAAAAAGATTTATGTTGTATATAAACATGAAACAAAGGAAATAAGGAAGGAGAAAGCTAGAAAGACATTACAGAGACCCATGAGATTAACATATAATCATAATGAAGTGTTGGCAGCAATTTGGCAACTTCCGAGTTTCTGGGAATAGAAGGTCACAGACTTTCTACCAAAAACAGGAAAGGGAGAAATGTAGCATATATCTGTACTTCAAGTCATCTTAGATTTAGATTTAGGGAATATGAAAATAAAGAAAAATGCCTCAGTGACAGAAAGATATTAGGTGGAAAGGCCAGAGGCAAACTGCCAAGATGGTTGTAAATATAACTCTTGAACAGTGGATATTGTGCTAGTGAAAGACATCAGAATGACTTTTTGTGGGAACGAGTGAATGAGGCCAGAATTGCAAAATGTGTTTGGATCAGAAATCCAGCTTACTGGAGACAATGTCAATTTTAATTTTCCAAGATGACTTTGATGGTATCTGCAGATGTCACTGGGACCCCATTTGTGAACATGAAAAGCCATTCTCTACAGAGAAACCTTCAATACGTTCCCAAATAAGATCATCTGCAGGTACCAAGGAGGCCAATGTATTTTGGTTTTCTGCAACACCTGCTTCCCCACCAGGGTAAATGAGTGAGCCAGCTGGTGAAGGGGGTGTAATAGAGGTGGATAAGCCAACATAATCCCCACCTACTTTAGTGGGTTTGCAGGCAAGTTGAATAATAGATTTCTGTGGGTGACCTAAAAAGCTAGCAATGAACCAAGATCTCAATTGTGGGGCATATGGGCTAGCTGTCCTGTATGGCAGGGATAGCCAATTTTTGAATTTGGCAGATATGTGGCTAGGGCTTAGGGTGTTCTTCAAATCTGCTGGGGGCTGGATGCTCCAATCAATGATGCCAATTTTGCTGCCATGTGATTATACATAAAAACAAGGTGTGCTTCCATGCACCTAGATTTTAAGCTGAATCAGGTTTCCAGGAGGTACATGGAAATGAGATTCATCTTAAAACCATAGTTTCATAGAATCACAGATCTGTGGAGTTGAAAGGGACCCTGAGCAAAATATAGTCCAAAACCTGCTGCCAATAAAAAATACAGAAATGCAGTTAAAAATCCCTGATGGATGAACATCCAGCCTCAGTTTAAAATCTCCAGCAAATGAGGATTCACCACCTTTCTAGATAATCTGTTCTCCTGTCCCCCTTTTTAGCTCAAATAACTTCTTCCTAGCATTTAGTCACTGTTTCTTTTCTTGTAACTGGAATGCATCAATAAGGGGACTACCCTATAGCAGGAAACAAGCTAGCTTCATCTTTCATGTAAAAGTCTTAGATATATTTGAACATGACTATCATATCAATGTTATCTTTTTCAGATTGGAAATGCCCAAACTCACTCAACCATTGATCATGGGTTTCCAGATCCTTTGTTACCTTGTTGTCTTACACTCCATCTGTCTATACACTTCTTAAATGATGGTGCCCAGAACTTAGCATAATGGTCCAGATGAGGTCTGATTTTCTTTGATTTTAACATCCCTCTGTTGATGCATTAGCAGTATTAATAATAAAAATTGTGTGTCAACAAGTCAACCTGGATTTGTGGCCGCATTCTAGGGTTATCAAGATGGATAGTTCTCATAAGAGGTTTACCATTCCCTTCTTAGACTGTGCAGTTTGCCCAAAGCTACACAGACTGGCTCTATTCTTGGGAGGCATGAGGGAAGTTCAACTCTTAACCTTTGGTTCTCCAGCTGGAAACCAAACTCACTAAACTCTCCAGCCAGCTATTAGTAATATTCCAGGTCACATAACAGGATGAATGACATGCCATTATTGCCATCCTCAATTAACTCATTAGCAGATATGTAATGCAAGAATGTTTATTTTGCATCCATCCAACAACCATTTATAACTCAAGAGAAACAAAGTTCACAGTAATAAAACTGAACCCCAGTCAGGGATCTTCTGTTATTCTAGTTGTAAATAGCCACACTGATCTTGTTTATTGGTTGTAAATAGCTATCTGTTATGCTAGTCAATCATTGTGTATCTTTGTACCTGATATGTATAAAATAATGCCATGAAGTCACACTCTAATGTCTGAGGAAGTGGACTTGATCTACAAAAACTAACATTAAAATACAGGAGTTAGTCTTTAAGGTGCCACACTGTTTTTGTATTTTGTTTGTTTGTTTGTTTGTTTACTCTCTGAGTATGCTTGCACAGACTAACACGGCTACCACTTCAACATTTTCTAGTACTGAATTACTGTACCTTTCTTTTTGTCACAGCATCACACTGTTGATTTGTGTAGTTGTGCCTTACTAAAGATAGACACTGATCTTATAGATAGATCCTGATTAGAATAGTCAGTCCCTTAAATGCTGAAAATATACAAGTTCACTGCTGGAGCTTTGCTCACGTCATGTAAATTTGCAAATTAGCTTGCCTGGTTTTGAGATAAGTCTTCCTGTCTTTAATATGGGACTCTTAGTGGCTTGTAACTTCAGTGTTAAGGATGCAATGAATCTACTCTGATTTGAACCTAAAATTTACAATTCTATACAAATTCTAAATCAACTAATTTGTGTGCACAACTCTTCTGGATGCCTGTCAATAACTTCCCAGGCCATGCATTCAGTTGTGCACTTGGATGTACACTGTACAGGCATGTGAAAAATGGGGATGTGTGCTCAGTTGTGTGTTTGATGGGCTCAAAATTATTAAAATAGCTTGCATGGTTTCCCTTGCATGCACAATATTTCACAATAGGCTATTGGCCAATGTTCTTTTCCTTTGCCAGGATCTATATAGATATAGCCCAAAGTAAGAAGAAAGTGTCAGATTTTTACATTTAAGGATTCATGCTTTATGAGGCTTGATATGTTAATGCTTCCTCTGGGGCTATTTTGAATGAGTGCACTGTGCAGGTGGCTCACTGCAATTTATAGGCACAATAATTGAATGGGAGAAATGAGAACCATGAGCCTTTATAGCACATGGGATGCAGCTGGTTTGGATACTTAAGCAGCGAGCATAATTTTTATATGACAGAGTCTCTTTCTGAAAGACAGGAAGTTTTCCTCCTTTCCCTCGCAGCCTTGCCCTTTCTCAGTCCCTTTCCTCACCGAGCACCTACAGGGGCCTGCTCCTGGAATCACTTTGTCAAGCCCTAAAATGAGCAATGTAATCTGCCATAATTCTTACAGCTATGGAATTCTTTTCAGTGAACATCTGTTTAAAATAAAATGCATTTCAGATGTTCAGAAGCCAAGTTGGGAGCTAAACCGGGAGATTTGGACTTTTAAGGAAAAGCTAAAGCAAAAACAAAGCCAGGAATATTTTATAGCCTTTCTTTTCGAGATTTTAAAAGTGTGAGTTTTGCTTGTTACAACATGTGTGCAAGGAGAGTAAAGGCATCTTTAGTTGGATTATCTTTAGATAATCCGCAGACATAGCCTTCCTCAGATTTCTCTCTCCCACCCCCCAAATTAAAAAACAAGAAACAAACCTTAGGCATCTTAGAGTACAGTATTGTTTAGAAATGGAACCAGACCATAGGATTTGAAGAATCCAGACACAAAATAAACACTTCTAATCCCTCAATATCATTTTGAAGCAACACCAGTTGTTTTGTGTGCAAAATAAATTAATATCAGTATGAATGTGTTTATTTAAATGTATACTCTGGGTATCTTAGAATGTTTATCAACAATGACATGAGTGTGGTTCTGCCATTCCTAGACCTTGGAAAAGTCAATTTTTGGAAATTTCTAAAAATTCCAAAAGGGGACTGCTGCTGATTTTGCTGCCTTGACTTATTATGAAGGTCTATTCTGATGTTGAAGGCTGAGGGAAGGATAGAAGAAATGCCACTTATCTGTAGAAGCACTGGATTTTATTAGTGTTGATTATATTGGGCCTTCCACTCCCTTTTGTGAACTCTTTTAGCTAATAATAGTAGCACTAGCCAGAGAGCCCAGTGAGTTGAGGAAGTCAGGAATTCAATTTCCAACTCTGTCTCCTGTGAAAAGTGGCTTTGGGCAAGTTGCACAGCCCCAAGATTCCCCCAGAAGAAAGGAGTGGTAAACCACTGCTGAGAACACTGTACTTTAAAAACCCTGAAAAGAGTTGGCATACATTGGAATCAACTTGATTGGATACAGTTAATTTAAGTGTACCATTTTCTACAAATTCTGTGATGTGGGATTCTCACTCCTCTATTCATGAAGCTAGATAGAAGCTTTAAGCCAGTGAGATTCACAGTGCCTGATTTTCTTCCTCCGTAGTTCACACAATGTGGCTCAAATGAACTGAAGGCATACTTTAGAGGGGAGAAGAAATAAAAACAGTGCTGCATATATCTAAGGAATACAGATACGGTAGGAAGGTTTTCCATGTTTTTGTTTTATCTACTTTGCTTTCGTGCTTGCTTGTTTTACACTCAATCTACCATGCCACATCCCACATCTCGGGAACCACCTCTTCATACTGTACTTGGAAAAATAAGCATGGCTGCACTGAAAGTCTTTCTAACTGTCTGCCACAGGAGGTCGCTCAACAGCAAAGGATAAATTTCTGAAGTTTCACAAGAGGGAAAAAGATAGCACCTTTGAGAAATATGCATTTGAAAGCCAAGCTGGGAGGGGAAAGATCCATTTTGAATCTATCCAAAACCAAGATTTTCTGCTGAGTTGCTTGAAACCCAGTTCTTAGCACTGGTCTCTTTTTATTGTTAAGAAACAGTAATGTGACACTGGCACTGTAGTATTAATTGAGTACAATTACCAAAACAGACGGTTGATTAGGTATGATAAGAACAGACAACATTGCTATGCATACAACTATCATGTTTGTATATAAAATGGACGTTGATTGATTGCTCACTTTTAAGATCAAAATTGCATTGTGTGCAAGAGGTGAATTTTACTCTCTTAACTTATAATATAATAATAATTTACCATCAAGTCAATCCCATGTTCTGTAAATATGAATATACAATACAGTACAATATAATTCTTACTTGTGGCAATATTTTTCCAGGGTTTTCCAGGCAAAGAACTCATTCCCTTCTTTTGGGAAGTGCCCAGCTTGCCCAATGACACACAGGCTGGCTCTTCTTCCTGGAGGCACTGTGTGGAATTGAACTCTCAGCCTCTACTCCTCAGCCAGATACCTAAACTGCCCAGCCAGCTTATCTCCTTACTGTTTTTCATGCATTCAAGACAATTCAGATAGCTTGTTCCTGAACCCAGCTTATCCCTCAAGGAAAAATATGTGCAAGACAAGACAGTGAGGAGTCTTTCCCTTCACTACTCCTGACTCTATTACTTTGCCTTCATTTCTCCTTGAGAAGTAAACTGGGTTCAGGAACAAGGTATTTGGATGACAAAAATGAACAGGGGCAGGGAGCTCCTGTTTATTTTCCTAAGACTCACCAGTACCTTCATGTCTAGATTCTTGTGCTGTCTAAATTTTGGTGTCATGGGGCAATACCCCAATTGTTCCACCCTTGTGATATCCCTGGCAGGATGACCACTTACATATCATTATAAAACAAGGCTTGAAATTACAGAAATTAGAGAAGACAAAAAAGAGCACTGATTTGCAGAAAGCTGCATGTGTTGACATACCAGGGGTTTCCAACCTTTTTATGCCATTGGCCTGACCACACCCCCAGACAGCTGAGCAGGCCAGACCACACCCCCAGAAGGAGAAGTAGCAAACCTGGTTGAGGAGGGGAAGGGAAACAACTGAGCGGATTTGGCAGGCTTTAAATCTGCTGCCGTTGTCTCCGTTGCTGCTGTTGCCGCCAGCCCCACCGGATGTTCCCCTAGCTAGCCCAGCTGAGGAGGACATTGAGCCCATGGGCTCCATCAAAGATGTTGAACCCCTGGGCTCAGTCGAGGACATTGAGCCCCTGGGCTCCTTTGTGGAAGTTGTGTGTGTTGTTGTTTGTATTGGTGTTTTGTTATATTTGGTGATTTGCTATTCTGTATTTTGTTATATTTTGTTAGCCACCTTGAGTTGCTCTGCAAGTAGGGTGGCATACAAATGTGAACAATTACATTAAATTAAGATTAAATGCACCTGTTTCCACATTTACCACAGCTGTGGGTGCATTTACAGTTGACATAACTGTGTTTACACATGCCTGGATTAATTTTACTGCTGTTGTAAGTGTGCCTGCTTCCACTTCTGGGTGTGGAGGCAGTGGCAGCGGGCCACATGAAGTGGTGCTGTGGGCTGGGACTGGACCACAAGGTGCAGGTTGGGAAGCCCTGACTTATACTTTATATACAGATGGAAAAGTAGGATCGATTTCTGTAAACAGTACAACAGTATTTCTCCAAGAGAAAATTGTGACCAGCTGGCCCCAATGAATATTTTGTATCTGTGTCCCCATAACTATACGGACCACTGAAGCACATTTCATCCATAATTGAGTTGTTTCAATTGCCAGTTCTATATATTTTGTTATTTTCCCCTAAATTTTATCTTTAACTCTGCATCCCCTGGGATAGTTATGTCAATTACCCAGATAATTTATCATTCTATTACTGTTATGTTTACTGTATTATATTCAGGGCACCTGTTGGTTTTGATCTAAAAATCTCACAAGATATTAACTTGGTCCTTTCTAACACCTTTTTTATCTGATATTTCCATGAATTATTGAATGCTGACAGATTATATTTTTACACAGTGCCCAGTGCATTAATTTTGCAGCTCCATCATGCTTGTTTTGTCGTCCATCTAAGCAATCTCTGAAAATTCACAAATGAGATGTGACACAATTCCATTCTTTTTCTTGACAGATTTGACATTTGCTGCTTGCATGAATTCCTTGAATTTTAGTTTTCATTACATTAGTTTTGAATGCTTGTTCTTGTGCATCCTCCTCCTCCTCCTCCACAGCACACCAGGTGTAGGCTAGGCTTTGTTCCTTGAATTTGAGGTTATTCCCAAGTAACTAGAATATTCATAGGTATTTTCTTAAAATATACACTGCACTATCTCTTCAACAAATGAATACCAGGGAGTTGTTTGGCAGGCCTACCAAATGACCGTGTGAACCACCCATTGCCCATGGACTGCACTTTGGCATTCTTTACTCTCACCTTGTTTCTGGCTCCTTGATCTGTTTTAGGCCCAGTAGGAACTTCCCTCCCAACTGCCAACATTGGAAGTGGTCAGAAGTTATTTATAGTTCAGAAAAGAAAATAATTTCTGAGGCCTAAAATTGTGAGCGGCTGAAATTATGACAAAACTACTCCCATGCTTCCTAGTAACTCTCAGCGGGCCTTTTAGATCAGTACAGTTTGTGAAGATTGTATCCTGGTGACTGGAAGAATGGAGGCTCTGGTGGCCTGAACTATGCTGTAAATCCCCATGGTAGTAGGTCTGCCAGATTTCAGGCTTTAGCACTGACAGTCAGCTTTTGGAGTTCATTCTCAAGATCCCAGGAGTTTGGCTCTGAAATTTCAAAAAGGGAGATGCTGCTGATCTTGCAGCCCTGACTTGATCTGAAGGTCTATTCTGATGTGCTACAGATAACCACAGAGATTTATCAGTAAATCCAAATTTCTGTTTCTTCTTGTGGGTTGCAGTCTTCAGCATGCATATTTCTCCCAATTGATTCTGAATGGCAGACTCTTTGTAGCAGGACTATGTTAGCTTTTAAATTCATCATTGTGTCTCCATATTGTCTACATTTCATTTTGCAATTGCCACAGAGCAGCCTGCCCCCACGATATCGCAGTGGTACAATGTGGTACAATTTGGGGTATCAGATTTGCACACCAAAATCTCAGGACATGAGATATACTGCTGACCTGGCAAATGTTTGTGGTATTAATTTTTGTTATATCAGATGGATATACTTTCATCTGGCCCTTAAAACTCAAGAACAGAATATGAGAGTGCAGTTTTGTTTTAGGGTTCAATTGGGGGGAAATACCTGTAATTGGAAGCACAGAAAGTGCTTGGAAAGTACCTGTAATTGGAAGCACAGTTGGAAAGAAGGGAGGAAAACAGATTACTTATGCATTAATGACAGAGCACTGAAATGGAATTGTGAACAGCATGAGTGTGCAAAAAACCTCGCAGAAGATTTAAAAACATTGAGATTAATTATGAATCATTTAAAAACAATAGCATTTGACAAGTAGCAATCTTGATAGAACAATTTGGATGAGACAGCCGGGATAGATTATTATCTCAGCTAGTACAAATTCATAAACTGTTGATGTATAAGGTAAGAACTACTGACTCTGACCGAAAAATTGGTGTTGACAAATGTTTGTAAGCAAGAAACAGAGCACACATTGTGTTTCCTTGTTTAGTTTAGGACTTCTTGAGCAGTTCAACACTGCACTTTCTGAGGTGTGAGGGGGAGGGAAATCCCTGGAACCATACAAATGTTGCGCTGTTTTGATTACAGACATGAAGAGAGATAATGTGTTGTGCCTTTTCAAGCTTTTGCTTCTATGGAAAAAGAAGATAAAATAAAGCATCCCGCCAGCTTATTTGCCTGTAGATTTCTGTCATGACATTGAATAATTTGCTAAATTGGTCAGTCATGCAATTTTATTAGGTGTTTGTTTTTAACTTCAGTCTGCCTTGCAAGGCAGCAAGCATTGTCTGTGGTGGAGAAGATGAGTCTGTTTGTGATGAGAGCCATGTGTACCAAATTCCCATTTTTCATAAATCGCTGTCATTTTACAGATGTATGACTCATTTTCCCTGGTTGCAGAAAAGGGAGCGAGGAACTGGAAAGGAGATAATATACAGGGTTCAGCTGAAGAAACTCTGGTATTATGGTAGGTCCACAAATCATGTCAGGCAAACCAGACCAGGCTCAGGGAACATTGCATCCCTCTTCAGAAGACAATAACAGATAGGACAGAGAAAGATGGAGTCTGAGATGATTAGGAAAACAGGGATGGTTAATGTATAACAGCAATGTGGCGCCAAGTAGTTCATTCCATGTCATAAAGATATGAGAGGGAGCACAAATAAAGAGCAGGTAAAAGGTCTTTCTAATTCATCCAATCAGTGCAGATGTAGGTTTGTGTTCCCAATGCATCTCTGACTGAAATGGATACAGATGGTGGAAAAAGTTAATTTACTTTAAATTAAGCCATTTGTTTTCTTACTCTCTTGGCATTTCTACTTGGGATTCTTTGCTATGAGCCAGTAGTCCCAGTGCAGGATTGAACCACAGAGAATGGGCTTTGTAAAGCAAGCAGTAGAATGATTGTTGGTGTTATGAGAATGGCTCCAGACCCAATAGAGAAGAAAAGCCAGCTGGATGTGGTCACTTCTTTCCCCAGTTGACAAGTTTTCTTTGTTATGTTTTGGGGCAGGGTGGAAAGATTGTACAATTGTTTTTGAAGCCAGATGGGGAAGGATTTTTTCTTTGCAGTGGTTGCTTGAGTAGGGAGATGTTTGGTTGGATGGGAGAGCATGATGAGTAAGTAGGGTGGCCACACACCTTATTTTTAGGAGTGCAGTTCTCAATTTGAAAAACTGTTAGAAGACAGTCCTCCTTTGGAAGGTGCCATTTGGAAAGCTCTCCAGGCCAAGTCTGACTTTGTTGAAGATAACTATAAGGGGGATCAGAGAACTTGGCATTGCCTGTACATATTTGCAGCTTGACAAAAGACTCAGCAAGAAAATGGGTAATCTAGTCATTTGGGTAAGATCCATTGTAGTTGTTTAAACAGAACAAAAATATTTTCCAAGCATACCCTTGCACATATAAAATAACACACATCACTACTTGCCCTCCTCCTCTATGCCTCTGGCTGCCCTCTTCGCAGTCTCCTCACATGTCTACGTTCCAAGATGACCCCAGCAGTATAATTGGACATTGCGACCCAGGTAGTCTCCCTGCTCAACATCTCGCCAATGATCTTTTCCAGAGACAACTGTTGTTGAAGAGGCCTCTGTAAAATTTCCCGTTCTGCATCAAAGTGTGGACAGTGAAAAAAACACATGCTTTGCGTCTCCCTGCACAGGCTGGCAGGCAGGGCACAAAGCATCATCATCCAGCCTAAGGCGGTGTTGGTAGGTTCTGAAGTAGCCATGCCCCGTCAACAGCTGTGTGAGGTAGTAATCCACTTCTCAATTCTGTATTGTTGACCACACACTGATGTCTGGGATGAGGCAATGAGTCCACCGTCCCTTGGTTGATGTATCCCAGATCTGGTGCCATCATGCTATCCTCTCTATCCTGGCTTCCGTAGCAATTGTGTGTCATTCCATCACCTGATTTTCCTACCTCCGCCAGTAAATCTCCATCCATTCTTCTGCCCTCAGATGGATCAGCATCATATCAGCAATGACACACATGGCATCGTACGAGAATGTTCAAAACGCCCAAGCCACCTGCAGGTATATCAAAGTTATTTGTCACATGTACGATGTGCCTGCCATCGCTTCCGACCAAATCAGGGCTGCATACAGCATTACAGAGCTAAGAACACTCGAGAGGAGTCTTCGATGAGTCTGCTGTGGGCCTCCGATATTTGGCATGATACTTGTTAATGCATTACATAATGCTCCAGCCCTTGTGTTCACGATTTGCAAATGCTCACTGAAGTGTAGCCTGGTGTCTATCTGGACACCCAGATATCATAATGATGGCTGTGAGAGGATAGTGCAGCCTCCAACAGTAAGGATGATGGTCTCCCTGGCTTTCCTTCTGGTCATGAGAACTGCCTCAGTCTTATGAGCTGCTAGGTGCAAGCCAGCTAATGAGAGCCACTGACGAATTTTGGCAACACTCTCGTTTGTGGTTTGGACAAATTATTCTAGATGTTTGGTGACAACCACTACTGCCACATCGTCTGCAAACCCAACTGTCCTTGTCCCTACAAGCATAGGCAACCGAAGCACCCCATCATACATAATATTCCACAATAAGGGACCAAGTGCCGAGCCTTGTAGAACACCTCCTGTGATGTTATAGGTTTGAAGACCAGCATTGGTATTATACATCTAGGTTTGATCTGTGAAATAACTCATGCTTATGTGTCTAATGTACTCCAGAACCTCCATCAATCTAAGCGCATCCAGGATACGATCCAAGTTTGCTGAATTGAATGTGTTCCTCACGTCCAAGGTGTTGATAGCAGAGTACTTCTTGGCACCTCTCTTCCAACGTTTGCCTTTTATGGCCTTGCAGGGGATATCTACAACTACATTGATGGCATCCACAGTAGATCTCGCCTTCCGGAATCCATGTTGGCTTTTGGACAATCCACAAGCTCCTTTGCTGAACTTCTCTATCTGGTTGCAGATGATCCTCTCAAGTACCTTATCTCCCGTATCCAGAAGGCATATAGATCGATAAGATAATGGATTGTCGTGGATTTTTTCCTTTCAGAAGAAGGACCAATTCCTGCAGTTTTCACTGGCTTAGGAAGATTCTCTGAGTGAGACACATGTTTTATATATCTCTAGGAAGATTTCTGGTCGAGACCTGACAGCAGTTTTAAGGGCAATGTTGGGGACACCATCTGGGCCAGGGGCCTTCACATCCCTGATCTTACTACAGGCCCTGATCAGCTCCTCCTCTGAAATAGTTGGCATGTCAAAGCGGTGATCAGCCAACACATCCTCAGTATAGGCGAGTCCTGGTTGGCCTGGCAAGAGAATAGCCACTATCTTTTTGAGCAGCACTGGGCAAGATGGTGGGACCATTGTACAGCTTTTTAATGTGGCCATTACTATCTTATATGGCCAACCCCATGGGTCACTGTCAACCATATCACACAACTCCTTCCACATGCAATTCTTGCTGTCCCTGATGGCTCTCTTCAAAGCCCCCCCCCCCCGCACTTCCTGATGCCTAAGCCTCAGAGTCTCATGGTCCTTGCTACCTCGGCCATGCTGTGCCTTTCACTGAGTGCAGTGGCACAGTTTCCGGAGTTTGGCAATCTCCTCATTACACCAACAGATCGGTGCGTGGTGATTTCTCCTGGAACTTTTCTTCATGGCTGCATCTCAGGCACTAGTAACCAGTGACATGAGCTGTGAGGACATATGCTCCACCAAGCCAGCTAACTGAATGTTCTCTTGCATCATAATGATGAAAAATTCATGGTCAAAGGACCTGACGTTCTACCTGGCTTGAGCTATCAACTCACTCACCCTTTGTCCTCCTTGAGTGGCAATTTCAAAAATGATGGCCTGATGATCACTTTAGATGTTGGAATCACTCACCTGCCACATCGTGAAAGTAGACTCTCACTGGCAAAGGTCACGTCTATAATGGAGGTATTGCAAACCCGTATATACGTCGGAGTTGAACCATTATTAAGGACACCTTCTAAAGAGCCACTACCCCATTCTATTGCCCACGCATTAAAGTCGTCTGCAATAATGAGTGGCCGTTCACCTCTCACATCCTCAGCCAAATTTTTCAGCAGAGCTTCGAATTCATCCTGTGAGGTGCTTGGTGGGGCATAAACATTGTATATATAGAGACCATCCACTTTGACCCAAGTGAATCCTGTTCTTAGTACTTGTGGCATTTCCTGGAGAAAATTATATCCGCATACCCAGATAGCTGCATAGCCAAATGCATGCATGCACGTGTGAGTGAGTGAGTGAGTGAGTGAATAAATGAGAGACAGAGAGAGAGGTTAATCTGGACTAGTCCATTTTCAGCTCCAATGTCTTATTAGATACAAACTTAGTTTACGATGTTAGGCTGGAAACTGCCTCTTTTCTAGACAGAAAGGAGGCAGGGAGAGAGATACAAATTGCTCAGGTAGTTTAGAGCAATGTGAAAGTCCATGAAACTGACCCAGTTTTTCCTATTGCTTTTCCAAATCCCCAAAGCCATTCATGCCATTCCATGCCAAATAGGTCTCTTCTTCTCTTCCCATACTTTTAATTGCGGGTAGACATAGGAGCACAAAAGGTGAAAACTAGGAGAAGAGGAAATAGTTTCTTCTTTCTTTCATACACTAGTGCAATGATCAAGTAATAGCATGACAAAGGAGTTTTTTTTTTTTTTTGGGGGGGGGGTATATATGCAGTTCCATTCCCCTGGGGAATTTCTGGCTCTGCAAAAAATTTTAAAATATAACTCCCCTAAACTTTAACCACTGACCATGAAGCCTGATGAAAGCTGAAAACCCACATCTGACAGACAGTGGTTACTCTACGGTAAAGAGTTTAGACATCTGTAATCCACATCCCAGGCTTTATTACTACCACTAAGTAGCTGCTCCTAGGCATACAGTAGAACCAAGATTTTAGATATATGGTAGTATATGAAATTACAAATTGTAACACCAATCTTCTAGAACAGTCATAAACAGACTTCAGAAGAGTTAACTTTACAGGCCTTCAGATGTTTTTGGTTTACTATTTTCCTTGTCTCTTGACAGCATAGCCAGAGGTTAGCATCAAGCCCCAAATGTCTAGAGAGACACAGTTGCCCTGTTTTACTAATACATTAAGATTCACCAAATAGAACTTGATCCAAAAGATGTATATTTGGAAGTAAATACTTATTGGCACAAGGCTATATTATTACTAGATGTGAATCCAGTTCAATTCTTGCACAAGCTTCTTCTTTGCTTTCTCTTTTACCCCTTCTGGTGTTGAGGGAGATGCAAAGTTCTTGCTGTAGCATTTCTGGTAGCCTACACAAGCAAAACCATTCCTGTTTTAACCTACAACTCATTTCCCTTATATAATTTAGGATTATGTGATATGTACATTTCTTGTTTGGGTTGCTATTTGATATTTACATGTCTTGTTTTGCTTGCTATTTTTAAATAACCGGCAATTAAAAGAAACCATGCCTATCTGCTCCAAATGACCTACATCAGGGGTTCCCAATCTATGGCCTGTGGGCTGAACCTGGCCTGCAGCACCAATTAATCCAGCCCATGGTGAGGACCCTGCCACCACTGGAAAGGCCGAAAATGCTCCAGAAGTGGCAAAAACACTGCGAAAATGCTGTGGAAATGTGCCAGAAGTGGCCAAAACATGCCAGAAGCACCAAAAATACTGTAGAAATGCACATGAAGCACCAAAAACATGGTAAAAATAGCTGAAGATGCAGCAAAAAATCCAAAAACATGTTGCCTTCACTCCCATTGACACAGGAAGCAGCAGAAGCAGTAAAAACAGCAGAAAATACACATGATTGCACCTAGAGGAACAACACCTCCAGCCTGCACATCTGTCTGAGGGGGCTTGGTCTGGCCCACAGTGCGAAAATGTTGGTGACCCCTGGCCTAGATAACCAGCAGATTCAGTTCTACCTTCCATTGTTTTAGAAATCAGTTGGTGCCCCACATATCACTGGGATGTGGTCACAGAGATAGGACACACACAATAATGGCTAGTATGTTTTGTATTGATGGTCTCTCCTCTACCCTTCATACCAACTTCATACCAACTTCCATACATTCAACTTAACAGAAACAGCATAATATGCTCTCTTGCACTCTCTCTTTCATTTGAGATTGGTCACCTTCAGAGTTCAATCAATATTGTTTTTTTCAACAAAGCAAGGTACTATCAGGTAATAGCCCTTAAGTGGTTATATTTTACCCTGATCAATTATTTCCAAAAGGTAAAATACATACAAATGTATAACATCCCTTGAAATAATAAAAGATTGTTAATTATTGCAAAGCCGAGGCTGCAATTCAATGAACAATACCACTACGAAGATAGCAAATACAGGAAAACACAAAACTGTGTCTCTGTGTGGAACAACTGCATCATGAGAGTGTATTATCAAAGAAACTAAGATTTGTGTGCTCTTTAGACAAATACCCAGCTGATATGTAAACTGCTTTTGAGTATTCTCTACCTAGAAAACCATGAAAAGGGTTGCAATAAGTCAGAATTCACTTGATGAAGCAATTATTGTTTTAAGAAAAATAAGCTATGAAAGTAGAAATAAATGCTCCTGTCACATAGAAATCAATTTCAGAAGCATTTGCATTTCTTTTTGATCAATGGATTGTGAACATTCAGCTCTATAGATATGGAAAATAATCAGATTACTGCTTAACAGGGTGATTAAGGGCTAAAAGGTCAACTAAGATACAACATGGCAAACAAAATATTTTAGATTGTCAGTGCTGCTTTTTTGTCCTTAAACTTTTCTGCTTCAGTGTAGCAGGCAAACCTTCATATCAGTACATCTGCTATTCTGATGGCATAAATATAAAATATTCTTCTAGGCAGAAGTAGTGTTCTGCCCTGCTCATGGAAGGGTAGTTGAGATCATCCAGTGTTTGTTTCTCTGGATTTAACAGTTTGTTGGCTGGTCCAAAAGCAGTCTGTACTGTGTAGATACCCACTGTGACAGCTTCCAACTGGACGGCAAAGCAGCAAGAAGGTGAGAAAAAGGGGCAGAGAAATTAGCAACAGAGAATGTAGTCACCTGTCTGAACAGGTGACTATACCATAACAGAACTTGGAATGTGCTTCTCTAATAGGTAAAGGTAAAGATAAAGGTCACCCTTATTCAAAAGCCAGTCATGTCTGAGTCTTGGGTTTGGTGTTCATCTCTGTTCATAGCCAAAGATCCAGTGCTGCCTACATTTGCAGATGTTTCCATGGACACATGGCAGGCATGACTAGACACCTTTCCCACGAAAATAGTACCTATTTATCTACTTGCAATTTCTTCCTTTCAAACTGCTAGGTTGGCAGGAGCTGGGACAGAGATGGGAGCTCACTCTGTCATATAGCACTCTGGTCTCGAACTGCTGACCTGCTGATCTTCCAGTCATCAAGATCAGTATCTTAACCACTAAGCCACCACAACCCCATTTCTCTAATACACTGGGTGAAATTGACCCATTTTTGTTGTCTGCATGATGCAAAGACTGAATTGATACCATCCGTGCATCCTCCCCAAGACGGCTTTAGTCTGAGAATACTACTATTCTACTATTTTACTGTTGCAACAAAATGACAGTGTTTTCCCCCCGCCCCCCGGTATATGTGCATTTCATGGAGGTGGTGTTCCAAGATGTTGGGTGTGATGTCCAGGACCATGATAACCACCATCCTGATCATCTGCCTATTCAAAAAAATAAAATATATGAGAATAGTGCTATATTATCTTAGTGCTACAGTGACTCTGCAGTTTAAAAAGGGAAAATGCTTCCTTCCCAGGTCCTCCTTCCTCTAGTAGGGAGGTCCAGGGGAAGACTGCCAGGTTAGTTGGTGGAAGAAACGGTGTTGCCATGGAGACAAGAACAGAAGATATCTTCTGTACCTTGTTTTACCAAGAGCACAGCAGTTCCTGAGGGTGAAGCAGAGGTACTATTATAGGAGGAGCCTGTCACAGGATTGAGAAGCTATTATTCACACAAAAAAAGATGAAGTCAAGAAAGAGGAGGAGTAAGGGAAGAACAAGAAGAAGGGTGAGAAGAAAAAACAACAGCTACAGCAACCACGTGTTCATCTCTCTCTCTCTCTCTCGCTCTCTCTCTCTCACACACACACAATCTAAAAGGGAAGTGGTGATGGTTGCTATTGCTCAGGGATATTTCAATGAGATCTTAGAGCAGGGATTGTCAACCTGTGGCCTGTAGGCTGGATGCAGCCCATGGCACCATTTCATGTGGCTCCCCACCACTTCCCCCACACCAGGAAGTGCCATGTGGTGGAGGAAAGGCAAAATATGCATCCAGCCTCCCAAGCTGTCTGATGAGGGAGCGTGACTCAACCTCTGGTTTTAAAAGGTTGCGAACTCCTGTCTTAGAGAGAGAGAGAGAGAGAGACTCAAGAAGTCAAATTTCAGTTGGATACACAACTTCTGACTGAATCTGGAACTCCAATGTATGCATTCCTTATGATCTGAATTGTGATTGAGACTACAAATCAAACTGCACTAGAGCTGAATTACTCCAATTTGGCTTTACAATATAAATCAGACCCTAAATTCACCACCTTTCTTCCTGCCTTTTTCAGTCCTGTAAATGGCAAAGAGGATATTAACATTTATGCTTACAATGGTTACCAGGCTTAATTAATATTTGAGAAGAGCTTTGAGAGCTTGGAATACAAGTCGCTACAGTGTAAAAGCAAAGCATTATCATTAATGCCTTCCAAAGACACCTTAGCCAGAAAAATGCTTTGCTTGAATTGACATGTTTGAAATGAAGAAATCAATCAACCGAAGCCTCTTGAAAGCAAAAGACTGCAGACCCTCATCCCCCAATTTATTAATTTCTGTCATAATCATTTTCTTCCAGTGTTTCCAAAGCTTGTGGACCTTTTATTTTCTCTGCAATTTATCTTTAAGAACAGCAGCTATAGAAGAAGAGGGCAGCCTACAGAACAGATAAAGCAAACCTAACAGCTCCAAATACCATGGAGTGTAACCAATTCCTTGGAGTGTGCTTTTGAATATTTCATAATTTCTAAACTGGAACCACTTTCTGCTTTGCTTTACAAACAGTGGATCACTTCACCTGCTGCTTTACAGTATTGAATGATTTGGGATGGAGAACAACATCAATGTTTTGCAAGGTTGTGAGTAGTTTCATTAAAATGCAGGTCCAGGTTCTCTGGCAGGCTGATTTATCTAATAATAATATATAGTTAAGAGCTCTCAGGCAGTTTGGTTTGTAGCCCTGTACATGTTATTTTGCTCATACAGAAAGAAATATGCAGCCAGAACAATTTGGCATCGGCTTAAAGGGCATGACTCCATCCTGTAGAAGCCCTGGGATTTATAGTTTGGTGAAGGTTTCTTCAATAGTTGGGTGCAATACTTGGTGAAAACTCCATGCTGTAATTTGGGTAATATAAGAATTCTGTGGTGTAATTTGGGGGATGGCAGTTCTTTAGCAGGGAACAAGTGCCTCACTAAACGAAAGATCCCAGGACATGGTAAGATACTGCTGTGGGATTAAATTGCTTTTATTTTGCAGCCTAAATACATGTGAAATGGCAGCAGCTGTTGTTAAGAAGGATGTAGTAGTATTACTACAGGTGAATAGCTTTTCTACTTCTTCCAGTATTTCATTTATTTGCTAAGCCCAGGACCTAAGCTCTGGGGTATGAACTAAACATGTGGACTTAAATGAGGCCATTCATAGGCAGTGTGCAGAGTCAACCTGACATTTTATATTGATTATGTGGCCTGTATCCTGTTTATTTTTATATTCTTGAAAGTATGTATGCCTCTCTCCAACCCAGTCAATTCAGGACTACCATACATGGAAAGCATTTTATCTTTTATGCCTCATTTCTTTTCTTCCCCAAATGCACTTTCTCCTCCCTGGAATAGCAATCTGAAAATCTCATTTTAAAACTGCTGTGCTCAAGTCTGCTAGAGGTGGCTGAAGAAAAGAAAGAGTAACCTTTCCCTTTCTAATTACAAAACTAGGATTGAAAGGGAGACAGCAGAAATCAAATGCATCCATCTGTTAGATACCCATCACAGGGGGCTAAATATTAGTGAAGGGTTTCTGGGACATTATCAAATTTGATAAACAGATTGCTATATGATTTTATATTACAACTTTCATGCCAATTCTCTTTAGTAAAACAGAAAGAAACCAGGTACAGGTGTTTGTCCCCCCCCCCCCCCGACATGCAGGTCACAAGTTGATCAGAGACCATAGTGGGATTTCTCATCAACCTTGAGATTGAAAAGGAGTCATTTAGAGTTTATCTGAATAATCTATTGTTGCTAATGGCTGTGTGAAGCTGCAATCTTGTGCTTGCTTGTCTGTCGTTTTGCCCACACCCCTTCTCCTGTTGAGCCCCTGAATTTGGTATACAAAGAACATGCCTGTAAGTTTCACTCTTTGTCTGATGAAGTGGACTTGATCCATGAAAGCTAACAATAAAAATATAGCAGTTAGTCTTTAAAGTGCTACAGTGTTTTTTATTTTATTTTGTTTATTTTGTTTTGTTTTGTTTTCTGATAAGAATGAGGGAGTGGTATTACCATATTAACCAGAAGACAGGGGGTACCACATCACCAGTGCCCCACTCCTGCTTTGCCAGTACATTTACATTAGACCAAATAGTTAAAAAAAGGAGAAAGCTACATATGATGCCCAGGATCCTAAGCATGAGCTGTGGTGGCTTAATGGTTAAGACACTGAGACTGAGGACTAGAAGATTGACAAATCATCAGTTCAAGACCCAAGTGCTTTGTGACAGTGAGCTCCTATCGTCTGCACCAGGCTCCTGCCAACCAAGCAGTAATTATTCTAATCTTTGATGTGGTATGGGTACAGTTTAATAGTAATAAAATGCAGATATTTGTGAAAGAACCAATGATATTGTTACCCTGATTGTTACTAATAAATAATTTAGGAATTATTAGGGAAGAAAGCAAAGAAATTTAGAAGGTATGGCAATTGAATTTGTTCCAAAAATTAAAGATGAAAAAATGGAGAGAGGAATGGCGCAGAAAGGGAGAAAATTCAGGGAACAGACAAGGCTTGAAGAGATTGTTTATCAACTACATCAGAAAAAAACACCTTCATTTAAAGCTATGGTTAGTAAGAGCCACACAATTTTAATGGAACAGGGAAGTCCCCAGAAATCACTGAGGGAAATATGGGAATTGGACCTGAAAAGTCATATAACAGAGTTAGAATGAAATCAAATATGGAGTCAGAGAATTATGAAAAAATTATCAGCAAGAATCAAAGACCATTGTTATAAGGTAATCTGGAGATGGTATATTACACCAATTCAATTAACCTACTGTAAATCTGGATATAAGGGGAAATGTTGGAGATGTAATAAATATACTAGGACATTTCACCTACGGTGAGAATGTAAGGAGATGAATAAAATTTGGAAACATGTTTTTGAAGAGATCAATAATATACTATCACTTAAAATATGATTGTGTTCCAGGATGGCTTTGTTGAATGATCTGGGAGGATTAAAACTCCATAAACATAAAAAAAGACTTTATTGTTATCATGGTGAGAGTTGTGATAATTTTAATAGCTAGGAAATGGAAATCCTATCGATATCTAGGTTTAGAGTACAGTTGTACCTCACTTAAAGAGCATAATGTGTTCCACAGGATTGCTCTTTAGGCGAGTTTACTCTTTAAGCGAAACACCATTGTAAAAGACCAATTGTGTGTGTGTGTGTGTGGGGGGGGATTGTGAACCTCGATTTATTTGTTAAGCAAGTTTCTGGTTGGTTTTATTTGTTAAGCGAAGTGACTATTCAGAGAAAATTCTGCTCTTTAAGCGAGTTACTCTTTAAGCGAGGCGCTCTTTATGCGAGGTTTGACTGTAATTGTATAAGGAGATCTGGAACTTGGTGATTAATGATAAATTAATGTGTCAATTGAAATTGAAAAGAGGCATTATTAAAGAAAGTGAATTTGAAAATATTTGGAGAAAATTTATTGAATATATGTTGGGAAAATCTAAAGGCATTAAACTCAGAGATGAACATATGATATTTTGGAGATAAGCAAAAAGATAGCCTTATTATGAGCAGTTGGTTTGAGCAAATACTTTGGAAAAGTACTGATGTCCCCCAGGTGATGGTATGCACTGTATTTGTATTACATTCTCTTTGGTTGTAATATGTTTTTTTTTAAAAAAATTAATATATTATTTAAAATATGATAAATAATTGCATACTGTCAGGTCAGTTCTGACTTATGGCAATCTTTCCCAGAGTTTTCTAGGTAGAGTACTCAGAAGTGATTTTTCATCCCCTTTTTGGAGGGGGGGGGAGCCACTGCACAGGTTGTCCAAAGCTATACTGGCTGGCTCCTCTCCTGGGAGGTACAGTGGGGAAATAACTCCTAGTCTCCGGTTCTCTAGCCAGATACCTAAACCAGTGAGCTACACAGCCAGCCAGCCTGATTGTTAAAGGTAAGGGTCTCCCTTGCTCGAAAGCCAGTCGTACCCAACTCTAGGGTGCGGTGCTCATCTGCAGTTACAACCAAAGAGCCATTGCTGTCTGCGTCTGCAGACATTGCCATGCATGACTAGATGTTGGAGCACACAGAATGCTGTTACCTTTCTCACCAAAGTGGTACCTATTTATCTACTTGCGATTTCTTCCTTCTGAACTTCTAGGCTGGCAGGGGCTAGGACAGATGACGGGAGCTCAGTCCATCATGCAGGACTCGGGTCTCAAATTGCTGATCTGCCGACCTTCCTATCAAGCTCA
Source organism: Furcifer pardalis (assembly GCA_030440675.1). Taxonomy (NCBI): domain Eukaryota; kingdom Metazoa; phylum Chordata; class Lepidosauria; order Squamata; family Chamaeleonidae; genus Furcifer; species Furcifer pardalis. The sequence continues at coordinate 77,450,617 of CP126892.1, forward strand.
GCATATTAATGCATACAAATTAAAGCTGCAACATGTTTTTAGATAAACCATTTTTTCCCTCTTGGGAAGCTAAGTGTATGTCCATGTTCACGTGCACAAGCAAAACAGACGCAAAAGAGCTGGCTAAAAAATAAAAAAGATGTCAGTGATATAATCAGTGCTTCTGATTTTTAAAAGTTCATGCAAAAAGGACTTTTTTGCATGGTCTTTTAATGCAAATTGTTTTACATAATTTGCATTAAATGTGCAAAAGTCGTTTTCTGAAATGAAAGCAGTCAAGATTAGCAGAATGTACCCCAACCTTTTCTAGGATGAAACCGAGACAAGTAAAAATGTACTGGTATATCGCTAAGTAGCAGGTTAAAAGAAAATCTACAAACCCTGGGTAAGAATCAGTAGGATTGTTAACAAGTGTTTATCAAACATGGAACAAGAGTTTGTCTCAGTCAGAAGGTCAACATGTGAAGGCTGATAAAAGGTGGTGGTGGTGGGGGTTTGCCTGTGAGAGCAATGGATCAAAAACACCAAGCCAAGAAGTTTTCTTGTTATGTCTCAGCATCTATGTGTAAGAGCCAGGCAGTACAGGGATACTGCACATCCTCAACCCTTGAATTGCACTGTGATAAGGCAGACTCTTTGGATTAACAGCCCTGTCAAAGGGAGTTCTCTGAAGTGCTTATTTGTTTATATGGAGAATTTCATTCATCATTAAGGGAGTGAGAGAAATGGAAGTCCTCTGACACAGTTTCTGAAGCCTACCTGGATGTATGTCGAGAGCTGAGAGATAAAAACAGTCCCTTCCTGGAGTATGGGAATTGCATTACCAATGAAATGCATAACTGGTGTGTGAAAAACAGAATGCTTTTGAGTCGTTTGTTTTCTTTGTTGTTTTTTACATGAGAACTCTGCAAACCCACTTGAAGAATGCCTGTCATGATCACAACCATTTCACTTCTTACCTTGTTGCATCAAGAATATTCAAGACAATATAGTTAGTAACATTAAACAAAAGAAAGCCACAAAACAAGACAACAATAATTTAAATAAGAAAACAGAGATTGAAAATGCATAAATCTGGATTTAGTTTTAAACTGGCAATAAAAAGGGAAAGGCCATCTGAATCAGAATTCTGTTTCTGGAGTACAAAAATGATTGTTACAAGCAACCAGTACAATTGAGGACAGAGTTGAAACTATGGCTGTTTTGCATTGTGTGTGTGTTCATGTGTACATGCATGTGTGTGTGTTGCTGTATAGACATACGTGTACATAGTTGAATAATCATTTGACTAGTCAATTAAGCAGTTAAGTAAACAAGTAAACAAGTAAACAAACAGAAGGCTGTTTCTCCTAACCTGTTGTAATTATTTGTCTTGGGTGCAACTGTGAGATATAGGTACTTCATTCTTTTAGCTCCAAATGTCCAAAACTCAATTTTCTTCACAATATGGAGGGAAAGAACATGAGATCTAAATAAAATGAATGTGGTAAAAGTTACTAGATTCCATGAAAAAACATTGGTGTTTTCACCACTTACCATATCATGAAAGAACGTGCATGTGTTGGAGGTGACCAGAGCGTGTGTGATCATGAGCAAGGAGTCCTGATCTAGGAGGAGGCATAACTGGCGAATCACACGAAGTTGTGCAAAAGCCCTCCTAGCCACGACTGCCACCTGCTCTTCGAGCAGTAGTTTTGGGACCAGGAGGGCCCCCAAGTTATGCACTGGGTCTGTTTGGGGCAAAACCACCCCATCCAGAACCAAAGATGGCAGCTCCCGAGATAACACAGGACCCCCGACCCACTCAGTCTTGCTGGGATTCAGTTGTAGTCTGTTGACCCCCATACAGACCCTGACAGCCTCCAGGCACCTGGAAAGGACTTCCACTGCATCGCTAGGGTCCCCACGAGCCAAGATATATATAACTGGGTATCATCTGTAAATTGATGATACCTCACCCCGTGGGAGCAGATGATCTCACCCAGCGGTTTCATGTAGATGTTAAATAGGAGAGGTGAGAGTACTGAGCCCTGAGGCACCCCATAAAAAAGGGGCCTTGGGCTGGACACCTTGTCCTCCAACCACACCAACTGGGTCTGGCCCCTCAGAAATGAGGCAAACCAGGATAACACAGTGCCCCGGACCCTAACCCTCTGAACCTTTCCAGAAGGATACTGCGGTCGATGGTATCGAATGCAGCTGCAAGGTCAAGAAGAGCCAGGACGGACCGACAACCTCCATCCCGCTCTCGCCAGACAGCATCCACCAGAGTGACCAATGCAGTTTCTGTACCATATCCAGATGTGAATCCTGAATAAAAAGGGTCCAGATAATCCGCTTCATCCAGGAGTCCCTGTAATTGTCGCACCACTGCCATTTCCAAAACCTTGCCCAAAAAAGGACACAGACCGGTAGTTGGTAAGCACTGCAGGCTTCAGCAATGGTTTTTTCAGGAAGGGGCACACCAAAGCATGTTTTAAATTTGCTGGAAAACCCCCCTCCCATAATGATGAATTTATAATAGCTTCAACCCAACCACCTGTCACTGCCCTGGAAGTTTTAACCAACCAAGCGGGGCATGGATCTAATGCATAGGCAGTGGCACGAACAAATCCAAGGAGCCTGTCCACTTCCTCAGGGACAACTGGATCAAACCAATCCCAGATAACCTGGCCAGACTACGATCCAGACAACCCCAGCTCTACATTATTCACACCAGGATTAAACTTTGAACAAATTTGAGCAATTTTCTCCACCAGATAATCAGCAAAAGCCTCAGCAGATCCTTGCTAACTGGGGCCCAACCCCCCTCTACCAAGGAGGGACCTGGTCACCTGAAACAAAGTTACTGGGTGAATATCCGCAGAGGCAATAAGGGTGGTGAAATATTGATGTTTCACCACCTCTATTGCCACAAGGTAGACTTTAATAGTAGCTCTAACCTGTGTTCGATCAGATTCACTCTGAGTCTTCACCTAGCGGTGCTCTCGGTGTCTCTTTGCCCATTTGAGCTCCCTCAATTCTTCTGTAAACCATGGGGAGGCTCGATGCCCATGGGCACGGTGAGGCCGTAGTGGTGTGATCACATCCAAGGCAGCCATCACCCTCTCGTTCCAGATGTCGACAAGTGCCTCTGGTTAATCATGTTGCTGATCCAAAGGAATATCCCCCAGTTCCCTTTGGAATCCATCCAGATCCATCAGTCGCTGGGGGCGACTAGCTTTAAATACCTTGTATCCCTATTGGAAAAAACAACTTTTTGGGACTCTAGTCATAAACTGTACTATCTCCTCCTGGGTTCTAACATGCCCATTGTATGTAGAACTGCCATGTTTATAATTAAGGCAATGACTAAAAGAATCCAATATATCAATTAAATTGGGGTATCCTGCAATGGAGAGTCACTTATATGATTATGGATATGCATGTATTAATTGTATTAAGGTACCTTCTCCAGTTTACCTTCCTTTTAAATGTAGCTCAGATATGTATGTACTGTGTTGTATTTTTATTGTATTGTATATTTTATTGTATTTCATTTCACTCAGATTTTAAAGAGCAAACTCGCTTAAAGAGTAATCCTGTGGAACGTATTATGTTCTTTAAGGGAGGTAGAACTGTATTTTGTTCTTGTAGGAAGTTGTACAGGGTCCTCAGTCTCCTTCCCTGACCTCTTCTTCCTCTATCAATAATTTGAGAGCAGGATCACACATCTCTACTCCTCTCTCCACTCACTGCTGACTTACACTCCAATGCTCTCTTAGTATCTCCAATGTCCCAGTCACCTCCCTCCTCCACTAGGGCAACTCCCTTGAGGAATTGAATATGCCCATTTGAAGTGAATCCTGTTACAATGAATAAATATCGATAAATTCCTCCTCCTTATCTGCAAAAGTGGAATGAGGATTTACACTTCTGGGAAATATTTAAATGGTTTAAAACCTCAGCCTTTTGTGCTACAAGTTTCATGGGGCAGCAGAGATTGATAGATAGGTCTCTTACTTAACTAAAGAAGATTCATAATTAAATAGTGTTTATGTAACAGATAAGAACTACTGGAGAAACCACTGAAACAGGATCCAACCTCTTGTGTAGCTAGACACAAATGGTGTAATTTCGGCAGGCACTTTGCTCTACTTTAAGAAATCACTGTAAACAATATCAGTTGCAAGCTGAATCATACAACTCAGTATGCAACAGATAATATCATCAATAACTTCTTACCTTAAATACATTTGTCTCAAAAATTAGTTTGCTTCTATTATGTCAGTTTAACTAGGCAAGAAGATTTGACCTATTGTGTTTGGTTTAACTCTCTCCCCCCCCCCCCCAATTGACGTCACTGTCCTATGGTAACAAATTGCTCACAAATTTTCCATAGGGGCATACTCTCAGAAATGAGCTGGAACAATGTCAACAAGCTCCAAAAGTAAATATGAAAATCAGATCTAAACCAATTAGTTTAGCTGCACCCCAAAATTTGAAGGTTGTGCCAGAAAAAGGTTAGAATGGCTTTCTCAAAATTTCAGTTGATAGTGTAACACGGAGTAGTGTACTCTAAATCAGAATCTGATTTAGTTATTTTTCTCTTCCCCTCCCCACACATTTTTGCTTCCCCCACCCATCTGTGTTACTTCACAACCGATTACCTCCGGCTGCTCAATTCCTAGTTCCCTTAGAAAGTGTTAATTAAGACACCAGAGAGACTCATCTAATATTTATACTGGTGGTGTGCACTAGATCATTTTGCAGTGCACGAACAGCGTCATGAAGAAGGAATTAGAAGTAGTATAGCTCTGAGCCTCAGATAATCCTTCACTGATTAGTGAGATTCTCCTTGCCACCTATTCTGAATGTACTCCTCTCAGGATGTTGATAAAGCCTCTTGGTATCACAAGATGGACTACCAAGCACAGCTCTAGCTTTTCTGCCCAATGAAAATGAAGCCCTCCGTTCACCTGGTTAAGCTATCCTAATCCGAAATCGGCTTTTAGATTGTCACTTAACAACTCTGAGGTACTCCAGAAGGATCCGGCACAAATCCAGCAGTAAATGAGGCCTAGTCTCAGTGAAAATGAACAAACAAAAAGCTTGCAGGAAAAGAGGCACACTTACATGCATGTGCATGCATGTGCATGCACATGCACACACAGGCACATGCATGTGTGCATGCACGCACAAACACACACGCATGCATGCACGCACGCACGCACGCACACACGCACGCACACACACATGACTTTTATATAGAATTAAGATGTCAAGTTATGAGATGATTCTGTGAAGTTAGCCTGCTCATAAAGGCCTGTTGTTTTCAGTCTTCAAATGGTGATAAATGATTGTTACCTTAAACACATCAGATGATAACAAATGTTGGACTTCTAAGAGGATTTGGCTATTTTGTCATTTTGGGATGGGGAATGACTAATAATACAGCAGTGAAGAATTTGAAAGCATATTTAGTCTGTGTATATTTGTGGACAATGACAAATGTCTGTGCAGCTTGCCTGTTTATTGATTAGAGCTGTAATTTAACACTGTTCTCATTTAATTAACCTCTATGTTAAGAGCATCAGGTTGCAGTAAAGAGAGTGGTGTACCTTACACAAAATTGTATGCTTTGGGTATATCCTTGAGATACAGCATGTATGGTACACCACAAATCTCAGTGCTTTTTATTGCTGATTTGAGACATGATTGAGAATTGCTGCTGGATGATTCTCCATTTTGTAATTAAAGATAAAGAAAGGGAGCCAAGTTAAGCACAGTGGCAGAAAGACTCCATGCAGACACACAGCAGCGTTGTCACGGTTGCTTAGGAACCATTAGACTTCGAGAGATTCTTGCATGGATGAATAGAAATGCTGGCAGTACTTCTAAGTGTTCTAAGTCAGGCTTACTGTTCGTTTGACGCTTCCATTTGAAGAACAGTGTTAAAAGGGGAAAGAGGCTTAACTGCACACACCAAGCTTTGAAATTTCATACATTATTGGATGAAATTAAGATATCCTGTTCAGTACCTTGAACACTTCTCTTCTATCACAAGGACATGCTGCGGAGAGTGCTGACTGATTTCTCTGTGGTTTTTGTGGGCTCATGTCATTTTCAGATTTCATGGAACAGTAGCACAAAGCAGCAAGCAGCTGTCATCCATTTCCAAATATTAAGACCATCACCAACTAATGTAAGGGAACAATTAAAAGGCTGGAATTCTATATCAGTCTCTGGGAGTATCTTCTATTAAAATCAATAGGACATCCTTTAGATTGATTAGACCTAAATCAGGTCATATTTTAAAAGTTCTGTCAACTTCTGTGAGACTGTATTAAATGTTGAATTCTTATCCACATCTTGTTAGGAAGCATGTTAGCCCCACCTCTTTTGTCATGTGTAACATCTAGTCCAACAAGAAGACTTTCTGAAGCTATGACTACAGGATCAAATACTGGAAGATTTGCTATGAGTATACAAATGGATGAATTCATATATTTTAAAATGACCATATGATACAGAGGCCAATTCAATTCAGTCTGCCCTTTTTGTACCTGAAGCAGAACCTTTTCTCTTCCACTGGATGTTTGTATCTTATTTTTTCAAGCCAAAAGGATTCAGTCAGACTTTCCCGTGTCATCAGTTCTTTCCTTCTCCATAAGGATGGGAACATGAGTGTGAGTGGTATTCTAGTGATAAATTAAGCTGAGCATGATAATTTGGATAGCAGGAATACCTACCTCCGTGATATTTTGCCCTAATTACTCTGAGGATATAGCACAGAACTGAGCGAGTTGAGGAGGATGGTGGAGGACAGAAGTGCCTGGCAGACAGTGGTCCATGGGGTTGCAAAGGGTCGGAATCGACTGTGCGACTGAACAACAAAAATAGTATTTAACTGAAAACAAACTACCAAGTTTAGTGCTAGATCACTTTATTATTACAAGAGTTAAAATTCAAAATGAAACAGAAACATTCCCGACAAACTATAGCATAATATATTTCTACAGTTGAGGGGCCTGAGTGAACATTGGCACCAAAACAATCCATGGTCTCTATGTGCAAAAGTGTCAAATAGGCAATGAATCAAGACACAGCAAAGCCAAACTGCTGCTTCAGCTTACAGTGTAGCCACAGCTGGACTCTCTTTGTGGAGGCTCTCCATATAGTGTTGAATGTTGATTATTCCAACACTAGAAACACACACAAAGGAGGCTCTTTGTTTCAAAAGGCTGTTAACCATTATGTAGAGGACAGAACCTAGAAATCTCATTTTTGGACTACAAGCCCCAGAATCCCGAGACAACATGGTCACATTCTCAAGCTCTGTTGGAGGATAGGAGAAAGAGATGAGTGGGCTTATGCACTCTCACTCAGTTTTACTATATAGAGATTTAAAACTTGTATATGGTTTGAGAGTTAACCTCATGCTTAAACCTCCTCCCCAATATTAAAAAAAAATGGGCTTAATATAAACTTTACTAAATTGGCTCAGACAATATTGGTTTTGCTAACAGAACTATTAGGTTCTTCCAGCACCAATTTCCCCATTCCAGGATATGTCTCTCACAATACTATTCAATGCATGTTTACCAAGAAGCAAGAAGTATTAACGTTTGCACAGGATTCTAGGCTTAGGGCATCAGTCCTCCCCAACATTCTTCCAAGCTTCAAGATTATTCCAATATGTTATTGGCTTCACTGAAGTTAAAAACAGGCAGTCAGTGAGAGAGAGAGAGAGAGAGAGAGAGAGAGAAGGTGCCATGTAGGCCTCTTCTTTCAAGAAAGATAAGTTTGTCTAACATTGGTCCATTGGTGGGCATCAGCTATGTTCGCACCAGTTTGCCAGAACCAGTAGCAGAAATTCCAGCTGCCCCTGCCCATCTAAGTTTTGAAATAAAGTAGTCCTAATTCGGGTGCAACACAGGGCTTTCCACCTGGCCACGCCCACCATACTACGCCCATAGTGTGGTAGTAAATGTTTTGGAGCCTACCACTGCATTGGTCCTGTTATATATTCTGCATTCCTACATTACACATTTGTTTAACCCTTTCTGCATTTTAGTGATGTTTTAAAATGTTTGACTGTCTTGAGTCTCTAACAATTTGTGGCTTATGGACCATAAGGATCACAAAGTTATTTCCCAAGCCCCTTCATGCTACCCAGGTCAAGACTGCTTGCAAAATAATTGAGTTTTGTGATACTGCCCTGTTGTTCAAATACAAGTGTCTGGTTGTCAGCAGTGCAGATCATAATAGATTTTCTTTCACCAGACTTAGTCCTCAGTTTAACAATTTTGCTATTGTCATTAAGTTCACACACTCACAAATAACCCCCAACCATTATTAACCAACCATTTAAAAACACATATACACAATGCAACACTCATAGTCCTGTACAATATATATATCTACCCATACAATTGGGAATCTCAGTTAGAATCATTGACTAAATAGGACCTGTTAAATAAAAACATGCAAATCTCTTTGATTCAATGAGTCTACTCATGTTTGGAATAGCAAATTGATATATGCCAAAGGCTCCAGTTACTGATCCTGTTGGCTGGGGGATTTGGAGAACTAAAGTTAATAAAGTAACTTTTCCAAACTCTGCTCCTGAGCATATGTTTGCAGAATTATGGCCAAATTTACTGAAAAAGGTGCAGCAGGGCTTGATTGGAACTGATACCAATTTGTTCTGAAACAGAAATGTGATTGCTTTCTTCAAAATATACAAGCAGAACATATATCTTTGCCTACTCTTTTGTTTTTGAGAAACAAATATTAACCATATAATGAAAATGATACCACTGAGAAGCTGGCATTTAAAGCAGATATTTTAAATACTAAATTCACATACCAAAATAGACTGAGAAGTTTATAATGGTGTATTAAGAAATTTTTATTTTGTTGTTGCTCAGTTGTACAGTCAATTCTGACCCCCTGCAACCCCAGGCACCCCTGTCTTCCACCATCCTTTTCAACCTGCCCAATTCTGTGCCCATTGCAACAATTTTTTTTATAGAAATCACCAATTGAACACACAACCTGTTATCCCATGATGACTTATTTCATCTCATGGGAAGTTTTAGTTGTTCAGGGATTAGCTAGCATTTCCCCTCTCTGAAGGATCTGATGTAAACCCTTGTACCAAGAGCTTAAAGTCTTAATGCTGTGAGAAATTTCCATCAGTCTGTAAGTATGCTAGTGAATAAAGACTGAACCAACTTGTTTATTGCCCACTGGAAAGAGTTCCAAACTGCAAATCAAGGACAGGCAAATTTTGAGAAACTCATCACTACAAACTTTCCCTTTTTATGCATACTTTTCAAATGCACAGGATTTATCAATGTGTTTTTCAAGATAACGGATTCTGCAGATTTTTAAATGTAAAGTGCATCTAGTCCACATCCATTTCCAGCCAGTGTGGACTAGAGGGAATAATGGAACAGACTCTTCACACTTTGCTTTTATAGGCAATCTGAAATATCAAGGAAGAGGGAAAGGAGAAGGAAGTAATAGAGATACTGTAATTTAAAAAGACTCGAGTAGAAAGCCCTGAGGACACAGTCTTCTCCAATTTTGAAAGCTAAGCAGGGTTACACCTGGTTAGTACTTGGATAGGAGATTAGTCGGAAACACCAGGGATCTCTAAGTCTGGCCAGAAACCTATCCTGATTGAAACTCCACAGAGTAATTTAGGATGACCCAGTATCAGGTCATTTCTTACATTCCTAGAATGAAATAATATATATCCCTGCTGCTTTGAAATAAAAAGGCAGCATTAATGTAGAGCATAATAACTTTGCAACTGGAACGCTCCACATTTGCTGTGATAATCTCCAGTTTGGAGATAAACAAGAGGTCATCCAGTTGAAAGCACTGGAACTTTCCACTTGCACAGAGTGTAGTTTATGAATTTTACCTTGTAGAAAAGGCAAGGTACAAGGCACTGCGTGTGGACCAGGCCATTCCATGTGTGGTTCTTAGAAAACAAGTTACTGAGCAAATAATCTGGAGACACTTTCTGGATTTGCATAGTAGACAAGGTTATAGGATCACAAATCATGTGGCACAAACTGTTTTTATCATGTAATTAGTTTTTGTCCCACCTACCACTATAGAATGAGTACAGAATTCCATATTGCCATTTTAATTTGGCTGAATTGTACCTCAAAATATAAAATTATAAACCATGAAAAGCACATTAAAATGCAAAAACTTTAAACACAGAGACTCTCTCACACCACCCCAAGAGGCCCAGTTCTTTTACTAAATGGTATGTAGATGTGTGCTGCTGACATCTGTTTACATGATCACATGACCGGAGTCAGTGACAAAAGGGGGTCAGGTCAAGGGTGTTTCTTGTCTCACCATCACGGGTAGCTGAAACAAACAAGCTAATAAAAGTTAGCTTAGTTAATTTTTATAGCTCTATTAGTAAAATTCTGAGTTTATTGTCAAAGAGGAGGAAGACAAAATCATGATAGATTTTCAAAAACAAACAATATACCTGGACTGCACAAACATACACAGAGTGTGGGTCACTGGCTAATCAAAGCTGACAGCAACAACAATGGCTTGGGAGTGACCAAAGGGCAGAGTTCAAGATATAGGAGAAAAAGCCAAGAGCTTAAGTCCAAAGGCTTCAAAGAAATTGGGACGTAGTCTTTGTGTAATGGTCAAACTAGATATGATGGAGATTGTGTGGCTGCTGTTAATATGTCCAAATACTAGAATTGGCTGCAGCGGGCCCTATCCAAGGTCAGGGCCCCCAATCAGTCAGATGGGGTCAGGATCAAAACATGTATGTGTTGGAGAGGGAGGAATTTGGAGCCTGGAGCCTGGAAGGATTGAGCTAAGACAGGCCCCCCTGAACTATGGCCCAGGGGCTGGATCCGGCACCCAACACCAATTCATCTGGCCTGTGAAGCCCTCATCGCTCCTGGAAGTGGAAGTAAAATGCGCCCGTATGGGCACATTTTACTTCCGCTTCCAGAAGTGACGAGGGTTTGTGGGCCAGATGAATTGGCATCAGGGGCCGGATCTGGCCTCTGAGCTGTAGTGACCTGCTCCCTGAACCATGTAACTGGCCCACAGCCCAAAAAGTTTGGGCACCCCAGAGCTAAGGGCATCCTGATCTTGTCTGCTGTAACAAGATCTCTTTTTTTCCTTAATAAAGATGTCAGAGCAAAATAACAGTTATAAAGTAGGAAAGTGAGTGGGGATAACAATAAGCATAGGTAAAGGTCCCCTTGCTCAAAAGCCAATTGTATCTGACTGTAGAGCATAATGCTCATCCCTGTTTACAGCCAAAGAGTCAGGGCTGTCTGTGTCTGCAGATGTTTCCATGGGCTTGTGGCAGGTTTGAGTAGACACTAGAACACACAGAATGTTGCCTTCCCACCAAAGTGGTACCTATTTATCTACTTGCAATTCCTTGCTTTCAAACTTCTAGGTTGGCAGGAGCTGGGACAGAGACGGGGATTCATTCTCTTGCACTTGGGTTTCAAACTGCTGACCTTCCAGTCACATTATTTCCTTTCGAATTATTTAATGGTCATTTTGAAGCACTGTAGGTGTATTTTGGGCAACATTTTTTCAAGTTTCATGTGCTTCTCTTAGAAGCCAACTTTTTAAAAAGTAAATGAAAACTGACACAAAAACAATAAATAATATGTTGACTTATATATATATATATATATAATAACAATATTACCAGGGTAATATTGGCAAAAGTGCGAAGGAGTTGCAACAATTTAGATATTGAATTACTGATAAAATGTACTTTTCCAAGCTTGTTTGGAGTTTAGCTCTTTTCCTTTTCTGTGCACATTATCGTGAAAGGCCTCTCTCCCAAAGATGCTCATAATCCCTGGAAGGTAAGGAAACAACATAGAATTATCAAACTGTATAGCTGGATCACCAGTATAAATGAGTCTGAACTCCTGCGGAGGCAGAAATCCACAAATAAAGCTTCCCTGACAAATGTCAATCCAACCCTAGTTTAAAAACATCTAGTGAAGAAGAATCCAGCACATTCTAAAGTACATGTCACCCTTCATATCCACAGGTTCAGTATCCACAGTTTTAGTTATCTGTGAGTCTAAAATTATACAATAAAAATCCCTGAAATACATTATATATATATGTATTTCTATGGTGCATAATCAGAGATGGCCACTAGAGGCCATTGTATGTAATGTAATGTTTACTACGATCAGAAGCAGACATCTTGGTAGCTCTCCTGTAGAAGGATGGAGGCATTGAAACACCATGCCTGCTTTTATGACTCAGGTATATGTGTTAAATCTAGGATTCATTGTTATCTGCGGTTTCAAGTATCTGTGGAAAGTTTTGGAATGTATCCCCCATCTATTCAGATGATGAACTGTGTTCCATTCTATTATTAACAGAACCATGTAAACCATAGAACAAAGGAAGCATGCAAAATGATGTCTGGTTATGCAGCATTCTGTGCAGTTAATTCAGATTCATCACTTCACCTTTTCTTTCTCTTTTTATGATCATACTAGCCATGGTCATACTAGTCATACTCTGGCCCTATGGAACCTCCTGCAAACCGAGCTACGTCTCCAGACGAAGTTGCTGCCCTTTAGGAATAATTTAAAAACATGGTTGGCAGGGCAGGTATGAGGTGTGGGAGGTATAATGACCCCAGCCCACTGAATGATTTAAGCCCCTCTCTCCCTCAAGATGTACTAATTTTGCATTCTTTATAAAAATTTAGATCTTAAATTTTGATCTTTCACAGTTTTAAATTTGAGGGTTTTTAGAAATCTTTTAAATAATTTTTATGTTTTATTGTGGTACTTATATGATCTGTAAACCGCCCTGAGTCACCTTGGTGAGGAGGGCGGTGGATAAATATGAATAATAAATAAATAAATAAATAAATAAATGTATCCTGAACAATCTTGGATAAGGTAAATATGTCTTATTAACATATCAAAGTGAGTTAAAATATGTGCATGTACTGGTGCATACTATAACAAAAGAACAATGGATAAAGAACCTGTTTCTTTGAAGAATAGTGATCTAAGGAGGAAGAGACATAGCAATCTGTAAGTGATCAATCACAGAAAATCAAAAGAAACTAAGATGACCAATTCCACCAAGCTATTTTCCCACTCCTCTCCCTTGTTATTTTAAACATAACACTGTTGCTGTTATTCTACAGTACATTTTGGCAGGTATGTTGGATATCAAAGTCACAGTGAAGCAGAGCAGAGGATGTATGTTATGTATGGAATACTGAGTTCTGCTTCCTGCTCCATGAACTTGGTTCAGTCCTACTGAATTCACTTGGGCTTACTTCTAAGGAGAAATTACTGAATTTTATTCTAAGCTCTTCTATGTCTCACTGCATTAAGGGTGAGAAAATAATGCATACCCCATTAACATTCATGCAACTTACAAATTCAGATGGCTCCAAGAAATCAATAAGACTTTTAACTTGGATCTATTTTTTTAATCATATACATATAAGGTGATATGGTACATGTCTATATGCTTAACAAAAATGCAGACTGGGAAGAGTTGCTTGATTTCATTAATATCTCAAGAGTAGTTCATGAAAGCCATCCCCTTTCCTGCCAGTAATTTGCACTGTGTTATGAAACTTGTCCATGAAATAAAATGTGAAATAACCCTAATGGAGGGATACTGATACATCACTGTCCTTCTTCAGTGTTTCTACAGCTAGGATGCAACTCTTAAATGCACTGAAAACACACATCTGTTAATCTCTGAAGATGCAAGCAGCTTTGCTGAAATCGATGCCCTAAATGTTTGCAAAGATCTGTGGATATAGAACTATTTGCAGGCCCAGGAAGTAAATGATAAACCACACAGAATTCAGCAGTTCATAATAAGTCATCCTGGCTGTGTTCCAAGAATTGTTGCCAGTAATAGGGTTTAGGGACAGCTATCTACAAGAAGATTCCTTTTTACCATTAAGATTTAGTGCGTGTGTGTGCTCATCCTTTGAACAGAGCAGGGCTGTTTATTTATCTCTCTGAGTGCATAATAGGCAGAGACAAGGTAAATCCTCTGCTTTTCTTTCTTGTCTTCTAGGTATTTTTCCATGCTTTCCTTTTGTGCATGCCTTCTTGACTTGGGCAGGCCCCTTTCCTTCAGAATGAACTGGGAAGAAAACAAAGCACCTTTGCATTATGGAAAAAAAGAGAGAGAATTGAACAATGAACATAGCAAGTAATCTTAACTCCTTGTTGCATGTCTTCTTTTAACTCAAAGAATTAGAATACAGGCTTCTTTCACTTGAAAAACAAAATCATGAAAAAAAGGCAAGGAAAAATAAACTCCAATAATAGCCCTTACCCAGGGACATATAGAAAGACCTTATAATGCAATTTGGTCTGTCTCAGTGATGGTGAACCTTGGCACTCTATGTGCTCTTGGACTTCAGTTACCGGAAGCCTAGGTCAGCACTCCTGCTGATCAGGGCTTCTAGGAATTGAAGTTCAAGAACACTTGGAGTGCCAAGGTTCACCATCACTGGTCTACCTGATCTACAGGGGAAGGGTAAACCATGATTATTTTCAGCCTGCGCAGAGTAAATCGTTAGAAGTGGGTACCCAATCTGTATGTGTGTGCTGTGCAATGGTGGAATGTCAAAATTTTTACTACCCCACTGTGACGTCCTCACAGTGTGGGCGGAACTAACGTCATGATGTTATGACATCATGGGCGGGGCCAAATAAAATAAAATAAAAATAAGCGCACACACACCTCAACCCAAAACCCACAACACAAACCCGTAAATAAATAAAATAAATAAATAAAATAAAAATTACATTAAAATACACCCACCCACCCAAACATCCATCCACCCACCCCAAACACCAAATCAACCCACCCACCCCAAACACAAACCCTTCACTTACCTGTTAGTATAAGTGCCTAGGCAGCACCATGTTGCAAGATGGACATGGTCATCATACCAGTTCTCTAGAATAATATGCCTTAATTTAAATGTAAAACAGCTATTCCAATTCTCCAATTGGAATAGCAATCGGAACAGCACAGGTGTAGGTTATTGATGAGGTAACTCCAAGACTTTGCTCAAAAACCAAAAACCAGGGTGCCAGGCCTGCCAGCCGCCAGGCCTTTTTAGGAACTGTGGTAGTACACCAATATAGGTAAAGGTATTAAATACACATTAAAATACACACAGACACACCACATCCAAAGGTGAGTCACTTACCCTGGGGAACAGGCTATAGGGAGCTTCAGGCTAGCAGCTTCTCTTCCTCCTCCCCGCTTGGGAGGACAGCAAGGAGGCCGTGCATACGTGACAAGCACTGTAGGCGTGCTTGCACACCAAGTGCTTGGTGTGCATGCGCAGTAGGGGAACCAGTGAAAAGGTAAGCCCCGAAGGTGGTTCCCCCAAAAGCTGCTACCAGTTCTCTGGGACACTGGGAGATGTTACTACCGGTTCTGGCGAACTGGTGTGAACCTGTTACATCCCATCACTGTGTGTGTGACATAGACACTTTCCTTCATCTTATATATTCTTATGAAGCTTCTGATGATTTCTCTCTAAGGGAACAGGGGAAGACATTATAAATTGAAATGCAAGAAATGTCTTACTGTTTCTCTCTAGATGGCAGCATCTACCTTACAAAACAAATTTCACACAGAACAAGTAAAAACAAAGAATGAGTGAAACTGTTCACTTTCTGCACTGGTTCTGAATACAGTAAAACCTCACATAAAGAGCGCCTTGCTTAGGGACTAACTCACTTAAAGAGCAGAATTTTCTCTGAATGGTTGCCTTGCTTAACGACTAAAATCAACCAAAAACTTGCTTAATAACAAAATAGGGTTTGCAATCCCCCCGCCAGAAGACACAAAGTCACTTACAATGGTGTTTCGCTTAAAGAGCAAACTCGCTTAAAGAGCAATCCCATGGAATGCATTGTGCTCTTTAAGTGAGGTACCACTGTACAGTAATACCTCAGATAACGTTTGCATCAGATAATGCTGAAACTGCATAACATTAACTAATCTGGGGGAAAAATCAGTATCGCATAACATTAAATTCCTATGGGATGCATCAGATAACGTTCGCTAAAGCCTGTGCTGGTTACAATGTATCTCTATGGAGTTTTAATGTTATCTGATGCATCCCATAGGATTTTAACGTTGCACATGCCCTGATAACATTAAAAATCGGATAACACTAAGACTTGTGGAACCAATGTTTAGTGTTATCCAAGGTTTTACTGTACAGTACTTGCCTTCCCCATGATTTAAGCGCAATCTGGTGTACAATCTTTTATCTGTTGGCTCACAGCATTGGACAGGGCTTACTCCCAGATGAAGGTTCATAAGGATTGCAGCTGAATTCCTCCTGTTGATGGCAGCCTATTACCAGTGTGGCCTACGGCTATTTTTGCATGGAGTCATATTCCCTCCCCAGTGCTTTTTCCAAGTACAATGACATCTGCCTTCCACTGTTTTATGTGTGAAATTTTGGGTGTAACTATGAAGGGTGGTTGGAAAAGTTATTTCTCTATACAACACTTCCTAGACACCTCCAGTCAGAATCACTAATGGTCATATAGGCTGGGGTCTCATGGGAGTTTAGTCCACAAAAACAGAATCCAAACTCTGTATTGTCCCTCCTTTGTGCATTTTATCTGCATGTTAAAGACTTCTTTAAAATCTAACTGGTCATCTTCTGTTTTATGGACTGCTGAGTGCAAATCAAGATGGCTCAATTTCTTTTGGGTGTCAACTACTGCTATCAGGTTGAAATTCTAGACTTACCATATTAAATGGGACTTCTGAATTTATCTGTAAAGTGTGGATAATTTTAAAAGTTGCTGTTTTCCTCCTATATTCATCACTGTGGCCATAATGCTATTTATGACAGAACAGCACTGGGTAGTTTAGTATTTACTGATGGTGACTGTGCATGGAAGTGGAAGGGAGAACTTACGAAGTCTGTACTTTCCCTGCCCATTCTGTCTGCACTGCAAGTTATTCAGACTATAAATCTGAAAGAAATCCTCTGGTCTGGATGGGAAAGAGAGAAGCAGGACTACTAGGTCTGTACATTCTTAACCATCCTGTCTCCAGCCATTGAGATTCCAATTCTTAGAACTGCACCTCCCTATAAACCATTACATGGGCCAGACTGTATGATTTACTATCAGATTTCTGTGAATTCATCTCTTTGACTTTATCTTACGGCCTGAGTTTTGGACATGGGAGCAAAGTTTTAATAGACCAGAATGTTCATGTAATGTGCTTGCATGGAAAGTAATTGTTAGGAAATTACTTATTGGTTCAGGACTTTTCTGGTGTGTTTTAAATGACAGGGGATATCATAAAGTGATATTCCTAGCTAAGGATCATGTTCTCTCTGCATGCATATATCTGTATAATAATACTGTAATGTGTGCCATTAAGTCAATTCTGACTTATGGTGATCCTTTCTAGGTACAGAATAAAGAAGAGCAGTTTACCATTACCTTTTTCTGGGAGTGCCTGGGGAGAGTATAGTTTGCCCATTGCTACACAAGCTGACTTTTCACCTAGGAGGCACAGTGAGAAATTGAACTCTCAGCCTTTGACTCAACAGAGATACATAAACCACTGAACTATCCAGCTGGCTGTGTGTGTGTGTTGAAAAAAGACAAAAGGACACATTTCCAGTTTGTTGGACAAAATTTAAAACAAGGAATAACTTGATCAGAAAAATCATGGGAACAGGTTAGAGCAGAAGCAAAAAAATTGGACGCAGTGGCTGAACAGTGTGCTCCTGTATGAGGGAAGACATTGTCATATTAATAAGATTTATGTTCGTCAATGACACAATGAGGATAATATCTGGAGCTCTGAGGAGAATGAAAGCAAACACAACCACCTTATTAACCCTGGACACTGTTCCCATTTGTGCCAAACCCACACATAGGCAGAATCAGCATGTAAATCTGATACATGTAGGCCAAAATCATGATAATGATTAATGTATTTTCTTGCCAAAATTTACCCTATGGCTTTGGGAAACAAGTACTGGATATTATTTAGTGATAAAAATCCTTCCAATTTGAGACCAGATTTAAGGTCTTGTAAATTCAGGAAAGGAGTGATTTCATAATAGACTACTTGATCAAGATTGTTGATGTGAAGCATTCTCACCTGCATTGGCTTGAAACTTACCTCCATGTCTCCACATGGGAGGATGAAATTCCTGGGACCAACAAAGTTGTCATATGTTACTTTGGTTCTGGCTCATCTTCTGAAACAGCTGAGCGGTTAGAGTAATCATCCTGTGCACTAAACTACACCTGTTTGTTGAAGGTCATAATGACAGGAACTATTTTCACAACTTGTTTTAGTTCAGGAAATTTCTGGATCGCTTATGTCTGAGTGAGTTAGATATCTGGCTGCAGCGGTTGGGAGTTCAATTCCCCACTGTGCCTCCCAGTAGAAAAGCCAGCCTCTGTAGCCTTGAGCAAGCTGCATAGTCCCAGGGTATCTCTAATAGGAGAGAATGCTAAACCACATTTGTGTATTCTCTCCCTAGAAAAGCCTGGAAAGAGTTGCCATAAGCCAGAAGTGACTTGATGGCATATTATTATTACCTGGCTAAATTGCTCAGTGATTTAGGTATCTGGCTGAGGAGCCAGAGGTTGGAAGTTCAATTCCTGACTGTGCCTTTCAGAAGAAAAACAAGTTTGTGCAGTCATGGGCAAACTGCACAATACCAGGGTGCCCTGAGAAGAAGGGAATGTTAAACCATTTGAGTACAAATTACCTTAAAATCCTGAAAAAGTAGTAGTAGTAGCAGCAGCAGCAGTAGAGTTAGGGCCAGTGTGGGTGGAAAGAGCCAGCATGCTTGCATTCTTCTCCATACAATCAGTACAGTGAATAGAAGGATGCAATATTATCCTATCTGGCCCTGTTTTAATGGCAGAATGCCTGGTGATCCCCCAGAACAGTCTAACTGGATTATTTCAAAGGGATCTGGAGTGCTGTCCTAGGAACTGAAGCTGACATCCAAAATACCCAGCCAGGAAACATAGAGCAAGTGAATGTGCTGCTGAACAAGAAAAAGAGAATAGCCCCAGAGCTCTGAGCCAGGAAATTTCTGTGAAGTACCCAGTCTGTTGAAATAGCATTTGAAGATAATAAGGAATACCTGTATAAATGGATTGTGACTCAACTTGGCTATGCTGTTTATAATGTCAAAACAGTGGTGAGCCTTTCACAAGCCAAGAGGAACAGAAGGGTCATGTTTAATATAATAATCAAGTAATCCACCGGCATTAAAACAAATGGCATATTCCAGATACACTTTCAAAGGGCAGAAGAGCTATCATATTGAAATCAGATGCCTGTAAGCCACACATAATTTCTTGCTGAACCCTACGCCTGTCCTGCTCTGCTTCTTTCTGTGCTCAAGATTCATCTGTTTCTCCTCTCTCACTTGATATGATCCGCTTAAATTGGAGCTTTGCAGATGCTTGCATGTAAAATCTGTGATTGCCTGATTTTTCAGAATATAAATCTCACGATAGTCCACTCATGATGTAGGCTTTCATTATGAGATAATTTTTCCTATGGAACTTTATTTCTGCCTTTGCAGCTATCATGAGACCTAGACGAGCATCATACTTTCATCTCCATATAACATCCCAACAATTGTGTCTTTTTCAGACTACTGATAAAGGGAACAAAAATGATTGGGAGGTGGGAATGTTGTCAGTCAAGGCCTTTCAGCATTTTAGCAAGCCACTATGGTATAATTTGAAATCTCCAGGGAAACAGCAGCCATTGAAACCCATCAATAGAAAATAATACCCGCTTAAGGTCAAAATTCAGCTTATTAGTAAAATTAATCTTTAATTTTTCTCCTCTGCAGGGTCCATTCACTTGCCAACAAAGAAATTGGCACTGATCAATGCATCTCTAATGCCATTTTCTTATGAAGAAATCACTTCTCTTGTTACCCCAAAACATTTATAAGAGGTCTTCTGTAGAAGATCCTTAGATGATTATTGAAAATACAAAGGGAGATCTCAAACCAGGCCTGGATTTATAGGTCAGAATTTGAACAAAAAACAAAAGCAAGTGGAAGGGGGAGAAATAGAGCCCATGGTAGCTGAAAAAATAATGCACAGAAGAATTTTTTTTGGGAGGGTCACTACTTCCAGACATTCTCACATAGCATGGCTAGCATGAGATTATTGGAGTTCTTTTACTTAATGATTGGTCCCTGTTAAAACTCTAATTGATATATGCTGCATCAAAATGTATTTAGTGATGTACATAATAACAATAATAAATCCTATTAAAGCAGAAGGTATTAGAACATGAATCACTAGAGCCAAGGTGTCCACATCTAGATACAGTTGTTGATACCAGTCATAGCTACTAGAAAGTACTATGTGGCATAGAGGCTACTCTCCCATCTAATGGCTGTTATGAATTCAACAGCATCGATACCCTACAAACCCAGTCTTTTACAGGAAGTTCAGCCACCTCCAGAGTGAACAAAATAACACTTCATCTTGGTATTTTTGCCCTTGCATTACCAAAGGCAGGCACTGATTCAGTTATTCCCTGATCTCACTTAGAATAAATGTAAAGGAAAAATAGAGGCACATCTCATCTGTATACTGGTGACACTGTACTTCAAATCCCCAAGTGTCCTCCCAGCAGTTCCACATAGGTATTTAAGAATGGCCAATTAGATGCCAACATATCACATATTAAATGTTTTACACACACATTCACACATTATACATACATCCTGGGAAATAACAGAGCCCTAGTGCAGTTTCACAGCAGGATCTGGATTGCAGAGCAAAATTACAAAAATCCCAAAATTCAGCTGAAAAAACAAACACCAGGAATCCCTTTCTTAGTTTTATCTCATCATGCGAGGAGAGCAGAATATAGTAGTAGTAGTAGTAGTAGTAGTAGTAGTAGTAGTAGTAGTAGTAGTAGTAGTAGTAGTAGTAATAATAATCCCACAAATACAGCAGGTATTTATTGATGTGTGGCAGTTTGCCATGAAAATCACTCTAATAGAAATCTGGCCAATATGCTAAAGATTTTGTATTTGCTTCCCCCCCCTTTTTTTTTGGGGGGGGAGAGGCATCCAAATTTTCTCAGTTTTTGGTATCTTACCAGTTCCCCAGTTCCTCTGCCCTGCTTGACTAAAATGCATGTATATTGGAACACATTGATAAAACATACATAAAAGTATTCATGTGACTGTACCCCGTCCATCTGGGTTGCCCTCCCACGCTGGGTGGCTCACAATGTTAAAAAAGTAGATGTTAGAAAAGCAGAGCAATGTTAAAAAAAGCAGAACAAAACCGTAGAAAAGCTCCCAGCCATCCAGTCCAATCAGCACCAAGGACCACTAGCCCAAGTGGCCACAATGGGAGGGTCTCTTATTTGAACTTCAACAAGCTGCAAAAGGCCTCCTCAAAAAGAAAGGTTTTCAGCTGCTTCTTAAAGGACCCTAAAGAGTCAATCAAAGGCAGCTCCCCTAGTAGAGCATTCCAGTTAACCAAATTTATTGGGGGATAGGAGGAGTGCTTGCATATGGCGTATGCCAGAGGCAAAGTCTGTGTCATTTGAAAAAAAAAGTTTTTCTGCAGTATTTTAATAAGTGAGATTCTTTTTATAGGATATAAATAATTGCTTTAGTTTTCTGAATAGGGTGTTACAAGTCTGTTCTGGGTCCAGAAGTATTATATTTTGACAATAACTGAAATTATGGCATGGAGCCAAATAAATTCATATACTTCCTTTCTATTAGCATGGAATCCTTTATTAAATGATCTTCCTTCATTAAATCTCTGATGGCATCTCTCTTTCTCTCTTGCTGTAGTAGAGAGCAGGTGGCTGAAAAGCTCTTATGTTTATGCAGAAGACTAAACTCATCTGTTTGGATCTTAACCCATCCACCCTCTTTGAATTGTAAGGAGTTAAGAGCAGTATAAATTGTGTCATAAATGTACATAGTTATGGTTTGGAAGCACATCTGATAAAAACCTTGGAATGCCAGCTTTCAGACTGGAAAGTGGTCTGTATGTTTGTTAAGAATCCTGAATGCATGATAAGATGAGTGGATATTGTATGGTTTCCTGTTTGACTTATGGAAGGAATTTTACAGCTACATAACTGGATTGGTATATTCAAGAAAATTGTACTTGGTACTGAGTTGACACCCCCTCCCCCCGGTTCTTTCAAGTAACATAACCATATACAGCCTTAGTCAAGAGTCATGGTAGTAGAGTTTTGCAGCCCATTCCTTCTTGTTAGAGTAGATGGGCAGTATAAAAATGTAATAATAAATATAAATATAAATATACATGGTAGTTTACCTTCCTGATGGCATTGTGTTCCT
This sequence comes from Furcifer pardalis, assembly GCA_030440675.1. Lineage (NCBI taxonomy): Eukaryota > Metazoa > Chordata > Lepidosauria > Squamata > Chamaeleonidae > Furcifer > Furcifer pardalis. Next base: position 77,473,028 of record CP126892.1, read on the forward strand.
CATGCATTAACACATGTTATATTTATAGTCAGAATTCCTAAAAGATTTCAATTTCTTTATCTTCTTTTTTAAAAAAGAAACTAATAATTTATCTGTGCTTTTGATTTCCGTCTGTTCTGTGTTTCAAAGTGTAATTAAATGTGACTCAAGAACATGCTAAATGCATAGATGATTTAGGAATGACTTTAAGTTTATGAAAACCATTTGCAGTCATTATTGAATTGATAAATGGAAGAACTCTTTCCCACAATCAACATAATAATCCCAAAAAGCAATATAATTAAGCTTTTTTTGGCAAATGAATCACCCCTACAGGGATTTATATAGACTTGGTTTTCTATATCCATGGAAAAGAACAATACTGGAAGGACTCCATTAGTAAGATTCTTTGGGCTCACTTATGAAAATAAACCAATCCACACTGTTAACTCATGGAGATGAATTTTGACAAGTTCTTCTGCTCAGTGCTTTTAAAACATCTAGTGAAGTCATGTATACCCCTCTTCTACAACTCCCCATTGCATTTCTAGCAGAGCATGTCTACAAGCCTTCACAGAAGCAGAAAGTTAAAGAAACACCTATCATAGGGAACAGGGAAGAATGGGATGCACAAGGCAGCAGTTGGAAGCATCAAGGGCTAATTTTTAATGAGAGAAAGATTTTGAATCAGCAATTTACAGTATTGAGGGTAGAACAAACCAAGCAGGAGGCAAAGGGCACAAAATGTATAATGCTGAATGGAAAAAAATTTAACTCAATGAGATGGCTAGATGGTATTGTTGATGAAATACGCTGAGAGCTGGGTGGGTTGAGGAGGATGGTGGAGGAAAGAGGTACCTGGTGGGTAATGGTCAATGGGGTCACAAAGGATCAGAATCAAATGTGTGACTGAACAACAACAGCAGCAACAACAACAACAGCAGCAACAGCAACAACAAATTCAGTGGCAGGCAACTTTTTTTTTCTTATTGACTTCTGTTGGTGTTGATAGAGTATTTCCCCTTTGTTGTCTTGCTTATGATCAGTAAAGAGTCAGGTGAGGGGGAAAATCTCCTTGACAGACATTGTGAATTAGGAGATAGCCCAAGAATTTGTGATAATACCCTGGCTAATTCCATAATGGAGCAGACTGTAGAAAAGTGCTTTCTGGTAGTCCTACTCCATCAAACTTTGTAGCTCAACAAGCTTCTTGGGTACAGCAAGAAACAAAAGCAGCAGCAGAAGAGGAATTGTTTGATCTGTATATTCATGATGGTTCATTCACATCATGCTAAACTAAGGTTTAGGATGAGGCTTGTATGAAGTTTTTAAACCTATATTTTATCTAGACATGGATAAGCAGAGAGTGTGGAATGTCCTTGCTGTAGAATTGCTCATAACTCAGAAAGGTTGCATTTTGGACTCAAATTCCCCAAAACTCAAAGCTAATATGGACACTGTGGGATTCTTGTAACAGTGATCAAAAAACCTAATTTTTAAACCTATGAATCAACTAATTCTAATTAGAGAGGGAAACATTTGTAGTATAACATATATTCCGTTGGGGTGAATAGGGGATAGCAAAGAAGATCAATACAACCGAAACCTAGAATGACTATTTTTAATGGACTTAAGTATCCTCTCTATCCTATCTCAGTATAAGGAGTTAGCCAGTTTCTTTCTGAACTAGAAGCTTCTGGAAATAAAAAAAAATGTGTGGTTGCTTTTCAAGTGAACTTGAAGGAATATGGCATCTTGTTTTTTAAAGCCCTGCTGATTTAATTTACCTTTTAAGCAAAAGAGAAAAGAACAGAGAAAGAATATGTGTACTAAGGGGCAATATTGATTGTCCTACTTATGAAAAGAAAATCTTTTATCTTATCCTTAGATCCACAGTCCACACATCTCATATCTGCAGGTTAGTTCACCATGGAAAGCCTGAACAGTGTTTTTCCATGTATTGGGCAATTGGCTTGGCTTATGTACACAAAATGTGTCTTCTCTTTTGAAGTAGCCTGCAAATCCACTTTATACCTTCTTTCCCTCTCTTATGATTTTCCATTCCTCTTTTCTTCTCAAATAACTTTGGCTTTGAAAAAGACATTTCATAACATTAAACAAGATGTCATTAATTATATAGACAAAGGGGAAATGGCATTCAATTTGTAGCAGAAACAAAGTAGCTTAGGGTGAAGAATTATTAGCATCTATTCCAACTGATTTGTATTGCAGTGGTATCTATAAGACTCAAGGTACCTCTAGATGAGGTATCTTGCTTCATTCAAAGAATTTTGTGGAGAGAAGATAAGTACATCCTCACTATATTCCACTGATAATACTGATATGTTTTGTCCTTCAACTTTCCCTCCTTACCATAAATTTTATGTTAAAAGAGGAAAATGCTAAACTTTAGCACAAATATTTCTCTTTACTGCAGAATTCCTTTAAAGCCCTATGACCTGCAAATGAAGGTTACATTTACCTCCTGACAACTAATTACAAAATAAAATCAATCAAATTTGCAACACGCTGAGGTAAGGAAACCAATACCTGTTTCTTCTCACATATAGAAAAGACTTCATCAATTATGATGATAATTAAAAGTCTCCCAACTAGGAGCTCTGGCAAAAAAAATTTGTTATGCTAATTGTGAGATTTTAAAAAATGGAAAAGCACAGGAAAAGGCATTGTATATCGCAGGACAAGCCTTATATTGATATATTGACACTCAGAGTGCTGAATATGGTACCTTTACAGGAACAAATGTTCCATCTCGATAAGCCAAAGTTAAATAAAAGTCATAGGAAACCATTTCCTGATTTAGATGAGTGGGGATTTTTTTCTGCTGAGAACTTCAGTGAGGGACATATAGTATATCAAAAGTAAAGTTAGTGGCATAGCGCAGGTTTCAGCTGCCTGGAACACAGGTCAAACTTGCTGCCCCCTGCATCTAGGCTCACCCCCATCTAGGCTGCCACCTCGCACAGCACTGGCTGTGGATGCTGGACTGCAATGACCACCGGCCTTGCTTCCCACGCTCCTGGGCACCGGCGCCACTGGAGGTGGATGAGCTGCTGCCACTGTGCTTGGAGGTGGCGTGGCTGCATGCCTGGGATGCTGACGAAGGCACCTATGCGTGGCTCACCAATGGCTCATGGCTCGTTGGGAGCCTCTTCATGGTGCCGTGCAGCAGGCAGGTGCTGATGGTGGGCTCTTTGCTGGGCTTGCGCCGCCTCAACCTTTGGGTCTTGGGCAGGACCATGGGCAGCCCCAGGCCCTGCACAGCACTGCCCAGTGTCTCAAGCTGGCCGTGAGGAAGAGGGCACCTGAGGAAGAGGAGGATGAAGGTGGAGGAGGAGGGGAAAATGCCCCCTGGTCCCCACTGAGGCTGTTGGGGCTGCACCCTCCTGGTGCCCTCCAGCCTGGGGCCACGGCAAAGTCCCATTTATTGTAAAATTTTGCTGGCTTGCTGCCCCCCAAAAGTGCTGCCTGGGGAAGCCCCCCCCCCCCACTACTGACTGAAGTGAGGCTAGTTGATGGGGAGGATCATGTAAAGTTTCCTTCTGGACTGGAATCTGGGACAAGATGAGAAGAGACACTCCAGAAGCTGTCCCCAAGGCATCCAAACTCTAAAATTGTCCCTTCACCTTTCCCCATGTAGGTTAATGGCTGCCTCTCCTATGTGGGAAAAAATATTGTATGGTGGTAGGGATATGCTTGCAGCACTATAAAATTATTTCACAGAAATGTCTTCACATATTCACAGCCTTCAGCTGTTCTTAATTTATGTAAGTATAAAGTAAAAAAGAAATTTGAGCCTTCTAGCTATAGAAAAGATCACATTGCAATAAATACATTCTGCTGATTGCTCACTAACTAAATTCCTCCACACACAATTTTCTTGATAACAAAATTTGACAATTTATACCTTCTTAAATCTCAGACCTAATGAATGTCAAAGACCATGCTAATAAGGTAGAATAGGATGGCTTTCATAATTTCAGGGGCTTGATTAGCAATCTCCTAAATACAAATCAACAGACTGTAGGGTTACATTTGACTATAATTGTGTTCTGCCCAATTGCTGAAAACAAAGGCATGCTATTGTTGTGATGAAATGTCTGCTAAATTTTGTGACACTGTCTGCTAAATCCCTATAATTAGCATGGCCCCCTGGAAAATGTCATGGGATATTTGATGAAACAGGGCATGAACTCTGTAGCAACACTCGGGGGCTCTGTAATGCTATCTAGTGTGACTTTTGGAATTTAACTACTAGATAGGGTTTTCTTATCTAGGAAACACAGGAGGGAAAGGCATTTGTTGGGTCCAAGAACCCCTGTTAACAGATGTATGCCCCTCCCTGAATAAAGTCTCCATCTCTTCCATCTCACACCTAAGAGGTGCATTATTGAGATCATCAAATAATATTTCTGTAGCTCATGGTTATGTCATGTTACTAGTGTTATTCTCATGCAGTAATGTTATTGTACAACAGAGCAGATCAGCAGTCTATACGGCAATTCTAAAAGTAGGAGCAGCTCAAATAAAAAAGTATAACTTTGAAACTGGACTTTGTATTAGCATCAAAACTGGCACAAATGTAGCAGTCAGACTGCTCCTGCTCTGTGGTAAATTTGGGTCTGTGTGTTCCTTTATTGAAACAATCCATCTCATCTTAGGTCATCTTCTTTTCCTACTGCCCCCTCTCCACCTTTCCCAAGTGATATTCTATTTTTGATTGATTTTGTGTTTGTATTATATGTGCAATTTACTAATTTTTGCTCTTATCAGAGTTTAGGCTTGACTTGATTGAGCATCGACTTTTCTGCCTCCCTCTCTGGCTGTGGTATCTGTAAAGCTCTCCTTTGACACCAAATTTAAAATGGATTTATTTTTTCAATTCTCTTTCTTCACTGTCTTTGTTTTACATATTATGGAAGGTTTTGAACTTGGTCTCCAGTGACATTTTTGCTAACACTGAGCCCTCCCCCACTTTTTTAATTTCAAAAGCCAAGTGGGAAATGTTTGTAGAACTTTTGTTCCAATATAGCTTTTATTTCTTAGGTTGCTTATCCCAAGGAAAGAATTTGGAAATTGGAAGACTGCTTTCTAGCCTGCATTCTGTGGCATGAGCATGGCAACATTAGCTTGTCTGAGACGTTAAAAGGTGTGTTTGCTTCTCTGTTCTATGTGTTGCACTTACATCTTTGCCTTACCAGTGCATTAAGTCAAAAACAGTCCTTTGGTACAGGGGGACTATAACCACACTTGGTTATCCTTGTTTTTGTCCTCTGCCAACAACCATAGAATTGTTCATTTGCTCAATATGTTCTACAGCAGGAGTTCTCAACATTTTAAAGCCGAGGGCCATATCACACTCCTTCAGACAACTTCAGAGGCTGGACAGCCATTTTGCCCTTCCTCTACCACATGGTACTTCCTGGTGTGGTGGAGGTGGTGATGGGGCACATGAAATGGTGCTGTGGGCCGCATCCAGCCCACAGGCCTCAGGCTGAGAATCCCTGTTCTACAGGATATCCTCTTCAGCTCACTACCATTCACCAAGTAACTTCAAACAAAGGGAAATCCCAGAACCTGATTCCAGTTTTTACCAGTTAACCACTTCTCACTCAAACACAAAACTATGGCTGTTTCTCAACAATTATGAATGGCAGTGGGCACAGGAAGGTATCCTGAAGATCTGTGGTCCACAAGATTGGGCACATGCCCCACAAGGGGCAATTTGATTTTTATGGTTGGGAATTGGAAGCTTGTTTAGAACAAGTTAATGGCCTTTTAGGCTTCCTCCATGTGAACAGGAGTTTACTTTTTGAATAATAATAATTATATGTCACAGGAGGTGGGATCAGGATTTTAGAGTGGGACATGGCCAAAAAAATGGTTGGGAACCACTGCTGTTGATCATCTTGACTTCTTCCATTTAGCAATTGCATCATTAATACACAGAGAGAAAACACAAAGTCTAGTGACTTGAGATTACAGAATTTTATGTCACTAGACTTAAAACCAGTTACAGAACATTGAGCTAAAAGTTGCATTCAAAGATTGCCTTCATGGTCAGAAACACTGTGAATGTAAGGTGATTTTGAAATGAAGAACCCAGTTTTGCAGAGTTCTGACTTGTGTGTAGAACCTGCCCACAAATATGAACCATTCCTTTTTAGACATGTTTTCCAAATATGTAAGTGTCCATCTGCTATGCTAGTGCAGGGGCCTGCCCTTTAGGAAAAAGAGGAAATTGACCTGGAAATCCAACTTTCACTAAATAAGTACTGTAGTACTAAACAGTAACTGTTTAAAACCTAGCACTGTTCCTTAAGAGCAGATATAAGCAACTATTTACAGCATATTGAACTGCAACATAAGTGGCAAATACCCCATGTGTGCATTCAAACATGGGTCTACTCCAAAATGATGGTTGCTGATCAAATTGCCCTTAATGTTGACTCTGAGGGTAGGTCCTTTGCAATGAAGATCATTAAAACTAGACTCACACAGAAGTTAAGTAAGGAATCATGTCAGCCATCAGTTCAAAAGGTTAATGTATAAATCAGTTAAGCAATAGCTCCAAAAGAAGTTGCTAGTTACCTTTTTCTTATTGAAGATTTATTCCTAGATTAAATGTAACCTCAAAATAAATACATTCTGTGAGTTTATGCTAACTAGTCTAATTAATTGTCCTGTTTGAACTTTGGGATAATATGTTGAACTAATTTGGGATTATAAGATTACAAGTAACATTTTGAGTTGAAAGCTGTAACGTGCTCATGTCAACACAGCGGTTCCAAAATTAACCTCAGAAGCCCTTTTTATTCCACTGGATGCTTCAACTTGAGCAGAGGTAAGGCGACCTATTAAGGAATACATTATAAAGTGCTAATACTTGAAAATTAGCAGTTAATGGTGTTAATTTTTGCATTTTTAAATCATTCTCAGAACATGTTACCTTGGTTTTCTGGTACTGTAGAGCCAAATGACATGTAATGACCTAGCATGTGACTTTTTATTTCCTCCAAAATAAACGTGAATGTGGTGTACCAAGACAAGCATGAGCATTTTAATCCTTCCCTTCCTAGTGGCTTTCCAATGTGTATGTTGCTTCCATCCCCACAGTTTGGCAGTTTAAAAATCCCATAGAAAGAGGCCATTAAAAGCTGTTTTCACATACTGTATAGAAAATGCAGAAGAGTGCCAGACCTGTAAGTGGCTGTTTTGGCACTTGAGGAAATCAGCACTGTCTCAGATACACTCTGCCATGATGCAAGGGCATACACCCCTCTCCAGAAGGAAAAGAAGAATTAATTTGGTGCCTCCTGTAGAAAATGTTCATACATTTTTTTTAATAAGGAAAGTGAATAATGACAAAAGGTGGTGCTGTTTATTTTTCTTAATTCTTCTGTAAATTAACATCCAGAGTTTGACATCATGTACATTTATGTGCAAGAGGCTGCAGTGGCTGAGTGGTTAAAATGCTGATCTTGATGACCAGAAAGTCAGCAGGTCAACAGTTTGAGACCTGAGTGCCGCATGATGGCGTGAACTCCTATCTCTGTCCCAGCTCCTGCCAACCTAGCAGTTCAAAAGTAAAAAATTGCAATTAGATAAATAGGTACTGCTTTGGAAGGAAAGGTAACAGCATTCTGTGTACTCCGGCATCTAGTCATGTCTGCCACATGACCACAGAAACATCTGCAGATGGCTGTAAATGAAGATGACCTTCCCCTAGAGTCAGATGCAACTGTTTTTTGAGCAAGAGAAGCTTTATATTTAAGTACCCTCAAACTATTGGTACTCTGGCATTAAGGCCCACTTGGTGTGCCTTTATTAATGCCCTGAAGACTATATTTGAACCCTGTACTTTTTAAAATTCTTTCCTTTTTTTCTGGTGACCACATGACCTAATTTAGGGAGGATAGTTCTCCATTTTAAGGACTGGAAGTAGACAAAGTTGTTTTTCAAGTTGTTTTCCCTTTGAACAGTTATCCAAGTCAGATACAAAATATAAGGGGATTTAGAAATACTGTACAAAATATAAGGGGAGATCACTGTTGGCCACCCTCAGCTAACAACACTGGCGACACTGTCTCAGAAGCCACATAAGTTGTCTGGTCACTGTCAAGAATTGCTAAATTTCAGGACATCACTTGATGTCCTAAACTTCTTTCAATCTCCAGATCAGCAAACAAATATCAGGGCAAGCAATACTGAGGGACAAGGATGATATATTTATTTTTTGCATTGCTTTAGAGCAGAGATTCTCAACCTGAAGCCCGTGGGCCAGATGCTGCCCACGGCACCATTTCATGTGCCCTTCCCTTCCTCCACCACACCAGGAAGTACCATCTGGTAGAGGAAGAGCAAAATGGCCACCTGGCCCCTGAAGTGGACAGTGTGACTCCAGCTTAAAAAGGTTGAGAACTCTTGCTTTAAAGTCTAGGCACCTCATTCTGACCTGGAATCATGGTTCACTGCCTTAGTCTGAGTGAGTCTGTATGTGTATTGTGTATATAATATCTGGTTAGGAAGTAGTGCAGGAGCTACTATGTCCACGATTGTCTGCTGTCCTTGTCATTTCCCTCATACTGTACTTACATTGTATTTTATGTATAGCATTACCTCCTGTGACGGCAGAGAGTTCTATCCTTTGTCTAAGGTCTTGGTCCTGGAATGGGAAACAACTGATCGAGCAATTTTAGCACTGTCTGCTCACTTTCTTTTAGGAAGGAAGGAAGGAACGAACAAATGAGCGAACAAACTGTTGCTTTTTGTCTTTCTTTTCAGTGAATGTTTCAAAGGCCATATTGTGTAGCTCTTCTTGTTTGACATGTTATGAAGGCTTATTGCTTTATCTATATTTGTCTATATATAAGGGGAACATTTTAGTTTTAGGGAAGTAGTAGGGGAATGGAAATATTCTAGCTATTTATTTATTTATTTATTTATTTATTTATTTATTTATTTATTTATTTATTTATTAGCCACATTTGTATTGCCGCCCACTCGGCAAGCAACTCTGGGCGGTGTACAACAATTACATAATTAATCACATAAATCCAGTGGTGGGTTCCAAAAAATTTTTACTACCACACTGTGGGTGTGGTATGGTGGGTGTGGCCAGGGGGAAAGCCCTGCATTGCACCCAAATTAGGACTTCTTTATTTCAAAACTTGGATGGGCAAGGACAACCAGAATTTCAGCTACTGGTTCTGGCGAACTGGTGCGAACCTGCTGATGCCCAGCACTGCATAAATCCTGCTAGAGAACTATAAAAAACTTAAAGCCAGTAAAAACCCCAATTAAAAATACAATTAAAAATTAGCCTGACAACTAAAAAGAGCAAGGGAGTGATATTACTATATCAGAAATACAGTGAAAACAACAGTGGAGAAAACACATCAGAATGTAATTGGTGGTCAAGCATGGTTTGGTGTAACAAAAATATCTTCAGTGATAAAGAGAAGACCAGCCAAAAGTGAGTGAGGAAATTTTTGTGGAGCATCAAGCTTTACATCCACATGCTGTAATAACAGAGACAGTTGTAGAGCTTGGAAAGTTAATTGTAACATATGATTTGTTACAGGCACAGTTCTAAGCCTCCCCCCCCCCCCCCAGTTATCATGATACAGTACGTACTTACAATAAAATCCCTCTCTGTATTTAAATATAACTAAAACAACCACCTAACATGTAACTTGAATAACTAGAACAGTCTTCCTCATAATTTATTGCTTGTGTTACTTCTCTGAATTGCAGTTTGACCTCCTTTTATATTTAAAAAAAGGAACAGGATATTAGAGTTTTCTTAAAGTTGAGAATTACTAATAGTAGAAAAAATATGATTAAGACCATGTTTAATTAAGCTCTGCCACATAGTTTGCATTTCCAAAAAGGAAAGCAATAATTAGGCCAACTTGAATCAAGGTATGAAAGCAGGTCTTCAAGGAATGAAGGAAGTACAGTAGTTGAATGGATAGCAGTAATATTTGTTTTATTCTAGATGCAGTCAAGACAGATTTAGGCCTGACTAATGAAGAGAACCTTTGAGTTCTTTATTTATTTTGAACTTTATTTTAGTAAATATTACATTGAGATTGTGATCTTACATCCCATCACAAGGCAAGCACACATATTTTGTGCAACAGAACTGCTCCTTGGCCAACTGCAGTGATAGGATGCAACAGGTTTGCACCAGTTCGCCAGAACCAGTAGTAACTTCTCCCAGTGTCCCCAAGAACTGGTAGCAACTTTTTTTTTTTGGGGGGGGGACAACCTTCGGGGCTTACCTTTTCACGGGTTCCCCCATTGTGCATGTGTGCCAAGCACTTGGTGTTAATTAATTGCCTGCTCCCCAGGGTAAGTGACTCGCCTTTGGCTGTGCTGTGTCTGTGTGTATTTTAATGTGTATTTAATACCTTTACCTATATTTTTTTATATATTTTTTAATATTTGTATTTATATGCCACTCTCCTTGCCGAAGCAACTCAGAGCGGCTTACAATGTTACAGTATCAAATATAAAAGCAACAACATATCAATATGACAAATATAATACATTCAATATAGTCATAAAAGCAAAAGCACAATACAATCAGAAAAATGCAATTCAATCAAAAGAAAATACATTATGGTCAAAAATATACGATACAACACAGTCTAGAAAGTCCTATCCCTAATAAATAATAAATAAATAACCGGCCAGGGGAGAGTCCAGGGAAGGTCTTACGGCCATGGTGGCGGCGGCAGCGGCAGGGTCTTTTGTAGCCGCCCGCTGCTTTCTCCAGCTATTCCTCGTTTCCCCCACCCCGACCGGCCAGGGGAGAGTCCAGGGAAGGTCTTACAAATTCACGGGAGAGGGTGGAGACGTCCATGGCTGCCTACCGCCCGAGTCCCGCAGCTGTTGCTCCCTTGCGGCCGGCTGGCCAAGGGAGAGACTGGCGAAGGCGGCAGCGGCGAAGGTCTTTAATGCCGCCCGTAGGTCTTTTATCGCCACCGGGACCCGCAGGTGTTGCTCCCTTCGAGGCCGCTTGCCGAGGGAGAGTCTGGCGTGGTGGCGGCAGCGACGAGGTCTTTTATTGCCGCCCGGGACCCGCAGGTGTTGCGCCCTTCAAGGCCGCTGGCAGAGCCTCCGGGAACAGGTGGACGAGACCCGGGGCGAACGCGGAGGCAGCCTCCCTCCAGCCACAGGTGTTCTCGTTGGTGGCGGTGGTGCGATATTGACATACTACTGCAGTTCCTAAAAAGGCCTGGCAGCTGGCATGCCTGGTGGCCTGGCTTGTGGTTTTTAAGCAAAGTTTTGGAGTTGCCTCATCAATAAGCTACACCTGTGCTGTTCCAATTGCTGTTCCAATTGGAGAACCCTTAAGGAGGTACAGCCATTTTACATTTACATTAAGGAATATTATCCTACAGAACTGGTACGATGACCATATCCATCTTGCAACATGGTGCTGCCCAGGCACTTATACTAAAAGGTAAGTGATTGGTTTGTGTTTGGGGTGGGTGGGTGGGTGTATTTTAATGTAATTTTTATTTTATTTAATTAATTAATTAATTAATTTACGGGTTTGTGTTGTGGGTGGGTGGAGGGGTGTGTGTGTGCTTATTTTTATTTATTTTTTATTTTTTTATTTGGCCCCACCCATGACATCATGATGTTAACTCCGCCCACACTGTGATGACATCCGGGTGTGGTAGTAAAATTTTTGACATCCCACCACTGGCCAACTGATTGTGGTAACTGACACAGCAAAAAGATCTGGGCATCAAATCCAAGTAAAACCCACTTATCACAGTAGCACAACAGTCTAGAAACCAGACAGAAGGGACCATTTTGGCACTCGGAAAGGTGGCAAAATTTACCCAGGAGTTGCAGCAATTGCATTTTAATGTCATTTTTAAAGTAAGTCATACTTTTTAAAAATCATGATAAAAATAAAAAGGACATATTTTTAAAAAGAAAATGGTGAGGAATAAGCAGACAACAAATAAGGTAACAGGATAAGTTCTTGATATGCAGTGAATAAGAGCAATGGTTTATTTTCCAACAACTGTAACAAGCAGTGGTAATGATTTTTTAAAAGGAACTTTCTAGACTTTGGTCTTGTTCTTCTGCTTCAAAGAAGCATATTACCCACAAGTAGATTCTAAGAGAGTTATTTTCCCTTTTACATGATTTTCAGGCTTCTAAGTAGAGAAAAGATATACCTTTGGATTGTGTGTGTTTGTGTGTGGTAGGGAATCACATTTATAGGTGCATATCTTTTAAATATAGTAATACTTATTTTTCCTCATGTGTCATTTAGAATGTATTAAATAAAGGACACCTATGCCTGCTAAAGGAATCGACAAAGTTCACTAAAATAATTTCATTCCACTGGACGGCAAGGAATAAAAAGCTGTATTTCATATTTTCATACTTACCACAGTCTTCAAGTATATTAATTTAATTCTCCTCCCTTTTCCACGAAGTGTTTGGCATTTACTCAGACTTAGCAGCAAAAGTTACTTTAAGTACATTTTGAGTTATTAAATTTCCCCTTTCTTAGATGGATATTGAAAGTTCTTGTAAACTATTGCAAAGTTGAAAAGGGTGTCTGAAGCAATCCATGTCAAAAGCATCATTTTTTCTGAAGCATTTGTCATTGTTTTTGGTCTAAAATGGGTATCCTTTAAAAGAAAAATGAAGATAAATCATCGGTGGTGAGACCATATCAGCTTCATTTTTATAATAACATGAGAGGTTTGCTATCAAAGTTCAGTTATTTTTCCTCAACACATGCGTTTCCGTGTTTGCTGGCTCTCTAATTTTCATTAAAATACAAAGGATGTCTTATTCATGAGCTGTGAGTATAGAATGAGGCCTGCTATGCTCAAGACTTTTCTGCCTTTGGCAAAATTTTAAAGACACTGCCCAATTTTTCCCCTATGTTCCAACAAGAGCTATAGTTGTGGTCACCCTGAAATATAACTCAGTCTGCAACCCTAGAGAAGATGTGGATTGGACATTCTTCTTATGAGGCTACACTATGTCCCTGTCCAGATTATGTGAATCCTATTTAATAATGTATTTGCTAGTGTAATGCCTCACATTTTCCATCCATCTGTCCATCCAAAATGAGAAAATGAGGAGCTGTAACCATTCCTATATCATATTACATCAGGGGTAGTAAATTGTTTTCATGAAAATGATTTTTTTCCATTCATGTCCCCCTCAGGCTTCTCAATGATCTTTCTAGGATGGGTTTCCTCAGAAGTTAAACAGCTATTTCTGAACGCCTTAAATTGGTTGCATGCCTCTAAACAGTATTTTACATAAAACCAGAATCCTTCTGTGCCTGTCTGATTTAATATTTTTAATATATTTGTGCCAAAACAGTGTGACCTTAAGGAGGATCCCAGGGAGAAAACAAACAAACCTCTGGCTCCTGAACTCACCAAAGTTGTTCTACTTGCTTAAAATAAATAATGCTTGAATTAAGTCCGACTAAGAATGCAAATGATTGGGTAGTCACATGAGTATTTTCAAAGAGCTGTTAATTAGTGTTACTATAATCCAACGATTCTCAACGTTTTCAGGCTGTGGGCCTGACCACACTTCCTGGGCAGCTGATCGGGCTGGTCACGTGATTTGAAGTAAAATGTGTGCCACGCATGCACAGAATGCATTTACAGCGTTCTGTGCATGTGTGGCATACATTTTACTTCCGCTTCCAGGAGCAGCAAAGGTGTTGGGGATTGGATGAATTGGCATTGGGGGGTGGGTCTGGCCAATGGGCTGTAGGTTGCAAATGCCTGCTATAATCCATTAGCAAAGCATGAGCTTGTTACAAATTAATGGTTTGGAAGGATTACTGCTTTTTCTCTCTGTAGTTTCCCAGCTTTGTCATAATAAGGGTTAATTTCGAGTAAAATAATAGGATACCTGGTGTGTATGGTGTGATGTGTTGCCCAATTAAATCTAGCATAGTGTCTGCAATACAGGTTTCACTCAGTAGTTTAGGTATCTGTCTGCAGAGCTAAAGGCAGTGATGGGATGCAACAGGTTCACACCAGTTCGCCAGAACCGGTAGCAACTTTCCCCAGTGTCCCAGAGAACTGGCAGCAGCTTTTGGGGGAATCACCTTCGGGGCTTACCTTTTCACTGGTTACCCCACTGCACATGTGCTCCAAGCACTTGGTGTGCATGCATGTCTACAGTGCTTGGCGCCTATGGACGGCCTCCTTGCTATCCTCCCAAGCGGGGAGGAGGAAGAGAAGCTGCTAGCCTGAAGCTCCCTATAGCCTGCTCCCCAGGGTAAGTGACTCACCTTTGGATGTGGTGTGTCTGTGTGTATTTTAATGTGTATTTAATACCTTTACCTATATTGACGTACTACCACAGTTCCTAAAAAGGCCTGGCAGCCGGCAGGTGGCGGCCTGGTTTGGGGTTTTTAAGCAAAGTCTTGGAGTTACCTCATCAATAAGCTATACCTGTGCTGTTCCAATTGTTGTTCCAATTGGAGAACCCTTAAGGAGGTACAGCTGTTTTACATTTACATTAAGGCATATTATCCTAGATAACTGATTAGGCAAAGACTTAGTACCTAACTTCTTTAACTACTGAAAAGTTGAAAAGTGCCAAAATGAAGCAATCTTATGGTGAGTTCATTCTGTAGTTCCTTCTATCTGACCTAGCGTGAGAAAGATTGGCCAGAATAAGCTTTAAGCTCTGGTTTAAAAGCTCTGGTTGATTTGTGTTTGGGATGAGTGTTTGGGTGGGTGAGTGTATTTTAATGTATTTTTTATTTTATATATTTAATTTATTTACGGGTTTGTGTTGTGGGTGGGTGGGTGGGTTGAGGGGTGTGTGTGTGTATGTGCTTATTTATTATTATTATTATTATTATTATTATTATTATTATTATTATTATTATTATTATTATTATTATTATTATTATTATTATTATTATTATTATTATTATTATTAATAATAATAATAATAATAATAATAATAATAATAATAATAATAATAATTTATTTATTTTTCTTTGGCCCCGTCCATGTCATGACATTGGCTCCACCCATGATGTCATGATGTCAGCTCCACTCACACTGTGATGACATCACATTGGGGTAGTAAAATTTTTGACATCCCACCACTGGCTAAAGGTGATGAGTTTGATTTCTCATTGTGCCTTCTGAGAAGACCCAGTGTAGTCAGTCATGGGTAAACTGCACAGTTCCAGAGCATCCCCAGAAGAAGGGGAAAGTAAACCAATTCTATGAATTCTCTATCTAGGATAGGGTCACCATAGATTTAAATTGATAATGAGGATGATCACAACAGCGATGGCGATGGCAACAATTACTTTCAGCATATGTGAGCTATTTAAAGAGTGGTTATATCAGTTTAATACTCCCCTGCCCCTGTAAATTTCTATAGTGAAGAAGAGATTCAAACTCAGATCTTCTGAGTCCTAGTCCATCACTTTATGCACTACACCACAATATGAGGGGGAAAACCTTTGCTAACTGGGTCTGTTCTTTCTACTCCAAGCCCATGCCAACTATCTGATTCAGGCGTCCCCTGAGCGGAGTTTCTCCAACAAAAATCCTTTCAACCCAGAATAATCTCACATGAAATTATTAACGTGTACAACAAAACCAAAGCAAAGTCTTAGACAGGCCTGTTATCACAAGACCATTAATGTAATAGATTCCCTAAGTGAATTTATAACCTATTGTGATCCATTCCTCATCAGACTCGGAGGATGTCCTGGATCAGGGGGCACTCCCTATGCCCAGCCCAGTTTTGTTTCCCCCAGCAGCTGATCTGTCAGATCAGGGGCCTGACTCTGACAGTGACAACGATCAGCTCTCAGTCAGAGAAAGGTCCAGAAAGACGCTACACCTGAGACACAGGCAAGCTAGAATGAAGTACCAAAGAACCTCCCAGCTGATACTGATTAGCTGGGAGGCTTATAAGTAAGCTTGTTGCAGTCTTCCAGCTTGTTGCAGTCTTCCAGGTTCAACTCTTGCGCGGAGACTGACACCCTGCTTGACTCCATACTGCCTGCCGTGAGCCTGACTTCTCTGCCAATCTTGCTTAGACTACCAGTAACCAGACTTCTGCTTGCCTTTTGGACATTGATATCTGGACTCTCCTTGAACAGACTCTCTGTGTAGCGCCACCACGAGGCGACTGTGCCCACTCAAGTAGGTTAGCACATAACCAGTGTGAGACAGGGCATACAGAAAGAAACATGACCAGAGTAGGAGGGTCATTTACACGATGATTGCTGTTCCACTCTGCATTTCCTAAAAAGGATCCTGTCTATTGTGTCTGAGGAAGTGGGTTGCAATCCATGAAAATATTTACAATACAAAAATATTTTTGTATTTTTTTTTATTATTTATTTGGATTTATTATCCCGCCCTAATCAGGCGAACCTGACTCTAGGCGGCTTACAGAAATTCATAAATTAAAACCTTAAGGTTCATAAATTACTTAAAAGTCAATTAAAAAAGAATTAAACCATGAATTTACAAAAATCTAAAAGATTTAAAAAGGTTAAAAGGTTTAAAAAGATTTTAAAAGTTTAAAAGAGTGAGGGAGGGGTGGCTGTCCCATCATATCAGCCACCCAACATGGGACCCCAAATTCCTGGAGCCCCACACCTGCCCTGCCAGCCAGGTTTTTAGGCCCTTCCGAAAGGGCAGGAGCTCTGTCTGTAGACGTAACTCAGTTGGCAGGAGGTTCCAAAGGGCCGGGGCGGCCACGGAGAAGGCCCTCCTCCTGGTGCTAGAGAGATGCGCCTCTCTAGCCGATGGAATGATAAGAGAGCCTCTCCGATCCGCCCTGGTGGGACGGACAGATGTCCTTGGGACGATGCGGTCTCTTAAGTATCCTGGCCCACTACCATGTAGGGCTTTAAAGGTAATAACCAGCACCTTGAATTGTACCCGGAGACATACTGGCAACCAGTGCAGCTCCCGAAGCAGTGGTGAGGCACGAGCATAACGCCCGCACCCCATCACTACCCGAGCAGCCGCATTCTGGACCAGCTGCAGCCTCCGAATGGTCACCAAGGGCAGCCCCATGTAGAGCGCATTACAGTAATCAAGTCTGGAGGTGACCAAAGCATGTGTGATCATGAGCAAGGAATCCCGGTCTAGGAGTGGGCGTAGCTGGCGTATTACACGAAGTTGTGCAAAAGCCCTCCTGGCCACGGCTGCCACCTGCTCCTCGAGCAGTAGTCGTGAGTCCAAGAGGACCCCCAGATTATGCACCAGGTCTGTTTGGGGCAAAACTGCCCCATCCAGAACCAAAGATGGTAACTCCCGAGATAGCGCAGGACCCCTTACCCATAGCCACTCAGTCTTGCCGGGATTCAGTTGTAGCCCGTTGTCCCCCATCCAGACCCTGACAGCCTCCAGGCACCTGGATAGGACTTCCACTGCATCAATTGGATCTCCACGGGCTGAGATATACAGCTGGGTGTCATCTCATTTTCTATGTATGTTTTGGGCTTGTGACACATGTTAAAATAGACTAACATGACTATATCTTTGATATCTATTTCAAGCATCCTCAGGAAACAGGCCTAAATTATTTCTTAATCATGGAGCAATATGTATGATCAGTACAGGCACATTGTATGATAAATATAGGCACATCCAACAGGCGAGTGAGCCAGAAATCTTTCACCCTGGACAAATGTTTTCACAGAGAAAGCTGCTTGCTTATCTGATTCGTAATGCAAATCTAAAACCTTAACTTTGTCAAAATGTTAATTTGCATAACAAAGAGTCTCTCTTCTTTTTCTGCACCTACAATGTTATGACTTTAAAATAAACATTACAAAAATGGCCCAGGAGCAATTAAATCACTCTTTCTGATAGAGCATAAGTTCCACCTTATTTTTCTAAATCTAGTAATAAAAGAATTCATATCAAAAAAATCACAACTCCCCCCCCCCAATAAAGCCCCAATGCAAAAATATGAAATCTTGAAAAAAATCTTTAAAATATATAAAAATATACTTCCCTTCCAAAGCTGCTTCTCTGGATATGTATTTGTGTTTGTGTGCATTTGTTTAACACCAATTGAAAGATTCTAACCAAAAGGTTCTCACTGCAGGCATGAACATTAAAGGAAATTGCAATAGTGTTAATTTCTTCCCTCCGGAATGAAGTGACACAGACAAAAAAAAAAAATCCATGATTTTAAGAGGCAGAAGATGGTACAGAAGGTTGCAGGGGAAAAAAAATCACAAACTGGTTTGCAGTAACTGGACAAGTCATATGAATGGCAGGAGAAATCCCAATGTTAGTGCATAATCCAGTACATTAAGAAGAACATATGTAACTGTGGGATCAGCACTAACCTTCCAGTGTTGGAAAGAATGTATAGCAACCTACTATTGTAAATGTTTTAAAAATTGAGCTCAGGCAAAAGATGCTACTTTTTGAGGCCAAAGAGAAGCCTATTTAAATCTAATACTTGTGATTTAGAAGAACATCCCATTAATTTCTCTAGCATGAAGAAGTCTAAGTAAATTTTTGAATTGAGGACAGTTTAAATTTAAAGACAACTTTTCAGAATTTAGTTTATTTATTTATTTAGATTTATATCACCGCCCACTCACCATGGCAACTCAGGGTGGCTTACAGTCAGAAAAACAACACAGCACAACCATCTGAAGTCCATTTCTCCTCCCGGCCAGAGGACATTAGTCTTATCCTTCTCTGGGCAGGTAGAGCCCAGAATTAGGAAGTGGAAGCTTCCATCTAAAAACCTTAAAACTGTTAAAATTTAAAATTAAAATCTAAAAAAGATTAAAAAGATTAAAAACACACCGGATGCTACAACTACTAATTTAAAAATAGAGAAAGAGAGGGGCTCAGATCATCCAATGTGCTGGGGTCATTATACCTTCCGCACCCCATATCTGTCTTGCCAGCCATGTTGTTAGATTCTTCCTAAAGGGCAGCAACTCTGACTGGAGACGTAGCTCCATTGACTATTATTGAAGATGGGACACCCTCTGTGGATATCATCACTGACAATATTCAGTCTATAAGTTGCCTATAAATTATCTCTCATGTTTAACATTTGAATTATTATCCAGTTCTTCAAGAATTTAGATAAAAGAATGAGAAATTGTTAATGGGTAAAAAAAAGAGATCAATCTACCAATTTTGGATTGTTATCCTACATATGGTTCTGCCTCCTTTTTGTCTATTTATTCTTATATAATTTCTTTATCTTAATGACTCATTCTTATATGATTCCATAGGATGGTGTTTTTTTTTTTTTTTTGTAATTTGATGTTTTATGCTTTTATAAATGTATTCCTCACTTTCTTTACAAAATAAACTCAGATTTGAGTCTGAGGAAGTGGATTGCAATCCATGAAAGACAGCACTGGAATAAATTCCTTCATCTTCACAATACCAAAGTACTTCTGTACTGTATTTCATTTTTAATGTATGTTTTGGGCTTGCAAAGCAAAACAAAACAAAATTCATAAAGTGAAATTAAAGGGCTTATCTTACTAAAATAACTGCCACAGTACTTTGTGAGCTATTTTACAGAGATAGCAAAGAAGGTTTGATAAGAATTGCACACTGTTCCCATCAAAAATTCAGGGGCAATGGAAATCTTATAATAGATTTATAAATATTTGTCAGAATGACACTATTTTTTGCTTGTTACTTCTGTCACTTCAGAGGACAAAGATGACCAGTTTTAACAAGAAAGAGTGCAATAATGTTTGACTGTTGGAAGAATAAACACAATTTTAATGAAAAATGGCACCAACCTTCTGTGAGAACAAACTTAAATTTCTTCTGTAAATTTTTCATATTAGATCATGCAGAACTCTTGTGACTTAACAAAAAGAACTAGTAAACCTATTACACTGAAATAAATTTTATTTTTTAACAATCACAGTTTCTTCTTTATTGGTTGTTCAGAAAAGATTATAGTAAACACTTTAGGAATGAACTAGTTGTTGTTTTGTGTCTTAAAATCCAGGTTGGAGACACCAAATCAAAACTTTCTAAGGAATAAAGAAAGAAACACTATTTTCCCAAGAGACAACTGTATGTGCTAACAAAAATTGGATGGTTCCAAAATATGTACTCACCAAAAACCCAGTGGTTTTTCTCTTGTCATTTGTCACAAAGAGAGAGAGAGAAGACACAGAACAGTGGCAAGCTCATGCTCATGGGATAACAAAGAGAATAGTTAATGGATACAGATTTACAAATTATTAATGATTTCTCTTGCCATTTTTTAAAGGGGGGGATGAGCACCATGTACACCATCTCTCTCCCCAAACAGATTGCATTTTATTCCTCTGCAGTTTGTCCATCAGGCTTCACTCTGACAACATAATCCAGAACTAATCCACAGCATTCAGTTTTCCTTGTTGGCTCTCATGCACACTGCTTAGACAAATCCTGCTACCTGTCAGCCCTCCTGTGTGTGCCAGACAACCTGCCAGGTTAACCCCGAGGGGAAACTGAGAGACCTACTGACTTAACCCCTACTTCCCTTCCCATAATCCACTGTAAATACATAGCGTTAACTGGCTAACTGTGATAATCAGGGCTGGATCCCTTAAAATCTGCTTCATACACACTTGTTAAGTAGTAGGGATCTGAGTATCACAGTTTAGGAAAGGGAAAGCACTGCAGCTGCAAACATCAAGTCCAAAAGCAACAGATGGATAGGAGACACCAGAAAGATTTAATCCCCTCATGCACTGTGTGAAAACACATGCATCAAATTGTTAGGCCACCAAGCTTATGAGTCCATCTGAACTGTCAGCACAAAGTCAAGGGGGCAAAAAAACTCTAAAGAAACCCAGAAGCTTTTCTTTCATCATATTCTCTCTCTCTCTCTCTGTATATCAGAAATTTTCTATGCCCCTAGCTCCTACACTATACATTTCTAGTACTTAATTCTTAAAATCTGTACTTTAAAATAAAACTCATTTCTGAATGCTGCAGTCATTGTCTTGCCTATACTTCAAACTTTTTGTCAAGCATTTGAAACTTGAAGGTTTCTTAAAAGATGAAACACACAGCACAACTTGAGTAACAAAGACTTTTCAAAGTAGTACTTACTCTTTAGTGAGGCAGGAGGGGAAAAAACCCAGACAAAACACCATTGCTCTTCATTGGAATTCAAAGCACATCACTCAGTTGTTCGGTGGCAGGCTCGACAATCCACAGCAGAAAATAACTTGCGTAAGCACGACATACCCAGGAGCACTTAAAAGCCCAGCTAAGCTCAGCCACATGAGATCTGTAATAAAACATTGCTCAGCTCATTTAATGATGGAAAGGCATGATGTCCAGAACTCCAGGTTAATATCTGAAGTGGGGGAAGGGAGAATAAACCCTCGGGAGGTGGTCCTGAACTCTGCCATGACCCAAAGAAGGAAAGAAATATTTTATAACATTTGATAAGGACATTCATTTTAAATTGATTATATTTCTGGTACCCCTTTGAAAGAAAAGCTATTGCTTCAATATTTTCACGTATATACTGTCACACATAAATGTCTAAAATAGTTTTCACAATTATTTAAATACGATGCACAATAACTGCTGATATTTAACCTACAGTTCACAGACATTTGTGAAGACAGAACTAGTGAAGTATCTCCAGTTAACTGATAAATAAAAGGAGATGCTAAGAAACTTTTGTGCCATTCAATAAATTTAGTGTTGTACACTTATAAGAATTTTAACTACTATAATTTTTAATGTACAAAAGATTCATAGGAGTTATTTTTGCAATTTAAAATGATCACCCTTTCCGCAACTTTTATGCTACCTTTTTTGTTATCTTTAAATCATTAGTGTGATACTTTTTTCATTAACAAGTGAAGATAATTCTTTAATTTATTGTAATATTAATTCTTATACAATTTTATTACAAAGCAAGAGAGCTGATGGAACAAGTAAGTCTTAGTGGTTTGCTGATCTCTGTAAAATCCACTGTTAAGCTTCACAAGTTAATAAAAATTCTAAAACTTTGCAAGTCTTAAGAAAGTACTAGTTATTGAGTAAAACAGAGTTGAATATTAGTGGACTGATGTTAAATGCTTTATGCGAGAAAGATGAAGGCACTACTCTGTTTATGTTATTAAAATGAATACCTTTGAGACATCTGTTTTCTGAACTATTATCTTTTAGTAAATGTGATTTGTCCAACATTATCCTAAGCTAAATTAAATAGATGTAGTTTTTAAAAAAGGATTATTTAGCAAAGAATAACAGATGGCCACTTTACTAATCAAAATTAAAGACATATAAGAATTAAAATGGAACTATGAAAACTGGAGCTTGCCTGCCAAAAGTTATCCAGTCTTTAGGGATGCAAAACAAATTAATTCTGAAATAACCACATGCTATAGTTATCTAGGAAATGCCTTAGTTTAAAGCTAAATCTCTTTTATTCTGTGTTTCCTGTTGTGCAGTAGCTCACCAAGGAAGAGTCTATTTACTGAAGAGCTGTAGGAGAGCTAAATATGATGAGTCAATGAAGCCAAACGTCTCAAGCAATGCTGAAATAATTATGGTTGCTGGCTGCAATTTTTGTTTAAGGGTGTTGGACATGTGCCGCTATGTGCAGCTTAACTACCCACCTGAAAGCCTTTTAAAATCTGAAGAGTGAAAAATGTTTCATTATATTTCCACTCAATGCTGGGTAGGTGGGGATTTTTTTTTTAAAAAATTGTCAGTCCTGGAAAAAGCTGTTGGGAGATGTTCTGCCAGCTATTGATCATGCAACTTATCAGCTCTTCACATCAAAGGTGGCATGAAATGTTAGCAACTCGGATTCAGTTCATAATTGGCAGGTGGACAAGTGAAAATTGATAGGTGCAAGGCCTCAAAGTTATTCCACTTCTTGCTGTCATTTGGGCTAAATGTATGAGAAATGCAAAGCTTAGTGCATTGGAACATACACTCCCGCTGTTAGCTCAGGGGACATATATTCAAAGCATGACTTGGACATAGACATTTCTGGACAACAATACCCATAACTCACAACCAGCCCAGCCAGTGGAGAAAAATCTCTTTCCCACTACCAAATCTTGATGCCGTATCTCTGTAACCTAGTCTCAGGTTTTGGTCCTGAAATCTAAGTGATTGGAAATGTAATGTTAATCTGGCAAATTTACCTCTCAATATGGACACAACTATTGACAGCAAAATTCAAGTCAATTGGAGAACTATGCTCCTTCTTGCGCTTGTCACCTTTTGGCAAACATAGACAACAGGCAACAAGAGGAATGAAGGAAGAAGGAAGCAGCAGGTCATGTGGTTTAGAGATTTGATGGTGGACTTCCCACAGAAATGTGTGGGCCTTAGTGGGTGCTCCAAAATCTTAAAGGCCCACTTTGGCCAATATCTGGCATGGATGCTAGATGTCCAGAAGAAATAACACAGTTCCTTTAATTGTTGCAATATTTTGGAATTATCTCCCATTTGTGGACTAGCAGAGTGAGGTAGTCTCTTAGGCAACTGATATTGTTTGGAATGTAATGCTTTGTCTATATTTTGTTTTGGTAATTAAATTTGTTGATTAATCCCCTCTTGGTTTTATTATATAATTTGTTATTTTGATTTATGCGTTGCATATTTTCTATGTGGTAACCTCCCCCAGAGGAGTTTTATACTAGATGGTCAACTTATCAATCAAATAAAATTAATGAAACAAACACACAGTGAATTCCATGTTCCACCAATGCAAGGGATTTCTCAGCAACAAAATGGCAACACTTCTTCATCCCACCATTGGGGTCTCTGCTACTGACCCCAGAGCACATAATCTGGGATGGGGAAAAAAATATTCCAAGGACAACTTCCCTCTCTGCCCGTGCCTCCCTTGTTAATTTAAATTCTGTACATACAAAGGGGCCAAAGTCCAGGATGTCATAAAAATGAACACCTTATAGGTCCAGTCTACAGGGACCATATATTTTATGTATCCAGTGTATCTGTGTACTGTGTGAGTAGGGACTTACAGGCCATCTTGTATATGAATTCTGCAACACAAGACTATGAGTTAAGCATGTTCCTAAGTAGTTCAGCCTTATTATCTTTGTAAACTTCTGTCTTTTTTTAATTACAAGGAATATAAAACATTGGAGCTCAGAAATAAAAGTAGGCCTGGCTCACAGTCCTAAATTGTACCCTGTGCTACTTTGATGAATAACAGAAAATATTTGGTCTAAACAATCTCAGTAGTCATTCTTTCTCTGTATACAAATTCTTTCTGCCCAAAGTGCCAGAAGCCTATCTGAAAACAAAGGGCTTTGGCTGTGACTAGAATAACACCATTTGCTTTGCTTTCTGGGCATCTAGGTAGGGAAACACTGAATATAGTGGAGGATACTGGAGAAGTTTGCTTGTTTTGTGTGGAAAGTGTCTCTGAAGCCTTGGCATCCATCTTGACCTCTCTCCAGCTGGCATTGAGGTTTCCTGGCTCATCATGAAAGTGTTTCTATATGTATTATGGTTGCTTCCCTCCCAACAGTAAATTGTCCCAACTTTGTGACACCATAAGGACACGCTCTTGTCACTTGACAAAGTCCCTCCCTCTAGTTTTATGTTTTGGCTCTGAAATCTCAGGGAATGAAAAGCTGCCGACCTGGCAACCGTATCTATGTATCACATCAGGATTACAGTGAAACTTTTTTGCTATACTGGTGATACATTTGTTTCCATCCAGTAATAGGGACACCCCATTTTAAGCACTCACATGATGCTTTTAAAACATTTTAACACTGGGTTGTAAGCCAATTTCAGTGTAGGGATTTTGATTTAATAGGTGGAAGAGTGTAACTGAGATTGCATCTCTCCTTGAAAAGAGCTGCAGGGACAATGCTGGGGGAAAAAAACAAACCATGCCAGGGCTGTTTACAAGTAAATATATCAGTACCCAAGAGAAACTTTTTCCATGTGAAGAATACTGTACCTTCCTTTGAGTTGCCAATAACACTACTTGTTACAATAATATTTTCATTCCACACTCTAGAGGTCTTTTTAAAGTAGGAATTAAGGATCTAGAGTGGAAGTTGAAAATGTTATGTCACAGCATGAAAAGATAAGTTATGATCCGAAAATAATTTTTTCCTCATGTTTGTCATGGTGCTTTAAAAATATTGGCTATTGCATGAGATACAGTTCAGCCTGTAAGCTGTTAAAATACGCATTAAATTGCAAGTTGCTTTCTGTCAAACATGTACACAACATGAAATATTTCACTTAAAATGCCATGTCATCTTAATCATTACACACATTAATTTTGTTCTCAATAGTTACATTACTTTTTAAACATAACTTCATTACATGCTAGTTATTCAAAAGGTTTCTCATTACAAGTGACTTATAGCTCATTACTTGCAAGCTCTGTTGATTATTGTAGCTAATGGTTTGAAAAGATTGCTTCACATTCTCTTAACTAGTTATGCTGGTGAGGTACTACTGGTGTAACTTTTGAAAATGAACCCTCCTCAGTTACAAAATCACTGTTGAATACTGTGTTCTATGACTGATAATGCCTACAGTGATTTCTTAACTCAAGACAATTTACCTCAAAAATATGCAATCTCTGTTGTAGGGTAGGGAGGGACTCTAAGAGGTGTAGGTTAAAATGTAACATTTCTGAATTGAGGGTAATAGCAAACAACAGAATAAAGTGGACCTTCATGGAAGCCCATTATATATATATATATATTAACCCGCCCCCACAAACCCAAAGAACTGAAATAAAAGGAATTAAGATTTCACATAGAAAGCTATACTTCATTTATTCATAAAATTAATTTTATGGCTATGCCCTGTTTATTTCAATTCATTGACTACTTCTTTCTGTTTTATACCAAAGAGTCTTATTATGTTGATATGATGTCCCACATGATCTGTTGATACTGGGGAGGGATATAATCTCATTTTCCCAGATGCATTCTTCATGGCTAGCCCTTGGTTTCTTTTTAAAAAACACTGTTAATTTATATTTGAATCCTAATTCTTTGAATATATCTGTAAAAAAGCTAAGACTACTTTCTGCTTTCTAGAAACTTCATTTGTCTGCCCTCCTCAATTTTTAGCAACCTGGGGAGCATGAGGCTACTTAAACCTCAAGGCAGAATAAACAATGGATATAATCCATCAATCTCACTAATCATTTTGGAATGTTTTGTTAGACCCCCATTTACTTTAGTTACTGCCCTTTCAATCAAGTATGGCATTTAAACTCACTTCAGTAAGTATAAGAAATGACTAAAAAATACTGAACAACAAATATAGGCATTAATTTCAAAAATTGGCCCTAGTTGTACATAGCTTATTGAGCCAACTTTATAGGGTTGCTGCCTGAATAGCTCAGTGGCTAAGATAGGTTAAGAGTTCAATTCCTCACTGTACCTCCAGAGGAAAGGGCCAGCCTGTAAAATCTTGGGCAAGCTGCACAGTCCGAGGGAACCCCCAGATGAAGTAAATGGTAAATATGAATGAATGAATAAATAAATAAATAAACCACTTCTGTATATTCTTTACCTAGAAAACCTTGGAAAGTGTCACCATAAGTTAGAATTGACTTGATGTCTCATGACGCCAACGCCAACGGTGAAGGCGGGGGTGACAAACATTAGACTCACAGCCAAATACTGGTATAAATTTAAGAGTTCAAGACCTAATCAAGACATAAGAATTGTTAAAGTAACATCTAAGTATATAGGCAGTTCCTAGTAAAGCTGTTTTTTGTAAAGTTAGGATAGTAAATAAATCCAAAAATTTTAAAATATCCAGGGACTCCTTTAGGTATTGCACCAAGGGGTTCAAATATTATGGATATGACAACAGATTTCTTTTCCCATAATTTTCCCATCCTCCTCCTCCTCATCATCATCATCAAATATGTACATGGTCTACCAGATGTTTGGACCAGAGTTTTTGGACCTCACTGTTGCTGCTGATGGTGATGATGATGAATAGTCTTAGTGCCGTATATCAATGTGGATCTAAAAAGTTGTTTCTGGAGGAATTCCTGTGCATAATCATGATAATTAGGGAAAATGTAAAAGAGCACTCAAAGGGGAAAAGCAGGAAGATTTTTGTACACATAAAAAGGGTATTTGTGCCTAGTGTCAACCTGATTTCTAGTCATAATCTTCTATCTAATATGTTGTAGAGAACAGTGACCATTAGAGAAGAAAGGCCTTTATTAGGACTGTAGTACACAATTCTTTTCTCCTCCCTACCCCAGCCCCACTATGATACATCGCATCAGTTCCAATACAGCACATTCCTGCAATCTCCAAAAGTAGGTATATGCTGAATGATTCAAGACACTGGGAATAGCACCATACCAATCTTCTTTTCACAGGAGAATTGTCAAATGCTCAGTGTTCTTGGATACTATGCAAGTGACATTCCATTGCTTTTAAGCTTAGGATATATAAACTCTTTGAAGTTCTCCATGTGATATTCATTTATTTCAAAATGTCCAGCACATCTCTTCTAATAATCCTATAATTGCATGCCCACTAAGATAAGGCTTGCCTTGTTACAACTTGTGCTTTCCAAAATAGCAACATGCTTCTAGTAGTGAAGCAACAAATGCACAATACTTAGTTCTGCTGATTATGACATTTGGTTTCTCAGTTTCTCGGTCTTCTTCCATCAGTTTGTTCCAGCGGATCACCCGATACTTCTGCTACTCACTGGAGGAAATTTGGCAGCTGCAGGAATCCATAGGTCAAGCTCTGGAGTGCCCTTTTCCAGCCTTGTTGCTGATGTTGGCTTGTGGATTTTGTCTAATTAAAGCGATATACACTGGATATTAATACGCTTGCAATTTCAAGTAATTCAGATCTGGGAGAACAAATTACATATTTAGGATGCCTTTCAGGATGCAACCTCAGCTGAGCACATTTTTAGATTGTTTCTCCAAGTGGCACTCAGGAAACCAAAGCTTCTAAACAAGAGTTTGCTCTTGTTTTGATTACACAGCTGAACTATGTGCTAAATATTCCAATGTATTTTCAAAATTCCTTAACCAAGGAACCTTTCCCCCTCCCATCTCTGGCAGTAAAAACTATTTCCATTTTTCATCACTACAGTCAAGCAGTATTGCTCTGAAATCCCTTTCCTTGCTTCCTTTCCATATCTAATTCAAATGCCCCATCATTCCTTCTCAATTGCTTTGTCCATCCTCATCTTTCTGCCCTTTTATGCTACTACTAGATCCTTAAAAAGAGCAATAATTACATGCTGTCAAGTCAATTCTGACATATGCCAACTCTTTCCAAGGTCTTCAAAGTAGAGACTATATAGAAATGATGTCCCATTTTTCTTCTGGGGGTGTGCTGTAAATGTTATTGCTTTTATGGCTTTGATTCTTTATGCATTTTCTAAAAGATGTCATCTTCTTTACCATGAATCCAGCTCTCATGCTTTGAACTTTCTCAAACTACATAATGGCAACTTTCACATGATAAATACTTTCCTCCAGTAACTTACCAAAGAAGCTTAATTTCACAGTTCACCATCTTATCACTTATCATCTGGAGAAAAGTCAAACTGGAACCTCTCCAAAGTGTGGCTTTTACAAATCTGAACATTTTCCTCTTATGCATTGTGGTAGGATCATCACTACCTTTTCAACTAGAAGAAAATGATTTTTTTTCAGGAGAAATATACCTATATATATGAACAATCTATACATGGACAGTATTATGTATGTAATGTCATACCTACATATGTGGGGCAAGTCCCAAAGAACTCAGCAGGACTTCTAAACATACATGCATCCTACCAACTGAGCTACGTCTTCAGATGGATTTGCTGTCTTTTAGGAAGAACTTAAAAACATGGCTGGCGGGACAGGTATGGGGTCCTGGCGGTACCATGACCCCAGCTCGCTGTCTTGTTTGAGCTCCCCCCCGGTCTTTTAAACTTTTTAATCTTGTGTTTTTGAGTTTTTAACTTTTAAATGATTATTGGGACCTGTGGATGTTTATAAATTTTTAAAACTTTTTAAATTTTATAACTGTAATTTTGAAGTTTTTTGACAATGGGTTTGGGTTGGGTTTTATTATGCTTTTAGAATGTTGTACACCACCCTGGGTCGCCCCGGCGAGAAGGGCGGTATAGAAATGTAAATAAATAAATAAATAAATAAATGCATAGGATTGCGATGGAGTATTGTGCATTTATCTCAAGTACAGTACATGAAAAAATTTATCACTCACATTTCATAATTTTTATGGTATTATCAATGTAACATTATAATGTAACATTATAAATAAAATTTGAACTAGACCTATTAGGTTGTGTTTGTGAATAAAAGACATGAAACATTATCTTTCTCTCTGGTTGAAGTCCTATTATTTAGGATAGTGAATTACACAGGGAACTCCAACATAAGTTAAATTTATCCAAGTGTTCTACTCTAGTGCTTTTTAAATAGGCTAAGCAGCAGGACTTCAGCCACTATTTAAAGACTGGAAAATGGTGGATAAAGTCTCCTTGTAATCATTTCTGTTTACTACATCCACCATTCATATGGGTTGCATTTTAATATATTTATGGATGCTTGATTAGAATGGAGTATTAGACACTCTTAAGAGTACTATGCAGCAATAGAATTGGATGCCATATTATGAGCTGTCTAATATTTCAATATGCTCATTAGAAGGTTAAATAGTAAAGATGAAGCTGAAGTACTTTGGACATCAAATGAGAAGAGAAGATTCACTTGAGAAAGCCTTGATGCTGGGAAAGGTGTAAGGCAAAAGAAGAAGAGGGTGGCCAAAAATGAGATGGCTAGATGGTATTGTAGATGGTATTGTAGATAGTATTGTAGATGCAATGGGCACAAAGCTAGGCAGGCTGAAGAGGATGGTGAAAGACAGAGGTGACTAGCTGGCAATGGTCCATGGAATTGCAAAGGGTCGGAATCAACTGTGCAACTGAACAACAACAACAAATATTTCAAACTGTGCTTCCGTATCACTTGGCATCTTTACCCAAACACAAGCTCAGAGGAAACTAGGTCGGTCCATTTGTTGAGTGTTGGTGACCCTGACTGATGAAAATTCCTTAGTGTTTCAGGGATGATCCTTTCTGAGACCTCAAAGATAGCATGGATTGCATCTGGGATCTGTTTGTGACACACAGCATATGCTGTAATACTGAGCTATGACCCTTTCTCTAAACAGAACCTTTAAGCGATGTCAATGCATTTGATTTTTTTTAAAGGTTGTGATTAATTTTCATCCATTTAGCTCTTTGTGTTGGGAGTAGTTTTTTTCTACAGGGAGACAAAAACATTTCTGAAGCATACTTGCGCATTAAATTGTGCATATGAGCCCATGAGCCCATAATTCCTTGTTCTTCATGGTTTAATGACATGACTTGGCACACTGAATGGATCAAGTTTCTGATCCCAAGGAGAGTTTCTGAAAGTTAGTTTACCACAATTCTCTGACATTTAATTTTCATGCTTGTATATCGATTTATACTTCAACTTAAATTATCAGCAGATTGTGTGATGGACTTAGACTAAGAAGACCTGAGTTTGAATCCTCACTCAGCAACAGTGTCCATTACAGGCAATATATTCTTAAGAACTTTCTACTGCCAGTGTGGTATGTAACAATTGTTCACATATAATAACATTTGTACTTTTAAAATTTACTCAAATTATTTGGGTTAACTTTGAGAGAACCATGAACTAAAAGATAGAAGTCCTTAGCATCCTTCAGCAAATGTTTTCCTCAAAAATCAATGTACTCCTATAGTTTTTGAAAAATGATTCTTACAATTTTACTTGTGCAAGAAACTACGACATCTACACAGCAAGAACATATTTGTAGTTATTTTTATTTATGTAAAATTCTAGCACAAGATTTAGAAGGGACCTCTGTGAATTCACATGCAATGGCATTTCTGGAGTCACACCACAAAAAAGTATTGATATGTGCTGTCATGTCACATCTAACTTATGGGAGTAACAGAATTTTCAAGGTAATTGAGATATTTAGGGGTGGTTACACCACTGTCAAGGGCTGTGGTGGCTTAGCAGTTAAGACATTGAGCTTGATGACTGGAGGGTTGGTGGGTCAGCGATTCAAAATCCAAGTGTCCCTGCTGCTTGTCCCAGCTCTTGCCAACCTAGCATTTCCAAAGCAAGAAATTGCAAGTAGATAAACAAGTACCACTTTAGCAGGAAAGGTAACAGGATTCTTTGCACTCTGGCCTCTAATAATAGCTGCCACATGACCATGGAAATGCCTGTAGACACAGATAGCACTAGCTTTTTGACTATAAATGGAGATGAGCACAGTCCTCTAGAGTTGAGCATGATTGGCTTTCAAGCAAGGGAGACCTTTACTACTGCCATCCTCCGGTGAGTTTCCTTAACCAAACAGGGATTTGAATCTAGAACTTCTGGTTCTATTCTATTACTCTACTGAATACACTAAACTAGCTCATGCACAAAGATGCCTAATAAAACCTCACATGAGAAGAACATGAAATATTGCAAAATAAAACAATACATAAATTGTGTTGCTGTTCGGCACATAGTTATTATATTTGGAAGACTAAGGCTGTCAGGCATTTTGGAAGTTAGGGCCAAAATAAGGCAATGTCTAAAGATCAATTAGTGTCAAGATAAAGTGGAAGGGGAGACAAAAAGACACATACATGGTCACAGAGAATTCCCAAGTCACACTGAGACTGTAGTTGGGTTTGAGAATCCATACTCCCCCCCTTTCCTCTACTGATAGGAATGGTCAGAAAACAAGCAACTCTGCTTTTTGTATAGCGATGCAGCTTGGTCTTAAAATAGCACTTATGTCGGCTTTTGTCGCATTAACTGTGGGAACTCTGGTGGAAATACATTTAGGCACTTGAAGACTATAAGTTCTGCGATAAGCCTGGCTGATACTGTGAACAGCTTGCCTGAGAGGTAAATTGCATGCAGAAACTAAACATGACAGCCAGAGATAAAGCACTTATTATGATTAATACCAGAAGATGTAACAGGCTTTACTTACTACAGTCTCAGGAAACTTCACTTTTTTTTACCTGGAGATAATGTTTACCACCCCATTTGTACTCCTAGGGCAGCTCAGATTTTTGCCATCTGACCACTTATTTGTAAGATTCCTCCCTCAGAAAGTTTCAAATTTAGTGTAATTGCTTGTATTTTCATTAAGTTTTACAAGACCTAATATCTTATACACCTATTACAATATAAGACATGCTGGCAGAATCTTCTTTCTTTGTTGGGGAGAAGAATGGGCAAGTCATAAATTACACAATGAATAATTGCTATGTATATTCTTATGTTGGCAAAAATTAAAAGGAAAACGAGAAAGTCAAAATATTGTGCACTTTAAAGACTAACTGATTTGTTCCAGTATGAGTTTTTGTAGATCAAAATTACCCCCCCCCCAAAAAAAAACCCACCCCGTATTGGTCTTATTTGGAATTGTCTAAGGTTCCCACCCTTTTCAAGCTGGGGGCCAGGTCACACTCTCTCAGTCAGCTTAGATGGCTGGACGGCCATTTTGCCCTGCCTGCATGATGGGTGGCCAACAGCTTCAAAGAGGATGGCCATTTTGTTTCTTGAATGCCCTTGGAGGGGTGGGGGCCACATGAAATGGTGCCATGGGACAGATCCGGCTCGTGGGCCTTAGATTGGGAACCCCTGGTCTAAATTAACCCCAATGGCAGACATGCAAACATAACTTCTCAGGCCCCTTCTAACATAGAAATTATCATTTTTACTTTTTTTAGTGCCAACTGTATGATATTAAAGCCTCCAAGGACACTGTCTTGAGTGATTAAATTGTGAGTTCTTCAAAAATTATGGGACTCTGTTCCAAGGCTCTCTTGTTGCCTCATCCTTTTAGTGGCATTCAACGGTTAGATCTTTAAATGCTATTTCAGGGGTTTAATGGGATTTAAGGGTTAAAAGTATTTTAGGGCCTTAGACCTGTCTGGCAGGGGCTTTAATTTCCCATCTCTTAAACAAAACAGACAATATATACTCACGTTTTCTGCACACCAAGACATTAAAGACCTTATGAGCTAATATCAGGATTTTGATTTTCCTGGTTCCTACTGAGTAAATGAGCCCATATTTCCAGATCTCTATTGTTTCCTGGTCTTGCTGTTACCATATAAAGCCCTAATTATTTGGTACCTGAAGAAGCTTTTCCTTTCTACTGGACATCCTGGGCCCTTTAGTTTGTAAGCTATATCCTGATTGGTTTTTCTTGTTAGCAATGGAGGCAGATAAGCATGCATTTTACCTGCAGAACATGTCATATTGACTGAGATATTGGACTCGGATGTAGGAGTGAAAATTGGTAAATCAATAATTTAAGACATGCAAATGACACCTTATCATTGGCATAGACTAGCATTGACTTCAAACAACTCTTGAGGAAGGTGAAAGAAGAAACTGAAAATAAGGTCAATGTTGAATATTAAGATGACCAAAATCATAACTACAGAAGAACTGCATGGCTTAAATGCAGTGAAGGGGTTGTAACAGGTTCCCACCAGTTCGCCAGAACCGGTAGTAACTTTCCCCAGTGTCCCGGAGAACTGGTAGCAGCTTTTGGGGGGAACCACCTTCAGGGCTTACCTTTTCACTGGTTCCCCCACTACACATGCGCGCCAAGCACTTGGTGTGCATGCATGCCTACAGTGCTTGGTGCGTATGCACGGCCTCTTTGCTGTCCTCCCAAGTGGGGAGGAGGAAGAGAAGCTGCTAGCCTGAAGCTCCCTGTAGCCTGCTCCCCAAAGTAAGTGACTCACCGTTGAATGTGGTGTGTCTGTGTGTATTTTAATGTATATTTAATACTTTTATCTATATTGATGTACTACCACAGTTCCTAAAAAGGCCTGGCGACCTGGCTTGGAGTTTTTAAGCAAAGTCTTGGAGTTACCTCATCAATAAGCTACACCTGTGCTATTCCAATGGCTGTTCCAATTGGAGAACCCTTAAGGAGGTACAGCTGTTTTACATTTACATTAAGGCATATTAGAGAACTGGTTAGGCAAAGACTTAGTACCTAACTTCTTTAACTGTTGAAAAGTGCCAAAATGAAGCCATCTTGTGGTGAGTTCATTCTGTAGTTCCTTCCATCTGACCTAGTGTGAGAAAGATTCGCCAGAATAAGCTTTAAGCTCTGGTTTAAGAGCTCTGGTTGATTTGTGTTTGGGGTGCATGGGTGGTTGGCTGTATTTTAATGTATTATTTATTTATTTATTTACGGGTTTGTGTTGTGGGTGGGTGGGTGGGTTGAGGTGTGTGTGTGTGTGTGTGTGTGCTTATTTTTATTTTATTTTTTTGTATTTTTAATTTTTTTCTTTGGCCCTGCCCATGACGTCATGATGTCATGATGTTAGCTCCACCCACACTGTGATGACATCACGGTGGGGCAGTACATTTTTTGACATCCCACCACTGCTTAAATGTTGATAATAAATAAATCAAAATTGTTATTTTATCAATTCCTTGCTTCAACCATCAGTGCCGATGGAGACTGCAGCCAAGAAATCAGAAAAACATGGGCTCCTGGAAGGAACTTTAAAAAATAATTGTCTAAAGACAATGATTACCTTTACCTAAAAATGGGTTATTGGAAACCAGCATCAAGATCATCTGTACTATACTGTACTACTAATCAAAAGGTGAACAGTAGAGAAAGCCAAAAGGAGAAAAAATTATTGATTTGACACAAGGTTTGTCATGGTGAAACTACATTTTTGTTTTTGCTTTTTTTATCACAGAGAGATCATAGCTTTCATGATAGACTCAGTCAAAGATTTTGTTGTAGTTTATAAAACATTGACTGCAATTCTTTCATACACTCCAGTAGGCAACATATATTTGTGATATGTTCTCAAGTGTCTATTCCTTTTCAGAACCCAGGTTGAACAGAATTCTATGTGTCATGCTCAATTTCCTCCTGAATACTTGCACAAAAACTTTTAGTTTCTTCTTCATTAGCATCTGAACTTAGACTTGAATAATTATGTTGGTTGTCTGATTTGGTCAGACTTTCTACTGGAGTACTTAACTGGCTGTGGTACATCTTGTTTCAGTATTAATGTCACGCCAATTCTGATTTTATAATAAGTAAGTATAATTGTATATAAGTAACTATCATTTTGTAACTATCTGTGAGGAAATCAACATCAGCACTATGAGTGGTGTCTCTGCCATGTTGCAACCTCTTGGGAGCCTGGGAAAGCTGATAGATCCTCAGCACCAGTGATGGGATGTAACAGGTTCTCACCAGTTCTCCAGAACCGCTAGTAACTTTTCTCAGTGTCCGGGAGAACCGGTAGCTGCCTTTTTGGGAGAACCACCTTCGGGGCTTACCTTTTCACTGGTTCCCCCACTGTGCATGTGCTCCAAACACTTGGTGTGCATGCATGCCTACAGTGCTTGGTGCATATGCACGGCTTCCTTGCTGTCCTCCCAAACAAGGATGAGGAAGAGAAACTGCTAGCCTAAAGCACCATTGGCTTGTGTTGTGTTTTGAGGGGTGGGTGTGTCCTTATTTTCATTTTATTTTATTATTTTATTTTTATTTTTTCTTTGGCCCCACCCATGACATCATGATGTCAGCTCCGCCCACACTGTGATGACATCATGGTGGGGTAGTAAAAATTTTGACATCCCACCACTGCTCAGCACCTAGAGAGCACAGGGAAGGGGGATATGTGTCCATTGAAGCTGTGTCAAGCCTGGTGGCTACAAGACCCACCGCCACCCCAACAGACTCCCAACCTCGTCTGGCCCGGGCAGTAAAGAACGAGACACAGCTGTGTCATGGCTGGCAGCTACAAGACCCGCCGCCACCCCAACGGACTCCCAACTCTCATCCAGCCCGACCAGGAAAAAATGAGACACAACTGTGTCAAGGCTGACAGCTACAAGACCCGTCACTGCTCCAATGGACTCCCGACTCTCGTCCAGCCCGGCCAGAAGAGAACGAGACACAGCTGTGTCAGGGCTGGTGGTTACAAGACCTGCCCCCCCAATGGACTCGAAAGGCTGAGAACGGGTCATAGTTGAGCGGCGCAGCTGGAGGAATTTAAAAATGCTGCCTAGCTATCGCCGCTACCACCATCACCAATCTCCTCTCGGACTTTCTCAGCCACTTGTTGTGGGATTAGCAATTGTGATTTTTGTTTTTGCTTAGTTCTCTGTTTTTTGTAATTCTTTTGTAAACTTGACTAAGATATGGAAACTTTTTTGATTGTTACTTGATATTGATACTTATTGAATCTTTTTGATACTGTAATGATATTGTGATATTTTGATGTTTTGTGGTACTGATATTGATGATTTATGATGTTTATATGTTGTGTTATGAATTTGTAACTTTATATGTGTTTGTTTACCACCCTGAGTCGGTTTTACCAAGTTGAGCAGTATAAAAATTGAAATATTACAACAACAACAACAACAACAACAACAATTGAAGAGCCTGCTGATTGGAATTATTTGCTGAAGATGAAGGAAATAGTATTGGAGAGAATAAATTTAATTTTTAACTTAATTTAATTTTAATTTAATTTTTCCATTTAAATGCCGCCTAGTCAGGAGAAACCCGACTCAGGGTGGCTCACAATCATACAGTGTAAATATATACAATATAATCACAATATAATCAATATACAATACCCAATACAGAATAATGAATACACAATAAACAATATAGTCACAATATAATCAATACACAATACACAATACAAAAATTATACATTAATCAATTCAACAATATACAATACAATACAAATAAGATACCATTACAATGCTAATCAACAACCTGTCTAACCCAACCACAATTAAATTCAGGTGTGGCTGTGGCAAAATCCTACCACCCGGCCCGGGGCAGGATCATGGGAGCCAGGTGGTGGAGGTGGTTCTGGCATGGTTGCTGTGGCGGCCTCCCTCCTCAGGCACAGGTAGTCCTTGGGTGGCGGAGGTGGCAAAGTCCTGTTGTCACAGCAGCCTTCTCAAGCCCTGGCCAGGGGCAGTATCCCAGGAGCCAGGTGGTGGAGGTGGTCCTGGTGCGGTTGCCATGGCGGCCTCTCACCCCAACCGCAGGTGATCCTTGGGCAGCGGCAAGTCCTGTTGTCACATCAGCCTTTTCAAGCCCTGGCCAGGGGAGGGGTCCTGGAGGTCAGGTGGTGAAGGTGGTCAGCGCAGTTGCCATGGTATCTCAGATACCACAGGATGAAGAATAGGAGGAGTTGGGTACGTATTTCATAAGAGATACAGAAACCTCAGATGAGGAGGAAATATAGGGGAAAACAAATGAAGTTGAACCCTTCTATTTTCCATCTCTGGGGAGGTAGAATGTAACTGAGAACAAGATCCCTGTCAAAATGCTCCTGAAACAATTCTGGTTGAGGGAAGTAGGGACTGGGGAAACAGAAGCCCTGTTCAATTTGCCCCAGAAAGATCACCACCACACTTTTGCATCAACACCAGCCAATTGAAGCAGCAACACCCACACCAATACATTTGTAGCATACCAGCAAGAGAGACAGAAGAGGCAAAGGAGCCCACTCAGGTACCTATCACTCAACAGCCATCTGTGAAAAGACTGTAGCCTGGCCCTGGATTCGACACTTCCTTCCTGTTTCTCTCCATGCTTGGTTAGCTGAGTACCTCCCAAAAAGCCCCTATCTAATGCTGGGAACAAAACTGATAGGAATCCCACAGAGGGGACTGGAGGTCTGCACAGTGTAATTAAACCAAAGATCATTCCAATAAAGATTGCTACTGATTACACCAGCAGCCAAGAGACGATGGAGTTATGGCCTGTGGTGGGGCAGGTAGTGCTCATATTGTCTGACTGAAAACATCAATTTGTGTATACTTTAGTTTGCTCACATCAAGTATTCCAATGTTTAATTTTACAATTTCTTGCTTTTTTATTTCTAATCTATCTTTATGTCATATTCTGTGTTCCAGCTATATATGTTAAGGTTTATTGTTTGTGTGTGTGTTTAGCAGAGTAGCATGTAAGCATAACTCAAGTGAAACAGCATGCCAAGGGACTGCCCACACACAAAGAAGACGGCAGCTTCGTGCAACAGAAAGAAACAGCTTTACTTTTCTTATGCTCATATATTTACAGTGTCAAACGTAAATATAGAAAGCATCTCTTGCAAAATGTATATACACAAAGTAACAGTCTCTTTGCCTCAGCATGAATCTTTCAAGGTCCTTTAAAGAGGCTGAGCAGATACTTGCAGATAGCTTACAGTTCTTTGATAGAAATTGCAGAACAGCAGTTCAGTTCTTTTATAGCAGTTCAAAAGGAATAGAAACCAAGACACATTTCGGCTTCAGGTTCACTGGCATAAGCAGTTCAGTATTCAAGCACAAGCAAACAAACACTCAGGCAAAAGAGAATAGGTCGTGCTTACTGATAATGCAAGTTCAGTG
This sequence comes from Furcifer pardalis, assembly GCA_030440675.1. Taxonomy (NCBI): domain Eukaryota; kingdom Metazoa; phylum Chordata; class Lepidosauria; order Squamata; family Chamaeleonidae; genus Furcifer; species Furcifer pardalis. The sequence goes on from CP126892.1 coordinate 77,511,533, forward strand.
CAAGTTCAGTTTAGAAGAGTTTCACCTGAGCTCCTCCTCAGAGTTCCAACAAAATCAACATGAGTTCTAGAACCAGTCCTTCTGCTCTCTCTCTCCTTACTCCAGTATTCCTCCTTTACTCCTCCAAACAAGTGCTTTGGAGGCACTTCATTTATAGAGCATAACGCAGTAACTACACACATTAGTGATATCATCTGTGCTATTTGGACACAAGCTCTTAAAGCTACAGGTACATACAATTACGTACATTCATCCTATGCAATAGTTAGTAGTACTATTTTTATACCTGACATGTGTCATATTGCACTGGACTTTCCTTTCTTTTCTTACACATCAGCTAGCAGATGTCTTTTAAGCTTTAGTCTAGTTGGTCATTAGCAAGAGCACTATTCATAGATATCATTTTTAATTGAAAGCCTTCTGACCTGGGAATCTCAGTTTCCAACACCCCTGTTCTCATAGAGTTTTCAATGGAAGGAATATTCAAACATTATTTATCACTGCCATTTTCATATCAGTACCATAACTGTCACTGTCACTGTCTGTGAAAGATCCTGCAGCATTATTGCCTTCCATTACTGCTGCCACCCATGTATCAGACTTCTATGAGTTTCTGAACCCTATTATCATTGGAACTGTCAATGTTTGTGTCACCATTAATCCTGAAGTGAGGGGTGCAGCTTAGTATGGTATCTCAGGGATCTTAGGTGACCCTCTTAGGAGTCCAGACACCTAGGGTAGCCTCTTTATAGCATTAATGTCTAGTCTAGGCTCCTGATGGTATTACTTTCAGCTCCCCTGACATACTCATACCATGAAAAGATATGTATTAAAGAAATAATTTATCAAACTAGATCATTTTTAATGGGAGAGGAAAGCTTGGAGTTCAAAATTTGGGCTAAATGTTTTAGTCAAGAGGTCTTAAATTTATAAAATAGAGAAAAAAGGCTTGATGTGTCATTGGTAGGTGAGCAGTCTTCTTCTTCTTCTTCTTCTTCTTCTTCTTCTTCTTCTTCTTCTTCTTCTTCTTCTTCTTCTTCTTCTTCTTCTTCTTCTTCTTCTTCTTCTTCTTCTTCTTCTTCTTCTTCTTCTTCTTCTTCTTCTTCTTCTTCTTCTTCTTCTTCTTCTTCTTCGTCTAAGCCAGACATGAAACTGCCACACTTTCACTTATCACCGCCAGCTAGGATGGAGGAAAAAAATGATTCATGAAAATGCTGCTTGCAATTTAATCTGCTTCTTAGATTAATTGTTTCAAAGATTTACAAGCTGCTTTTTAGGTGAACTTTCCCCATATGCCATCCTGGAAAACATGAAACCACAAGACATGATGAAATTATGAATGATGGAGTGGGGGTGGGGGGTGGGGACAAGAAAGTTAACAGTTGGCTGTGCTGATGAAGGAGACAGAACCTTACAAGTTGGTACTTATTTTCCTAACTCTATTGTATGTCTTAGTGCTATATCTGAAGACTGCTCAGAAATGTCACCGTTCTGGACTAGAAGTCTCATTTCCAGCTACCAATTTGACTGGGGGATTCTGGGAACTCTGTAAAAATCCCATAATATTTCCAACCTCTACATCTGAGCCAACAGCTGGCAAAATGTTTGCATGTCTCTATCTCTAGGTAGCTTTGAAATAAATAAAAAATAGGAACATTAGTTTCTATCTTTTCCTTTGTCTCCCTCAAATCTCTTTCTTTCTGTCTTTCAATCCCTCTATTCCCTCCTCTTCTATCATGTATAATTTCCTAGCAGTAGCAAAACTCATGGAAACTTTTTTCTTAATTAAATTAGACATGAAATCAGTTGTATAGATTGATTTCCCTGTTTGTGTGTTTTTATTATTAATTAGAGCTGTACCATCTGTCTCTGTTTATCTCTTAGCCAACTGTTTCATCTACTGTTTTATGTTTATATGTTAAACACATATTGGTTTTCATGAGGGCTTTTAGAGTTAACATTCTGTGGCTGCAAAAACACTCTAGCTTTCGTCTTAGCAGAACGCATTAGATAAGAAAAATTGAGAACATCCTACAGGTGTTCAAACAGATAACAAAAAGGTTCACCAAAGCTATAGTTCATGTAAGTCTCGAAAGCCTCTCTACTTTTAGGTAAACAATGGATTCAGCATTCAGGCTTGATGCATTAGTCTCCTGGATGCCCCCAAATCATCAGCCAGATCAGAATAATATTCTTAGAGAGGAACCACAACTCAGATTGCAAACTGAGTAAGGAATCTGGTGATAGGTAGATATGTCAATGTTGCTCTTTGGAGTTGTATTTCTGAACAGAGTTTAGAAAAGTTACTAACTCAGAGAAAAACTCCCAGTGGCCATTCTAACGGTAGAAGTCTGAGAACTGTAGTCCAAAAATGCAACTTTTTGCAAATGTTGGTTCTGAGTCACAACACAGTAGATAGCTGAGTCAGGTAGTAGGCAGTTCTGCATGTCTCCCTTGGCAAAGTAGAAGGGGAATTACAAATAAAATTTTAAAATAAAATAAATCAAAGGCAGTGTAATATGAAATCTACATAAGGGGAAAAAGAGTTGCTTTACTGAGAGTCTTTGTTATATCCTGTAGCTTGCTCATGGTCTTTATCATGGGAATGGTTGAATGTCTAAACCAGGGCTGACCAACCTTGGTGCTCCAGGTGTTCTTGAACTTCAATTCCCAGAAGCCCTGGACTTCTGAGAATTGAAGTCCAATAACACCTGGAGTACGAAGGTTTGGCCACCCCTGGTCTAAACCATCTCTTCTCAGTCATCATTTTATGCAAAAGAGAATTTCCTTTTTCTATGCTGCATGACTACATGAAAAAGATCCCAGGTTTTTCTTGCTAACCTGCAAATCCTACACATGAGTAAGAACCTCTCCTCCAACTTGAAGGAAAAAAATGACACGATGGGAGAACTAGGGGTTTCCTTGCATATTTGGAAAAGAACTGGGTCTATGAGACAGATTAGGGCCTTCCAAACACAAATGAATAGTGTAATTACACAATAACCATTTGTTCATTTTGAACATGTCAGCATATTTTCTCCAGAATGTTTGGAATGCAAATCGCAATGGAATAAACTGTTTTCAAAGATTATTCCACTAGTCAATTTTTATTCACAGAAATGAGGTAAAGAAGGAATTTTGAGGGCTGATTTTTTTTAACAGTCAGGTACAGTTGAATGTTGTAGATAAACTGTTATTTTTATTGCAATGCAAACCAGGGATACTATGAAGTTAGATAGTATTTCTGAAGTAATAAAAAGCCAAGATAATTGGAAGCCAAGCCAATTGGTGCTGATGGAAATAGGGATATATATGCACAATTATATCTGTGAATGATATATGTATATACGAAATAAAAACAAAGTAGGTTCCTTATCTTTGGTTGGTATAAATGAAATGAAGTGTTGTTTCTATCAGTAGTTAGGAAGAAAATGACAACAACATATTTCACTGCTTTAAAGTCCTGAGAATTTTAAAGGAATAAAGATTTTATTCCCTGAAGCTGACCTTATTTCTTTTGAAACTGTAATGTCAAGAAATAGATATGAATGAGCCATATATGTATAACATGAAGAAAGATTTCAGAAGGTGCTTTCTTACATTTTCTGAAAGCACTCCCTAGAGTTTCATTTGAGCAGAGTCCCAGCTAAAAACATGCAGCTATTATGATACCATGCAGATATGATAGCATGTTCCAGCTTATGGGACTTTTAAAGGAATGGGTCCTGGCTGGCCCATTTCAGCCTCATTTGGAAATAAACCAACTACTGTATAGGACAATTGTATTAAATGTTAATAGTTGGATTTTAAAAAATGTTCATCCAAGGTGTGATGCCAATGTTACCTTTGAGACTAAGACTGTCCATGCTGATTGGGAGCTAATGAGAGTCTTAGTCCAGAAACAGTAACTTTTATAAACTTTTTGTAATATTTGCATCCAGGTGCCAAAGCAGGAAATCCATAGCTAAAGCATCCATGACAGATGGCCCTCTAATCTCTGTTTAAAAACTCCCAATGAAGAAGAATCCATCATTCTCTTAGGCAGTCCATTCCACTGCCAAACAGTTCTTACTGTCAACAAGTTATTCCTAATATTTAAGTAAAATCTCCTTTCTTGTAATTTGAACCCATTACTTCAAGCCCCACCCTCCAGGGCTACCAAAGACAAGTTTGTTCCATCTTTAATGCAACAGCCTTTCAAATAGTTGAAGGTGGCTACTATCTATCTCTCTGTCCAGTGGTGGGCAGCCAAAAATTTTACTACCACACTGTGGGTGGAGCCAATATCGTGGGCACAGCCAATGTCATGACATCATGACATCATGGTTGGAGCCAACATAATAATGTCATGACATTGTGGGGGGAGCCGATGACATGGACTCAGCCAAAGTAAAAAAATGAAATAAAAAGTACACATGAAATAGAAATAAAAAAGACATAAAATACAAATTAAATAATATTAAATAGACATTAAATAGAAATAAAAACACATAAAAATACAAATTAAACTAGACATTGAATAAACATTAAAACACACTAAATAAAACATCCACCTACCACAAGCCACCCCAAACACAAACCCTAGTCACTTACCTGGGGCCGGGAAGCAGCAGGCGGCAACAGTAGTAGTGCAGCAGCGCGGCATGGCCTAGCCCAGCCTGGCCTGGCTCGGAAATGGAGCCTGGCTTGGAGGTGCATCCCCGGTGGTTTGCTGTGCCCTGGCCTGGAGCAGCATCGGCGGTTGGCGGCAGTCGTCATTGTCATCAGCGGCGACGATGGATGAACAGTGGTGAGTGGCAGCGGTGCAGGGCTGGAGGCACAGAGGTGCAGGGTGATGGCGCAGCAGGGCGATGTGGGTCGATTCAAGTGAAGGCTGCCACCGCTGCTGCCATGGCACCTTTGAAGAGGCCACTGAGGGCCTCAACAGCCAGCCATCGTGGCCTTCACTGTAGTCCAAAATGGCTGCTGGTAAGTGCTCATGTGTCAAAATACCAATTGACGCATGCATGCTGAATATCGGAGGTGTGCATGCATCAATTGGTATTTTGACACATGCACACTTACCAGCAGCCATTTTGGGCTGCAATAAAGGGCAGCTGGGGAGGCAACCGAACTGGTTGCCTTCAGAAAAAAGTAACCACCCTGGGTGGTCTCCTGGGAGGGTGACTACCCCGCCCCCAGAGAACCCCGGGATTTCCGCTACCGGGTCAGTAGAACTGTCCTGAACTGCCTGCTGCCCGCCACTGTATCTATCTGTCTGTCTGTCTGTCTGTCTGTCTGTCTATGCATGTTTTCATGAACTTTAACATGAAAAATTTCATCCACAAATGTAAAATGTAATAGTCCAAAATATGACAAAAATCTTATACTATATGCATGTTATTTGCTTAAGATAATTATTTATATTATTTATATACAGTATACTGCCTTTCTCCCCATAAGGTATCCAAGATGGTTCATGATGGAACCCAGTCAATAGTAGACTGGGTTTGGCCTTCTTTGGCTTCTGATGGGCCATAGGTGCTTCAAATCACCCTCATGCCATAGCAACATGTCTAAGTTCACTGGGCCAGGCGAAAGATGAGTTTTGCTTAGACAATGTCCATGTGTGCTGAGCTGCTAAGTACATTCTACAGTTATGTTTAAAGACTTATTGAAGATGTCCCCCAGGAGCAACTGAGGTCAGATTGTCAGGTCACCAAGATTCCTTTGTTGTACAGCACAGGGACCCTCATCTCCCACATGAAACATGAAGGAATTAAATGGGTAATTCAGTTTTGAAATCTATCCTGCCTCTGGCCACGTTCATTCTTCCCTTCTGTATTTCAAAAGGAAGACTGCCACATCGGCAAACACTTCATTTAATCATTAGTCTAATAATATTTTAGGCCTGGAAAAAGGAGGCATTCAGGCTGTGGGACTTCTATTTCTCCCCCCTATCAAATGTATTGTTAAAATGAGTTATATTCCTCCCGTGAAGCCCAATACTTGAAACACTCTAGTATTATTTATTTTATTCTCTTGTTTAACTCAGTGAGACTATTCATGGTAGTAATCTGTTAATATCTGTTAATAAATGCTGAATCCTACTTCTTTGTCACATAGCATATTGATGCTGACATAATTTCATGGGATGGGTCTCAGGATTACTTACTCTTAATTATTTGGATGCATACACCAAGCCGTTCTAAAAGGATTCATTAATACTCTAATTCTGAAAATTAGGGTTCTGAAATAAACTACACAGATGCCTATCACTTATTTACAAAGTAAAAGTAATATGAGAACTTAATTCCGACTGCTCCTTATTCATTTCAGAGATATGCATATGAAGCCACAGAATAAACCTAATTAATTAATCACAAGAATTTTCATTAGACTTCAAAAATAATTCTCATTCTCTCCTATTTACTTATGTTAAAGAAAGGTAATGATTTGAGCTTTTAAGGCTCTGTTATTTTGGAAGCCATTGGATTTGTAGCATGTGGCCAAGTATAAAAATGGAATCTATGAAAATGTCCAAACGACAACATTGTGTGAATGTATCTGTGTTTTACACATTTCACTTAAGGCAAGAATCACTTTTGTCACGAATCAAAAAAAGATTTTTCAGGGTTGAACTAGAAACTTATCAAAGTTTAGGAGAGGTCTTCCTAATAAAGTTTGGATTTTTCTTCAAGTCCATATCTTGCATTTAGCATGTTTCATTCTGAATTGGTTACTAGAGTGTTAGCACTAGCTAAATTTCAAGTCTAATTGACAACGTACGTATTTTGGACAAAATCCAGTTAAAATAAAGAAACTATTTTACATATGGATAATACTAGTGATGGGATGTAACAGGTTCTCACCAGTTCGCCAGAACCGGTAGTAACTTTTCCCAGTGTCCCAGAGAACCGATAGCAGCTTTTGGGGGGAACCACCTTCGGGGATTACCTTTTCACTGGTTCCCCCACTGCGCATGTGCGCCAAGCACTTTGTGTGCATGCATGCCTACAGTGCTTGGCGCGTATGCATGGCCTCCTTGCTGTCCTCCTTGCTGTCCTTGTGTTGTGGGTGGGTTGAGGTGTGTGTGTGTGTGTGTGTGCTTATTTTTATTTTATTTTATTTGGCTCTGCCCACAATGTCATGACATCATGATGTTAGCTCCGCCCACACTATGATGACATCACGGTGGGGTAGTAAAATATTACACATCCCACCACTGGATAATACATATCCCCTTCATTATCTAGTTTGAACTTATTTTGACCCTGTTGGTTAAGACTAGAGCTTGAAAAAGTTTCTTTTTGGATAAGTCCCAGAATCCACAAGCAGAGTGATCAATTGAAATGCCATCTAGGGGATTCTGGGAGTTCTAAAAAAGAAACATTTCCAATCTCTGGAACAAAAGTTAATATGGCCTAGCATCATATGGACAGCAATGTACGTGTATTCTTTATGTTACAAAGCTGGATACTAAGTTTTTGTTTTTACAGGGTGGCACTTCTTTTGTACCTAGGCCAGATTTTTAACTGCCAAAACAAAGTCACCTTTGGGTGAGTTCATTCTGCAGTTCCTTTTACTTGACCTACTGTGAGAAAGATTAGGCCACAACCACAAGGTTGCCGTTACTAGGGTACCCTCGACTGGGATTCAAAATTACTACAATCTTCAAGGAGAATTTTTCTGTGTACCTCTTTTTGCAAGACAATCTTTCACATTTCTCTCACTATGAATTGAAAACAGGCAAGCTGGTAGAAATACCCAGCATCACTCTGATTCACATTCTGTAATCAGAGCTTGAAAAAAAAAATTGATTTTATAAACTAAATAATTTCTTGAGTTGTAGTCCAAAAAAGTAACTCTGTCAAACTCTGGTACAACAAATGTATCCTCCATAAATGTGCTAACCGCATTTTAAAGCCATTTCCACCTATGATCATCTCTGTGTCATATACATAAAAACCTCACATTAATTATGCATCTTTTTTTGCATCTCCTGCTAATCAATTTAAATAGCTATATCAATTCTTGTGTCAAAGAAAGAGAGAATAATTTGCTCCACTATCTCCCCATTAAAAGATGAGAAGACCAAATCATGAAACGTTTTGGTTGAACCTGGAGAAGAAGAGTGCAGCAGTGAAAGAAATGAAAAGCGAGTTTTGACCAGCAGGAATGCATCCCTTGATAGTCTGGTCAATTGAGTAATCTCCCCATTGAACCTCTATAGTTGCTTGTCTTCATTCCAATTTACTAATCACATTGGAAAGCAGTGCCCATTTCACACAGATCATCTCTATGCAAGAAATCTATGAAGTGGTTAATTAGAGATAAAAAAATTCCATCCATGCAAATTTAATAAATTTACTTTGAGTACTTTTGCTTATGTATGTAGGTTAGCTTTAATTTTAATTATATATTTTAAAATCCCACTGAGATATCTGTCCAGTCCTAGTCCTGTTTTTTAAATTCCTGCATAAAAAGTCACCCCTATTTTAATATGCATTCCTTCCTAAAGTTTTTCCTAAAGCATGCATTCTTGTATACATTTTTCCTGATTTATGTTTTAAACATATTTTCCCTTTATCTAGAGTGTAAACTTTACAAATATTTCAAGTGTGTGTGTGTGTGTGTGTGTGTGTGTGTGTGTGTGTGCGCGCGCGCGCGCGCATGCGTGCATCCATCATTTTAGAACAGAGAGTTCTGATCCTGCCCATTCTTGCTGTATTTCAAAGGCAGTCTATCTGATGTATCTTTGGATGAAAATCTTTTTCACCATTTACATGTTGGCTCACAGACAACCTCTGTACCCTATTTCTCTGTGACTCAAGTATTAAGCAAAATAAATCTACATGTTTTGACTGTAGGGGTAAAGAAATGCACACCTTTGCCCCCAGATAAATCTTCTGGATTTCTTTGTGAATTCTCTCTTTCATGCCTGATTGATTCATGCCTGATGTCTAAACTGTATTTTGTTAAAACCATACATAGAGTTTTCAATATATATATATTTCTTGCAACATATATATATATATATATATATATATATATATATATATATATATATATATATATATATATATATATATATATATATATATATATATATATATATATATATATATATATATATATATATATATATATATATATATATATATATTGCAAGAAAGCATCTCATAATTTAAACTACAACTAAACAAGTAGTGACTTCTTCAGTGTGTTAACAATCTTTAGACTCATATAATTGCAGAAGAAAAGCAAGTTCCTAAAATCATGAATCACATATCAAAATCTTAAATTGGCTTCTATCTTCTCCACTGCTACTGCTACCACAGAATCTCAATTCAGCTATCAGCAGCATCCCACTGCATTTTGAAGACTGGAAGGAATGCTTGCTAACACCATCCTTGTCATCAATTTAGGTGGATCTCAATGTGATAAGACACCTCTTTGAAAAACTTTAAAGCCTGGAAAAAATTGTTACTTCCATCTCAGAGAGAGAGATTGCTGTTTCCCCACTCAGGTTCTCTGTAACCTGTGCAAAATGAGAGGCAAAATACAAACACACTCAAGCATGATTGCGAAGAAGGATATAAATAACCCAACTAGTGCGTCAGATTCTTAAAACAACTCTGGTGCACATCCTGACTCATGACCAAGCACATGTCAGATACATGCTCTAGCACCTCAGCAATTGGTAACAGGTTTCCTGAAACTTAAGTGAACACCAGTAGGATTCTTAGCAACACTGATAAATGAAATAATTAATTTGCTGCCCAAAATCTGCTGCTTGAGACCTCTCTTTGTCAACAGGAACTCAGGTAGGACCCTCCTGATCAGTAATGAATGCCATTGGTTAGGTGTAAATTATTATTTTTTTCCTGATAATTTTTTAAAATGTTTAAACATAATTTCAAAACATCTAACCAAATGGAGAAGACTGTGACCATTGACCTCTTTGCTCTCTGACTTTATTCATTGTGGATAGGCAATTTCAATGTGGCTGCTACTCTCTTTCCTTATTATTCCTTATCTTTAAATCATATTTGGACTAGACCTTCATAATCAGGATGCCCTAAATAGAGGACTGTGCTCTGGCCATCCTTCAGAAACTGTCTTCTTTTTTTAAAAAAGACATGCGGCAACTCTACACGCACAACCACTTGTCAAGTTACAGATTATTTTGAATAGTGTTGCATTTCATGCAAAACACAGCTTGAGGATTGAAAAATGATACTTGCTCTCCATAAATTAATGAGTAACCTGTACACTAGCTTGTGGGATGTTACATAACTCCCATTTATGATGTATGATGTTGATTCTCCTGAGAGCCCTGGTTAATCTCTTACTTGCATGGCTGTTTTCTGTCAATAATGCCCATGTCTATTTATTACAAATAAGTGTCATGGTCTAAGATTTGAAAAACTATTATGTTACGCAAATCATATAATCTAACACATTTGAAGCCACACCCCTTTATGACCCCAATATGCAGACGATACCCAGCTGTATATCTCGGTCCATGGAGATTCAATGGATGCAGTAGAAGTCCTATCCAGGTGCCTGGAGGCTGTTAGGGTCTGGATGGGGGACAATGGGCTTCAGCTGAATCCTGGCAAGACTGAGTGGCTGTGGGTCAGGGGTCCTGTGTTATCTTGGGAGCTGCCATCTTTGGTCCTGGATGGGGTGCTGCTGCCCCTAACAGACCCAGTGTGTAACTTGGGGGTCCTCCTGGACTCACGACTCCTGCTCGAAGAGCAGGTGGCAGTCGTAGCCAGGAGGGCTTTTGCACAACTTCGAGTTGTTCACCAGTTACGCCAGCTCCTAGATCGGGACTCCTTGCTCATGGTCACACACACTCTGGTCACCTCCAGACTTGATTACTGTAATGCGCTCTACATGGGGCTGCACTTGATGACCATTCGGAGGCTTCAGTTGGTCCAGAATGTGGCTGCCTGGGTGGTGTTGGGGTGTGGGCGGTATGCACATGCCTCACCACTGCTCCGGGAACTGCACTGGTTGCTAGTATGCCTCTGGGTGCAATTCAAGGTGCTGGTTATTACCTTTAAAGCCCTACATGGTAGTGGGCCAGGATACTTAAGAGACCGCCTCACCCCAAGAACATCTGCCTATCCCACTAGAGTGGATTGGAGAGGCTCTCTAGTTGTTCCATCGGCCAAAGAGGCACGTCTCTCTGGCACAAGACAGAGGGCCTTCTCAGTGTCTGCCCCAGCCCTATGGAACCTCCTGCCAACGGAGTTATGTCTCCAGATGGAGTTGCTGCCCTTTAGGGAAAAAAATTAAAAACATGGCTGGCAGAGCAGGTATGGGGTACGGGAGGGAATATGACCCCAGCCTGCTGTTTGATTTAAGCCCCACATGTCCTCTATTAGTTTTTAGATTTTGATTTTAATGTTTTAAATTGAGGGGTTTTTTTAGGAATGCTTTTAAGAGTGTTTTATTGTGGTTTTTTAATCAATTGTGAGCAGCTCTGGGTCCCCTCGGTGTGGAGGGTGGTTGATAAGTATAAATAAATAAATAAATAAATAAAACTTGCAAGCCCACTCATACCCATGAGGGCTTCACATTTGCCTGTCCTCGGGGGGGGGGGGAGGCATGTTTTTCCTGCATACATGGTTTGCAAGTCATGGTTTCAATGACCCAAAATTATTGAAACACATTTTGTTCAGAAGTGAAAACATGAATTGTAAATTATCTCCATTCACAGAGAGGCCAGAACAGCTGCATTCTATTATCATCCATCAAGTTTTGCCATTGGACTCATTCCATGACTTCTCCGTGATGTAAACAGCACCTTTGCAACATTTATCAAAAGCTGCCTGTTTAAAATGTAAGGTGAACTGATTTTTCTACATATATTTCTGCCTGAAGATGTATACAACTATCAGTGAAGTTTCTCATATATGAGCTCAGGAATGCAGCAGCAGAACATACATATCTATTTTTTTTCTTGTAATAATACAAAGGCTCTATTATTTATATTTAGCAGTACAATCTTGTGCTGCCTTTTAAGGCCAAAACCTTATCAAGGTAGCTTACAGAAGGATTTAAAATAAAAATATAGATAAGATGAATGTATCAATTCAGTATCAAGTCTACTGCACTCCTTTTCCAGTGGGCTTTAATTTTATTTCAGTATAATAAAAAGAATCAGTCAACACTTTTATGAAATCATTATGTTTTCATTCATTATACAGCTCAGACTAATAGCCACCTTTTTTGGCCTATGGATAAAGCCAACAAAATAATATGTGCTGCCTCCTAAGCCTATAAAAATGTTCTGGTACAGTATATACCTTTTAATAACCATTAGCATCTATAGGAAAAAGTGGGAAACCCCACCCACCCCCAAATAAATCCCTAATGGCATACCTCTGCTTGGGAGCTTGAAATATTATGTGCATCCTCCTTCCTCTCAGTATTGGCTTAATTTGAATCAGGGTTCAAAATATAGCTTGTTTCTTTGTTTCCTAGTTGAACAGTAGGTAAAGTGAATCACAATGTCTTCTTCTTCTTCTCTTCCTCCTCTTCCTCCTCCTCCTCCTCCTCATCATCATCATCACCATAATCCTGCCATATCTGAATCCGAATACTGTATAGGCAATCATCATGGCAATTAGCCATGAAGACTGTCCTAAGAATATAAAGCAGTGGCCTTCCGGATCACAGCATGACACCCATACCACTGATCCAGTTCCGCCAGTCACTTTCTGGTCCTGAGCCCTTTTGGCATGCAAAGTCCGCATCAGCCCCAGGCCAGTATTGATGAAGCTGCTGTTCTCCATTAAAATGGATTAAAATGGGATTTAGTCCACTTCAGGGCCATCACCCTTCCCTGTGGACTTTGGCACCCAAAGCCGTTAGTCCTCAGGTTTGTCAGGTTAGTTAACCACTGCTTGACACTCAGCATTGAGTCACTGGCAGGATGGCTTACTCTATTACCATAGCAGGATAACCTGGCCAGACTAAGCAACAACATCTAACGACCTCAAATACCCAACATTGTTGTCATCCCTTCTTTTCAAGAACTTTTCTCATAATATGAGTGGCAACAACCATCCCAGAACTACATTTGCTTCTAAACTATTACCAAGGTCTTCTGCTTTGTCTCTGCTTTGTCCCCAGCCCCTAAAGATATATCTCAAATTCTAATCCTTTCTAATCTTCTCTCTGGACCAACCTAGGCAGCCTTTTGCAAGATTTTGTTACCTTCACAAGATGCAAATTACCAGTACAGTGGTACAGTACCTTGCTTAAAGAGCATAATGCATTCCATGGGATTGCTCTTTAAGGGAGTTTGCTCTTTAAGCGATACACCATTGTAAGTGACCAATTGTGACTTCTGTGTGTGTGTGTGTGTGTGAGAGAGAGAGAGAGAGAGAGTGTGTGTGTGTGAGAGAGAGAGAACCCTGATTTAGTTGTTAGTGAGTATTTGGTTGGTTTTAGTTGTTAAGTGAGGTGACCATTCAGAGAAAATTCTGCTCTTTAACTGAGTTAGTCTCTAAGTGAGGCACTCTTCATGCAAGATTTTACTGTAATTTGCTTTTTCTCCTGATTAACTAAAGGGAGGCAAATATGGATTTCATTTGCAAGTCTGGTTGTCTGGACACAGATATTTTATGGAATTATGTGACTAGGGAGAAAATATGCTATTATTTTCAATTTGAAACTGTCTCATAGTTTCATCCTTTTTCTTGTTTATTTCCCTTCTTTCTATATATAGTTGCAAAGAGCTCTTGGGAAATGTAGTCCCATGAAGACTTTTGACTCCTATGGCAGGGTGACAAGTAATGAATGTTATCTGTTAGTGGGTGAAACTTAATCTTGGCTGCAATTTAGTAAAAGATCTGGATTTGACCCATCTTCCTTGCTTGAGTCAATAGGGCCAACTAAACTAATAGAAGACAGCAGCCAAAAATAATAATAATCAGAAGAAGAATCCCAATTCCTACAAGCCAAGTTTACAGGAAGGCGAAGTTATATCTTTCTTAATCCAAAATGATCCATCTGTTTTAACATGCCTTAAACAGGGTTAGCAAAAAAGCATCGGATTTGTTACCCCTTTTCACCTGTGACAAGAAAGCACAAATAAATCCTGAACTTGATTGCAGTTTCTTTGTGTCTGACAAATTTGTATTTCCCTTCAGCCACTGTTTGCCTTGTTCATGTTTTAATCCTTACTAAATCACAGCAGCTAAAATATCTTTTTGGCATAACTTTTTCACTGGTATCTGCTCTGAACAAAATAAAGTAATGGAGTTGTAACAGTTCTGTATTAATCAAACTTGATGTTGTAAAAGAAGTTACAACAAGGAAGTGTGTGTTTTATTTGTGTTCTTTTTTTATCTTGTAGACTGGGCTAGAGGTATAATGAAACTTGAGCCCCAGGGCCAGTCTCCGAGTAAAAACTAGGATTCAGTTAATACAGACACTTCTTTGTTTTCAGTATCATGGTCAGGCAATGTGCCACCAGCTTCACAGTCAGAAATATTTGGGGAATAACTTGGCCAAGGTAAATCTCATTTAAATCTCATTATTTTCAGGAAGAGAATTAGCACCTGCTGAAAAGCTTTCCCTTTAAATTTAATGAAATTACAGCCACAATATCATCTGTGTTTGTGTAATGTCTGCATAATGTGCACAACTAAATGTGCTGAACTGATGAGGTGGCAGGACATGTCTTGGTGGCTTGTCTAGTCATGTGTTCCATTGTATGAACAAGATATTAACCAGCACCACATCAATTAACCTCAATTAGCTGAGTCAAGTCACACAAACCTTACACAAACACTAGGAGTATTCTGGAAAATGTTAAAAGAAGTCATTCTGAGCTGAAGGAAATAAATCCCAAAAGGTGAATAGGATTTACATTAGAATTGACTCACTCATTTCTCTAATTCTACTTTAGTTGGGATGAAAGCTGGATTTGCAATCCTGTACACACTAACGTGAGAGTAAAGTGTGGTTACCTGCTTTAAAAAAATAACACATTTGCCTTGGAGTTAACACTGGTGAAATTGATTCAAATTTATTTCTCCACATGACCCACATGCAATCTCACATTATATGCCTCTAATGTGTTTATTTTAAATCAATATCCAGTCTGCACTTAAGTAAATTGGTAAATTATGTGTGCAAAAGTAGGGGTTTTGAAGTTGTGGTGGCACTAGTAGAAGAAGGGAGGAAGATGCAAATGAATTGTTTTTTAAAAAATAAGATGACCTACCTATGCTGTTGATGCAGCAGTAAAAGAGGCTCAGTGTAAGGCAAGAAGGCAGATACTGTACATTACAAAGATAAGATCCTTTTCTCTACAAGCTTGAAATTTTTGAAATGTTAACCATGTTAGTCTGTGTTTCAAACATATTAGAAAGTAAACAGAAACACAAGAAAAGATAAAAACAACAACATTGTGGCACACTAACTGCTGTATTTTAATGTTAGCTTTCATGGATTAAGTCTACTTCATCAGACATAAGAATGAGACTTCATGGTACCAATTTATACACATCAGGTGCAGAGGTACAGAATGGTTAGCATAATAGATAAGTATACAAGCCGATATGATTTTTTACAACTAGTAATACCTGTTATGGGCACTGCGGTGGCTTAGTGGTTAAGACACTGACATTGAGACTGGAAGGTTGGAATTTGAGACCTGAGCACTGCACGATGGAGTGAGTTCCCATCTCTGTCCCAGCTCCTGCCAACCTAGCAGGTCAAAAGCAAGAAATTGCAAGTACTGTACAGTAATATCTGTTTGCATCAGATAACGCTAAAACTGCATAACGTTAAGGGAAAAAATTGCATCACATAACGGTAAATCCAATGGAATGCATCAAATAACATTCGCTAAACCCTGTGCCAGTTACAATTTATCTCTATGAAGTTTTAACGTTATCCGATGCATTCTATAGGATTTTAATGTTATCCGATGCATGCATCGGATAACGTTAAAAGATAACACTAAGCCTTGTGGAACCAAGTTTTAGCGTTACCTGAGGTTTTACTGTAGATTAGTTTGATTTGATTTATTGGATTTGTATGCCGCCCACTCGACATATGCAACTCAGGGTGGCTCATAGAAATCTCAACACATCAACAATATACTGTAGTATAATAAAATACAATATAACAATAAAATATAACAATGCAATGAAATAGAATATCATACAGTAAAATATAACAATAAAATGTAACAATACAATAAAGTATCATATGGCAGCGGCAACATAGTTTTCATCGCTGTTCTTATCGGCTGCCAACCCTCCAACAGCTGTGTCCTCTTCCTCTGCTGGGTGGGTGAGGAGTGGAAGTCTGGCTGCAGCAGCAACACTCTTTTTAATATGTCTTTATATGAGCCGGAACATCCTTGACTGTCTGTAGCCGGCAGCGCTTTATCCTCCTCTAGGTGAAATGGTGGCCCCCGGAGGTTGGTGGGCAGGAGGGTCCTCGACTGTCCTCAGCTGGCAGAACTTTATCCTCCTCCAGGTGAGATGACGGGGGCCCAGAGGTCAGTGGGTGGGAGGGTCCTCGACCACCCACAGCTGGTGGTGCTTTATCCTCCCCCGGGTGAGATGGCGGAGCCTGGAGGTCGGTGGCTGGAAGGGTCCTCGACCGCCCACAGCTGGTGGCGCTTTATCCTCCCCTGGGCAAGATGGCAGGGCCTGGAGGTCGGTGGGTGGGAGGGTCCTCGACTGCCTGCAACTGGCAGTGCTTTATCCTCCTCTGGGTGAGATGGCAGGGCCCAGAGATCAGTGGGCAGCAGGATCCTTGACTGCCCACAGCTGTCGACACTTTATCCTCCTCTGGGCAAGATGATGGGGCCCGGAGGTTGGTGGGTGGGAGGGTCCTCATCCGCCCACAGCTGGCCTGGCTTTATTCTCCTCTGGGTGAGATGGCAGGGCCCGGAGGTCAGTGGCTGTTAAGGTCCTCAACCTCCCACAGCCGCCGGCGTTTTATCCTCCTCCAGGCAAGAAGGCAGGGCCTGGAGGTCAGTGGGTGGGAGGGTCGACCACCTGCAGCCGGCAGTGCTTTATCCTCCTCTGGGCAAGATGGCAGGGCCCAGAGGTTAGTGGGTGGGAGAGACTTGCCAGCCTTCCAGCTAACAAGGCAAGCTTCCTAACTACTGAGCCACCACAGCCCCTGAGCAAAGGAGCCCCAATTCACCCATATATAATGGTAAAGACTCTCTGGTGGGGCTGATCTGGAACAGGTACCACTCAATTGGGAAGGTAAACAGTGTTCTGTGCACTCTGGTTTCTAGGCATAACTGCCACATATCCATGGAAATGTCTGCAAATGCAGACAGTGCTGGTTCTTTGGCTATAAACAGAGATGAGCACTGAACCTTAGAGTCAGAGACAACTGGCTTTTGAGCAAGGGTAACCTTTATTTTTACCTAATGCCTGTTATTCAGATTAGATGTGAAGCTGCATCCTGTTGAATTGCAAATGGTCAGGAAATGGATGCAAGACAAACATTGTGACATTATAATTCAAGAATGAGTTTACCCTGCAGGCCTAGCATCTATTGTGTGTATGGCCCAGGCCAAGCACCAAGTTCTCCCTTTGTTCTGAGATGTAGCTTGAGACTGTGGATGTAAATTCTACTGAAGTAGTTTCTGTAAAGGTAGTATAATATAATAACATATAACAGTGATAGTGAACCTTTTAGAGACTGAGTGCCCAAACTGCAACCCAAAACCCATTTATTTATCTCAAAGTGCCAACACAGCAACAGAGGAGGAAGGAAATGCTCCCATTGGCTGCTGGGCAGATGGACAGGGCAAAGTCTGTGCTGGGGGAGGGACGAAGCAGTCTCATTGGGCTACTGGCAGTGATGGGGAGCCAAAAATTTTGCTACCATACTGTGCGTGGAGCCAACGTTGTGTGCAGAGCCAATGTCATGACATCATGGACAGAGCCAATGACATGGGTGGAGCCAAAGTTTAAAAAATACATAAAAATACATTACACATACAAATGCAAATTAAATACACAGAAAAAACACATAAAATACAAATTAAATACACATAAAACACATAAAATGCAAATTAAATACATGTAAAAACACATAAAAATACAAATTAAAATACACATTAAATAGATATAAAAACACATAAATACATATTAAATACCAATTAAATAGACATAAAAACACACAAAAGCACACACTAAATACATAATCCACCAACCCACCCCAAACCCAAACCCAAGTCACTTACCCTGGGGAGCAGAGCAGGTGGCAACAGCAGCAGTGCGGTGCAGCCTGGCCCGGTGGTGTGGGCTAGCCCAGCCTGGCCTGGCAGTGTGGCCTTGGTCAGCAGTGGCACGGCGTGGCACAGCCCAGCACAGCACGGCGGTGCGCCATGACCTGGCCTGGCCCAACAGCGAGCATCGGCGGTGGCCATTGGCAGCGAGCCCGGTGAGCGGTGGGTTGTGGGGGTGCAGGGCAGCGGCATGGCGGCGTGACTCGAGTGAAGGCCCCCTCCGCCGCACCTCTGAGGAGGCCGCTTAGGGCCTTCCCAGCAGCCCAACTCTACAGCCCAAAATGGCTGCTGGTGAGTGCACATGTGTGAAAATACCAATTGACACATGTGCGCTGAGTACTGGCGGCATGCATCCGTCAATTGGTATTTTCATGCATGCACACTCACCAGCAGGCATTTTAGGCTGCAGAGTGGAGCAGCTGATGAGGCAACCGAACCGGCTGCCTCAAAAAAAAAATGGTAATCACCCGGGTGGTCTCCCAGAAAGGTTAGCACCCCCCCCCTCCAGGAGACCACCCGGGATTCTTACCAACTGGTTCTACAGAACCGGGATGAACTGGCCTTTGCCCACCACTGGCTACTGGGTAGAGCAGATGGGTGAACTCTGTGCTATGCAGAAGGGTGGGGCAAACTCTGTGCTGGGGTGACTGCACGGGTGCCCACAGAGAGGGCTCCAAGTGTCACCTCTGGCACGTGTGCCATAGGTTCACCACCACTGACATATATAGCAGCATATAGCAATCTGTTAGTTGTGGCATATCAGATCTTATAATGTCCCAGAAACCCTTGACAAATATTCAAACCTTTGAGATGGGTGTCCAGCATACGTATGTATTTTATCTCTGGTGTCTCTCTCTGGATCCTGTCTTGTAATTTTTCTGTTCCAGAATGGAAACCTTCATGTCTTGTGCACAGTGTCTAGGTAGATTGAAATTGTTTCTACATGTTTACAAAACACCTGTACAAATCTCCCCCTTTTTTAAAAAGGCTACAACTTCCTCAAATAGATAATGCTTAGCAAACACTAACATGGCCTTTTCAAGACACTCCTTTCTTCAAAGCACACTTTTTTGTATAATTTTCTTCTTGATGTATATAGTTTTTAAAAACTGACTTTTTGACTGCATTGAAGAACTTATAACAGTGTGGAAATTAAGGGATAATTAGCAAGTCATATATTATTTCAGAAATTGCAAAATAGGTTGATTTTTATTAAAATGTGAAAGAAATTAATGTCTCCTCCACCTGTACTGAAAACCAAGCAATAAATCAATACACAACCCTCTTTTTAAAGGCAATAATACTAGGAGGGGTGGGGTGGGGGAGGTAAAATAAAATATTCAGTAAGACAAGTGACAATAGAAGATTTAGGGCTGCTCCTGTAAGGGGACTATCAGAGTAAACAAAATGAGAGGGGAGAGAGGAAGAGAAATCAGGTTGTCAGATCATAGCCAGAAAAGAAATTGCTAACCACAGAACAGAAGACAAAGGTCAAGCACAAATCATTTTTGTCAGTGATATTAGCATAGTGATTCCTGCACAAAAATTTAGCTAAGTGACACTGTAAAAGCAGGCACAGATAAGGCAGAGTGCTCACAACTTAGCAACAGCTTTGAAAGTATTGTCAATAAATGCTACAGTTTGAAAGGAGGCCAAGTGATAGGATGTGATAATGCTGCACAATTGAGGCAGCACTTCAATATCTAATCTGGGGATTAGACCAGATCGGGAGGTTCACACTAAGAAACGTGTCAGGGCTGAATTTATAGCTTTGGTACACTGATATAAATAAATTACAGATTAGGAGAGACAAAGTGTATCACCATGTACCTTGAACCACTAACTCTCAAGAAGTATTTTTTTTTTAAAAAAAAAGCCATTAAAAGGGGACTAATTTTAGGTTTATATGATGGCAAATGTATGTCCCTATGATTTATTACATTTTTTTACACAGAAATACAAATGTGTATAAATGTGTGTGTTTTACCCTATTGTCCTATCAAGCTACCATTCCATTTTTAAAAATGAATATTTCTTTTAAAAAGTTTTTCTAAAATAAAAATAACTGCACAGTGGTCTATGTGATGTAAAGGGGGGGGGAGAAATCAAAATCAAAACAAACATGGTGTTTAATTTAGGAAGGCCACCATCTTCTGCTACAACAAAATTTGACAGCAACAGCAATAGTATTTACACTTGTATACTGCCCCATAGCAGTTAATGCACTCTCTGGGTGATTTACAAGTTAATTAAAATTTTGCCACTCACATGCTGAATAATCGTTTTACTGACCTCAGAAGGATAGAAGGCTGAGTCAACCTTGATCCCCATCAGGATTGAACTCAGAAGGTTTGGGCCATAGCACAGCAGTTTAACCACTGTGACACATCTGTCTATAGGAGCATTTAGCCTGCTGTTTGGGGTGGGTTGGAGTGGGTTGATCAGAAAGTTTGCATGCATTGATTTGGTCTATCTGCCCCAAACTGTCCCCTAAGCCCAACCCCCATTTTGATAGCCTATTGAGTGCTCAGTTAAATTGTCCTGCTGTAATTTATCCAGTATATGTTCATGTTGGGGCCGTGATAAAATGGAGCAGGGCCACATTACAATAGCTGCTACTGATGGGGCTCAGGAGTGGGTATAGAAGTAAAAGCTGAACAACCACTTTACAGCTGACAGAGGAAGGGCTTCCCCTGTCAGCTGCAAAGTGCTGTACCCCACACCCCTAGAGTAACTAGATTCCAAGTAGTCTTGGGGGAGAATCTCCCATCACTATCACCATCATCTTCTCCTCCTCCTCCTCCTCATTTAACCCCTTTGGGATACAAGATTCTTGTTCTGGCATTTCTAGCTGCCTCCACCAGTGTTATTTGTTGTTCTTGTAATATTTCTTTGATCTTATCTCTTCGTCTTCCTCTGGGTCTGCCTTGTGTTCTTTGTTCTTTTCCTCTTTTTGTATAGGCTTTGTATGGGATGAAATTCCAAGACATTCTCTCCAGAAGGGCAATCCACTTTATTGCCCCATTGGAGAAGCAAAAGGCTGTCTGGATGAGGGGATCCTGCCAAACAGCATTTTGCTCCACCCCCTGACCTCAAGCAGCTTTTAAAAAGTTGCTGAACACTAGTCTGTGAGGACTAGGGCAGACATGCTCACAGTCATCCTTTTGCCATATCAGATTCTATGACAGAAGTGGAACACAAATTCCAAGCATGCAGGAAAAATATTTTAATCTACCATTTCAAATGTGCTGCAGATATAACAGTAATGTGCAGGAGTGGAGAGGATATAGATTGGGATCTACTGCTACAAATGCAGTAGATAATTGAGATTTTCTGACTCTGAATCATATAGTAACAGGAGTAAGAAAGGGGATTTTGTTGAGGATTCTAAATTATGCTGCTGAAAAATGTCTTAAATTGGACAGTTGGGTCGAATTGGTGGGGGAGAAAGGCTTGGGGAAAAGAAATGAGTACAGTCAAACCTCGCATAAAGAGCGTTTCGCTTAAAGAGTAACTCGCTTAAAGAGCAGAATTTTCTCTGAATGTTCGCTTCGCTTAACAAATAAAACCAATCAAAAACTCGCTTAACAAATAAATTGGGGTTTGCAATCCCCCCCACAAATGGTCACTTACAATGGTGTTTCGCTTAAAGAGCAAACTCGCTTAAAGAGCAATCCTGTGGAACGCATTATGCTCTTTAAGCAAGGTACAACTGTACTGAATTTTTCCACATAGGAACAGCCAATTCAGTTCTGGTCTGAAAACAATTTATAGGACTGAGGTTGTAATCAGAAGCCTGGTCTCCTATGTCTGCATGTTTCAACTTTAAATACTGTGCACCTTGCTTTGGTGAGAATGTGAGATTCCACTTGAAAACAATCTTGATGTTACATGCTCTTACTTGGAAAGGTTGGTCCAGCCAAAAACCTATACCAAATCAGTACACAAAAGGCAGGCTCATAATTAAGGTTAGCATGTTGCCTCAGTAAATCAATGCCATGTTATAAAAACAGTTTAGTATTTTGTAAAAGTCAGTTTTCATTTCCATTTTGAGACATAGCGTCATTAGTTTCTTTCATGGATTCTGGTTTCCTTCATGCCATTTTTCATTTCCAAAGCTCTGAACAGCACAATCTGTTGCTCTCTGAGCATGTCCTTATGAGGTGTTCTGGGCTTGCTTGTTTTTGGGTTTCTTAAGGTCAGGGGAGGAGCAAAATTACATTTAGCTCTCTTCCCCTATCAAAACACCTCAAGTGAACTTTGCCCCACAGTGAAGTGGATGATGAGCCACTTCACCATATGAGAAAATGAAACCATTCACCTGCTTCTCTGGAGAAGAACTGTTCAATTGCAACATCTGATATGCTGACGGGGCTTGTTAGTTCCGTCAACATACCAGATGTTTACACCAGAAGCAGCCTTTGGGCTGGCAAGCCTCTCTTATATGCCTCTCCCAGTGTCTGGAGGCTCTGGAAGTGGCATATTAGTGATAATTGAAAACAGAACTGCACCCACTCCCAAAGAGTCCGCGCCAAGATTTGTTTACATTTTATAGGTTGAAAAGGCCTATTTATACCCACTGTTGGTCAAACATATTTCCCCTTAAATTGGGATGTGCTAGGAAAGTGGTGAGTAAAATTGCACTTCCCCACCACTACCCCAGGTACAAGGGGGCTTTCTGAGGTAAATATCATTTTTGAAACTTCTATGTACCGTGGCAGCATCAATGGGCCTGGTGTTCATGTTTCCATCTCTTCTGTAAGGTTATTCAGTATTACTGCCCTCACCCCTCTCCCTGCCTATAGTATAGACCAGGGGTTCACAACCTATGGCCTGAAGGCTGGATCCAGCGCACAGCACCAAATAATCTGACCCACCTCTGCCTTTGCCACCACCAGAATCGGCCACAGACTCATTTATGGCTGCATAAACATGTTTATGCAGCTGTAAATGAGTCTGTGCCCATCATAAACATGTTTATTACAGCCGTAAATGAGTCCATGGCTGTCATAAATACATTTACGACAGCCGCGGATGCATTTTATGACACCAGTCCAGCCTGCTTAGCTGCCTGAGGGTACATGGTCCGTCCCATGGCTGGAAACCCTTGAGAACCCCTGGTATAGACTCATAGAGAGTTAAGGAGAGAAACTTTAATTCATATCTAATGTAAAGTTTGCAGTGATGTTTATTTTTCACTGCTTAGGCAGTTTCTAAAAAATGGGATTGTCCCTTATTTATGTCAACAACTCTTAATGCCACCAGCCACATACCCCATCACAGTTTTAAAGACTTTGCCTCCCATTTCCCTTGAGAACACAGTAGAAAATCCTTCATTCTCTTTTTCTGACACTTAGTGAAAGTGGAGGCTTTGTACTGACCACTTGTAGGCTCTCTCGAAACATAAATGCCAATAAAATTAGACACAAAGCACTAGGGGAAGAATCCATTTCAGTCCACTTGTTTGGTTTCATTGTGCTCTGCATTATGAAATGGAAGACTGATGTCATGGCTGATCGTAAATATTCCCTTCATTTTTAATGGTCCACTTGGGAAGTCATAGCTTGTGCTATTATTATTTCCCTCCATCCAACACTCACCTTTAAAAGGAGCCATTGTTCCTTCTTTTGATTCTGACCAAGTAGCTACATAGGCTAACAGAGGAAACAATCAAAGTTTCACCTTTTATGCAACTACAGAAAGAAAAGGAGGTTTTCAAAAAGACACATTTCTTTCATTTGTGAGAAATTAAATCCAGGTTTAAATCTCTTCTGGAGATCACTACTGTTTGCTTTCTTTAGAAGGAAGCTGTGCTGGTGCCAAGCCCCAAGAACAATTGCTACATGTGTCGGCAATCTTGCAAATTCACCCTAGACTCCTGGAGATTCAATATGGGATATTTATTAGGAGCAAGCCCTGCCTGAAATGTGTTGGAGGACGGGGTTGTGCTAAGCCACTGGCAGTCTCACGTAGCATTCGTTTCCTGTTGTTCATCCCCAGCAATGTTTAGAGCAATTCTAATCCATTTCCTTGGGCATCCCACTGAGATACAAGACACATTATTAACTGAGTACTTTTTGACCACAGTCTCCAACTGGGGCATGCAATTTAGTACTGCTGCTGATTTCCCATTAGAAAAGCCACTCCTGGTTTGCAAAGCATGAATCACAGCAAGAGTCAAATGAACAGCTAGGTATTAGTTCTTTACTGTAGACTTCATTTGCCTTGTCTGTGGTTGATGTGTTTCTTTGTTTTGTTTGTGTCTTTCTAAAAATGTAACACTGTGAGCACCATTAACCTCTGAAAATGTAGTTTAGGCTCTAGTTGGATCCTTTATTCTTTTCTTGTATACTGACCCAACAATCTGATTAGCTAACTATGTGCATTAAAGCATAACAGAGAGTACTTCAACATACTCTTCAGAATATGGTTACAGCAATCAGATTCTCAGCTGCTGTAAATAGAGGTAGATTTGCTTATGTGACTGGGAATATTTATTTATTTATTGCATTTTTATATCACCCATCTAATATATGTCCCACTCTGGGTGATGCACACGCAAATAACAAAATAACAATAAAATGGACAATAAAATAAAACAACAGAATAAGTACTTCAAAGAATAAAAATAAAATAAAATACCTGGCATCTGTGACCAGCTCATATAGTGTTAAGGGAGTAATATTCTTAAAGGCTTCCTTGAATAGGAAAGTTTTAAGTTGTTTTTTAAAAAGTTATCCAGGGATGAGTATGTGGAATTGTTCCATTGATTCCCTCCCCAGCCCTCCTCCTCCTCTACAATAGACCATCTGAAGCTTTGAGATCTGTTTATTTGTTTACTGCCCATCTAACTGATAAGTTACTCTGAGTGGTTCATGATACATTTAAAGCACAAAAACATCCTCTCTATTTAAAATATCACCAAATATATCATAATATTACATCTCCTAACAGACCACAACTGAATGGTAGTAAAATAAAAAGATATATCACAATCAGAGAAAACAGAGATTAGCACAAGGGCAATGTTCCAAAACATCTCCTTATTTATTTATTTAGATTTATATTGCTGCCCACTCACCAAGGCAACTCAGGGTGGCTTGCAGTCAAAACAACAACAGTACAGTAAAAATCATAAAATACAACCTCACAAAACAACCAAAGCAGAACACAGACTAACTCCCCTCGGGCCGTTGTTGTGGGCCCAGAGGAGGGGGCAAGGTCCTCAGTCACCTGCCAGGCCATGGAATCTTCTCCCTCAGGCCTTGGTTGTGGGCCTAGAGAAGGGGGCAATGTTCTCAGCTGCCTGCCAGGCCATAAAGCTCAGCTATGGCCAATTTGTGAAAGATCTAGAGGGAGAGAGCCTGGCAAACACAAAGTGATGGGGCTACCACTGAGAATGCCCTATTCCTAGTTGAAACCTTCCAGGCTTCCTTTGGGGTGGGTACTCACAGTCTCCAGGCCTGGGAGGACCTAGTTGTCCAGGCCCAACTACAGATAAATATTCCATATTTCTGCGTGCATGCATGTGTGCATGAGAGAGAGAGAGAGAGACAAAGTACATCTTATCTATGTTAAGAAAATGATTATTATTATTCTAAAAAGGATTGCTTGTTTCTGTAAATAACACAAACCTGTGCATCTGCATTGCAAGGATAAGAAATTCTAGAGATTGTAGATGAACTGTTTTGGGTCACCTGTACTATCATTTTGTCATCTTGTCAATGCCTCTCTGTAGCCAGAATGCAAAATTTTGTGCGGCATTTTGCTGTAAAAGAGTGTTACTTTTGGATAATTTACCCACCGTTGTTTTAAAACAAAACATATGGCAAGCACAAAAAGTGTCTTCAATGGCAGATACCCTTTTGGAAAGCCCATCTGGCAGCAGGACCTGAACTTTAAAAACAAGATGTATCATTGCCATGCACTTTGTTTTGAAGGAAAATGCTTTTCTTTTCTTTTTTCTTTTGCTGATGCCACACTACTACCAAATTTTTATGGTGACAAATAGAATATGGCTCCTAGAGGAACAAAGTGCATCTCATGCCCATACCCCTGCTCTAGGCAGACACAATTATCTCTTCAGCATTCATCCACATTGAAAGAAGGTGCACATCTGAGAAGTACTACCAAGGAGAAACACAATAAACCTACAACACATAGGGTAGGCACATTGTCAATTCCAGGCTTTGAGAATGTGGATAAGGTCTACATGGAGAGCCAGCCTTCCCTGAGAAATCCCTTCTCTTCTTCATCACATTTTCTTCCCTGTCCTCCGGGGCCTAACTTAACCAAGATCAGTGATGGTGAACCTCGGCACTCCATCTCTTCTTGAACTGATCAGCAGGAGTGCTGATTTGGGCTTCTGGGAATTGAAGTCCAAGAACACCTGGAGTGCCAAGGTTTGCCATCATGGGCCTAGATGTAGATGGCAGGGCATGGAAACACTTCATCTCATTCTCCACTTTATCATACAATCCTGTTTGCTAAGAACAACATCATTGTAAAAGCAACCACCTTCCTTTTGAAATTGGCTGGATTGTTGAAGCAAAAGGAAAAGGGAAAAGAACATATCATGCTCTCACATATATTTCTGCCCTTTCTTGGAAGTTCTAAGATTTGCCATTCTAAACAGTGCTGAAACATAGCCTGGCTTTTAAGCTATGCAACTGTTTGTCTCCAGTGTTAAAGTTTCAAGTTAAATGGGGTCCAGAGCTCTTGAGGCCAACGTCTCCCCAAATATTGTTAAAAGACTTGCTTAATGACACTTTAATTTTTCATACACTGCAACTGCAGCCCAACTTTTTTTTTTAAAAAAAAAACAAACCTTAAATAGCACATTCCTAGACTCCAATAGTGGATTCACACTCAGATGACCCCTTGACATTTTCCAGTCACTGCAAATAAGACTGTTCCCTCTCTGGAAATAATCTAAACATTGGTTCGCCAAACTGACAGAAAAGAACCAGAGATAAGGAGAAAACTGTCTATAGACACTTACAGATCCAGCTATCACTCCTGCAAAGGACAAAGCACTTACAGTTTGCTTTTGCTAGAGAATGACTGATGCAGGTTACCTTCAGGAACAGCCAGCATTATTACTGAGGAGGTTGACCCAAAACTCAAATGGGATGAGCCTACACACTCTAATAAAATAGTGGCTTGCTTCAGCAGGACTTTACGATCTCCTTTATTGTGGTGTGTGTGTGCATGTGCACGTGGGGAGCTAAACAATTATCCCTGTTATTTAATTATTTGTAATATTTATATACTTCTGAATTTGTGTCTAGTGCAACTCAAGGCAATTTACAATAATACACATATCAATATAAAATAGCAGCCGCAAAGATTCCAATTCCACTGACAAGCACACATTTAAAATCTCAGATGGTAACTGAGTATCAGAGGACCAAGGTCCAATAACCTGTCAACATGAGTAAAGGTAAAGGTCACCCTTGCTTGAAAGCCAAGGTTCAGTGCTCATCTCTGTACATAGCAAGAGTATACAAGAGTATACTCTTGTAATTAACAAAAGTAAGGGTAACTAAACCAAAGACGTCACACCATCAAGAAAGAAACTCAACAAACACCTCCTGAACAGATGAGTTTTTAAAAGTTTCTGGAAGATTATAAAGGATGCCACCTCAGGGATCTCAAATGGGATGTTGTTCAAAGTCAAGAGAGACAGCACTGAGAAGACTCTCTATGTGTATTCATTTTTCTGGCCTATCTCGGGATGGCCACACTCAACATGATGGTTGATAAGGACCTTAATGAACAGAAAGTATTTTTCTGGGAGAGTCACTCCATCAGGTAACAAGGTCCTAAACCATGTAGGTCTTTGTACATCAGTACCGGCACTTTGGATCTGGCACAAAATACAATAATGGGCAACCAGTGCAGAAACTGGGGAAATGTGATCAAACTGCACAACACTGCAATTAGCACAATGGATATTTCTTCCCTTCCCTTGACCACTGCATCTCTTAGTGCTGGCCAGAAACAGACAGTGAGAAGGGAAGATTGCCTTCCTCTCTTTATTCTACTCAAGACAACAGTTCCATCGATGAGGTACCATGTTGGTCTCTGAGCCCTATTCTTCACAATGGTATGATAAACAGTGCATACTTTCTCCATTTAAGTGTAGCAAGATCAGTAACTTTGCATGATATCACAATGCTGAGTACAGATGTCACTCGTGATTTTAGTTGCACTTGTGCAAATTGTGCATTTGAGTTAAAATCCCTACATTTTCAGCTTATCTTGTTGTGGTATCATGATAACCTGCTGAACATGTGCATAGATCCATAGCTCTTTAGAGTAATGGTTATGAACTTGTGCTACATGGAATGCTGTAGAATGCAGACATAGTCTGGGCAGGAAGCAATGTTTTTATAGCAAGTGCAAGGATTCATATATGCTACTCTCATGAGTAATCTTCACCAGGTAGGATCACAGGATAAAATGCTACGCTCAGAGTGAGATCCTACCTGTAATCAATAAATGCCTGTAAAGCTTGAAATGTCTTCCTCAGAAATAGTTGGCTTTCTGTTTATATTATGATAAGAAGCAGGTCTTCAGTAGAGTGTTTGTTGGAAAGTAAGATATGAAAAATCAAGATCCACTGTATTAGAATCCATATGTAGAGTATGATATTTGGAAAATAAATAACATTGTGTTACATGCTGTCTGTTTAGAACTGATTTATAGCAACTCTGGTAACATGTTCAAGGTATGTATATAGTTATAGTGTGATTTTACCAGTTCCACCTCCACCATGGTTGAGCAGGGATTTGCCCCCAGATCTGCTGATTCCTAGTCTGTCACTCTTTACCAGGGGTTCCCAACCTATGGCATGCAGGCCAGATCTGGACCCCGGCACCCTGGTTGCTCCTGGAAGCAGAAGTGAAACACACCCATGCATTCACAAAGTGTGCTGTAAATGACTCATGGCCAGTGATGGGTAGCTCCCGGATCGCACCAGTTTGCGCAGGGGGAGGGGGAAGAGTAGAAATTCCCCATG
Source organism: Furcifer pardalis (assembly GCA_030440675.1). Lineage (NCBI taxonomy): Eukaryota > Metazoa > Chordata > Lepidosauria > Squamata > Chamaeleonidae > Furcifer > Furcifer pardalis. The sequence continues at coordinate 77,540,833 of CP126892.1, forward strand.
GCCATTTCCCTCCATGCTCCCTGCAGTCTCTCTTCCTGGGTTTCCCTTCCAGAGTCCTCATCCTGCATACCAGCAAACAATCTACGGGGCAAGGTGTGGATCTGGGGAGTGGTCCCCCAACTATTTCCCCTCCCAACTCCAACCCCACCCCAAGAAAAAATCCTCTTTTTGGGGTGGAAACTCCTCATCCCTCCAGCCTCTGATCCCCCTCCTCTATTCTCCTTGTGGGGAGAGAGAAAAGGGACAGACCGGAAGAGAGGCTTTTTAGAAAGGGACCATTTCCTTTTGCCTCCAGTCTCTGCTCCCCCTCCACTTTCCTCCTTTACTATCTTTAGGGAACATTGCCCTCAGAAGGTCTTTTGGTAACTCAACACTCCAATGCTTCTAAGAGCAAAACTTTTAACATGTTGATTTTTTCCTGCTTCTGGAGTTTGATTCTCAGTTACTGTATGACGGAGTGAGCTCCCTTTCCTATCCCAACTCCTGCCAACCTAGCAGTTTGAAAGCAAGAAATTGCAAATACAGTACTGTAGATAAATAGGGATCACTTTGGTGCGAAAGGTCATCCTTGCTCAAAAGCCAGTCATATCTGACTCTAGGATGCAGTGCTCATCTCCATTTACAGCCAAAGAGCCAGTGCTGTCTGTGTTTGCAGACATTTTCATAGTCATGTGACAGGCATGATCAGATTGCCCACCCAGTCACATAACCATGCCAACAAAGTAGGCCACACCCACAGTGTGGAAGTAAAACAATTTGGAGCCCACCACTGCCCGCAGCTGTCATAAACACATTTATGACAGCCACAGATGCATTTACAGTGGCATTATATGCATATGCACGGGTGTGTTTTACTTCTACTTCCAGGTGGGAGGAACCATGTGACCGGCCTGCTTGACCATGTGACTGACCCATAGCCTGAAATGGTTTGGGAATCCCTGCGCTATACACTACATCATAATGGATATGCTCAGTATATTTTATCCAGAAAATGCACATACAGTACTAGTATTATGATTCCTAAAAATCTAGCAAGCTGGGCCAAAAATGAAACAAAAAAAATAACAATGAAATGACAGACTAACATAGGGAACAGTAGGGGGTTTCAGCAGGTTCGCACCGGTTTGCCAGAACTAGTAGCAAAAATTCCGGCTGGCCTCACCCATCCAAGTTTTGAAATAAATTAGTCCTAATTCAGACGCAATGCAAGGCTTTCCTCCTGGCCATGCCCACCATACCACGCCCACAGATTAGGTAGTAAAAAAAAAAAAGAATCCCTCCACAGGCAGGGAACAATCATTTACTGAATTTGACCATTGTCCCCTCAAGAATTTCTAATACACTAGTACCCCGTATAACGTGATGACTTGGTTCCACGAGTCATCATGTTATACAATTTTTAACATTGTTCGATACATTGATAGAACAACGCTTAAAAAAACCCCCTGATGTCTGGGACAAACCACGCCGAGGCAAGGCTCGGCATCCCCCCCCCCCCCGTAGGCACGCAATCGCGTGTCGTTCGGGGTTAGGACAAGGTACGGGAAAGACCCCTGTCTCCTGTCCTAACCCCGAACGACACGCACGTGCACACCCGAAGTTGCAAAAGTGTGAGGATCTTTACCCTTTTGCAACCTCGGGCAGCTTCGAGGCTTCCGCGGCCCAGCGGGGGTGACAGGAGGATGCAGTAAGGTCTCTCACATCCTCCTGTCACCGCCGCCACTCCGCGCGCTCACGCCCGAAGTTGCAAAAGTGTAAGGATCTTTACCCTTTTGCAACCTCAGGCAGCTTGGAGGCTTCCGCGGCATGGCGGGGGTGACAGGAGGATGCGGTAAGGTCTCTCGCATCCTCCTGTCACCACCGCCGCTCCGCGCGCTCACGCCCGAAGTTGCAAAAGTGTAAGAATCTTTACCCTTTTGCAACCTTGGGCAGCTTGGAGGCTTCCGCGGCCCGGCAGGGGTGACAGGAGGATGCGGTAAGGTCTCTTGCATCCTCCTGTCACCGCCGCCGCTCCGCGCACTCACGCCCGAAGTTGCAAAAGTGTAAGGATCTTTACCCTTTTGCAACCTCGGGCAGCTTGGAGGTTTCTGCAGCATGGCGGGGGTGACAGGAGGATGCGGTAAGGTCTCTCACATCCTCCTGTCACTGCCGCTGCTCTGCGCGCTCACGCCCGAAGTTGCAAAAGTATAAAGATCTTTACCCTTTTGCAACCTCGGGCAGCTTGGAGGCTTCCGCGGCATGGCGGGGGTGACAGGAGGATGCGAGGGACCTTCCCGCATCCTCCCGTCACTGCCGCCGCGCCGCGCAAGCCTTCAAGCCACCCGAGGTTGCAAAAGGGTAAAGATCCTTACACTTTCGCAACTTCGAGCGTGTGCGCGCATATCATTCGGGGTTAGGGCAGGAGACGGGGGTCTTTCCCGTCTCCTGCCCTAACCCTGAACAACACCGCAACTCGAAGTTTTGAAAAGGTAAGGATCCCCGTACCCTTTCCAAACATCGTGGGGGCAGGCGCTGGGGGTAGATGTTCTACCCAATCCAACTCCCCCCCCCGCACATGCTTGTTCCGTATAACGTTAAAATCGTGTTATTTGAAACAAAATTTCTTCGAAAATCTTGTAACGTTATACGGTTTTAGCGCTATATGATACTCGCGTTATACGGGGTATTACTGTACCAGCCTTTCTCAGTCATACATGGAATTACCAGGGACTGAACCTGTAACCTTTTGCATGTCACTACACTATAGCCATCTCCCCACACCACCACCACCACCACCACCAGATAGATTGGTTGCAACTAAGTGTTGGAGTGCCTATCAAATTCTCAACAAGAGAATTATAAGGATCATAAAATCCAAAGAGATGCAGGGAAGAAATACAACTTGCACCTGTGGAAGAAGCATTCCTGTCAGTCTTTGTTTGCTCAGCTAAAGAAACAAGGAGACAGACATCTTCCTTCTCTGTCTGAAAATTTTCACCACCTCTGAGGAAAGTAATTTCAATATATACCACTTGTTGAGATATGGCCCATGGTTGAGGGATGATCAAGTCATAAAGATGAACCATGTTTAACATCTCACCTGACATGATGATACTATGCTTTTTCCATTCCTCTCATGGATTTTTATAAAGAGGTGTCACTTGAAACTTGAAGTGCTATCAGTCAGTCTGGGAAATATCCATCTGAGGGAATAGTACTGTCTCTGAATTCTTGCCTGCTGCTGTCACTAGTTGAATGGTTTTCTATCTCATTCCTAAGAAGTATATGCTAACTTGATTGTTGAAGTTAGTTTTAGGACAGATGGGAAAATGTCCTTAGTCTCAATACAATCCCATCCATGCTGTTTTACTAATGTTTAGCTGTAAGCCTTATTGCCTTCATACATATGGGAGATGCACAAAAATATTGAATTTTTTTTTTGGAATAGTAGCCGTGTTAGTCTGTGGTTCAGGCATATCAAAAAACAAAATACAGCCAAACCTCGCATTAAGAGTGCCTCGCTTAAAGAGTAACTCACTTAAAGAGCATAAATTTTCTCTGAATGTTTGCTTCACTTAACAACTAAAACCAACCAAAAACTCACTTAACAAATTAATCAGGGTTCGCAATCCCCCCCCCCCAAACTGGTCACTTACAATGGTGTTTCACTTAAAGAGCAAACTTGCTTAAAGAGCAATCCTGTGGAACACATTATGCTCTTTAAGTGAGGTACAACAGTAAAATAAACAAAATAAAATAAAAATAAAATAAAAAACACTGTAGCACTTTAAAGAGTAACTGCTTTATTTTTATTGTTAGCTTTTGTGGATCAAGTCCACTTCTTCAGACAAAGAGTGAAATTCACAGGCCTGGTTTTTATACACCAAATTCAGGGGGGCAAAGGGAGAAAAATATTGAAATGCACTCTCAGAATGAAATAAGATGTAAAGGTAAAGATTGCCCTTGCTCAAAAACTAGTCGTATCCAACTCTAGGGTTCAGTCCTCATCTCTGTTTATAGCCAAAGAGCCAGCTCTGTTTGTTCTGTAGACATTTCCGTGGACACATGGCAGGCATACCTCAACATGGAATGCTGTTTACCTTCCCTTCTGAGTGGTACCTATTTATCTCCTTGCAGTTTCTTGCTTTTGAACTGCTAGGTTGGCAGGAACTGGGACAGAGATGGGAGCTCACTCAGTTGTACAGTACTCAGGAATTGAACTCTGAACTTCCAGTCTTCAAATTCAGTGTCTTAACCACTTGAGCTACCGCAGTCTCATAAGATGCATGGGCAAAAGACACTATTTCCCTCCCTCATGATTGTTCACAAATGAGGAGCCAATGTGAAACAGTGAATAGAGCAGTGATGGCAAACCTTTGCACTCCAGGTGTTTTTGGACTTCAATTCCCAGAAGCCCAAGTCAGCACTTCTGCTGATCAGGGCTTCTGAGAATTGAAGTTCAAGAACAGCTGGAGTGCCAAGGTTCACCATCACTGGAATAGAGTGTTAGACTAGGATTTGGGAGACCTAGATTCAATTTGCTGCTCAGCTGTGGAAACTCTCGCTGGAAGCACCTTGATGGCACTTTGTTTATTTTATTAGCATATACACAAAGCATTTGTTAGGGCCTGTAAAAAACTGTCTTCAGTCATTAAATTAACAGCAATTCAAGGAGAAATCGGTTTGTGAAATACCCCTCCACTCTGACTTTGTTTCAAATTTGTCATATTATCCACTTGCTTATTTGGTCTCCCCCCAACCAAATGCAGGTCTTGAACTGCCAACCTGCCAACCTTCCAGCTAACAAGGTGAGCTTCTTAACCATTTGAGCCTCAGCAGTCCCAGTTAATAAGGTTATAAGCTACTTTATACCATTGCACTCCTTCAGTGTGGAGGCATAATGATAAAAATCCAGAATAAGGTAACTTGCAAACTCAGTTCCTATTAAATGTGGACAATTAAGCTACTAACCCACTAAGTGGTATTTAGCATGAGTGGGAAAAATTGCAGTATGTTGTATCTGCAAACATGATTTTGCTTTAGCCACAACAGTCTCTCTGCTAGAGTTTACTGGTTTTAAAGGATTACGGAACCCCTTACATTTTAAAATAACAGAGGATCCAGGAGGATTTTATTTTTAACTTCTGTTTATTTCCTAAATCATGCATTAATGTGATTTGGGGCTATAAAATATACAGTGCTAGTGCTTGACTACTAAATTAGTGTAATCTAGAAAGTGACTTTCCAAGCCTTCTCCCTACCCCCTTCTCCTGCTGTCTAGATGGGGGGAACTGTAAGACATTTCCTTTACCTATACTGTATTTTTCTGAAAATTTACAGCAGATCCAACATCATTTTAAATCTGCTAATCCACACTGCAGTGGCTCAAGTGGCTAAGATGCTGACTGGGAGGCGGAAGGTCAGCAGTTCGATTCCCAAGTACTGCAGGACGGAATGAGCTCCTGTCTTTGTCCCAGCTCCTGTCAACCTAGCAGTTCGAAAGCAAGACATTGCAAGTAGATAAATAGGGACCACGTTGGTGGGAAGGTAACAGCATTCTGTGCACTCTGGTGTCTAGTCATGCTTGCCACATGACCATGGAAACATCTGCAGAAGCAGACAGTGCTGGCTCTTCGGCTTTGAAACAGAGATGAGCACTGAACCCTAGAGTTGGATACAACTTACCTTTACTAATCCACAGTTTAATCTTACTTCTGTGTGGAGGTCCTATAGCCTCTCTTCCTTGTTAGATGAGGAAGTCATATCTCCCGAATGAGTGTTATGGTGAGAGCAGATACCACCACCTGATATTCACTGCTTCCCACTCCCCTATGACATAGAGAATGAGAAGGCCATTGTTTGCAGGAAGACAGAAATATCAAGTTAGCAGAAGGATAGGTATGAGCATCAATGACAAAATGACTGCCATACTTTCTGTTTCAGAAGGGGGAAAAAAGAGAATATTTGGATACATTAAAAAAAAGAAGTCAAAGGGTGTAAAACAAACCAAAGAGTTTATGCAATAACTAAGATATTAACAACTATCATGGCATTTGTTTTCCCAAATAAAAAAAATCAGTTTTAATGTACAATACAGTAATACACTGGATAACGTTATGACTTGGTTCCACAAGTCATATCGTTATCTGGTTTTTAGCGCTGTCCAATGCATGCATCGAACAATGCTAAAAAAAAAAAAAGCCCTAGGGACAAACCGCGCGGTTTGTTCCTGAAGTCAAACTTATTCTAGGCTAGCGATTGCTAGCCTAGGATCAGCTTGACTTCGGGGGCAAACCTCTTCTCGCCACCCGACAAGAGCCTTGGCAAGCACTAAGGCTCATGTCGGGTGGCAAGACAAGGCACCTGCTTGTGCGGTTTGTAGCGCGCCAGTGGGTGCCTGTTCCCTCCACCCCACTGGCCCCTTAGCAAGCGCTAAGGGGCAAGTGGGATCGGGGGAACAGGCACCCGCTGGCACATTACAAAGCGTGCCAGCGGGTGCCTGTTCTGTCCATCCCACCGGCCCCTTAGCAAGTGCTAGAAGGATACTAGAAGGATAAAGGTAGAGGTCCTTTGGGACTTGGATAAAAGCAGGTAATACATTCTAGAAAGGGCAGACTTTTATTTGAGCCTGTGATGGTTTCAGTGTGCTCTGTATCATCTAGAGCTCATAGATTGCATTTTTGTGTATTTTGTGTGAAATAAGTACTGTAGACTAGCCACTAATCTATATCCCTTATTATTTTGAAAATAAAACTTCTGTTTCAGATCAAGCATCTGCCTTATATATTTGGTCTAAAGAAATCCTTTGAAGCTTAAAAAAGAATCACTTCCAGCTGGTTTACTGAGATATTATCATTATCACTATTACTATTAAACAGAAAAGGGACAGGAAACGCCGCTATGCAGTGGTGGGCAGCAGCTGGTTCAGACCGGTTCTACCGAACCAGTGGTAAAAATTCTGGGTGGTCTCTCCGGGGGGGGGGAGAGTAACCCTCCTAGGAGATCACCCGGGATGTTTACTTCTTTTGGAGGCGACCAGTTCAATCGCCTCTCCAGCCGCCCTTCCTTACAACCCAAAATGGCTGCTCGCCAGTGCGCATGTGTCAAAACACCATTTCACACATGCACACTGAATACTGGAGGTGCGCATGCATCAAATGGTATTTTGACGCATGTGCACTTATGAGCAGCCATTTTGGGCTGTTTTAACACCCATGGCTGGCTGTTGAGACCCTCAACAGGAACGGCAGTGGTGCACCGCCAGGCCGGGCCGGGCCAGGCCAGGGTGGGCTAGGCCGCACCATGCTGCTAGGCCGCCTCGCTGCCTCGTCGCCAAAAATTAGACGACTAGATGGTATTGTAGTCTTAATGGGCACAGAGCTAGGTGGATTGAGGAGGATGGTGGAGGACACAGGTGCCTGGCAGGCAATGGTCCATAGGGTCGTAAAAGATTGGAATCAACTGTGTGACTGAACAACAAAAATGCTGGGTACTCATTTTACTGACCACAGAAAGATGGAAGGCAGAGTCAGTCTTGATCCCTGTCAGGACTGAACTGACAACATCTGCAGTTTTGTCTGCATTACAGCAGTTTAATGACCACCAGGTGGTTAAACCACCATCAAGGCTCATTTTCTGAATATAACAGAATTTGCAAAATTAATAATAATAAAAAATTGCATGCTAGAAAGGTTATCTTTTAAGAGCAATCTTTCTCCAATTCAAAACAAAGAGAACTTGTCTGTGAACAAAGGAAGTAAGTAGATAATCAGAAGTTACACTGAAAGAACCCAAAACAAACATCTCTAAATTTTAGGAATTGAGATATTATTTGTTTGGTTCTAATCAATACTGACATACTCCAGACCTTCAAAGAAAATTGAGAGGATAGATGTCACCAGTGGTTTCTCCCAGTTTTGCCTAGAAGTCTTATAAGGTTTCTCAAATGAGTTGGACTAAGGCTGTAAACATTTTTCTGTTTTTACTTCACTGCATTTCTCCAAAATCATCTTGCATTTTCTGTTCACTTTCCTTTTTTTTGTTAATATCACAGACATCTTAATGTGTGCAGTGAGGTTTGTTTATTCTTGCAGTGCCTTTTGAGAAAGGAGTAAAACTGTTGAATCCAATTACATTCTTTTTCTTCTGTAGGTTAAAAAGACATGTTTCCCGTCATCCAATAAACAGCTGCGATTTGACAAATGTGTTCTTAGGGCTGATTCAGTACATGTGTTTTGAATGTTCTGATGTATATCCCAGTTTTTTCTATTCTATCATATAAACAAGAGTCCTGATACAACACATCCTCCGCCACAATGACTGAAGATGAGAGGAAGAAAACACACACATACACTTCTCTCAAGGATTACAAATGAGGTGGCAAGAACATTTAGCAAAAGCTATTAAAACTATACTTCAAATTGGAAAGATAGCAACCTCTCACAAATTACAGCAATATTTTGCAAACCAGCTCCTTTACACTCATTCCCTCTTCAACAACATAATCTATCAAATATCTGTTGTTAATAATTAATTTTGAGATGTCAAGTTACTTCTCACTTATGGTGACCCTTGCCAAGGTTTCCTACATATAAATTATTCAGGGATGTTTTACTGGGAGTGATCCAAGATTTGCCCACAACTGCATAGGTAGCAGGACATATAATCTCATCAACCACACATGCATTGGGCAAACTTGACTGGCCTTTCTCCTGGGAAGGATAGTGGACATTCAGGTTCTTAGTTCCTGGGTCTGCAAGCTAAGTGTTCCTACCCATGGAGCTATATCAACTCTTCCATTTCTTCTTGGCAACCTTGTCTTTAAGACAGGGTTTCTCAACCTTGAGCCTCCAGATGTTCTTGGACTTCAATTCCCAGAAGCCTCAATCAGCAGGTGTGCTGACTTGGGCTTTTGGGAACTGAAATCCAAGAACACCTGGGGACTTGAATTTGAGAATCCCTGCTCTAAGAAAAGCACCATGAGATGGGCAAGATTCAATAGAATGGTCATGAATGGTGATAATTGTGGGTCATAGATAAATCTATAGATTCCTCTTTCTCATCACATGCTAGTAGATTGGTGTGTGCCTTGATCTGGCCCATGGTGAGAACTCCACTGTTTCCACCAGAAGTGCCAAAAATGCACTGGAACTGCAAAAAATGCACCAAAAATGCACCAGAAGCATGGAAATTCCACTGAAAACACGCTGGAAGTGCAGAAAGACACCGAAACCCCACGAAACTATGCCAATCATCTCCCCTAAAACCACTCAGAATGTGCTGTGGATTCACCATCCATCACCACCTTCAGAAGCAGCAGAAGTGGTGGGAGGAACCACGCCTCCAGCCTGCACAGCTGTCTGTGGGGTCATTGTCTGGCCCATGTTGTGAGAAGGTTGCAAACCCCTGCCTTAAATGAAAGTAATGGGCAGTCACAATCTCTGAGGTGTCAGTATAGTCTATAATCTGTCTGCATTCTCCTTCACAAGCCCCTGCAAAAAAGAAAAAGAAAAAGTGAAAAACAGCAAATGTACATGAGAATTCTGCAGGTAACAGCATTTACTGTCTGGGCCATCCCACAACATATTGACTTGGACAAATGGCAGGTTTGTGTCCCCAGTTCCATCTAAAGTATCTGTTCAGAGTGGTAATCAAACTTTCCTATAGCATTGGATGATAGAACAGCATACTCCAGGCTGCCTAAGGACATCAGGCTAACAGTAGGACAGGAGGGGATTGGACAGTGTATTTATAAACTGTATTGTTTTGTCCTCCAAAAGAAATCAGCTAAGATGCTGTTACTTCTCTTCTGTGTCACTCATCAATTGCTGCCATAAATTGCCACTCCACTATGCCTAACAGTAGGGCCGGCTATGTCTTGATTTTCCTGTGATGTCTGTTTCTCAGCCAGGTGCCATACACTGCCAAAAGGACAGCAGTAATACTTAGGTAAAACTATGCAATATGTTCACTATAGCTGGACAAGTCAGTGGTTTAGATATGCCAGAGGCTGGGAGTCTGATTTTCCACGTTGTCTTCTTAATAGAGGCTGGATTTAATGATCCATAGCTTTGCAGTTCTAAGATTATTATTACTATATATTATTAAAATATATAATCTGTACATAGCTCAGATTCTTTCTCTTTGACTCTTTTATTTATAAGGGAGACAATATGGTATAGTGATCAGTGCTGGATGAGTGCTTGGGAACTTGCCATCAAATATTCGCTGTGCCATGGAGATCTTGGGTCAGTCATCCATTCTGAGACTGAACTACAAAGACCGACTAGTCTGAGTCTAGACTGTTGTGCTTGAGTGCTATTTGTTTTTCAGAACTTTTTACCCATACATTAGGGAAAAAAAGAAGAAAAATAGCACAAGGAAAGGTATATACTGTATAGCACTTCTGCTCTTGTCAGGGCTCTGTGTGCTTACTAGTAAGTGTGGATAGATGTGAGGGTGATCTACATACTGTTCAACAAGTTGTATATTTTTCCTCTTAACTCCTCAAGTTCCTAGCAGTAGAAAGAAGACAAGCCAATCCTTCTTAGCTTTGAAAGACTTCTTATGGGAGCCAATCATTTGTGCATCAATGGTTACCCTCTGCGTGTTTATTCTGCTGGTCAGTTACAATACCCAAGCAGCTATGCAGTCTCTTCTTACATTCATAGACTGGAATGGTGGAAACAGAGTTGTAAACTATCATCTGATGTTACAATTTGCTTCTGTAAAGCCATCACAAATCCATTCTACCTCTTAAGTTCCAAGTAAGATGATAGTCATGAAAATCTAGAAGCAGCACACAATATCCAAATCCAGTTTTTGCTGAGCCACAGAAGGAAAAGAAGGTAAAATGAAGAAATTGGTAACTTCAGGACTAATCAAATTTTAAAATAATTGCTTAATCATAAAGTGAGTAATTTTACATACCTTTAAATTAACTTGACATTCTGCTGGGCATATCTGTGGATAAATTTATTCCTCTACAAAAACCCCAGTTTCTTTTTAAAAAGGGGAAAAAAAGATAAACACATTCTTTCAGTGTTTTGTGGGAAAGTGCTCTCTAGCTGAAATGAGCAGAAAACATAAGAAACACAGGCAGCTGTATTTAGATTCTGGGCTGACATGCCTGTATAAATCAATAGTCTGGATTCTTGTTTGTACTGCAGAATTCCTTTTGTCACATTACCATGCTGATATACACTTAACATGATGTAGAATCAACACAATTCGTAAGCTAGTGAACCATTCGAGGTACACCAGTCTGTCCCTTGAACCTTGGAACCATTTCAGATTTGTGTAGGGCCAATAAAGTGCCTTCCTTCTGTCTAAACTCAAAACAGTGACCTCTGCTATTTCCTCCCTGGGGGCTGAGAAGAGTATTTAGGGAATGTAAAGAAAACAGAAATGAGAAAGGAAGCATGTAGAGAATCAGCCCACTTAGGAGAAAATTGGACATTTATGCATGTGCAACAGAAATTGAAGATGATTTACCATAGCCATTGGCAAGGTGTTGGTAGCACATTGGTCACATGTCTGCTAGAGTGCCTAGTGATGTGCCTGATGCTTTGTCAGTTACGTACTCTACTGATCAATGGGTGTTGGCCGCAGCTATACCGGGACTGGATGGCAGGTGTGTTGGGGGGGATGTGGATGGGCAGCGGGACGATGTTTTGTATTGTATATTACTGAATTGATTACTGTAGGGTTATTTTCTTTGTATTATATATGAATTGTATTGTGATTATATTGTTTATTGCCCATTCGGTATCATATATTGTTTATGGACTGTATTTTGATCATATTGTGTTTTACATTTATGTTGTTGCTCTATATTTTGGGATGCTGTGATTTTGTATTATTGATCTGTTATATTGTATTGTATTCGATTTTATGATGTAAGCCGCCCTGAGTTGGTTTTCACCAAGTAGAGCGGCATATAAATCGAAATAATAATAATAATAATAATAATAATAATAATAATAATAATAATAATAATAATAATAATAATAATAATAATAATAATAATAATAATAATAATAATAATTATTATTATTATTATTTCTCCTAAGGGTAAAGTTCTCCCTTGCTCATAAGCTAGTCGTGTCTGGCTGTAGGAGGCAATGCTCATATCTGTTTACAGCACTATCTGCATCTGCAGTCGTTTGTGTGGTCATGTGGAAGGCATGACTAGATGCTGGAGACCATGGAATGCTGTTACCTTTCCTCCCAAAGTGGTACCTATTTATCTACTTGCAATTTCTTGCTTTCAACTGCTAGTTTGGCAGGGCCTGGGACAGAGGTGGGAGTTCACTCTGTCATGCAGCACTCAGGTCTCAAACTGCTGACCTGTTGACCTTCCAGTCATCAAGCTCAACCCCATGACCAGGGTTGAAGAGCTGCCGCTCTGGGTGGCAGGAACACTGCTGCGCCCCCTGGAGTTGTGCTGTTCTGGTGCCAGAACTTGGCCATTGGGGTGGGGCCCGGACATCACCCACCTGGTCAGGCCCGGCCAGCCTAGCCCCTGGACTGTCTGTGGCCATTTTTGAACTTTTGTACTTTGGATGATCGGTATTTTATTGCGAGTGTTTTTATTGTGATATTACTGTGTATTGTGTACTGTTTTGAGTCTCTCGGAGTCATGTTTGTTGATTGGGTGGCATAGAAATATAATAATAATAATAATAATAATAATAATAATAATAATAATAATAATAATAATAATAATAATAATAATAATAATAATAATAATAATAATAATAATAATCTTCTATTTCTCCCTACAGTCAAATATATCCATATTAGATACACGTGACTTCTCCACGTGAGATACCACAGGCATCACCATGTTTGATACAAGACGTTTTCCTTCTTGATGAAAAAGATCACAACTCATTTCAAATTAATAGAAAACAGTTGGATAGGAAGCTGACTCTTACTCCAGTGCAGACCAAGGGACTGCATAATTCCTAATGAGACTAATAATAATTTCGTGTCAGAAATTGTTCTGGGTTGAAAGGATTTTTGCGGAAGAAACTCCACTCAGGGAACACCCAAATGAGGCTCCTTTTATGTCCCCAAGAGCTGAGATAGAGACTGGTGCTCAATCCATCATGAAGTACCCTGGTTTTGAACTACCACCTTGCCAGCCTTCTAGCTAACAAGGTGATCTTCTTATCCACTGAGCTACCGCAACTCCATAATGAAGAGATGCAAAAGCAAAATACATGGTATACAGAGCCTTGTTTTCTCCCTGTCTCTCAGCATCTGCTGCCTGAAGTTGCTGTGCATGTCTCTTTACCTAATGGTAGGGCCAGCTCTAGATACAAAACTGCTGACCCTCTATTTATAATGCCCTCTCAAAAATGTAACATTTGGAAGTCCTGGGGATGGAAATGAACCCTGAGCTTTCTGAGAAACCTGCAGGATTCTCTTTCCCCCCTTATTCCTCAGAAGGGCAAATCTGGACAAATCTGAAAGAAGAGAGGTACAGGGATGCCTCCATTAGGGACTGAAATTGATGCATTTTGGACAGCGTCCAGACTGTTGGGAAGTCAACGTAAGATTATTACTTGGGAAATGGTTGGTGTTGCTGATTGTGTAGATAAAATATTACGGTGTTAGTATTAAAGCACATCTGAAAACCAAACTGTTTAGAGAAGCATTTGAAGAGAGCCTCCCCAGTTGAACAGAAGGAAGTCATAGTGTACCATTTATATCAGGGCTGCTTCCATCTGGTATTGTAGCTTGTTCCACATTGTGTTTAATTTTGATATTTTAGTGTAATGTTCTTTTGTATATTTTAATTTTATTTCTGTTTGTAAACCATCCAGAGTAGCAGTTTCCACCAGATGGGCAATAGGCAAATCTAGTAATTAAATTAAATTATGGAAATATTTGGATTTTTAAAATTGTAATGATGTATTTTTGTACTGTTGCACAAATAGGTATTTTTGTTTCTGACCTGCTTTTTTGTGAATCACTTTGAACTCACTGTTTAGAAAAGCAGCGTACATATTTAAAGTGATGATGATGATGATGATGATGATGACCCATGGAGAATGTACTGGCAAGATTATAAAAAACCCACTCTCCAAATCCCACCTATCCCATGTTCGAGGTCAGAAACTGACATCAAAGCTTGCCCATAATTAGCATTGGAAGCACATTAATGTCTCAGAGAAGTGATTGAATCAGTCTTCCTGAATTTGGAAAAATCAGACCTCAAAAGAAGCCTTAAGAATTCAAAGGAATCTTTGAGATCAATCACCAAACTATGATAGCTAATGTGCATAATCCCAGCTCAAGTGATTAAGATGCTGAATTTGCTGACTGGAAGGTTGGAGTTTGATTCCCAGGTACTGCATGATGGAATGAGCTCCTGTCTCTGTCCCAGCTCCTGCCAACCTAGCAGTTTGAAAGAAAGAAATTGCAAGTAGATAAATGGATACTGTTTTGGTGGTAAGGTAAACATCATTCTGTGTTGAGGCATGCCTGCCACATATCCATGGAAACGTATGCTGATGCTGGCTCTTCGGCTATAAACAGAAATGAACACTGAACCGTAGAGTCGGATACGACTGGCTTTTGAGCAAGTGCGACCTTTACCTAGAGGTAAGATAAATTTGTGCTGTGACACTCATATGGTCACATTCACTGAGCATTTCCTTTTTCACAGTCTGTCTCTTACATCCCAGAGTAGTCTTCAATCACTATCTGCAAGTTTTCCCCCTACAGCACTATAAAAATGCCAGAGGTTAGGAAAGCTTACTTATAAACTAGGAAAGACTATGATTTTGAGTTCAAATCCTGTCTTGTTTGGTCTTAAAGGAACAAAAGGAGCACTTTTTATTTATTTATTTATTTATTTATTTATTTATTTATCCCTATTTGGGATATTTCTCACTCTGGGCAGTACACATACAAATAACAAAATAACATAATAAAAAAACCTCCACACAATAAACATAAAACAACCAAATCAGTACATTCTAAAATAAAAGAACTGGTGTATGTGGGCACAGAGAGTAAACTGACCGGCTAGTTTAGTATTAAAGGGGTAATGTTCTGAAAGGCTTCCTTGAATAGGAATTTTTAAAAGCTATCCGGGGATGGGGCCTTGTGCAGCAACAGTGGTAGTGTGCTCCAAACCAAACCATTGGCGCCACCACCAAGAAGGCTGTGTTTCTAGTTATAGACTTTCTAGCCATCCATGAGGTTGGCACCTGGAACTGTGTAGACTGACAAATGGGTGATGTGGGGAGTTGTTCTGAGGGAGAGATGCTCCAACAGATAACAAAGTCCCAAATTGTACAGGGACTTATATGATAACTCTAACACCTTGTATCTGACACAGTAGAGAGCAGATAACCAGTGCAACCCTTCCTTCTATCCCAGCCAAGATTGCAGAGTTCTTCAGATGGACTTGACACACCATTGGCCATGTCACTCAGAGGATTCTGAGAAATACACTTTTTTTAAAAAAGTATTTTCTCCAGACTCTGCCTGTGATGTCATTGGGATTTGGGAAGAAGGCTCTGAAACCACATCAGACCAGGGAAGGGAAAAAAAGACATCTTCTTCAAAGAAAAATAGGAAGGACTTTCTAGGGATCATTTACTCATATTCCCCAAAGCTTTACCTTTTTTCCTAACAAACTAATGGGATAAATATTTAGTGTGGCTGTAATTCCATTGCAAGGTGCCTTTGTAGCTGGAAAGGACACGATCTTCCTATAAGGTTCCTCCTGTCGTTTTTGTGGATTGTCACCCACATCATGTAACTCAAGCATGAGTGACACCATTAGTGTTTGATTTTCACCTATTTACTGAAGTGGAGGAAGGGAAGAGTTATGGTAAATATAAAAGTTATTTGAGCTCAAACTTCTGGTACGAGCTATTAAAGCAAACAGCATATCTTTGGTGCAGAATATGAAGCAAAGTTAGAAACAATAGGCAATCCCCCTGTGTAAGCAGGAGAGGATTATCACTGATCTGTTGATAAATATATAGATATTTTTAAAAGAAATATTTACCTAGCACAGGGAATGATCACATCCAATTAGATGATACATTAAATACCCCAAAACTAGAGAGCTGACACAGACTGTCAGGAATTAGGTGGGGCCATCCTTTAGCCCAGGGGTGCCCAAACTTTTTGGGCTGTGGGCCAGTCACGTCGTCCCTGACGCCAATTCATCTGGCCTGCAGAGTCCTCGTTGCTCCCGGAAGCAGAAGTAAAACATGCCTGTACTGCCGCTTCCGGGAATAGCGAGGGTTTCACGGGCCGGATGAACTGGCATCTGGTGCCAGATCTGGCCCTACTGCTATAGTTTTGGCACCCCTGCTTTAGCCTTTCTGAAGCTGCAGTAAGTCGAAAGACAGCAACATCTGAATGTCAGCAACATCTGAAATTTCAGGTGAGATGTAGAGACAGGAGGAATGACTTCAGAAAGGATGGCCCTCCAAAAGAAGGCAGCATTCCTCTCGCCTCCCCATGTTGTCATGATGATTATACTTTGTCAATGTGCTTTTCTTCCCAATATAAAGCCATGTTGGGGCTCCCTCTGCTGTCCGTTCTTAGTTTTGAACTGTAAAAATTTAAAAAAGGAAGGAAGAAATTTAAGGTGACCAGTTTGTTTACTCGTTTATAAAGTGGAGCCAAGCTATATCCTTACCAAAGTTGTTGTTTCTTGGTTGTTTTTGTTCTTATTCTGTAATCTGCTTCTGCTTGCTATTCCTGAACTGCATTGTTAAGACAGAAGTATTCAGAGGCAAAAATAAACACCACGGCAAAATAAAGTACAAACACAGCTTTTTACAATTCAGTGTCGACCTTACAGTATGAGACAACCAGAAGAGATGGAGTTCTACAATATTATAAATAAAAAATAAAGAGAAAATGTCCCAACTGCAAAGTCATAAGCCCAGAAGAAATATTGAAAAAAATTATCTCCCTCAATTCAAGGTTGAGGCATGGAAATGGTGAATTACTCTACTTTTGTGGTCTGTAATGGGATTTAAAGGTGAGGTATGTATACCTTACCAAATAGATAAATGGTCACAAAAATAACATCCACCATCTGTTTGCCAATAATTTTCTCTTTATGGATATCACAGTGCTACTCATGTGTATATGAACATGTTTCAACTGCTGGCGGGAAAACATGACTGTGTGTACTAAATTTGCTCCAACTGGAATCAGAGGGATTTAACAGTGCTTAGTTTTGATGGGGAAGTAGGATCCAGGTTGCTGAACAAATAAACAGACTGTGAATATTCCTTGATTAGCTCCTTCTAGTTGATTCTTATGAGAATATGAATTCTAGTGAGTGAACCTTGATAATCAAACCCTTTGTTTGTTTGTTTGTTTATTAGTTCAAATTTATATTGCCGCCCAGGGCGACTTACAAACAATACATTACATTACAATACAATATGTTGATGGGGGCTCAGGCAGAGAGGTGGCAAAGTCCTCAACCTGCCCTGGCTTCATCTTCCCCTGGCAGTTGGTGTGGACACAGTCATCTGGTAGTAATTTACTGTTCTTCCTGCTCTCTGATCCACTAAAGGATCTCCTGAGGGACTCCTCAGGTATGACTTTGTGTCACTTAGATGCTCATGAAAGCACCAGTAATTCCACTCATTTGATGGCCTTATAGTCCTTTCCAACTCCATTATTGGGTAGCCTTTGGGCAGGGGGGTAGCAAAATTGGGTGGCCACATCCACATCCCTGCCCTGCCCAGACTAGCACAGCTATCATTTAAAAGGTTTTATTCTGTGCAAGCATATCAGAGAGTAAACAAAACGACAAAAACGTTGTGACACCATAAAGACTAACCGCTGTATTTTAATGTGACCTTTTGTGGATCAAGTCCAGTGGCTCTTTAGCTATAAACAGAGACGAGCACTGAACCCTACATTTGGTAACAACTGGCATTCAAGCAAGGACAACCTTTACCTAATAACAGGAGATCCCTGATTGGTATTCAAATTTGATGTCAGGTTTTGTCCCTGCAAGTGGTTCAAGGTCTCCCTTGCTCAAAAGCCAGTCATATCTGACTTTAAGGTGCAGTGCTCATCTCCATTTACAGCCAAAGAGTCAGTGCTGCCTGTGTTTGCAGATGTATACATGACCATATGGTAGGCATGACTAGATTGCCATGATGTAGACTCCATCCATGACATAGGCTCCGCCCATGGCGTGGTAGTGAAATTTTTTGCTGCCCACCACTTTGTAGCACTCCTCTTATCAGAAGATGAATGCTAGCAGCTGGAGATTTTCCATCAGAGCCTTTTACATTGGCTCTCAGAAGAAGAGAGTCACCACCTATCTTCCAGAAGCCAATAAGGAAAGTGAGGAATTATATAAATTGCAAACCTATTGACTTTAAGGCATTGACTTGTACATTAGATAAGGCAGAGATGGGGAGGTCTGTTTATAATGATTTTAAAATTTTAAGATTTTTATAAATGTTTGGTTTTATGATGTTGTAAACTGCCCTGGGTTGCTCTGGCGAGGAGGACGGTATACAAATTTGAGTAAATAAACAAACTTGTGGACCTCTAGACATTGCTGAACTACACCTCCCATCATACCTCACAATTGACTAGATTGATGGGAGATGAAATCCAACAACATCTAGAAGACCGTCCTAGAGGTTTGATTTCTAAGGTGAATGGTGTCTCTCTTTCTCATTTTTCTGCATTCACCAACAAGATCAGAAGAGAAGAGAGATGGGAAAGCTTATCTTTTTGGACTACAGCTCCCAGAATATCCAGGTAGCAAGGCCAATGACAGGGATTTTTAGGTAGGTGTTAAAAATGCTTCCTATTTTGGATGCATAGTTCTGATAAGTTAGGTTTTCTGATTTTAAGGATGCTTTTAAGTGAAGTTTGTTTAATTATTTGATACCATCCTGTAGACCTTTCTGCTTTGTTTCACAGGTGTGGGCAGGTTTGGGGGCTGTGTAATATTCTCCAAAGCCAGTATACTCAGCCTCACTCTATTACACATGTTCATTTTGAATGCCCATTTATTTGTGTTTTTTTTAAATACTGATATGTCTGCAGCTTTGACCATGTGAGCAGATCAGAATCATGGCATCATGATGGAATAAGGATATGGGGCAGTGGTGGGCTCCAAGAAAAATTACTACCACACTGTGGGCGTGGTATGGTGGACGTTGTCAGGGGGAAAGCCATGTGTTGCACCTGAATTAGGACTACTTAATTTCATAACTTGGATGGGCAGGGCCAGCTAGAATTTCTGCTACCAGTTCTGGTGAACTGGTGTGAACCTGCTGATGCCCACCACTGATATGGGGTATCTAGGTATGACAGATGTCAACATATCATGAGGAACTACATTGGCAGTGAGGTTTATTTCCATGGGCTGGTGAGGGAAAGAATCAAACGTGCTGGCTTCCTACCTCTCTAGGAGATACGTTTTACAGAAAGAGCTGGCTAGTCAAAGGTTCATGTACGTGTTCTTTCTACACTATATCTTTAAACAAGTGAGCCAAGATCACATAGAGGCCCTGTGCTGTGGTTAATCCCACTGGATTTGTCCTAGCCTTTCAAGAAGCACTTCCTGTCTGAACCCGCCTCTGCATTCTGAAGACAGAGGGGAAAAACAAAACAAGGATCCCGCAGACTACTGACTGTCTTTCTTCAGAATGCCAAACATTTCCAATGCAGGTTAATCTTCAAAGGGTCTTTGGGGCTGGGTAGGGATGGAATCCTAATCATTCTGTTGGCTTCATCATACAGTATAGAAATCCTTATATCAGACCTGAACCCTTAATAGTAGGGAAACTCCAACTTTCCTCCTTAAAGACAAGAAAGCCAAGTATTTAAATATCAAAACTTTTTTTTTTAAAAAAAGCTCTTTATACATACATCTCCCTCTCCATTCTATTTTTTAAACATTGGCACCGATAATGTGAGGACGCATTTGGTTGCAAAGCCTGCTACATACATCACATTATGTCAAGTGATTTGTGAATATGTTTCCTTTCTGAGTTCAGTGATGTATTTCAGGACAGAAAGATGGATAACAAACAGAGGTGAATTCCACTTGGCCATCTGCTCAGTTCTTCAAAAAAAAAAAAAATTTCTGGCCTCCACATCTCCCAGTTAATCTCCATTTTCAGACAAGTTGAGGATAGTCCTATAGTTTCCATAATGGCGGTGATGATGGGGATATGCACATACATGCAGTAATGCACACATACAAACCCGATTGAGATGACTAGAAGTGTATTTGATGAGCTCAATTGTCCTACTCACCTCACAGTCAACAAAAGTTGATGCATCTAGGCAGAAATTCTAAGCATTCTCCTAAGAGTAAACATAGGTTAATACAAATAGACTTATTTCTGAGTGAACATTGTTAATCCACATGAATGTATGCTATCAGAGTGCAATCTTCTGAACCCCTACTCAGAAGTAAGTTAGACTGAGTACAATGAGAATATTTCCCAGGTAAATGGTCATGACTGCAGCTTTATGGTACACTCATGTTATGTATCTAAATAAATTCATGGTTTTTAAGTGAGCTAAATTCCAGGTACATGAATATTGAATTACCTGCTTACTGTGCAATTCCATACATGCCTGTTCAGAGGTAAATCTTGCTGGCTTCCGTAAGATTTACTTTCAGGTGACTCCAGCCTTAGATACACTACTGCTTAAAACAAGGAGAAAACGTAACATCCATCCAGTCTTTTTGCTTCACTGACTGTAAATGAGCCTCCTGTTGTAATGTAGGTTGTAATGTTATTAGGAGGGCTTTACAGTTCTCAGGATATATATGTGAATGACAGCATTCATTCATACAACCTCTTTTTTTAAATATGATGAAATCATTTAGTTTTGATTTCATTTTGTTTTTCTGATTCCTATCTGAATTTTTGTCCCAACTGGCTTCTAATCAGATTCTGTGTTTTCCTCCTGACTTAATATTTCTTTACATTTTTACTCATTTTCTCTAACATACATATTTATTTTCACCTTTTACATAAAGTAGAAAACTTTCCCAAATTAACTGGAGCATATTTGAGCATGTAGTTTTTCACTTGTGCACATTTTTAGCCATTTGATTCTTATTATACACATCTCCTGCCCCCTTATTTTTCCCAAAACATTGTGCAGCCCTGACAAATGTCTGAATTCTGAAAGTGAGACACATTTATTTTTCTTGCAAGTGTCTTAAAACAGGTGGAAAACTTATTTTGTTGAGACTGAAATTCAATGCAATTTTTAATTTTGGGTTTCCCCCTCTCCCATCTGTCATTAGCTCAATCACCAACCTCTGAATTGCATCCTTTGTTTTTATATACTGAAATATATAGCATTCCCTACTTTTCTTCAGAATTTCATTCTTCCCTGGTTAGACTGAATGCATTTGACTGATTCTGTTCTCCTACTGCTGCCCAATTTTGTACCACTGCAGAAAACGATGGCTGCTAAAAATATTTTTAATGGTTTTCAGATGAGAAACCAAGAACTCAATAAAGAAAGTTAATAGTTTTGTCTAGAGCTTGTAAAAATTATAAACTAAAAATTATAAACTGCATATACCCTCTTGCCTTATCTTCAAAGGAACAAAAAAGATGTCATTGAATGCCCCATCTTACATTCAGCAAGATCACAGAAGGGATACTACTTAGGGACTTGCAAGAATCCTTTGGTTGGGGATAAAGGATGCTGTGGCCCTGATGCCGGAGGACCTCGTGGGGGCCCTGGGCCCTTGCCATTGGCTGGGGGATGGAAAGCAGCTGCGGCCACCATCCTTTGAGCCCTGCCTTCATTTGGGGACAAAGGACGTTACAGCCCCGATGCTGGAGGACCTTGCCGCCCCCACCTAACCCTTTTCCACCTGGGGGATGGAAAGCAGCTGTGGCCACCATCCTTTAAGCCCCGCCTTCAGTTGAGGATAAAGGACACTGTGGCCCCAATGGCAGAGGACTTTGCTGCCCCCCCCCCCAGGCTCTTGCCATCGGCCAGGGGATGTTGTCGCCGTTCTCTGGATCTTGCCTGTGGCGTGGCATGAGCTATGTGGAGACGGTCACTTTGTTGGTGTGGATTTATTAATTGAAATGTTTTGTTGTTGTTCAGTCGCACAGTCGATTCCAACCCTTTGCAACCCCATGGACCACTGTCCTCCAGGCACTTCTGTCCTACACCATCCTCCTCAACTCGCTCAGTTCTGTGCCCATTGTCTCTACAATATCACCTAGCCATCTCATTTTGGGCCGCCCCCTTTTTCTTTTGCCCTCCACCTTTCCCAACATCATGCTTTCTCAAGTGAATCCTCTCTTCTCATTTGATGTCCAAAGTACTTTCAAATGAAGGATTTTTTCCCTCTTGCAATGTTATTTTTATGATTATATTTTATAATGTTGTATTTATGACTTGTATGCTTTTGTGATGTTTACCTGTTCTGTGAGCTGCCCAAAGCTGCAATCAAGGGGGCAGCATATAAATCTAAATAATAATAATAATAATAATAATAATAATAATAATAATAATAATAATAATAATAATAATAATAATAATAATAATAATAATAATAATAATAATAATAATAATAATAATACAACCACCACCCATACCCTTGCATTACCCTGTTAGGATGGAGAACAGGAAAATATATGCAAATCCTTCCTGCCCAGTTAAAAGAAACAAAAATTATGTTTGACCTTAGCAGGGAGATGTGCCTGAAGACAAAAAACATGTTGTCAAACAAGCACCAGCTAAACTACATGAGAGGAAAAAGCAAAAAATGATCCAGAGTTGCTAGCAATGTGTTCTGTATATCTCATGTCTAAAGAAATTGTCTCTTGAAGTTACAACCAGTAGCATTCCAAGATCGGCATGCCCAAAAGAAGAGTTCAGTGCCAGCAATACTAAATAGCCATGAGTACCACCTATTTTGTACCAATATAGAGCAGACAGTTTGACCTCAGCTGTGATGGACTCTCAACTTTATGTCAACATTAATAATAAAACAGAGATTTGTCTTAGTGGTTAAAACTTAAAATCAAAGGAGTGCCATGAGAAAACAGCTCCAACCTCACTCACAGGGCTAGGGATAAATTGTTGATAAGGCAATTGTTGATAAGGCAACACTCTCTCTGTTGGGAGAATTAACTATTCTGTAACAAAATTATATTATACTGTAATTACTAGTACATTATAATTTTGTTACAGACAATTAGAAATGAAGTCAGAATCACAAATTTGAATCTTATTTTAGCTGTTCATTCACTAGCTAGTTCAAATCGTTAACCTCTCAGCATGTTGCTTAGGGAAGTTACTTTCATGGACTATTTCTTATAGAATCACCAGCTATTAGAAATTTATGGGATCTGAAGTCCAAAAAAGTAACATCTGCATACTCTGCCCTAGTATCAACATGGCAGCTGTATAATGTGGGAGGTAACACTAAACCAGCTAGCAAGACTTTTGTAAGTAGTACAACTATAATGCTTTGACCTTTTATAATGCTGTTGTTTTAACTGCTGTGGTTCTTTCTGTTCTTGTTTCTTCTGATTCAGATCTTCAGACTATTCTAAGAATGAAAATTGCAGTTCATTTTCCTAGTCAGTTGATTTGTATTCGTCAAGTGCAATCCTAAATACACTTACTGCCTACTTATTTGTTCATCATTATTTTTTTAAATATTTGAACATATTTGAAAACATATAAAATAAAATGCAACCATCACTGTTTTTATAGAGATACACATGTTTATAATATATCCACAAGAACATACAGTTTTGGGAAAATATATACAGAATAACCTATAGTGAGTTTTATAATTTTCTTTAGAAATAAAACAATATTCCAATTGGTATTGATGAGAATCAGTTGGCTTTTTGTGTGTGCAGAAAGTTAACAACTTGCCTGAAAATGTATTTAATAGAATTAATCACTCTCCTTATTTAAAGACAGTAACAATAATAAAACAGAACTGTTTTGAAGTCTCAGCTAAAAGTGAATGGCTAAACGTTTCTTGGATGTGAAAGATCTTATTACCTTGGGATCTCTGTTGTGAAGGACCTATCTTCTGATCCCATTAACCTCACCATCCATCCTTGAAGGCTGTTATGCAACAGCTCTACATCTGATGTCAGTGTTCATGAAAGGATGGATTGTCCTTGACCTTCTTTTAGCCGTAGGTCAGTGATGGTGAACCTTGGCACTCTAGGTGTTCTTGGACTTCAAGTCCAAGAACATCTGAGGTGCCAAAGTCTGCCATCACTGGCATAGGTGATCATAAATGTCTTATGTCCTAAACTTTCGTTCTTTCAAGGTTAATATCAGCATTTTGAATTAGGCTCAAAGGTATACTGGAATAGTCAATGAAGAACTGACATAACAAGGGATCTCAAATGTTGTGTAATTTCAAGACTATATTTTGCAGTGCAATCCCTTGTAGAGCCCTCTGTAGTAGTCTTGTCTGAAAATGATCAGAACATAAGTGATTACGACAAAGATATATGCAAATAGTTTTGCATCTAGTATATAAGCTTCAAAAGACAGAGAGGAACATCCATCTGATGAAACATGCATAGGATTCCACTGGCAGTATGTATTTCTATGCTTTCTTGCCACAGACAATGATGTGTGTGCTTGTTTTGGTGGCCATCTTGGCCTGAAGGAAGTACCAGAGTAAAGTAAAGAAATTATTGAATACCAGAGCAGGTGATGCCTGAGTTAAGGAGGTATGCTTTTATTTCTGTGTATATAATTAGCATTAAAGGCAGAATGCAAATTGCTACCCTATAGTTGCTAATTCCTAATCTCTGCTATCAATGGCAATTGTTCAGATTTCCCACACAACATTTTCAACATACAGTTTTGTGCTGTTGATCTTTTGTGAGCCATTCTGAACGGGCTACAAAACTATGCACAGAAAAATACTAATACAGTACTCCTAAAGGGGTTTATATAAACACACACACACACTCTCTCTCTCTCACATACACACACGCACACAGCTGTACCCAGTACTTTTCTTTCTTCCTCTGACAATATGTTGCCATGCTATAAAAGCCCTAATGCCCATTTTCAACGATTAGCTGTACATCAGCATTACCACCACAAATCCACAAGTTTCACATCAAGCATTAAATGGGATGAATATTGATCTGCTAAAGAGGATTTATTTATTTCTAGCTCTATCCAAAGATCAACTGCTAGCAGCTTTTGGTGGATCTGTTGAGCTCTCACGGCACAAAGCTACTGCATACACGAGACTGGACTTGACATTTCAGTTTTGGAAGAAAACCAAACAGTAAATTTACTGCAATAATCCTAGATAAATGAGATGATCACTGAGAAAGCTGAGATAGTTGTCTATCAGAAAAATCCAAAGGAAGCTATTGAACAGTTGTTATATAGTAACCTCTCTCATGTCAATAGAGCTCAAGATCATAGTCATATATGTCGGATGTCAATAAGATCATGCAGTTTCATCGCCAAAGCTTGTGTCTTCTGTTTATTTTTCACTTCGAGATCACTGCTCCTACCAGAACAGAATAAACATGTGCCCATAAACATATGCTTGGGTACTCATTCATATGTAAACAAGGCACTTTCAAAACAACTCATTTTCAAACCAGGCCTCATACATAACAGTTATTTTCTC
The DNA here is from genome assembly GCA_030440675.1 of Furcifer pardalis. Classification (NCBI taxonomy): domain Eukaryota; kingdom Metazoa; phylum Chordata; class Lepidosauria; order Squamata; family Chamaeleonidae; genus Furcifer; species Furcifer pardalis. Next base: position 77,566,469 of record CP126892.1, read on the forward strand.
AGATTTCCTCCATGTGATTTGCCCTGCAAAGTAGATTGTGAGATTAATAAAGGTGAACACTGTTAAGGAAGTTAAAGAACTGGTAAAATGTGGCTCTTACATTATGGCAATGAAAGTAATACCACACGCAAGCATTTTGACCATTCCCAGCCCAACTGCGACCCAAGGCTGGCTTTTTCTGCTGCAGTATTTGAATTACCAATATTAATGATCAGGATCCTTCAACTGTCACTCACACAACAGAATGAGAAATTAGAACCTGATCAGGGGATGTGGGCTGTCCCTGAGGCTAATAATGTTGTTCTGTTCTTCTATAAATTATTCATATTTATTTTATTGCAAATTCCTATTAATCTTTGCTAATTCTCTGATTAATTATGAGACAATGTCAACTGAGAGAACATGAAAAGGAAACAAAAAGAAAATGAAGCATGCTGAGGAATATTTGTTCTAACTAAACAGAAGCAATTCCGTTTCATTTGAGCCCCTTTATCGCAAAGCAGCTTCTTTTGAAACAGGGACACACACACAGAGAGGAAGGAAACACTATATCTACAGTAATATTGTCATTGAGGATGAATCTGAAAGCTGAAAAATGATTCCCTGTTTTGATTCCTTGAATCCTGCTGGGTTGCTGAATGTTCTTGCTGCAGGTAGCACTCAGCTTAATTAGCTTTTATCTGCAGACTGGTGTGCTTAATTTGCCAAGGACACATAATGTTTTTCTTGTGTTCCACAGTTTCAGTTGAAAAGAAGCAAATACCAGTATAATAATAATTTCATGTCAGAAATTATTCTGGGTTGAAAGGATTTTTGTAATTAAATATAAAAATCTTTTCCTCAAAAGACAATCGCCCTTCCCCTACTCCCCCTTTCTAAATACCTTGATATAGTTTTAGGTTGTTCATCCATACATGAATGATTATACAATAGACTTCTTTGTAATATTCAGCAGCTTTGGGTGTTTTATGTTATACATGGAAAAGATATCAGTTGTTTTGATTTGCAGATTATTTTCAAATGCTGAAATGGTACCATCCAGTGTTTTCAACTAGGAGCTACATCAAAGTCACAAAAATGCAGTCTAATCCACAGTCCCAGATTCAAAACATTAAGGATAGTTGGCACTGTATTTCCGATAGCGACATGTAGACATAAAGGAAAAGTATATCACCTCAAACCAGCTAAATGGTTCCTAATTCATTCATCGTCCATCCAAAAGAAAGCAGCTATGCATAAATACATTTATTGTCAGACTTACTTGCAAATAACTTGGTATAGAATTTCAGCTGTAAATGTCTGTGTTGCAGATAACTCAGGAATCCAAATGTATTGGCTTAATGTATGTTGTGTTATTCAGTTTTCCCTCAACCATGATCACAATAGTATACATTGCAGCTTATTAGATAGAGAGATAAAGAGAGAGAGATTCTAAGCCTGAAAATATTTCTGAAAATGTAGCAGTAGAGAGAAAATATAGAATAATTTATTTATTTCATTTATATCCTGTCTTTCTCCTACTGTGGGGTGATTAAACATTTTAATTTGTATTACTAATATGCGCATAATCAAATATATCATTATAAGGCCATAATCATAATATAAGTGAAACCACTTAAAAAGACTTCAGAAAGAAGATCAAAAGTATACCGTTTTCACTTAACAATATCTCCTTCAGTCATGTAAAGCCTGCCTGAAGAGAGAGGGCCAGTTTAACAGGGCAGGATAAGCCACCAAAAATCCTCCCCCTCTTTTGTTCCTACCAGGCCTTCACCTGGCAGAAGGGTCTTCTTTAGAGATCTTAAGGTCCAGGAAGGATCATACAAGGAGACACTGTTTTTCAGATTTCCTGGACCGAAGTGGCATATGTTTCATAAATAATACTCAGCACTTTGAATTGGGCCCATATGGTGAGTCTATGTGTTTGGGTGACATTCATAGCATAATTGAGAACTCCTAACCACTCATTTTAAGCCAACTACTGACTTTATTTTAGAATTTGGGTATAACATCTCCTAGCCAATGTGACAAAATGTCATGACCATTATTGAGGTAGCTGTATAATTGTATTTTATTTTTTCAAAAGGGGAGCGATCAACTCATCTATAGACAATGAGACATATAAATGGTTGATTTGATCCAGCCAGCATTAAATGCTTCTAAATTCCATCAATATCAAGTAGAGGGGAATGAAACCAATTTGGATTGGAATGGATTGTTACACCCATTGTTAATTAGCATTAAGTACATAGACATTTTGTATGAAATAAGTAAATGTATGTAAGTTTGTGGTGCAAGCTTGAGTTTGGCTGTGAAGCTGGACTATTTCATGCTGAGAAAGAAAATGGCTACAGATATAGCAAGCTGCTCATAGGGCAGTATGCTGCCATGTAACAATAATGTCTTCCTTTAGCCTTCCTTCACAACAGAAGCCCCTTGGAAACAGATTGTACAGCTTGTGGCTTGAATAGCAAACAACAATTCAAATATTAAGGAGAGTCTGTCTCTCTATTCCTAGCTGCCTTTTAGAAATCCTGGCAGTCATTTCTACTATTCCTCCCTGTGATGAATTCAGGTCCCATTTTGTTGTTTCCCCAATTTTTAAGTAGATTATGGCTGGGTGCATGAAGTGTTTCTCTCTCGCTCTGAACTTATGCCTTCCACCTCAAACTGCTTACCGGTACTCTTCAGAAGCAAGGGAAAGAACAAAAACTCCTGATATCAGGTGGAATGAAAAGAAAAATAAGCCTAGTTTTTGCTTGGTGATTTGCAAATAAGTAATCAGGGGTTCTCAACCTTTTCACGCCATAGGCCGGACTACGCCCCCCCCCCCTGGACAACTGAGCAGGCCAGGCACATGGTTCTTCCCACTGTAAACGCTGCCATAAAATGTGTCCACTGCTGTTGTAAATGCGTTTACGACAGCCACAGGCACATTTGCAGCAGTGTCTACGGCATGTGCGGGAATGTTTATGCACGCATGGGTGCATTTTACGGCTGTTGTAAATGCATCTGCTTCCACTTCCGGTAGTGGTATGTGCAGCGGTAAGCCACATGAAATTGTGCTGTGGGCTGAGTCTGGCCGTAGGTTGGCCACCCATGCAGTAATGTAACCAAAATCCCAATTATGTGCAATAGCTTCACTCAGATGCTCATATCATGCCCAGGTCATGCTCATATATTGAAGTGTGGGTAATGTTCTTTTCATTATGTATTACATTTCTCTGCCAGCCTCTTGTGTAATGAGATTTCTTGAGACTCAGACAGTCCTTCTTACCATTCTATTTTCTGCATTCACAGAAGCTTAATTATTTATTGTGTAAATGTATTTACCCATGTAACACTGTCAATGATTACAAGTGATTACAGTCAAAAAAGGACAAGTCCCTGACATCAAAGGATTTCAGTTCTGATTTTTTTCTGTAGCCATTTAACTTTTAACATTTTGGAGATACAAACAAATAAAGGCCAGCCTTAACTCCCTGTTAGTGAATCCAAAGCTTTTGGAATCTCCCATTTTAGGTAATTTACTACCCTCTAGCTAGATCTCGCTCTTTAGCAGAAACCAAATGAGTCATTCGAAATTCATCAGAAAGTTCACCCCACCCTACTTTTTTTTCCCAAGTCAGAAGTGCTCATAGCACCCAACCTTACTAAACTCCAGGCAACATAAAAGTGATGCAATAAACCTCTCTAACAGTAGCTGATTTGTATGCAACCGTGGTTGCAAGGGTAACTCTTCGGTAAACCTGAAGCTCATATATAATGCATAGCAGTTAATAAATCATAGACAAATCAGATGGCTTAGGGCCAACAATACCAAAACAGTAATGGAAAGAGGAGAAAGATTTATACAGATGCAGCCTCTGTGAAGATTACAAAGATACTTCCACAGTGGAGTGGAAGGTACTACTGTAGTTTTGAATTGGATATCTGTTTCATGCTGATTCATTTTATCCTATCCTTTGGCTACCCCTTTGCTTATTCTCATTTCCATCAGAAATTATCTTCGCCAACCTTCTGCTGCTGTTGTCTTGCATCTTTTCTCCAGCACAGAAAAGCTGCTTAAAGAGTTGGTAGTTAAATTTTTAAATTAAGAAGGAATCAAAAGACATTGATGCTGCAATACAGCACAAAACCGCTTTATCAAGCTTAAAAGGGAAGCTTTCCTTAACAGATTGAACCGGTTACATTCACATTAGTTTGGCTATCCTTATTTTGCTTTATTGTCATTTATTTATTTATTTAAATTGATCTGTGAGAACATGGAATTCTAGCAACATACAATACAACGAGGCCTTGAGAAATGTTGCCAGAATAAAGACTCTGAAGTATGTTGTAGTTAGTACATTAGTTTAGAATTATAGAGAATTTGTACTTTTATGCAAGAATGTCTCTGAATGTTATTTCTATTGAGTGACATTTGTTTAGGTCTAAATTCTGTTCTAATATATTTCCAATACAAAAATAGATTAGAAGAATAGAAGAAAGTGGCTGTTCAAAACATAGCATTATTTTGATATGTTCTGTTGGTCAAATTACACAACAAAATATTCTTGGCTCATATTGCTGTTCCAGTGGTTAAATCTGAAAGAAAAAAAACTCCTATCATATTTCCTAATTTTGAAATGGTTCTGTAAAAATGAATTCTTATAATGCTAAATATTCTGCATTGAGTTGGAAATGTAAGCAGAAACTAGTATGTGATGAGACTCAGAAATTTTGGAAACTAGTTTTTAAAGAAATAAATGAATTTTTAGTTATAAAAATAGAAATATGTTCAAAAATAACATTCCTGCCTAGTTTTTATAACAACAACTAAATTAATTATTGCAACAAAAAAAAAAAAAGCAAACTGGAAAGTCAATTATAAGTTAGCTTAATGACTGGTATAAAGAAGTTTGGAATTTAGCTAGAAATGATAAAATTTGTGAGATCAAAGTCAAAAAGGAGTGTTAAAAGTAAATAATTTTAATGATATATTTGGAGATTTTATAGAATTTGACCTTCTAAAAGAGAAAGGTCAGGCACCAGAGAAAGAAGCTATTTATTATTATTATTATTATTATTATTATTATTATTATTATTATTATTATTATTATTATTATTATTATTATTATTATTATTATTATTATTATTATTATTATTATTGAGGAAAATGGAGTGTGGTAACTACAGTGAAGAAGAGAAATAAATTGTTTGGTTTGTCTAAATCAGGAGTTCTCAAACTTTTTAGTTTTTAGATAGTTTTGGGGGCTAAATGGCCTTTTTGCCCTTCCTCCACCACATGGTACTTCCTGGTGTGGTGGAGGTGGTGGGCCATATGGAATGGTGCCACAGTCCGCATCCGGCCTGTAGACCACAGGTTGAGAATCCCTAGTCTAAATGGTCCCAATGGTGATGGAAGCATAATATTATGTTACATTTTCTCCCTTTTATTTTTCAGTGGAATGATTTCTTTTTATGTGTTATGTAGCTAAAATAGTAAAAAAAATTAAAAATAAAATCTAAATTATTTTCTGATATATTTCCATTAAAATAGAAGAAAAAGACTATTCAAATTATTTTTATATATTATTTTGGTCAAATTACACAAGAATATACTCTTAGCTAGCTCATACTGCTGTTGTAGTAATTAATTTTATTTTTTTTAAAAAAGAATCATAGTAATTCCTAAGTTTGAAATGGTTCTGGAAAATTACAAAAACCTTTGTGGATTTTGTATGGGTTCCATGAAGCTCTTGGAACATAACAGTAATTCTAAACCAACTTCCCAAGTAGCACATCCTGGTGATTTACTTTGCAGAAACTTTTTCAGAACTTTTATGAAAAGGATGTATATATAAATTTATTTGCCCATCAGGACTGTCAACATGACATACAATTTATTTTTAAAAACATCTCAAAAGAACAAACCAAACACCTGAAATAACCCTAGCAAAACAACTTTTTTTGTCAGTGTTAAATGTATGGGACAGGTAACACGTTAAGAAGCTCACTTTAAAATCTATAAATGGTACAGTTTGATTCATATCTGTATTTACATAGGAGTAAGTTGTGCAGTGCAATCATATCCATTGTGTTTCCATTTGTTCCAAGGGGAACATTTGGAGATGTACATCTGATAATAAATGCACATAAAATTTGGTTGTAAGTTTTACTGTTTCGCAATTTCTATTGCTAATTAAAGTTGTAACATACACAGATAAATACCTGCGAAGAAAGCCTTACTAGATTTAGTGAGGTTTACTCTGTGAGGACATATATAGAACTGAGCAGTAAACAAACAACTTTATATGTCAATCCTTCATTTTAACTTAACTTAAAAGAACTTAAAATTGGCACTGAGAATGTGTATTTTTTTCCGTGTCTAGGCCAGAAGCAAAACTGCCAAAATAAAGGCACATTTTGGGGAGTTCATTCTGCAGTTCCTTTTGCCTGACCTAGTGTGAGAAAGATTAGCCGGCAATACAAGGGTACACCAAATTGTGGTTCAAAAATACCAGAACCTTTGAGGAAGCTCTTTCTATGTGTACTGTACAGAATGTGTACAGTGCTGTGCATTTTCAGTCCTATTGTATGGTGTGTAATTATACACAGACAAGTCTAAAAAAGTAGAAGTATTTGAAATGTTGAATTTACCGCAGGGTGCTAAATATCTCTTGAATAGAGAGGATGATCTCTCATGAATATGCTATAGGAAATAATAAAGTACCTAAAATGTAGAAAGCTAAAATCTTTAGGTCACTTAATGAACATTAACAGGTTTAGTCAGTTACATCTAATCAAGTAAGGTAAGTTTAAAATAAGTGGTAAAGGAAGTACAGTACAATATTGGAAGGAGAATATATTGGTCAAAGGTCCCAGCAGTCTGATTTAGATATAACACAACTTCATTGTATATGACAGGCTGCTTCATCTAAAGTTAAAATAGCTATGATGGTGGGAGAACAAAGGAGGAAAAAGAGAAAGAGAAACAGAAGAAATACAAAACATTAGATTTATGTTATTGGATTTTTATATTAACAAACACAGACCATCCACCTAAAATTAAGCCTCATTCCATTCCATTGATATTTTAATATTTTGATCGAAATATGGCTGTCTTTAACAACACTTTGTTGTTGTTTTGTTTTTACTGAGCATGTGTATGTGTGAACAAAGGGGATTGCTGCAGTGCGCACAGAGAAAAAGCCTATGTTTCTGATCCATAACCCAATTAAGCTGAAGTATTTAAAATTAAGGCCATTTGGCTCAGCTTAATCCAAGCACTTTGTCTTAACTGGAGAGCGGATTGGGGAGAAAATATGGTTAGAAGGGTTCCTATAAATTAAAAATAAACCAAGAATGTGATAAAGTCCAGTGAATGAATGTTTTGAGGTGATATTCTTTCCTCTCTTTTGAGCCTATTTTGCTTTTTGCAACATCTCCAGCACCAAAAAGACAAACATTACACTTATTCCTCATGAGAGTAAGATATATCACAAACGGTTTCATCATGCTCCTGAATATTAACTTTTTAAAGAAAAATTGCATCTATTGAGATGGTTTGCCTGAAATGGGAATTTGAAATTAATCATGGCTTCTGACAGTTTATTTTCAAAGATCAGCAATCATAGGATGTTTGAAACATAGGCTAAACCATTTCCATAAAACCAGGTCCTTTATCTTTTTTATATTGCATTTTAAGCAGTCCAGGGTTTGATCGCAACACGAAAGAAGCAGCAGCAGCAGCACAGTATATAATAATATAATATTGTAATTATAATTTATTACATAATAATATAACATATAACTGATTGTTTTCCTTATGCCTAATTTTCTCCATAAATATGTCAAGGCACACTTCTATTTATCAATAAACACTATTACTGGATGTGTTTCAGAAGCAAACACAATTACATATACAGACATATGGATATAACAGCCTACAGCTTAGGAGCGGTAAAATGTCACTTATTCTCTTTGTTGGCTTAAAATGTGTAAAATGAAGTAAAAATAAACAGTGCAACTTTTTCGAAACCTGACATTGACAGAAGAGACACGACTTGTTCCTAAACACAATTTTATGGAAATCTCGCCTTGGCAATGGAGAACAGATTTTACACACTAGATGGCAGCGCTTGCTTGCCGAATAGCTTCTATTCCATTGTTTCACTCACTTACTTCCAACTACTATTTTCTGGAGAAGATGAATCTGCTGAATTTCTTATAACTATTTTTTTTTAAAAGAAAGCAGCTACACAAATAATTGTTTCAGTTTTGTTTTATTGCATTTCTGATGAACTCCCCCACACCATTCCCAGAGCTGAGGCAAACTTTCCCCTTTCCAAGGATAACTTTTCCTCTAACATTTAGAATGATCTGGAATTTCTTCCACCATCTCTATGTGTGATTAGGTGTGTGAACCTCACAACTTTTTGCTTTGGAGAGAGACCAAAGGAATCCCTTCTTATGCCCCCCCCCCTGAAAAAAACCTCCTCTCTTCTCATCGCAGCAAGATTATTTTTTATTTATATTTATTTATTTAGGCCTGAAAAAATCTCACTGGAAAAATCTTACCAGATTTCTCACATGGCAGTGATAAGCCATTATTATAATTATTGCCTAGAATGGCATTTTTTTCCATTGCAGGATCTACCTGGAAGGACATTGGAAACATCCATCTCTTTTTTCCATTGCAGGATCTACCTGGAAGGACATAGGAAACATCCATCTCTTGACGCTTGTTACTATTGCTGCACATCAATGAAGAGAATATTCAGTAGTGTAGAACTTGGTGGGCTCTTGGGTAGAGAATAAACTAAATAGTCATAGGATGATACTCTTGGACCCAAAGCAGCATCCTGCCATTACTAGCCTCACATGAAGTTTCAGGACACCAATATATTCAAGTTTCTTCCAAGCATTGTCCCAAGATGTTGTAGCAGAATTTTTTCTTTTTACTCAAGATATACAAGTATCTCACTTCTCCTTTCAGAAACAGGATGAAGAATGTTGAGAAGTGAATTGTTCATAACTCTTAATTCTCCCCCCACTTAATACAGTAAAACCCCTACTTCCGTAAAAAGTCAGTTCCATAGGTTTTTGCTTAAATCGGATCTTTCTGTAACTGGAAGCAAATCCATAGGACATTTTTTTCAGCAAATCTATAGGGAAAAGGAAATTTTTATGTAAATCAAAGCAAACCCATAGGGAAATGAATTTTTACATAACTCCAAGCAAACCCATAGGAAAAATGAATATTTTATGTAACTCGAAGCAAACCCATAGGAAATTGTGTTATGTAAACTGGGACATTTACACAAATCGGGACATGGTTTTAGCACAAAATCATTATGTAAGTCGAATTTTATGTAACTCGAGACATATGTAAGTCAGGGTTTTACTGTATTTGACTTTGAAGCCATTTGAAATATCCTGATACTTTATTTTCCTATAAACCAACACTCTTTGCTTTTAACCTGATTAATGTAAGTTTATTTCTTTAAAAAAAACTACTCCTATAAACAGAGTAAAATATATGAGATAGAGAGGGGGGAAACTCCAGCATTGCATTTCTGAGAACTCAGTGCAGGATTATATCATATACATGGCTGGATATGTAAATGAATTCTTACTATGTGAAGCAATGAGAGGCAGTTTTCAGAAACTCAGTGTTGCAGTTTGATGACTTTGTGATCAGCATGCCACACGGTGAAGCCATAATCTAAGTAATATTAAAAATAATAATGTTCTCAGAGTGCCTGTGTTTGCAGGAGCCCTAACAAAGCTTAAACAAATGAAGTGCACTGGGGCTCTTGCTGCCTGACTTGTAAACCGGGTTTTGATGCTTTAGAATATTTATTGGCCAACTGAGTTTGTTTCATTGTTTGTGTTGAGATTAATGTAGAAGTAAAATTGGGTTCTTAACATTTTATTGTGTTTTCATTTAAAACGCTATGTAACACACTACCAATGAATTATGAAATGATCTTTCAGAAGTGCTTTAAATCTCATTTATTTGGCATTTGGTTGGAACAGGTCCAGATGAATTACACTTGTGAACAAGCAAATCAAGTTCCTTAGCGAGCAAAAGGGAAGTTTGCTTAAGCCTGTAGTTTGACTGATTAATGTTTGAAGCTGTAAGCTTACTTCTCACTAGTCAGGAGCATTTTCCTTCATGAATTTTGATTATAAATAATATTATTCTTTTTTTAAAAAAAACACAACACTCTAATATAACAATATTGTTAGGAGACTATTCTTCATTACATAGGCTACAACTTTTCCTGCATAGGGAAAACAATCTTATTCTTTCTATTCTATTTTTGATGGCATCTTCCATCCTCCCAAAGGAGAAAATGCTACTCTCTCTCTCTCTCTCTCTCTCTCTCTCTCTCACACACACAATTTATTTATTCATCACTTCGATTTAGTGCCTATGCCCTACTCACCTATGAACCCATATGGTGACAGATTACAATGTATGGACAGTCAGTTAATGATAGACCATTAAAACTCAACAAAGTAAAAACCAAAATAATAATAAATTTCGTGTCAGAAATTACTCTGGGTTGAAAGGATTTTTTCTGGAAAAACTCTGCTCAATGGACACCAGAATGAGGCTCCATTCATGTCCCCAAGATCCATTGTGCAGCATCTGGGTATTGAAATTCGACCTTCCAGTCTGCAAGTTCAGTGACTTAACCACTACTTCCCAGGGAAGCAAAAAAGATAGCCCTTGTTCCTGGGAAGAAATTTCAGCAAAAGCTCCTCTATACAAAAAAAAGTTTTTTAAAAAATATTTTTCTAAAAGTTTGAAGGGAGGTGGCCTGATGAATCTCAGTTGGGAGATAATTCCAAGCAGAGGGAGCCACCACTGAGAAGGCTCTGCAACCAGTATCAGATCTTATGGCTTCTCTTGGGATGGCCACCATCAACAACATTGTCAGGAAGGCCCTTTTAGAGTGAGAGGAAAATATTGTTTTTCCAAATCAGTCACATGTTGCTTGAACTTGTAACGTGTGAGAATCTTACTTGTTTGTCTATCTGTCTAGAGATGAAGGGCTTCCTATTTTGTAGACTGTGGATAACGTCCCCATTTATGTAATAAATAATAATTGCATAATTTTATAACTTGGAAATATTTAATTTCTTTTAGCTTGACTTTTAATTATTGTATTGGTTTATATCTTAACTGTGGGTGGGCTATCGTATATTGATTTGTGGTTTTATACTGAGTTGTGGTTTAGCTATGTATTTTTAAATTGTGTATGTAGGCCGCCCAGAGTTGGGTTTTTGACCCGATTGGGCGGGATAATAAGTCGAAGGAAATAAAATAAATAAATAAATAAATAAATAATATCTGAAATTTTCCAAGAAGCACCACTAGCACACTTATGGGTTGTAATTTCTTCATGATTTGGCACAATTTATAGAAATCAAACAGATTTCTATGTCACTGTCTCAACACATAGTCAAGTGGAACAATGGAAGCATTTTAACTTATTTCTCCATCTAATACTTCAGATGAAGACTGAGTCTAAAAAGGAGACTGCCCTTCATGCTGTATGTTTAAGGAGCAAAAATAAATGCTTTCTAAGCTCACATAAAAATAAAAAGCCAAGAAAATGTTATTCTAGAATTCATAGCTCCTTGGTTGCATTTTGCAAGGAACAGTCTGTTGGCAGACTGTAAAGATGTACAGGCTGTGCTATGTCTAAGTCTGTGGTTTGCATGTCTAACAAACCAGAATACTCTACTGTCAATCACTCTGAAGCAGAAGAAAGACAATATTCAACTTTGAATTAAGATATTTCCAACACCAGGTGAAAGCTTTTCTGTTTGCTTGGGCATTTAAAGATGGTCAGCCTGTCCTGCTGTACTTTTAGTGTGGTTTACCACTGCTTTATAATTGCATTTTAATGCATATTATAATTGTACAGTTGTTGTATTTTACATCACCTTTGTGTCTTTTTCCAGAGTGGTTTATAAATAATATTTATAACTATACAAAGGCATTTTGAAATCATATAGAGACGTGAATGCTTATGAATTATTTACATAATACTTATAAATATATCTGCAGGAATAATTAACAGGAGAGAAAAACAGAGGCATCAGTATGGAACCTTCCTACTATGCAGTTATAATGCCTGCACTAGATACACTTCTCTGCCTATCCAACTCCTGAGATGAGTTGCAACTAGAGAGAGGAAATCTGATCTTCCAGTCCCTAATCTGTCACCTCCCAGGCAGAGCAGAGAAAAACTGTTCAGTTTTAAATGAAGAGCTGGAATGTTCTTTGGATTACTGCAATTTGAGAAAAACCTTAGTTTTGTTGGAATATGGAACTTTAACTCCAGGTAAAACAGACAACATACAACAAATAGGTCCATGATCAAAATTAGGAAATTATATATTGGTGGCCAAAACCCTGTTGATTATTATGTTGTTCAGTCGGTTCAGACCCTTTGTAACCCCATGGACCACCACACACCAGGCATCTCTATCCTCCACCATTACTGGCATAAGTGCAGTAGCAATTCTTTATTCATGTCAGAAGCAATCCAGTTGTACTTCTGGAGTGGAAATATCAGCCAACAAAGTGTTGTTGTTCCACAGGGGATGCCCCAATTTGTCGTCATCGTTGTCCACATTGCAGCATGACACCTGTGCCACTGATCCAGCCCTTTTGGTATGCAAAGTCCTCATCAACCCCAGGCCAGTATTGAGGAAGCTGCTGCCCTCCATCAAGATGGATTCAAGTGGGATTTAATCCACTTGAGGATCATCACCCTTCAATGTGGACTTCGCCAAGGCCGCTAGTAGTCCACAGGGTAGTCAGGTTAGTCGTTTCCTGACACTCGGTGTTGAATCACTGGCAGTATGGTATACTTTATTACCATAGTTGGATAACCTGGCCAGACTTGGAATTTGTTTACAGTCCTCACAATTTTCAGGGAAGCTTCTTCCCTATTCACTTGCTCGAAAGCCAGTTGTGTCCGATTTTAGAGGGCAGTTCTCATCTCCATTTATGGCCAAACATCTGCAGATGTTTCTGTGGTCATGTGACAAACAGAGAACATGGAACATTGTTGCCTTTCCTACTGTACCTATTTATCTACTTACAATTTCTTGCTTTCGAACTACTAGGTTGGCAGGAACTAGGACAGAAGACAGGTACTCATGCTGTCACACAGCACTCAGGTCTTGAACTTCTGACCTGATGACCTTCTGGGCATCAAGCTCATCATCTTAACCACTAAACTACAATGGGCCATTCCTATTTTACTGTGATGTAACCTGCAGTGGCAATTTAATACTGCAATATCCTCCACAGCATATGTGCTGGTGTAAACAACCAATTGGATTCTGGCCCTGGAATCTCTAAACCACTCAGAAGATTTCTCCTCTTGTCAAAAGGATGGCAGGAGCCAAATCTTCCATATAGGTTGCTTTGATGTCCTTTTGATGTGCTGCTCTCTTTGAAAAACTGTAAGGGAAGCTGAATGTTGATACAAATGTTTCCCAAGTTTTGGGCAGTCAAACCAGGATAATCTAGTTCAGCCATATCCAATCCTTCCTTGCCTCCCGCTAATACCCAGAAGACCTCAGATACATGTATACATGGACACGAATACAGTAATACCTCATATAACATTAGTATCGAATAACACTAAAATCACATAACATTAAGGAATCTGGGGGGAAGAATTGCATCAGATAACATTAAGATCTTATGGGATGCTTCAGATAACAACCACTAAAGCCTGTGTGGTTACAATGTATCTCTATGGATCCCATAGAGGATCAGATAACACTAAAAATCATATAACACCAAGACTTGTGGAACCAGGTTTTAATGTTATATGAGGTTTTACTGTACCTCCCAGTAATGACCAGGAGTCAAAGTAGGACCCTTCTCTGCTTTTGCTTCATCTAAGACTTTAGAGACTGAAGGGTTCTGATAAATCCTGCAGCCTGCTGGTTGTCACCCTGGGACTTCCATCTTTTACAATAAACAATAATATCCTATGACATGTACCACGAGTTAGTGTTGCTTGGAATTATGACAGAAGAAATGGGAAGGTGGAGGAAGTGGTAGAAGACTACATTAACAGAAATAAACATGGGGTACTTGTTGTGCTTTGCTGGGGGGGAAAGGAGAGCAACACTGGATTGTTGTTGCAGACTGAAATCATTTATCCAGTGAAGTGGGGATGTGCAAATTGGGGACAAATCCAATTGTTAGTTCAAGCAAGAGAAGAACTATTGAACCCCTGGGGCTTTTTAATTTAGCAAGTTCCATTCATGCAGTGGTATTCTCTGGTTACCTGGATTAATAGCTGGATTTAGCTTTCCATAGAACAGAAAAAGGTGCCTTGATAGTTGAATGGTTTAAAAACTCAACTAGCAACTTTTTTTAAGAAGCTGAACATGATGACAACTCCTTTTCCCCACATTATGTCCAGGCTATTGCTGGTCATATCCTGTTAATTTGGTGCTAGAATTTATTTATTTATTTAGATTTATTATCCCGCCCCAGTCAGGCAAACCTGACTCTAGGCAGTTTACAGAAAAAGAAAAAGATTATACATCATGAGTACAAAACAAACTAAACAATCCCATTATACCCCTACAAATTCAGAAATTGAAACCTGAAGGTTCAAAATTAATTTAAAAAAATTTAAACTATAAATTTACAAAAAACTAAAAAATTTAAAAGATTTAAAATTTTTAAAGGTTAAAAAAGTTTAAAAGAGAGAGAGGTTGGCTATCTCATCAAATCAGCCACCCAACATTGGACCCTGTATTACTGGAGCCCCACACCTGCCCTGCCAGCCAGGTTTTTAGGCCATTCCAAAAGGGCAATAGCTCTGTCTGTAGGCGTAACTCAGTTGGCAGGAGGTTCCAAAGAGTCAGGGCAGACACGGAGAAGGCCCCCCTTCTGATGATTAATTTGCCACTAACCCATGATAATCTTGTTATTGTTTCTGTTACGTTCCACCAAGGTGGTTCTTATTTGTGGATACTCTAAGAATTAGGGTCCCTGTCATTAACGGCCCTTATTGGACAATGTCTTCCTTTATTTAGCCAATCAGTCTTGTACTTAACCTTCCATCTTTTCCTGCTAGCTTCCAATTTTCTCAGCGCTAGAACCTTTTCCAGTGATCCTTTCTACTCATGATGTCTTCAAAGTATGATAGCCATGCCTTGATAGCCTTCACCAAGAATGTTGACCTACACCAAATCTTAGGGTAACAAAGGCACAACAGACCTGATATATACATAAATTCTTTTTTCTTCTTCTCCAGTCTTGAACAGGTCAACTTCACTGGATGACCCTGGTGGTGGGATTCAGCAGGATCACCCCAATTCGCCAGAACCGGTAGCAGAAATTCCAGCTGGCTCTACCCATCCAAGTTTTGAAATAAAGTAGTCCTAATTTGGGTGCAACACAGGGCTTTCCCCCTGGCTAAGCCTACCATACCACACCCACAGAGTAGGTAGTAAATTTTTTGAATCCCGCCACTGGTCTTACTATTGTATGATGGGGAGGAAATATGCCTCTATCCAGGTAAATGTCATCCTTGCTCAAAAGCCAGTTGTATCCAACTCTAGGGTTCAGTGCTCATCTTCATTTACAGCCAAAAAGCCAGTGCTGTCTGCATCTGTGGATATATCCATGGTCATGTGGCAGGCATGATTAGACACTGGAGTGTACAGAGCACTGTTACCTTCCCACTTATCTACTTTCAATTCCTTGCTTTTAGGTTGGCAGGAGCTGGGACAGAGAAGGGAGATCACGCAGTCATGCAGCACTCGGGTCTCGAACTGCTGTCCTGCCAACATCAAGTTCAGCATCTTAACCACTAAGCCACCATAGTCCCTATTTATCCAGTTAACCGATACCTAATTTACAACTGTTTACTGTGTTTCTGACTCATCTTTTTCTAAACTAAAATCAAATGTAGAAAATCCCAATAGGAGTGCTTTTTCCACTCTAGCCACATGAGCCTGGAATCCTTCAAATACTTACTCTAAAGAGAAATAACACTAGGGTCAATGGAAGTAAATTATTTGAAGGCTACAGCTCAGTTTTTTCTTTAAGTACTGTGATACCATAAAGGTGGTGAAGAAGAAGAAGGAGGAGGAGGAGGAGGAGGAGAAGAAGAAGAAGAAGAAGAAGAAGAAGAAGAAGAAGAAGAAGAAGAAGAAGAAGAAGAAGAAGAAGAAGAAGAAGAAGAAGAAGAAGAAGAAGAAGGTATAAACACAAAAGAGGGGGGGAAGGATTCCATTTGCTATCCAACATCAGTTTTATTTAATCTGCTGCTTTACACATTATGCACTAATGATACATCATTTAGTGCCAAGTATGAATAAAATCTTAGTCAGGATAAAATTAAGACAAAGAAGAAGAAAACATCAGAGAGAGTAATGACTTCTTTATACATTTTTCTGCTATTCATAACAGGAAAGACAAAGCTAGACTTTGGGTGAATTCCAGCATTGTACTTTTAAATACTTCTCAGCTATGCACTGTGTCTGGCTGGCTGGCCTTGGAACATGCAAATTATCTTAGACAGCAGAATTTTCCCTATTTGTGAGATCTGCCATTATTTCACCAAATCTCTGCTCTGCTAGACAGCTGAAATCAACCTGCAGAATGTCTTTCTTCCAGTGTCACAGTATGCTCACAGCTTTTGGGTTTCGGCAAATGTCCTTTTAATCTTTTGATCAATTCATTGATTAATCCATTACAACCAAATAAAAATTCACTACTGTCAGAGTTTTGAGGTTATTGAGTGAACGAAGGGTGAAAGAATGTATGACTTGGTATCTAAGCCTTACCATTTCTTTCTTGAAGCAAAGGCCATTTTTAGTATTATTCTCCCTTTTTTTTATTCTCTGCCACAGTCACGTAAAGGAGGCAGTGGAGCAGAAAAATAGGAAAACGTGCTCTTCGGTACCAGTGGTATTGATTCCCACATGCCCTTGCTGATTATCCAGGTTGATCAGTCAACCAATTCTCTTATTAAACTTTGCAGCCCCAATTACATCACATCTGAAGGGTTAAGGATCAAAAATAGTTACGACGTGACTGAGCCCCAAAAAGGTATACAGCCTTGTGGCAAATGCATTTTCCAACCTTTCTCACCAATAGATGCAATTATAATGATTTGGCATGACAGGAACACCTTATTCCATGCAAAAATGAAACTGTAAGGGCCTGCAAGTCCATTTTTTTATTTGAAAAATAATAATAATAGCATTTTGGCATGTTGAATGGCTACCATATGATTAAGAGGTGGAACATCCTGCAGAGAGCTAGGAGTTAAAACCCTCCTTTTTTGCTTGAAAAACAGGAACTGGGGACAGCTGGTAGGGAAGGGAGGTACAAAGGAATACCAAACAGGTTCACTGGGTCTGTCTGTAGGTCTAGGGACTCACACTGTCTGTTCCTGAATGGAAAGGATTGCATTTTTATATGTGAGTTTAACCACCCATCAAGACTTCACACAGTGTGGACTCCATGACCTCAGTACAGGCCGGCTCACCGATTAGGCAGAGTAAGACTCTTCCTTCAGCAGCAAATTTTGGATGTTATTAAAAGATGGCAAATCATTTGTTGTCTATCTATACCTATAGTAGTGATGGCAAACTTTGGCACTCCAACTATTGAACTTCAATCCCCAGAAGCCCTGATCAGCAGGGAGTGCTGACTTGGGCTTCTGGTAATTGAAGTCCAAGAACACCTGAAGCGCCAAGGTTCACCATCACAGCACTATAGCATGTTGGTCTTGCATTTAGGGATTCCAACCCTTGGCCTATTCAGGGTCCTCCAAGTTACATAGGGGAGACTGAGATCATCAGCTATATCCTCCTTTAATGATGTTCCTTTCCCAGTGAGCTCCTTCCTCCATCTTCTAATTTGGTTTTGTTTTTGAATACCCTCAAGAATGTTCTTCTCTCTGAATTTAGCGGAAAGGACCTGGAATTAAAATGAATTTCCCCTCAAACCATGTAGTGCTGCGAACTATCCCTTGGAGGTGTAGCAGAATGAACATTTTCAGTACAAAATTTACTGTCATACCACTGGTGGTGGATTATTATACCTTTGGTCCAGTAGTGGGAAGCAACAGGTTCGCACCTCCCAGGAGGGGGAGGTAGCAATATTTGGTGGCTTCTGGGCAGTGGGGTGGTGAAATTGGGTGGCTTTCCGGCAGGGGGTTAGCGAAATTGGGTGGCTAAGCCCAGCTCCCTGCCCTGCCCTATCAGGTTTTGTCCCTGCAAGTGGACATATCCAACTCTAGGATGCAGTGCTCATCTCCATTTACAGCCAAAGAGCCAGTGCTGCCTGTGTTTGCAGATGTACACATGGCCATATGGCAGGCATGACTAGATCGCCCATGACATAGGCTCCACCCACGATGTAGGCTCCACCCACAGTGTGGCAGCACATTTTTTTGCTGCCCACTACTGCTTTGGTAAAAAATAATTTTAACTCCATGGGGGTCACAAACGTTTGGATTCGACTGTGCGACTGAACAAGAACAAAAGTTTTAGCTCTCTTTCCTGGTGTCATGCTTTGAAATTGGCCAATCTGTGCTGTAATTTCCTCCCCCTATGTTCTTACATACTGTAAGCCAAATTTGTTCTCCTAATGCCTGCTTACATGATTATGTGCTTTATGATTTTGTTTTGCACTGCTTGGGCACACTATGTGGGGTTGAAGAAAAGCAACTTGCAAACACGAACAAAATCCCCACAAAGCCATGAATCTCCCAGGATGATCTGGAGTCAGTCACTACTCAGCCTTACCTACTTCACAGAACCGCTTTGGATAAAAACTGGCTGCAGGGAGTGAACATACACTGCGTAAAGCCTGAAGCTGTTCAGCCACTGCATAATAACAAATATTCTATGGAAAATATGCTCAGTTTCTATGCCCAGCTGAAGAAATGCTCTAGATTACATTACATCACAAATTCCCTTGCTGAATTTATGGTTTTGAATTGTGACAAACTTTCATCCCTACAGCTCATCACATAATTGTGTTCACAAGTCAGGGACTGAAGTTATAAACCAACTCACCAACTGTAACGGTTGATGCAATCTTAGATTTGTTTTAGTTAAGCCACAGTTTATTGGTTCAAATACTAGAGTTTCACCCAGGCTGGCCAAGTCTACAAATTTTAAATGGTGGTGTCCTTTGTACAGTGAGAAGTCTGTATGTTAAAAATTGTACAACTCTATTCACCGAAGGAATGGAATCAATGAAATTGGAGACATGCTGCAGGGCTATTCATTTGAGCATGTAACATTTCTAGGATTACAAATATTTGAATGGGGCACAAACCAGCCCCAACTGAGCCTCAAATCAAGGGAACAGAATTAAGCATGAGATGAACTTTCCTATTTAAATCATACAGGAACATTTTAAAGTCCCACTGATTTATAGTGTAGTATTTAGATTTCCCTTATATCTCTTCATTTACATTAAGGAAATTTTAGAAATAAAATTGAGAGCTGAAAACACTTGTTTAGTTCCACACTTGTTTGTTTATATTGCAAAATATATTGCAAAGATAAAAATAAAAATATAGCAAAATATAAATATAAAGCTATTACCCTTCAGGAAAGATCTTAAAACATGGCTTGCACAGCAGGTGTGGGGGGCTGCCGGCGTGGTAGCCATCCTGTGCTGGCTTATATGAGGGCATCCAAGCTTCAGTTTTTAAATTTAAGTTGTGGCTGTTGGGGAGGGTATTTTAATATATAAAATAGTTTAATAGTTTTAATGATTCTGAAAGTAAGGTTCTTGTGATTTTATTGTTGTAT
Organism: Furcifer pardalis; assembly: GCA_030440675.1. Lineage (NCBI taxonomy): Eukaryota > Metazoa > Chordata > Lepidosauria > Squamata > Chamaeleonidae > Furcifer > Furcifer pardalis. The sequence continues at coordinate 77,586,296 of CP126892.1, forward strand.
GATGTTTTTATATTTGTGAGCTGCCTGGAGTCGCCTAGGCAAGGGGGCAGAAATATGAATAAATAAATAAATAAAATGCCTTCCATTTTTGGCAAAATTTGCCATATGCAGAAACGTCTGCAAGGTTTCATTGTCAGTTACAGTAGTATAACAGCAAATTTGGGAAATTCCAGGGTTCATGATAACAACCCCAACAATAAGCCATTGTCCACTGAGCATTAGAAAATTCAGGCAGCTGGCTCAATTCATATGAACAAATAGTTCTAGGAGTATGTTTCCACCAGGAGAAGGCTTTTGTATAGTTAATGGCTCTTGCTTTTGCATTCAGCACAAAACCACCTTCAAGCAGTTTCAATTACATCAGGTATAGCTTGCAACAGTTTTTTTTTTTTGAAAATCCAGCTACTTTGAGGATTACAGGAAAGTTTGAGGTGATGCCATAATCTCTGCTAATAAAATAATTCCAGTGCTTTGATCCTCAGGTCACTGGCTCTGCTACAATACTGGTTGCTCGTCTTGATTACTGCTCTTTAGCTTTGTCCTCACAGATCTCAGCCTCTAATAGCCATATTGCCCTTTGATTCTATTTGGTTTGTGGGTATTGACAAGTGTTTCTGCTAAATCCATCCTACTGGATAGACAAATGAGAGGTAGGTGTCAGAGGAGGATATTTTAAATGTTATTTTTAAAGTTAGTTAGGTGGTCAAGAAAGGGTGGGAGAGAAAAGTGGAATTACGTATCAAAAGCTAGAACAACAAGACAACATCAAATAGCACCAAAATGTAGCAGCATGAGTTGGTGATGATGGTGGTTTGTGTGTGTATACAGTCAAACCTCGCATAAAGAGCGCCTCGCTTAAAGAGTAACTCGCTTAAAGAGCAGAATTTTCTCTGAATGTTTGCTTCGCATAACAAATAAAACCAACCAAAAACTCGCTTAACAAATAAATCGGGATTTACAATTGCCCCCACAATTGGTCATTTACGATGGTGTTTCGCTTAGAGAGCAAACTCGCTTGAAGAGCAATCCCATGGAACGCATTATGCTCTTTAAGCGAGGTACAACTGTACAGTAATACCTCATATAACATTAGTATCGAATAACACTAAAATCGCATAACATTAAGGAATCTGGGGGGAAGAATTGCATCAGATAACATTAAGATCCTATGGGATGCTTCAGATAACAACCGCTAAAGCCTGTGTGGTTACAATGTATCTCTATGGATCCCATAGGATTTTAACATGCATCAGATAACACTAAAAATCATATAACACCAAGACTTGTGGAACCAGGTTTTAGTGTTATATGAGGTTTTACTGTATATAACTTGGGTCAATGGCCTGCTTTCAGTGCTAAGTTAGAGAACATTACATGCAACTCTGTTTTAGGGGAGATTGCAAGTTTACAACCCTGGTAATGTAAAAGCGATCTAATTTACCAGGATTATGCTGATTGCTACAGTGTCTTTTTTAAAAATTCAGAGTAATTATGCACAAGTAAATTAAAGATAAATAAATGAGTAAAATTTTAAGAAACCCTCTGAACAGTCAGAAGAATTATAAAGTTCACCTAACAATTTACTTTTCTCTTGATTGCTTTATTATTGTAATTGTTCTCATACCACGAGTTTACCTGTCATTGTCTTCAATGCATCTTAGTTAATTCATACTATTTAAACACGGACTTAGCTGGGAAAGAGTGTGGAGCCCACACAGATAGCAACTTGTAGGTTAAAACATCAGTAACAAAATGGATAATAGACTGAGCTTGTTCACTGCAGAACAGGCGCCTGCAAATAGTGATGGAATCATCAGCCCACTTGAAGCCACGATAGAGCCATTACTGGTAATTACAGTTAATCATCCACAATAGTCTTTACCAAGATACAGATCAACTCTGTGCACTAGCCTAACAGGACCTAATGAGTGTAATGGAGGATGGAGAAATCCTGATTAAACCTGTGAAACATTGAATGACCTGAACAGCTGATGCATTGTAATTCCTCTTTCACAAGCTATCACTCAGATAGATAAATCGGTGTTGGTTATCTGGAAAATTAATCACATAGCCAAGAATGCATTTTGTGCTGAATGCAAAAAGGATTCTGATTCCCTGTAAAGGATGCTGTGCAACAAAAAACAGAGCTGTGGAACAGAAACCTTCTCTGTTTTGTAAACAGAAGTAGGTATGCATTTACAAAGCAGCAGTAATGGCAAAATAATTTGCTTGAGAGAAGCTGCAAGAATCCAGATTGCCCAAATAATATAACTCCCTTCATGTGACAAAAACACATGGACACAAGTCAATTTGATATCTTATCCTCTTTTTTACATCCATTTTCCATTGTTTTAGTGATGTCCAGCCTATGTCCACCCCATAGAAGATCCTCACAATGACAACATGGCTTCATTTTCAGTCCAAAACATCCATGAAACATAGCTATGAAATATGGCTCTGTTACCTAGCATAGTTCCAAAAGTCCTTGCCACACTCTATAATGTATGCAGAATTTGATGCCAAGATACTAGATAATTTAATTTCAGTTTGGGTTTCATTAGATATTAGTGAACTGTCATCATTGTCATTGTCATCATCGTCATCATAGATGACAGCTGAAATAGGGTCAGAACTGGCATGTAGAGACAAAGAGCAAGAACAAAAGCAAGCATGCCTAGCATAGATTCTTTCTGTCCTTTCTTAGGTACCTAGATACTCTTTATACATCAGAACTGCTGGGAACATCCCTGCTACCTATTCTGAGCTCCCAAACTAGGTATGCATTGCCTGCTTGTGTTCTTACTTTTGTTTCTTGTTCTGACTTGGAGAACTGTCTAATAAAGCTTTGTTTCTTCACCCACTGAGTGCTTATTGTTTCTGGGTTCTCAATGTTTTTTAGTCATGGGCTGGACCACATCCCCTCAGACAGCTAAGCGGGCCAGACTGGTGCTGTAAAACATGTCTGCAGCTGTCATAGCACAACAAGGAGGGCCTTCTCTGTGTCTGCTCTGGCCCTGTGGAACCTCCTTCCAACTGAGCTTCATCTCTAGGTGGAGCTTTTATCCTTTCATAAAAACCTCAAAACCTGGCTGGCGCAATGGGTGTGGGGGTTGACTGGGGAGATAATAGCCACTCCAGGCTGACTCATATGAGTGCCACATGGGCTCCCAGCTTTCAGTGTTTCAGTGTTAGTTTTAGAAATTTGAGGATGTGGCACTGGGGAGGGTATTTTAAATTTTTAAATTTTAACAATTTAATATTTTAACGTCTTTTATCCTATTGTTATGTAGAGTTTTCAACTGTGGTGTTTTTATACAGTGGAACCTCATACAACAATCACCCCATCTAGCAATGAAATCGCATAACAATTAGGTTTTGTTTTTTGTTTTTTTAAATGGTGTCCCACATAACAATTTTCCCTATGGAAAAAAATCATACAACAATTTTTCAATGGGAAAAACCACTTAGCAAAATAAATAAATAAATCATTGTACGATGCATACAATAGGGAAAATCGCTATACAATGCATGCATCATATAGCAATTGTTTCATACAACAACAAGCCCTGTGGAATGGATTAAAATTGTTTTATGAGGTATCACTGTATGTGTAAGCTGCCCTGAGTCACCTTGGTGAGAGGGCAACAGTAAAAATGTGATTAAATAAATAAAAACAATAGCTGCGGACTCATTTATGGCTTTCGTAAATGCGTTTACACAGCTGTAAAAGAGTCCATGGCTGATTCTGGCTATGGCTGTGGGAGTGAGGTTGAGGGTGAGATTATTTGGCACCCTGGGCTGTATCCAGCCTACAGGCCATAGATTGTGAACCTCTGTCCTAAAGGAATCTGAGTCCATCGGGCTTAGCTATTCTGCTTGGCAAGATATTGCCCCATTCTTTATCTGATGTGGTCATGACTTCTGAAATACTAATACCATGAATCAGAGCTCTAAGCCTTGGTAAGCAATGAAATGTCTTTGTTTACGATGCTGTATGGAGTAGATCCTTGCTCTATGCTCTTATAAAAATTTAGCTCTTTTAGTCTCCCCCCCCCCTCTGTTTCAGATGTTAGCTCCATCATTAATTCTCTGGGGAAAAAAACAATACAGGACATAGGACAATAGAAACTAAGGGAGGGCTGTTACATCTATACCTTGGAAAATGTAGAAAGAGGGAAATCTACTTCAGGTGGCCTTCTCTACCTCAGTGCTACAATGATGCATCTCAGTTTTATGCATCTCCAGGCCAAAGTACACATCATAGGTAACATATTCTAGCTTAAATCACATTCGGACTTTCATATTAAGCCCTTTTTTTACCTTCAGAGGAACCACCATAAGCATACTTATTTGCAAATTATGGGAAGAGCAAAAAGCTTGTACTGCACATTTAGAGTGTGAGACAAACCTTGTATTTTCTCCCATTGTTGAAATTTATACACATTTGTTTATGTTTCCTCTAATATAAATGCATATCTACATATGTCGTTGGGGTGGGGAGGCAGTGCCCGGACCTCCCAGCTGCCGGCGCTCCTGGGCCTCACCCTTTTCACTGCTGCCATCTTCAGAACTTGTCCGTGGCCATGGTGGAGAGGCTGCAATAGTATTATATTTTTGTATATTATTATATGTTGTGTTGTTGATTGAATTTTGTTTACTGTATGATGTTGTTTTATTGACCTTGTATTCATTGTGTATACTGGTTACTGTATATTGTTTAACTTGTTTATATTGTATTTACTGTTCAATGATTATGTAAGTCGCCCTGCTAAATTGGCACATTACATAAAATAACATTTGTTCAAATTTTTCCAACTGCAAGTTCACATTTTAAAATGTATTTTTAAATATATTTTTAAATGTAGTTTAAAAATATATTTTTAAATATATTTTTAAATGTAGTTTAAAAATATATTTACTAAGAATTTCAATGCATCTTAAACCCTAACAAGTTTACTGTTGCTCAAATTATATACATTTTCCCCCTCAAGGGCTGTTGGCAATCCTTGTGACTTCACAATTATTCTTGGAACATTTTACAATATCTGTGCAAAGAGGCCCTTCTGTGATTCATGCTACCATCAGGATACCTTTCATCAAACTTGCCAGATTCTGAGGATCAGGTTGTAAGCAAATTAATTCACAATTTGTAGTTTAATTGTGTTCCATTTACCTCACTTCAACTTTATAGCTTATTCTCTTCCCTTTGAATAACAAAATTCTCTTTTATGGTTACTGAATATGCATATTGTCTACTTTAGAGAGCTTCCTTATCATCTCATTCCCCACTGGAATGAATTCCCTGGTTAGGCAAGCAATTCTTACTTCTACTTAATGGAAGTGTGATGAAATGGACTACACATTGTGTCAAATACAAATATGTTCTACACTTGTAATGTTAACAGCATTTGCTAGAATTTTACTTATTTTTTTTTTATGAACAAGACCCATGGGTATCTGTAACTTGCACCAAAAGAGCATATTAAGGGAAGGGAAAATCTGACACTACAGAGGAAAAAATTGATTTAAACTGAATACCATCCTATTCCTGTTAGTGCTACTATTAACAATATTGAGGAGAGCAGACAATAGTGTATGTGTCATCCAATCCTTACTCAGAATCAGACCTGATTGCTTCCCAATTAAATGTGCACCAGGTCACAGTACAGTACTGGGATGAATTCCTTATTAGTATTTTAAAAATCCCACATTAAAGCATTATTTAAAATATTAAAATTCTATTACACTTATCTATATCTCTATGCATCCTTCAGAGTAAGTTTTATTATAACTACATGTCATTTACTGCATGTAGTTATTCACTGTAGTTCAGTGGTAAGTCACAACTAAAAAAGGCCTGTTGAATTACAAAGGTGTTATTCACCAAATCCCCATTGATTCAATGGGTCAACTCCAGTTGCAACTTACTACTGGATTTCTGCCAATATTTACTACCACTACCATTGCCACTGGAATTGAAAAACTTGTTAAACTTCTTTCTAGTGCTCTCTTTGACTTTGTTTTCAATTTTGCAGTACATTTTGATTAATGTAGAAGGCAGAAACTTGTTTCCCCCCCACAAAGTAAAAAATAAAATTAAAAATAAACCCTGCTTCAATTTTGGGGCTTCTTCTTCAATTTACATCCAGACAGTGGTGGGATTAAGCAGGTTCACCCCAGTTTGCCAGAACCAATAACAGAAATTCCATCTGGCTCTGCCCATCCAAGTTTTGAAATAAAATAGTCCTAATTCAGGTGCAATGCAGGGCTTCCCCCCTGGCCACATCCACCATATCATGCCAACAGAGTAGGTAGTATTTTTTTTTTTTTGCATCCCACCACTGAATCCAGAGAGACAATTCTTTTAGCTTTGATATCCAGTATGCCAGCAGTGCCTGTCAGGTATTGAAAGGGAACTTCAAAACCTACAGTAGATTCTGTCTATAGAAACTGATTTGAATCTTATCCCTCCTTCTTAGGTCTGAAGGAGTAGGATGAAAATCTCACTAGTGTCGATTCTCTTGACAACTTTCAGGCACTCAGCCCATCTGGGAAGACAAAAACTGCCTAGTCTTGCAGCATCATTATTCTTCAGCTTTCTTCCAGAATGTGAAAGTGCAGACTGATCATCAATTTGAAAATCTCTGTGGAAGAAAGCACTCAGTTTTCTGTAGAACCGCAGAAATCCTGCTTACATTTGGTTTGAACTCTAGAAGACATTATTTTATTTATATTGATTTTTTTCTTCATCAGCTTAATGTTAACACTACTTTTTACTTCTGCCAGGACACAGAAAATAGAGAAGAACATGAGTATAAAACAGAAAGAATGAACATAGCGCACACACATTCACATACACCATTTTGCTGCTTGAGAGAGAGGAGAAAACAGTACCTCCTCCCCATTCTATTTACAGAAGCTGACCAAACTAGCAATGAAATCTTACTTCATTTGGGAAGTAATGGAGTCTGAGCTTGGGACCATTACTCCCTAAATATTAGCCATTAAGGTTGGTGTTAATCCCCCATGTGGTTTGGTGTATAAAGTAACTGGCTAGGACTCAGAAGGCCTGGGTTTGAACTTTTTCCTCAACCATGGAAATTTACTGCTGGGGGCAGAACAGGTAAAACCACTTCCTAAATAGCTCACTTACTCTGAAAACCCTATTAGGGGTTATATAAGTTAGTTCCAACTGCATGGCACATAACAGCAACAGCAAGATTAGAGTAAATAAGCCAAACAATTTCCCTCCCATTTGTATTAACCATTTGGGGAAAGTGCAAGTGTTACATTACTTGTGAATAATATACTTCTTTTAGTCAGGCCTGAGAGTACTCATGCTTGCCTTATGAAGTACACAGAGGGTACTCTTTTCTATTTTAAAAGTTTTTTGCATTGGTCATGCACCACAAAGCAATGTTGTTTCCTCTACTCTGTTGCTTCCTTCCACCAAAGCACTCAGTTGTAGCCACATTTTCTGCTGGATTGATTTGGAGGAAGCTAAGAAATAAGCTAGGAACCACAGTGGCTTAGTGGTTGAGACAGACCATGTGACCAGAAGATCAGCAGTTTAAGATCTGAGTGCTGTGCAACTGAGTGAGCTCCCATTATCTGTCCCAACTCCTGCCAACCTAATAGTTAGAAAACAAGAAATTACAAGTAGATAAATAGGTACCAATTTGGTAGGAAAGATAACAGCATTCCATGTGCTCGGGCACCTAGTCATGCTGTCACAGGACTATGGAAACATTTGCAGATGCAGACAGTGCTGGCTGTTAGGCTGTAAATAGAGATGAGCACCACACCCTAGAGTTAGACACGACCGACTTTTGAGCAAGGGAGACCTTTATCTTTACTATCTGTATTTCTATCTTTGTCTTAGCTTTCTATCTCATTCTCTGTGTCTCTAGCCTCTAACTCCAGGATTTTTGTTGTTCAGTCGCACAGTCGATTCCGACCCTCTGCGACCCCATGGACCACTGTCCTCCAGGCACTCCTGTCCTCCACCATCCCCCTCAATTCGCTCAGCTCTGTGCCCATTATCTCCACAATACCATCTAGCCATCTCATCTTGGGCCGTCCCCTTCTTCTTTTGCCCTCTACCCTTCCAAGCATCAAGGCTTTCTCAAGTGAATCCTCTCTTCTCATTTGATGTCCAAAGTATTTTAGCTTCATCTTTATTATTTGACCATCAAAGGAGCAGTCAGGCTTGATTTCTTCTAAGATTGACCCATTTGTTCTCCTCGCTGTCCAGGGTACTCTCAAAACTCTCCTCCAACACCACATCTCAAAGGTGTCTATTTTTCTGCGCTCCGCTTTCCTAATGGTCCAGCTCTCACAACCATACATTGCCACAGGGAATACCATTGCCCTGACTATGCGAATCTTTGTTTGCAATTTAATGTCTCTACTTTTCACTATGTTCCCCAGGTTTCTCATCGCTTGCCTCCCGAGAATCAGTCGCCTTTTTATTTCATGGCTGCAATCACCATCTGCAGTGAGCTTTGATCCCAGGAAAGTAAAATCTGTCACTGCCTCTACTTCTTCTCCATCTATTTTCCAGGGACTGATATGGCCTATTTCCATTATCTTGGTTTTCTTGATATTGAGTCTCAAGCCAGCTTTTGTACTTTCTTCTTTCAACCTAATCAGGAGCTTCTTTAGGTTCTCCTCACTTTCTGCCATTAGGGTGGTATCATCTGCATATCTCAAATTGTTGATGTTTCTCCCAGCAATTTTGATCCCAAATTGTGATTCCTCCATCCCTGCATTTCGCATTATGTGTTCTGTGTATAAGTTGAATAAGCAGGGTGACAAAATGCAGCCTTGTCTTACTCCTTTTCCTATTCCAAACCACTCAGTCATTCCATTTTCTGTCCTAACTGTGGCTTCTTGATTCATGTACAGATTTCTCATGAGGCCTATAAGGTGTTCCGGTATTCCCATCTCTTTAATTACTTGCCACATTTTGTTGTGGTCGACACAGTCAAAAGCCTTAGTGTAATCAATGAAACAGAAGTAGACTTGTTTCTGATATTCCTTTGCTTTTTCCATGATCCATTTTATGTTGGCGATGTGGTCTCTAGTCCCCCTGCCTCTTCTGAAACCCACCTGCACTTCTGGTAATTCTCTCTCCACATACTGTTGCAGTCTATCCTGTATTATCTTGAGCATCACCTTGCTAGCGTGAGGGATGAGTGCAATTGTTCGATAATTTGAACATTCTTTGGCATTACCCTTTTTGGGGAGTGGAACGTATACAGATCTTTTCCAATCCTGTGGCCATTGTTGCGTTTTCCAAATCTGCTGGCATATAGAGTGCAATAATTTGATTCCATCATCTTGTAGTGCTTTGAAAAGTTCAACTTGGATACCATCAACTCCACTGGCTTTGTTGTTTGCAGTGTTTTTTAGGGCCTTTATGACTTCACTCTCCAGAATGTCTGGCTCATGTTCAATGTTCTCATCATTGTGATTATCAGGGGTGTTGAGGTCCTTTTTGTAGAATTCCTCTGTGTACTCTTTCCATCTTTTCTTAATCTCTTCTGCATCTGCTAACTCCTTGCCATCTTTGTCTTTTATCATGGTCATTTTTGCTTTAAATGTTCCCTTGAGTTCCCCAATTTTTTTGAAAAGATCTCTAGTCCTACCCCTGATATTGTTTTTCTCTATTTCTTTGCACTGTTCGTTCAGGTAGGTTTCCTTATCTCTCCTTGCTTTTCTTTGAAATTCTGTATTCAAGTGATTGTATTTTCCCCTTTCTCCAATGCCTTTTGCATTCCTTCTGTCCTCTGCTATTTTAAGAGTCTCATCGGACAACCACTTAGCTTTCTTTTGCTTCTTTTCTTTTGGTATAGTTTTCCTTGCTGCCTCCTGCATGATGTCCCGCATCTCTGTCCATAATTCTTCTGGCTTTCTGTCTATCTGGTCCAAGCCATTGAATCTATTCCGCACCTCCACTGAGTATTCCCAAGGAATGTTGTCTAGGTCATATCTGTCCGGCCTAATTGTTTTTCCTATTTTCTTTAGTCTGAGCCTGAATTTTGCAATCAATAGGTTGTGATCTGAGCCACAATCTGCTCCTGGTCTTGTTTTTGCTGACTGTATGGAGGTTCTCCATCTTTGACTGCATAGTATGTAATCAATCTGGTTTCTATGTTGGCCATCTGGTGATGTCCATGTGTAAAGTCTCCTCTTGTGTTGCTGGAAGAGAGTGTTTGCTATGACCAGTGCATTATCTTGGCAGAACTCTATCAGTCTTTGCCCTGCTTCATTCTGTGTTCCAAGACCAAACTTGCCTGTTATTCCATTTACTTTTTGATTTCCTACTTTGGCATTCCAGTCTCCTATGATAATGTGTACATCATTTCTTGGTGTCTGTTCTATGAGGTGTTCTAAGTCCTCATAGAACTGGTCAATTGTGGCTTCATCTGCACTAGTGGTTGGTGCGTATATTTGGAATACAGTGATATTGAATGGCTTGCCCTGTATTCTGACTGACATCATTCTATCATTTTTGAGATTATATCCCATTACTGCTTTTCTCACCCTTTTATTGACAATTATGGCTACTCCGTTTTTTCTGAGGTTTTCTTGTCCACAGTAGTAGATATGATGGTTTCCAGAGCTGAATTCACCCATCCCTGTCCATTTTAGCTCGCTGATTCCTAAGATGTCAATGTTTATTCTTTCCATTTCCTTTTTTTCCACTTCCAGTTTTCCCTGGTTCATAGACCTCACATTCCATGTCCCTATACAGTATTGTTCCTTGCAACACTGTATTTCTCCTCCCCCTTTCCTGTCCCTCCCCTTCTTTTGATCTGCTGTGCTAAGCATCCTGTTTCATCTAAATTGCCCCATTTGTTTTGCCTTTTGTTTTGGTCCATAGGGTTCTCTTGGCAAAATTCCTGACGTTGGTTTGCCGGTTTCTACGTCAGTATCCTCTCATCATACATATTATCACAGTTTAAACAACGTATTTTCATGCATATTATCACAGTTTAAACACTATCAGTCTACAAATCGCTAATTAGCATTGGTTATATAAAGTTATAAGTCAGTAGTAATTAGTAATGATCATTAATTAGTGTTGGTTATATGTAGTTATAAGTCAAGAGTTTCTAAGTATCCTTGTAATGAAGTCCAATATATCAAGTCTCTACTGTAAGTTCACTATAAGTCTCTACTGAAGAATCAAAAGTCAGCTACATTAGAGAGTTACTTATCCTATGCATGCAGTAAGTTTCAGCTGCCCAGTGGTCTTTCATCGAGTTGCGACTCCTCTGGCGCTGGTTGGAAATTTAGTCCGAAAAAGCAATGTTTCCCCCTTGCAATTATCTTCATTTTTGTGCCTTTTAAAAACCATTCAGCCAATCTTAAGAGAGTGTTTCTCTTTTGTAGCTTGACACAGTCCATTTTGATTTTTGCCAACATAAATAATTTGGTGTTTCCAGTGTTGCTGGCCACCCCATTGTTTGCTTGTGTTATGTTAGAACAAGAATATAATGTTGGCATTATAGGAATTCTGTTTTCCAGACTAGTTGAGTGAATTGGCATATGTTCAAGTGACTTATTTGTAATGACAGACTAGAATGTTGGGATTGTGTATGTTGCCTTTCCAATCAAGGAGTCGTTTAAGTTTTTAAAAATTTGCTTAATACTTGAAAGGATGTGGTCTTTGATGATATTGATATATGGAGCAGAGTGCATTAATGTTGCTTTATTTTGTGGCTATTTTCTCTTTGTCAGCAGAGAATATCTTTCAGCTGCTGGAACGGTGTTACTGTCTGTTCTATAACTTTCTCACAGTGAAAAAGGAAAAGTGAGATATTTTGTTTATGGCTAAACAGTACTCAGATTCTTGAAAAAGGAAACATTGTGGAGACACTTTAATTATTAACAAAGCTCAGAAAACAAAGAGATGATAGGAATGTTTTTGACATGATTGCAGTCTGCTCCTACTTGCCTAATATTCTATTAATTCCAAACTAACCTCCATAATCCTTAAAAAGGGGAAGAATGGAGCGACTGTGTTTTTACCTGTATTCTCACCAGCAATTATGAAGGCTAAAATAGTCACATTTTCCATTTGCCAATAATATTATATCTATTAATCACTTACTGCCAGTAGCCACATGGCTTACAGCTGTGCTATGAAGCATATTGATTTTAATATCCCTTTAAAAGCATCTGTTTAATCACAGTACCCCAAATTTGTGCATGCATTTTAAAAAGGACACATTCACAAGCCTTCCATGATCTGCCTGAATTATGGAGCTCCCAGGTGTCTAACACAACCCTCCTTTCCTCCATTTTGGAAGCCCAAACATTGTGAGGCGTCTGGAGTGAGGCATAGGTACTAAAATGGCAAAGCAGTCGTTTGTTCAGTCAGCAAGAGAGCTTTCATAGATTGTATTTTCATTCCTCTCAACTCCAGGGCTTTACTAACTATGTGAAGGGAGATTTTACTCTCATGCACAAGGGCATTACAAAGCCAAATCAAAAAAATATGCTAAGTTGTGGGGCATTTTTGACCCCATGGAGAATGTCAGAGCATTGTGATTTAGCTTTAAAGGTAGCAGTGCAGTTAAATACAGAATTAGCAAAAGGGTTTAACATATAGTTCTTTCTAGGTCCTACTGAGAATTCCAGTGTCTTCTGGAGTGTTGCCAACCTACTGGCAGCCAGAACTTGTCAGCTTTGTTTCTTGCTGTCACAGTTTATTAAATAAATGACAAAGGAGATATTTTGACCCCATGCTTTACATTCACCAAAATAAAAAAATATTCCAGTGGTAAATATTTATGGTTTTGTTAGGACTTTTGTGGTCAGTTTGTTGTTGGTGCTTATGTTATGTTCAGACACGGGCACAATGTTTGTACAGTATTGTAGAAATTTTGCTTTTCAGACCAGTTATTTATTTTTAAATAAAAAGTATCATATTTTTCAGACCATAAGGCACACCAGATCATAAGACACACCCAATTTTTAGAGGTTTTTTTTTAGCATTTTTAGAGTTTTAGAGTTTTGACAGCGCATGATCGGCGCTTTAAAACTCTAAAAACTCAAAAAATGCTAAAAGCGCTCTAAAAACTGGGTTCAAGATTGGTGCTTGGGTTGGGGGGAACTGGCATGTGTGCCCATTCCTCTTCACAACCCAAGCGCCGATCATGCACTGTGATTAATCGGCGCTTGGGTTGTGGGAGGAATGGGCACACGCCCCAGTTCCCCCCAACCCAAGTGCAGATCAATCACAGTGCATGATCCGCACTTGGGTTGGGGGGAACTGGTGTATGGTTTGTCCCCGATGTCCCCCAGGGATCGATCGTTGGGGGTGCAGGTGACATCGGGGCCAAACCGTGCAGGCACACAGATGCCTCCCCGATGTCCCCCGCAGTCCCAGTGATGGATCGTGGCTGCACTTGGGTTATGGGGGCTGGAACAGATGTGCCCGTTCCTCTCCACAACCCAAGTGCCAATAGCAGTGCAGGGAAGGCATGGCTGGGAAGCCTACCGGAGACTTCCCGTTCGCCTTCCCAGCCACACTGCTCCTGCGCATGAAGTGGCGAGATGTTTGGAAAGGTGAATGGGGAGTCCCTAGTCAGCTTCCCAGCCACACCACCCCTGCACCACGTGGCACCTTCAGATCATAAGACACACCCTTGCCCCCCCTTTGGGGAAAAAAGTGCATCATATGGTCCTGAAAATACGGTATATGGCAAGTGTTTGAAACTTGGGGATGTTGCATATGAGTGACAATGACACAGAATGCCTGTTTTGCAGATCTGTCATTGTGTGGATTCTGCAACAAACCTTGATTGAGGGAATATCCTAACTCAGTGATGGCGAACCTTGGCACTCCAGATGTTCTTGGACTTCAATTCCCAGTAGTCCAAGTCAGCACTCCTGCTGATCAGGGCTTCTGGAAATTGACATTCAAGAACACCTGGAGTGCCAAGGTTCACCATCACTGTCCTAACCTGAGATATGATGATTAAAGAAGGATGTTGTCATTGTCAGCAACAAGCAGAGAGTTATACAGGATTGGGGCTGTGGTGACTCAGTGGTTAAGAAGCTCACCTTGTGAGCTGGAAGGCTGGCAAACCAATAGTTTGAGACCTGTGTGGATTGAACGACTATCTCTGTCCCATCTCTTGGGGACATGAATGGAGCCTCATTTGGGCATTCCCTGAGTGGAGTTTCTTCCGCAAAAAACCTTTCAATCCAGAATATTATTATTATTATTATTATTATTATTATTATTATTATTATTATTATTATTATTATTATTATTATTATTATTATTATTATTATTATTATTATTATTAAGGATCTAGTTGGTCTTAAACTTGCATCACATGTTGCCTCTTGCCTTGGAAATATTTTTCCTAGCTTAGTGTGTAACTATTCAAGATATACCAGCAGTATTGCCAACATTACTGTATTACTTGGAATATATCTGGATGGCCTCTCTTGAAGATGCTGCTTTAGAATTTGGCCACTGAATTCAGGCTTCTGCTAGGATTTTCCCAGGCTTTGGTAATGGACAGGAGTGCAACTGCAGAATCAAAACCAGCACACCAATTGAGCCTGTCCTTGGATTTTTCCCATCTGACTTTGGTGACATATGTGTTAGCTATAGCCTGTTTGAATCAATGCAATAAGATTTATGTAGGATTGCCTTTGAGGCCTGGAATGTTCAGCAAATTCTGTGGCCAGATTGGTGACTGGGACCAGTTTCATGGAGCATATGACTGCTGTTGCAGCAGCTTCACTGGTTATTGCTTTGCATTTTATGACCTTTAAAGTTATGTGCAGCTTGGATGCAGACTGTCTGAAAGGCCAAGTTTTTTGACACAAGCCCTGGCTCTAAGATCTGCAGGTGAGGCCTTTATTTTGGTCCCATCTCCCTCTGATGCACATTTGGTGGACTTGCATGTGAAGGCCTTTTCTGTCCCCATTCTCAGACTATGGAACTCCCTTCTGAGGGAAGCTAGGTTGCTCACCTCCCTGTTGTATTGCCAATCAACAAAATGCTTGTTTAGCCTTTGATAACTAATTAACTGTTAAGGACAAGGGCTTTTAGGGATGTGTTACACCTTTCTATTGTTAGGATTCAGACTCAGAATCAGGCAGCTTTCTGAGCTTCCTGCTAAATTATTTATGACCCTCATGAGCCACATATCTAACAAAGAACTAAACTTCCATTACACGTGTTTCCATACAAAAATAGACCCACATACTATAACAACTGAAGAAAATCACAAAATATTGTGATTTGCAAATTGAAGTTGAGCATTTATGGAGAGGAAATCTGTTGTATCCATAGTGATCAGAGCCCATGGAGACCTAGAGGACTCCCTATATTTTTGGAAATTTTTGATTTATTGGACTTGTACATCTTAAATCTACAAAAAACAGCTTTACTTGGACCTGCCTATATACTGTACTTAGACATTACTTTAACAGTTCTTATGTCCTTGGTAAGGTCTTGAACTTTTAATTTTATACCAGTCTTTGACTGTGACTCTGATGATAGATTATTATATTATTTAACAACAACAACAACAACAACAACAACAACAACAACAACAACAACAACAACAACAACAACAACAACAACAACAACAACAACAACAACAACAACAACAACAACATTTTCTACTAGAAACCCTAGAATTCAGTTTCACCACTAATCTGTATTCTTGGATGTGGAACCTTTCTCCATTTTAAATCATTATTTTACAAATAATATTCTGTTTTTCTTTCATTTATATCAAGAGTCATTCTTTGCAGAGAATTACTAGTTGATACTCCAAGTTACTACTATTTTGTGGATATACAGTCAGAGACTGATGCTGCAATGCGTGTCTGTAAGTACAAACAAAGCCCAAGACAATCCTACATTCAAGAAAAGAATACAGCAGCATCAATAACACAGCCTGAGCTGGTCCTGCAATGGTTTCTTCCAGCCTCCTAGACTTGCAGGGATCAGCTGATGCTAAAGGACCCTGCCCATGTTTACTTCAAGGATTGAATGCATTGAAACAGTACATCTGATCCCCTTTATTACAGCGATGGATGAGTCCCAATAAGCTATCATAAGCTGCATCATCGTAAGGGCAACATTCCAATTTGCTCGCATGCCAGACCAAGAGCTTAGCTGGATTACCACTCTGCTGATTATGCTATTCCTTCTCAACAGAGACACGTTTAACTCATTGGGGGGAAAGGCAGACTTTCTGCTCTCTCTCTGAGCTATCAAGGCTAGGCTGCCAGTCATGGGTTGTGTAGCTTAGGCAACCAAGTACTGAAAAAGATTTGCAGGCATAACAAACAAATCACTACCCTCACATTGTGTAGTAGGAAGAATGATTGAAGTCATATTTGTATGAAAAATGATGAGCATTTGTAGATGCTTGTGATCCTCATATAAGATTTTCCTTCGAAGTTCTCTTTATTGATTCTATGTGAAATGTATGTGAAATGACTATGTATTATGGTCACGATGACCTACTTTGCCTTTGTAATTGCTATTTACAATTCCATTCTAGTTAATAAATGTTTTACATTTACAAAGAAGATTTTTTTTTTTTTGAGAAAAAAAAGAATGAAATTTATGTGTTGAAATATTCTGGAAATAGGCCAAGTTGAGAAAACTTGCTTTCCGCCTCTACATACACCAGAATCCTCTGCGGCCACTTTTGCCTAAGGATATGTTGGCTAGAGTATTCTGGAAACTGTAGCAAAACATTCTCTCTGTTTCCCCTACAAAGTCTGGAAATGGATTTTAGTATTGGTTAGTTTTTCTTGATAGCTACCATAAAGCATTAAGCCCACAATTTCTTACTCATCAGCAGTTCAAATGAAACCCAAACCTTGTGAAATCAGCAGAACCATGTTACTTTCCCAAGCCAGTTTCATATTCTCAATTAGAATATGACTAATATTACCTAAAGAGCAATGGAACGATGGATGTGTGGAGTAAGAATCAGGGAAAAGGTTAGCAATAAGGACTTATGCCAAAAAACTGGACGGCATGATGTGGTCAATGAACTATATGTGGCAAAAGAAATGGGCAGGCCATATCACCCACCTAAAGGATAACGGACCTATTTGCTAACAGACTGGATACCAAGGGACCACATCAGACCACTAGGCAGACCCCAAAAAAGATGGGATGAGTTGATGGTAAAGCTGTTTGGCCAGAGACGGAAACAGAAAGCAAAGGATAGGACATTTTGGTGTTTGCTTGATTTGCGCTTAAATAGATAAGCAATGACAAATCAATATTAGACATTGGAATATGACTAACTATAGCATTTCCCTAAGGTGACGCCTCCATAGCACTATACCTGAGAACAAACAACTTGTTCTAAAGCTGTTTGTGATGCAAACTCTTTTTCTTTCGACAGTCCTGGGAATCTTTGTGCTATGCATTATTCAGGACAGTACTGTCTCTTATGTTCCCCCGTTCTCCTGGGAAACACTTTTGAATGTCATATTTACAGACTAGCGCCAAAGTATATTGAAATAGGTACCATGGCTGGGGAGCTAAATGCTGCAGTGGGTTAATGCATTAACCTTTCACACCTGAAGGCCTGGGGGTTCAAATGAGGTTTAGGTCACACACAAATTTATTGTGCTATCTCACTACGGTTTCCAGTGAGTGTTTGCCTACTTCGTGGTAAATTTCCAAATGATCTGTCATCTTTGGCCTGTGTGGCTCCAAGGCAAGTCTAGTGTGTATGTGCTGGGCAATTTCAAGAACAGTACAAATAGAAATGTTGGATGTTTCCACTCAGAGCCTGGTTGTTGCAAGTTAACATTAGTTGACCAACATGAGTTGTATTCCTTGCTTGGGCCAATCATTAGTCAAATAAAATGATGTTTTCTCCCACTTTCTATACCCAGAAACTGACCAGACTGATAGCTGAATCTTAATTCGGAACTAGTGATGGGATGACACCCTCCTAGAATTCCAAAAGTGTGTGTGTGTGTGTGTGTGTGTGTGTGTGTGTGTGTGCATGCGCGCGTGCGCGTGCGCACCTGCGTGCGTGCGTGCATGCGTACAACTCCCTATTATGTTGTAATTTTTAAACTATTTTTACAATTAAGAATGTGTGGCTTCACCTGGTGGTGGAAAGTATGTATCATGTGACTCAGATGTTGGTTCATTAGAATGCCTAGCAGTTCCCCCAATGGCTTAGTGATTAAGGCACTGAGCTGAAGACTGGAAGGTCGGGTTTAAATACCTGAGAGCTGCACTTGGGGACATGAAAGGAGCCTCATTCAGGCATCCCGTAAAAATCCTTTCAACCTAGAGTAATTTCTGACACAAAATTATTATTAGTATTAGAATGCCTCATGTGACTGCCTCATTGTCTGTGGTGGATGAGGAGACAATGAGGTAGAGGGGAGAAAACTAGGTTTTGTGACTTGTAACATTCATTGTTTTTAAAAAGGTGGTTCTGTTTGAAACTTCAAATTGTAGCAATTACTTTAAAGAAAATAACTTGCTAAGCTCTGGAAAGTGGCATTGGCCACAAGCAAATGAGCACCCTTTTTTTCTGCCCTCGGTAGATCTAGATTAGAAAGTGATTTCCTGCTAAAAGGAATAGAATTCCTTCAGCAATTAATTCTAAGGTGTCATATGTAGACAATAAACTTGAAGTTGAAATTCAGTATTTATTTCCCAATGATCCACCTCCATATAAAAGCAATCTATTGTGCAACTTACAGAACTACATAAACCTTGTGGTAGGGTTAAACAAAGGTCCTTTGCCTTTTGAGAAGCCTCTGTTTCTAAATGTAGCACTGGTGTTTTGTACAGCTTGCTCCTCACTTTAAAAAGCCAGGTGTGTAGAGTACATAGCTGGCATTGGTCTTGGTCTATAGAGATCAACACAGATCACAGATACTAAGAGGTCTGCACGTGCCAGTGTTGAAAGCATGGAAATAACCATTCTGCCATGCCATTTAGTGCATCTGGAAGCTGGGGTTGTCAGCATGTTTGGATGTATGGCACCACATTCAGCTTTCTAACTTCTTACGCGCACACACACACACTCTCTTTTGATTTAGCTAATCAAACCACCAGGCAAATGATGAACCTTCCTTCCTTCTAGTCCCTTCCCCTCCTTCTACATTATGTGGTTATAGAAGTTTTAAAAGCCTCCTCATTAGACTGAGAGCAAAGAACCAAAATATTCCACGCTTTTATTACTTTGGAGGTATTTGATCAAGGACGTTAAAACAAACTTAACATTGATACCCTCATTTGCCTAAAACTGCAGTAGATTTAGCTCAGAAAATAGTGAGTGTCACATGTCTGGCTTTAAAGCTTGAAATAATCTCTACAGAACATTAGAAAAAACATTTGGGATCTCCCTTATTTAAGTAAATCATGACACCAATCAGCTGAGGGATGAGGTGCTGCATCGATAAAATATGTGCTGTGGCTTTCTGATCCTTCAGTGCAATCCTGACAGAGGCCTAGCATGCAGAATGAATTATATACATCATGTTAGGTTTAAAGTCTAAACAAAGGTGCTTCTGCTTCTCTGATGCTGTGACCAGTGTTGCTCCAGATTACAGGCAGTGTATGAGGTGCAAACTTAATATGAATTTGTCTTTACTCGGACCAAAATGCTACTCTCTCAATATTTCAGAAATCTGCAACTATGTTTCATTTCTTCAGTTTATGATAGCAACTCAATGCTGAGTGTCAGGCAGAGGTTAACTAATGGCCGGGCCCATGGCTGGCTGAAGACCTCCACCACCACAGCTGCTCCGGGGCCAGCCCTTCCCTGGCTGGGAAGGGATAAGGATGGCTGCGACCATGGCTGGCTAAAGACCTCTGCCGCCGCCGCCACAGCTGCTCCAGGGCCAGCCCTTCCCTGGCTGGGAAGGGATCAGAATGGCCAGCCCTGCAGCTGGCTGAAGATCTTCACTGCCACCGCCACAGCTGTTCTGGAGCCAGCCCTTTCCTGGCTGGGAAGGGATAAAGACCCACATGACTGTATAATATTTTCATTTTTATGTTAGATTTATTGATTGTATTGCATTATGTTGTTATATTTATATTATATTGTTGTCGTATTTATATTTGATATTGTAATACAGTACTGTAATATATGTTGCCCCATGGTATGTTAGCTGCTCTGAGTCACATACAAGTCTAATTAACAACAACAACAGCCTGACAACCCTGAGGACTAACAGCCTTGGGTGCTGAAATCCATAGGGAAGGGTGATGGTCCAGTCATCATCAGCTGCTACTCGTATCTGAGCATACATTTTCCCTGGAAGGCATTTTCTTCATTGATGGATGTGTCTCTGAAACAAACCATGAAGGTGTCAGGTATAAACCCACAAACCTGGGAGGCAGCAGCCGTAGATCGCCCACTTTGGTGCCAAACAATCTCTGTTGGTACAGATCCCTTTGAAGGAGAACGTCGCAGACATGAAAAGATTAAGCGACAAACAAGGAAGCTTCGTCAAACTCAACCTCGTCCTCCTCCATCTATTCCATGTAATGTGTGTGGTTGCATGTTTCATCCCAGGATTGGCTTGAGTCACCAGAGACACATTAAGTCCCACTTGAATCCATCTTGGTGGAGGGCAGCAGCTTCATCAATACTGGCCTGGGGCTGAGGAGGTCTTTATGTGCCAAAAGGGCTCAGGACCAGAAAGTGACTGGCGGAACTGAATCAGTGGTACTGGGGTCATGCTGTGACGTAAAAGGCAGATGAAGGCCAATACATTATATTCTCAGGACAGCAGCATTCATAATATGGGCACACAACAAGAGCCTCCTTGAAGATTATGTTATTTTTTAACCACAATCGGGCGTGGTTCAAAAGTAACAGGAGACGGGAATGGTGAGCCATTTCTGTGTTTTTTTACACTGAGAAAATCTTGAGAAGGATAATCAAATGTCGGAATCAGTTTGACGGCAAACAATCATTACTATTATTCCACTTAATATTACAGGTTGAAAAACAAATGAGGTTAAATATATTCTATCCTAGAACAGTGGTACCATAATATTTTTTTTTAAAAGTAAAACTGTGAAATGAAACGTGTTCAGATAGGATCTATCCCACCACTTTCTTTTTTAAAAACAACAACAACTAAATGTTATGTTACAGACAACCAGTTACTCTGATTTGAGTACAATTTGCTGAAGATATTGAGAAAACCATCTCCCACAGGAAGAGACACAGTATAATATAGTTCCAGCAGTGTGAATATCATGTTTCACTATCCATGTTTCAAATATAAAGTGCCATAAGCTTTTGCACTCCAAGAGATGCTGTTATTACTTTTTGCAAACTATACAATGCTGGCTTATGCGTAATGACACATATCAATTCACTACAGGAAACTGGAAGCAGATACTGTGTTGGGGAGTATAGCCTATTGCCGTGTTATATGGTGTGATTTGAAGAGGTTACCTAAAATGGGAAATGTAGCACTTTTGCCCTGTAACACAACTGCCATGGTCATGATTTATGTAAACATGTGGCACTCTGCAGTGCTTACCCCTCTATAAAATCATCATTGGACAGCTGGGTGATGTTAACTAAGGCCTAATCATAAACATCTGCTTCGTTTATGAAAAAAAATCTAGCCTGGATTCCCAGATTTGCCTCAAAGAAAATATACAGTGAAGCTGAATGAACAAATTATTTCAACCACCTTTCTTTACTATTTTAAAAGTTGTCATTTATATGTTCTAACTCCTAGTTTCTTTTTCTTCCTGACACATGCACACTAACAAATCAGATCTGTTTGGAGATTGCTGACTGTTTTCTAACACTTAATAAAGAGATCAGATGCCTTGTAGCTAATGTGCGGGTTGTGAGTTACCTTTGGTATTGGGTTGCTTGTTTCAGACAAGGTTGCATTTTGTTCTAAATGCAACTGATAACTTAAAACCAACACAGATGCATGTGTGTCTGTGTTTCACACCTCCAGTTAATTAGGGTATGTGTGTTAAAGAAAGTCATCTGGTGGCCTTTTGAAAGTTTATTTGCAAGTAATTCGAAGCATAATAATTCAAAATATTTTATTAACTTCGAACACAAGTTTGGTTAATAAACTGAAGCTGCTCAGGTCTACTTTTTAATTGGGGGCATCATTTTTGGTATCTGTCCATCTCACCAGAGCAGACCGGAGAGGCTCTCTAGTTGTTCCATCAGCCAGAGAAGCGCATCTCTCTGGCACTAGGAGGAGGGCCTTCTCTGTGTCCATTCCAGCCCTATGGAACCTCCTGCCAACAAAGCTACGTCTCCAGACTGAGTTGCTGCCCTTTAGGAAGAACTTAAAAACATGGCTGGCAGGGCAGGTATGGGGTGTGGGAGATATAATGACCCCAGCCCGCTGGATGATTTAAGCTCCTCCCTCCCTCAAGATGTAGTAATTTGGCGTTCTTTTAAATTTTTTAGATCTTAAATTTTAATCATTCACAGTTTTAAATTTGAGGGATTTTAGGAATGTTTTTAAAGAATGATTTTTTTTAAATTGTGGTACTTTTATGATCTGGAAACCGCCCTGCGTCACCTCAGTGAGGAGTACAGTGCATAAATATGAATAATAAATAAATAAATACATTTATTCAGTTTGTTTGTTCTTTATGTTTAGTTTTTTATTGTAAAGATTTTTTTAATGTCTTGTTAGCCGCCCAGAAGGATGGTGGTGGCTTAGTGGTTAAGACACTGAACTTGATGACTGGAAGGTCAGCAGGTCAACAGTTTGAGATCCAAGTGCTGTATGATGGAGTGAGCATTCATACCTGTCCCAGCTCCTGCCAACTGAGCAGTTTGAAAGCAAGAAATTGCAAGTTGATAAATAGGTACCACTTTGGTGGGAAGGTAAACAGCATTCTGTCCTGTGTCTAGTCATGCCTGCCACATGACCTTAGAAACATCTGCAAACCCAGACAGTGCTGGCTCTTTGGCTATAAACAGAGATGAGCATTGAAGCCTAGAGTCGGATATGACTGGCTTTTGAGCAAGGGCGACCTTTAGCTTTATCTAAACAGCCCAGAGTGGGAAAATATCCCATATGGATGAAATTGAAATGAAATAAATTAATTTTAGTATCAAAATATTCAAATTTCAATTTAAAGTCATGGGATTTGAATTCCAAAATTTTAATTCTTCAATTGGAATAATTGTATTTCATCTCCTTATACTCATTTTTTCCATCTCTGTTCAAATTTGATGAACCCATTTCCCCATATATTTATCAGCACCATTCTTTGGTTCTATTTAGCTCATGTTTCATGAATAAATATTGTGCTGTGTATATTTAGCTCATTATTTATTCAACTTTATACAGTACACTGCTTATTATTCATGCATCATTCTCAGTATTATAGCATTATGTAAGCCTCCGTAAAGGACAAGGAATCTTCTATAGCAGGGGTTCGCACTCATGGTCAGTGCCATGGCTGGAAAACGTTGAGAACCCCTGTGCTATATGAAAGATGCAAATTAAAATTGGAGGAATGTGACAAAGGAAACAAAGGAAAGGACCTGTAACAATCATAGTACCTTTTGGGCCAAATAACATTAATCATGTTTTTTAAAAAGCACATACTTAAAAATCCCCCTTTCTATTTTAGTGAGAAAAATGGCACTCATGTGACATAATGTATCCGGTTTGTTTGTTGATATTCTGCCCTAAACAGATTATCTGTTACTTCCAGGTGAACGTACCATTTGAAGCTTAAATACGTGTGAATACAGATTGAACATTCTAGGTATAGATGATTGGTTGGACACCCATTCTTTTATTCTTTTATTTGTATTGTATATTTTTTGACATGAGAACTGCATTGCAAATTTCAATAATGGGCAAGATCTGAAATAGAACTGTTTTGACCATCACATTAGGTCAGGAATTGTGAGATCTTGAAAATACAGTAATACCCCGTATAACGCGAGTACCGTATATCGTTAAAACCGCATAACGTTACAAGATTTTCGGAAAAATCTTGTATCGAGTAACGCGATTTTAACGTTACACGATACAGTCGTTCTTAGCAGCAGGGTGGGTGGAAAGCTGAACGGGGTTCTCCGTTCAGCTTCCCAGCCACCCTGCAGCTACGGAGGCAGGGGTGGGGAGGCTGGAAAGCTGACGGGGGGCTCCCCCATCGGCTTACCCAGCCACCCCACAGCTGCGGAGGCATGGGCGGGTGGCTAGGGAAGCCGACAGGGAGTCCCCGTCAGCTTCCCCAGCCACCCTGCAGCTGTAGATCGGGTCATCTGATCTCTCTGGAGGTGTTTCTGGGCTTCCCCGACGTCCTGAGCCAGTGCAGCAAGCCAGAATGTCAGATTTCGAATCCCGATGTTCTGGCTTCCTGCACTGGCTCAGGACGTCGGGGAAGCCCAGAAACACCTTGGATCGGGTCCCCACACCTCCCTGGACCCGGCGGGGGGGTCAGAGCCCCCAAAATTGGTAAAAAAAACAGACTTTTTTTTACCAATTTTGGGGGTTCTGACCCCCCCGCTGGGTCCTGGGAGGTGTGGGGACCCGATCCAAGGTGTTTCTGGGCTTCCCCGACGTCCTGAGCCAGTGCAGGAAGCCAGAACTTCGGGATTCGAAATCTGACATTCTGGCTTGCTGCACTGGCTCAGGACGTCGGGGAAGCCCAGAAACACCTTGGATCAGGTCTGCCCACCTCCCTGGACCCGGCGGGGGGGGGGGTCAGAAACCCCAAAATTGGTAAAAAAAACGGACGTTTTTTTTACCAATTTTGGGGGCTCTGACCCCCCCCCCCGCCGGGTCCAGGGAGGTGGGGAAACCCGCTCCAAGCTGTTTCCAAAGTTCTCCCACCTCCCTGGAGGCAGCAGCAAGCCAAAATGTCAGGATTCAAATCCCGATGTTCTCGCTTCCTGCAGCCTCCAGGGAAACAGGGCTTTTTTTAACATTGTGTGTTCAATGTATCGCACAACGTTAAAAACCGAATAACGACGGGACTTGTGGAACCAAGTCATAACGTTATTCGGGGTACTAGTGTATGAGTTCAGTACAGTGCCTGAAGATTGTTGTTGTGTAAGATGTTTTACAAAATGAAAATACAAGGTACAGTCTTCAGTTCCTAGTAGATCTGTCAAACAGCAGTAGCTAAGACATGCACACAAACCCTGGAAGGCCTTCTGATGTTCTCAGTTGATAGCACCAAGGAAGAGTGGTTATTACTGTGGTTAATTAAAAGGCAACATCATATGAAAATGAGGTAAAAGTATGTCATTGGCTTAGACCAGCACAATCTCTGTCATACAAATATCCTCATAACCATAACATTCTATTAGATGAGATCATCTTGTCATCTTGTAATTAGTAATTATCTTGTAGGAGCTGATATCACGTATGTTCTCATAAAGATGAACCTGGTCACTTTTTGTGATCAAATGTTTGACCAGGTTGATTTACAGTCCAAAAATGACAGCAAGATCATTTATGTTTAAACATATATCATGCAAAAAAGTAATAGTAATATTTGGGATCCTTATGTGGTTTTGTCTTAAGTTTAATTTAGAATACTATGTGACAGCATAGAAACCAAAATCTCAATTCAGTCACTGTTTTGGCTGTGCTGACCTTTTAAAATGAGAACTAGAAACTTGTATCTCTTTTTTTTTTTTGAAAAAAGTAACTGTTAATTTTCATATTCTTGAGCATATGTGAGTTTAAAATGTTCTTCACCATGGGATTTCAATTATACAGTTCTCTATAACTTCACTATTATTATCATTTTTACTGAAAATTGTGACCTTAGTTGACCTACATGTCTGTGAAGCTGCTTCCTATTTTCAGCTGAAATTGTTTACTCCATTCCCTTTACTAAAAGTACCTTAGAACCTTGCATGTATACTTAGCCAAAATGTACAGAGAGGATTTATACACAGAAGTGTCATACCACTGAAAAATTAGTGTTTGAGAACCTATCCCTCTATAGTTCTTAGAAATCACAGTGAATTATGTTGGTTTGTAAACATATGTGACTTAGCATTCCAAGTATGAATTATAACAATTTTTTGGAGAGGAATTACTGTCTAAGTATTTTCTTCATCCAAAAATCACATATTCAGTCAAACATCTGGCAAATTAATAATTCTGCATTTTCCCCCTAGACAGTTCTTTCTGTGTATCTATAATTCCTACTGTTTAGAACAGGGGTTCCCAACCTTTTCAAGCTGGGTGCTGGGTCACGCTCTTTCAGTCAGCTTTGAGGGCCAGATGGCCATTTTGCCCTGCCTGCATGATGGGGGTGGCAATTTTGTCCCAACAGCTTCAAAATGATGGCCATTTTGTTACTCAAATGCTCTTGGAGGAGTAGCGGGCCACATGAAATGGTGCCACAGGCTGGATCCATCCCACAGGCCTTAGGTTGGGAACCCCTGTTTTAGAATGTGTAACCTGTCCCTATGTGTGCATTTTTTGCACAAATAAAATCCTAGGAATGTCTATTTGTTTTGTTGTTCAGTCGCACAGTCGAGTCTGATCCTTTGTGACCCCATAGACCACAGCATGCCAGACTCCTCTGTGATCTGCCATCCTCCGTGGTCCACCCAGATCTATGCCCACTGCATCAATGATGCCATCTAGCCATCTCATCCTCTGCCACCCCCTTCTCCTTTTGCCTTTGATCTTTCCCAGCATCAGGGTCTTCACCAGTGAGTCCTCTCATCTCATTTGGGGACCAAAGTACTTGAGCTTCAGCTTCAGTATTTGTCCTTCCAAGGAGCAGTCAGGATTGATTTCCTTTAGGATTGACTGATGTGATCTCTTGGCAGTCCAGTGGACTCTCAAGAGTCTTCTCTAGCACCACAGTTCTATTTGTAATTCTATGCAAATGAAATTGGTTCCAATGTCAAGAAATTTGGTCAACATTAGGAATGGTTTGCCAATGGTAAGGGATGTTTAATAAGAGGCCAAGAAGATGTTTTGCTACTGGGCCAGATAACATTCAGGATTTTTTTTCACTAACATATAACAATTTATGGTCAGGGTACCTGAGGCCACATCTTTCCCATTATTATTATTATTATTATTATTATTATTATTATTATTATTATTATTATTATTATTATTATTATTATTATTATTATTATTATTATTATTATTATTATTATTATTATTAATTCAATTTATATGACGCCGACTCAGGGCAGCTCACAAAACTCACAAATATAACATTCAACACTATAATCAACAATCTATTACATAATCACAATACATTTGAAATTAAATACAGTATAATAGAAAATATAATATGATACAACAAAACAGAAAAATAACAACAAATACATCAATATTATCAGTGTATATCATAATAACAATTACAAACAATCACTTCCCTCCAGGCAGGTAATTATAATTACAAAGAAGCAGAATAGCAGCAAATACATTAATATCATCTGTACATATCATAAAACAAATTGCAATGCAAAACAATCCCTTCCCTCTGAGCAGACAGATATAGTCACTTCTCTCCAAATAGACAGTTTTGGTCACTTCCATCCGAGTAGGCACTGAGCAAAGAGCCCCAGGAGGGTGGGACCCAAGGCCAGCTGGGTGGTGATCTTTGGCCACCCAGCAAATTCCATGCATTTTCCCAACCCCGGGAGATTTCCCGGCGTTGGAAGACTCCGCTCATGGCTGGCAGCACCATGGTCTTAAAGCCTCCCGGGCCCCCGCAAGTGTTGTCCTTTTCCCCCTTCACCGGGCCGGTCACAGGAGTGTCTGGTGAGGCTGGAGGCAGCGGCGGCATGGTCTTAAAGCCTCCCAGGCCCCCGCAGGTGTTGTCCTTTTCTCCCTTCACCGGGCCGGTCACAGGAACGTCTGGTGAGGTCTGGTGAGGACCAACCATCCTGCTTGCTCACTAAGATCTTCTGAGACGTTACTTCTGATAGCTCCACATAAGTCTGAGAACTACCTGTAGTCCCAGAGGAATGAGAGGTTCAGTCTATCATTTCCCATCCTGGAGAATTGAGCTGAGGCAGATATTTACATTCCTCTAATACAGTGATGGTGAACCTTGGCACTCCGGGTGTTCTTGCACTTCAATTCCCAGAAGCCCAAGTCTCTGGAAATCCGCATGAATGCAGTAAACCCATTCAGGTGTGGATTCACAGAGACTTGGGGGTCTGGGAATTGAAGTCCAAGAACACTTGGAGTGCCAAGATTCGCCATTACGGCTCTAGTACAATCTTTGCTGACACCATTGCTTGTCAGATAAAAGTTTACCAACTTTTCCTTTTTTGTATTTGATTGCTTTAATCTTTTGCACATGGGTCCAGATTTGTGATACGGAGCAGTTCACAAGTTTTGTAAATAAATGTATATTTAAATCTAAATCCAATTACTAGTCCCATCTAAAGCAGACCCACTGAACCAATCACTAGCAGAAATCCTGTTGTGTAGTAATATGAAGGGTGTCACTTTGAGGCACAAATAAACATAAGTTAAGAATTCTCCATAGACATTGCCTACTGCATGTCAAGTCTTGTGACTCAGTGTGTAACAGATAATGTCTACCAGGATTTCTTAACCTCTGGCAGTCTGCATCTAATAGTTATGCTGCTTGTGCAAATGCAAAAGAGGATTTCAGCTGTTGAAATGGTAAGATGTGAATAAAATGAACAGAATAAGTGGATCTGTTCTCCCTGAGACTTCTTCTCAGGCCCATAGCCAGGATTCTAGATTTGGGAAGGGGGATATTTTTTCAGGAGCAGCAACAATGTCACACGCGTGCACACACGCACACACAAACACATGCATGCACACACATGTGTGCACGCACACGCACACACCACTGGAACTTTGCCTGGGGTGGATGGGGCTGTTTGCTCAGTGGGGTTTGACCCCCCTGCCACCCCCTGGCTAAGGCCCTGCTTCTTTTTCTTCTTGCATATCAGAATATTGGTGATCATCATGGCAATCAGCCACAAGGATTGTCCTGAGAATATAATGCAGTAGCATTTCATTTGCATTCCACATCTCATCATGACATCCATACCACTAATTCAGTTCCACGAGTCACTTTCTGGTCCTGAACCCAACTTGAGACTAGCATTTAGACTGTAAACTGGAGAAAGAGCATTATGCATTTGTTTTTTAAAAAGGAGTAAAATATTCTATTTTGTGATGTCCTTTTAAGGGTTCCTCCAACCATTTGTAACTCTGTTTTTCCACTTCCTTTTCTACCAGTTGCTGACAGAATTCATGTGATATATTGTGTGTCACGTCCTGGCTGTATGTGATGGAATGCTGAACTGCTTCCTGCTTCAATGCTGTATTACTCTGTGTTTACACCTGTTAAAGTCCAGCAAGCATCAGAATGTGTATCTTCTCTTTGCTTAAACTCTACAAAAATGCTGAAATTCTGAGAAGGCTAATGACAACATTCTTGGGAAGTCTCACACTTAAATTCTAGAAAGGCACCATAGCTCTCACCTCTGCATGTCCTGGAACAAAGTGGTATAAAAGAAAGTGAACCAAGGTTTCAGCAGAATAATAAAGTTCTAAGGAAGTTGGAGAGTGCATAGTGTACATGACATTTGGACATCAGAACAAATTCTAATAGGGTCAGTGCTGTAACTAAAACAATAGGTTTACCACAGAGACAGAACTGTCTTTGCACCATCTTAAAATGTTGGTAATCCAGGAATTTTGACAAGTACAGTAATACCTTGGGTAACGATTACATTGGATAATGCTAAAATTGGATAACGATGCAAAACTTTGTAAAAATTTTGCATCGGATAATGATCTGTTAGCATTATCGAGGTAATTGTTCGTAGCAGTGGTGTGGCTGGAAAGCTGAACGGGGGCTGCTGCTGCGGACTAATGGGCAAGGTGGCTGAAAAGCCAATGGAGGATTCCCCCATTGGCTTCCCAGTCACCCTGCCGTGGATAGCCCTTTGCTTGCAAAGGGAACACAGTTTCTGATATCCCCCAACATCATTTTTTCATCCATTTCGGGCTCTCTGCCACCCCTGCCGCCTCTGGGGAGGGTGGGGGACCTGATCTGCACTGTTCCTGATGTCCCCAGACCTACCTAGGCACTGCAATAAGGCAAAATGCCAGGGAAAGAACCCTAGCATTTTGCCTTATCGCAGGAGCCAGGTCGGTCTGAGGACGTTGGAACAGCATGGATCGGGTTCCCTGACCTCCCCAGAGGCGGCAGGAGTGGTGGAGAGCCCAAAACGGGTGAAAAAACTCATTTTTCCACCTGTTTTGGGCTCTCCGCCACCCCTGCTACCTCTGGAGAGGTCAGGGGACCCAATCTGCATTGTTCCTGACATACTGAGACCTACCCGGGCAGTGTTGCAAGGGAAAATGCTGGGGTTATTTCCCTGGTGTTTTGCATTATCGCAGTGCCCAGGTATGTCTGGGTACATCGGAAAGAACATGGATCAGGTCCCCTGACCTCCCCAGAGGTGGCAGGGGTGGCGGAGCCCATAATGGGGGCAAAACCTCCATTGGGACTGAGTGTTTTCCACCCATTTTGGGCTCTCTACTGCCCCTGCTACTTCTGAGGAGGTCAGGGGACCCAATCTACGCTGTTTTTGATGTCCCCTGAGCTACCCGGGTGCTGCGATCACAGCACGTGATCGGCATTTGGGTTGGGAGGTTGAATGGGAGCGCACCCTGGTTCAACCTTCAACTCAAGCGCCGATCACAGGCTGCGATCCGCCTGCCTCTTTCCAAAGAGGCAGGCGGATCACCCCCTGTGGGCTTTGGTTTTTTTTACATTGTGTGATCAATGCATCGCACAGCATTAAAAACCAGATAACAATGAGACTTGTGGAACCAAGTCTCATTGTTATCCGAGGTACTAGTGTATTATTAAATTTTATAATACCATTTTAAAACTTTTAGATTTCTCTCTCCCCCTCCCCATTTCTGGTATTATGGTAATTATTTACTAAATTATTTGGCTTTGTTGATTGGTTTGATCATTACCATGGCCTACTTAACAAAAGCCAGAGTGATTTTACAGCTCTGTTTAATTTTTATACTTCTATTATTTTCAAAAAAATATTGTGTGAAGCTTGCTTTTGGCAATGAAGGAGAGGTCTAGAATTCTTTATGTAACTTTAGTGTAAGAAGTAAAGCAGGGGTTTGCAACCCACAGCCTATGGTCTGATCCTAGCCTGCAGTGGCATTTCATGTGGCCTACTGCCAGAATTGGTGGAAGCCGTGAAAACAGCAGAAAATGCACCGCCCTTGCTCCCACTGTTGCTGCTGCCAACAGAAGCAGCAAAACAGATAGAAATGCAAGCATGTTGTAAGCATGTTTACAATAACTGCAGACACATTTTACAGCAGCATTTATAGTGTGTGGGGGGACCACATCTCCAGTCCACTCAGCTGTCTGAGGGAGTGTGGACCAGCCCATGACTGGAAAAGGTTGAGAACCCTGAAGTAAAGTTTCAAATACCAGCTTGGTTTCAAATTTTGGTAGTTATGGAAACCTTGCTAGTTCTGATCCACAGTTTCTTATCCGAAAAGTAGAGTTCTTACTGACCAGTACAATACTGGAATAAAGACTTCTTCATTATGGTTTAAAAGTAACTTTTTGAGGAAAAAGAATATGTAAGAACTGGGGCAAGTGAGGAACAAGGAAAAAATATTCTTTGTTGTGTTTTAAAAAGACATAACATCTTGGAAAAGATATAATCCCCTACTGGCTTCAGGCCACATTGTATTCTGAGAAATATGACCCTGAACAGCAACAGTAGAAAAGCTTGACCACTTTTGAAAGACTTTGATCAAGTCCTTTGGTTATAAAATTTACTATGTATGCCTGGTAAAATGTGCTGTTCAAGAAAGCCAAAATAATCATAATGCAAGCTGATCTTCCTAGTGGTTTGCTGTGTTCCCTTATTTACTTGATTTTATATATGTCAATTACAAACAGTATAAATCTTTTGGGCAAGAAAATTTAAAGAAGGGATTCTCAACCTGCAACCCATGAGCCAGATGCAGCCCATGGCACCATGTCATGTGGCCCACCACCTCCTTCACATACCAGGAAGTACCATGTAGTGGAGGAAGGGCAAAATGGCCATCTAGCCTCTGAAGCTGTCTGAGGAAGTGTGACCCGACCCCCAGCTTAAAAAGGTTAAGAACTCCTGATTTAAAGGATGTGTGCTCACACCTTTCAGTTAAAAGTGGAAGGAGAGGGACAAAGGGCTATGAAGAATCTCCTTATTTTGTGGTTCCTTAATTCTTAAAATCTGTTTCTTCTTGGCATAACTACATCCTCCTGTTTGTAATTAAGAAGACACCGCTGTAAACTTTAAATTGAGGTATGTGTTTTTCCTGACACTTTTACTTATTGTTACAGCAAAAACACTGATTTATTGGGCTGATCAGTTTCACATTATTATATACACAACCTTGTATTACAGTCAGTCCATTAATAAAGGGTCCGACCTGTACTTAGTTACCATTTCCCAAAATCAAGGTCTACAAAATGCAGGTGCAGCACAGATAAGACATGTGCAGTTTTTAATTAGAAGGACCTGACCTCTAATGAATGATGAAAAACCATTTTTCATGGCTCATAGTTTGCAGATGGTAGAAGCTCATTCAAACTAATTTAGTTTCTTTTTGGCTGTCTCTCCTTCCCCCAGTCTCCTAGCTATCACCTCTTCCAGACTTATGGAGAAGTGTGATTTAAGTAGCTGATGAAAAGCTTCATTGCCACAAAACATACTCAGCTGCTCCGGATTTTTAATTCTTATGAAAATTTCATTGCAACTTCATGCATTCTAAATGGATCAGGAAGGTTTGGGGAAAGAACAAGATAAAAATCTGACAGATGTGCACTTCAAGTCTAGAAATCAGGCTAAACAGATGTTTGGCACAGAGCAACTGCTGCAAAATATTCTTCCACAATGCCAAGTGAGGTATTGAGGAAGAGGCCCCATAGAGCTTGGGGAAAAAAATACATTTTGGACTACACCCCCCAGAGTGGTATGCAAATTCAGTATTAGAGCAGGCAAATTCCTCTTCATCTCTCTAGCCTGGACTGGTTCTGGATGAGGCTATCTTGCCCCAAACAGATCCAGTGTGTAATCTGGGGTTCCTCCTGGACTCGTAACTCCTGCTCAGACAGCGGGTTACAGTTGTGACCAGGGGGGCTTTTGCACAACTTCGTGTCATACACCAGTTATGCCTGCTCCTAGATCGGGACTCCTTGCTCATGGTCATCTCCAGACTGGACTATTGTAATGTGCTCTACATGGGGATGCCCTTGATGACCATTCAGAGGCTGCAGCTGGTCCAAAATACAGCTGCCTGGGTGGCGATGGGGTGCGGATGTTACGCTTGTGCATCGCCACTGCATCAGGAGCTGCTCTGGTTACCGGAATGCCTTCAGGTGCAATTCAAGGTACTGGTAATGACCTTTAAAGACCTACCTGATAGCGGGCCAGGATACTTAAGAGACTGCATCACTCCGAGAACATTTGTCTGTCCCACTAGAGTGGACGGCTCTCTTATTGTGCCATCTGCTAGAAAGGCTTGCCTCTCTAGCACCAGAAAGAGGGCCTTTTCTGTGTCTGCTCTGGCCCTATGGAACCTCCTGCCAATTGAGCTACGACTCCAGATGGAGTTGCTGCCCTTCAGGAAAGAACTAACAACCTGGCTGGCAAAGCAAGTGTGGGCAGTGGTGGGTAGCAAAAAAGATTGCTACCACACCGTGGGTGGAGCCTACATCATGGCGATCTAGTCATGCCTGCCATATGGCCATGTATACATCTGCAAACACAGGCAGCAGTGGCTCTTCGGCTGTAAATGCAGATAAGCACTACACCCTAGTATCAGATATGACTGGCTTTTGAGCAATAGTGACCTTGAACCACTTGCTGGGACAAAACCTGATAGAGCGGGGCAGGGCAGGGAGGTGGGTGTGGCCACCCAATTTCGCTACCCCCCTGCCCAAAAGCCACCCAATTTCACCACCCCCTGCCCAGAAACCACCCAATTTTGCTACCCCCTCCTTGGTTGGAGGTGCAAACCTGTTGCTGCCCACGACAGGGTGTGGGGCACTGGAGATGCGGTGACCCCCACCTGCTGGCTGATGTAGTAATATCACTCCCTCACTCTTTTTAGTTGTCAGGCTAATTTTTATTGCATTTTTAATTGGGGTTTTTACTGGTTTTAAGGTTTTTATAGTTCTCTAGTGGGTTACATGTAGTTCATGATGTAATTGTTGTACACGGCCCAGAGTCACTTGCCGAGGGGGCAGCAATACAAATGTGACTAATAAATAATCACCAACACCTGTGCTGTGCTGATCCTATTGCCAGTGGCTACTGCACAGGCCGACTGAGTCGCGGAGACATAACTGCAATTGTTTCCGACTCAGCCTCCAAGAGTGTAAATTAGTCATATCACAGCACTGTCCCTCAGTGTCCACTGCATGGCCAAGTCATATTGAGCATACACCTCCACATTGTCCAATAACACCCTTAGGGATTCACCTCTACCACCCTAACCCCATACTACCCACCTTCAGAGAGGTTGTTGTTGTTGTTCAGTCATACAGTCGATTCCAACCCTTTGCGACCCTATGGACCATTGCCCTCCATGCACCTCTGTCCTCCACCATCTTCCTCAGCCCACCATGCTCTGTGCCCATTGCATCTACAATGCCATCTAGCCATCTCATTTTTGGCTACCCCTTCTTCATTTGCCCTCAACTTTTCCCAGCATCAAGGCTTTCCCAAGTGAATCCTCTCTTCTCATTTGTTGTCCAAAGTACTTTAGCTTCATCTTTACTACAGTAATACCTCGGATAACGTTTACCTCAGATAACGCTAAAATCACATAACATTAAGTAATCTGGGGAGGAGAATTGGATCGAATAACGTTAAGGTCCTATGGGATGGATCAGATAACAACTGCTAAAGCCTGTGTGGTTACAATGTATCTCTATGGAGCTTTAACGTTATCCGATCCATCCCATAGGATTTTAACATGCATCGGATAACACTAAAAATCGGATAACACCAAGACTTATGGAACAAAGTCTTAGCATTATCCGAGGTATTACTGTATTTGACTTTCTAAGGAGCAGTCAGGGTTGATTTCTTTTAGGATTGACTCATTTGTTCTCCTTGCTGTCCAGGGGGCTCTCCAAACTCTCATCTAGTTAAGCTACCCAGGGATTCCAGGTGGAGCTTATGAAGATCCAGAACCTTCCCCAGGGCTCTCAGGTGGGACTTTTAAAGTTTAACTCTAAAAGTTCAGTGATGTGTAATGTGAGCTTTGAGCAACATTATTAGATGCTATCAGGTTCTGAATGTGTATGTGACAAGATCTGATAATATATTGAGGATCAATGTACCTCTCTTGCTTTTCTGCTTCCCCAAAGAAAAAGCAACTGTCAGACATAGTGAAGAGATCATTGTTGCTGAGCAACAAGAGCAACACAAATATGCTCTTTCATTGACCGTGAGAAGGAAAAATATATGATGGGTTTTTCTTTTTGGTTCCCTGCAGAAATGATGCCCATTGATTGGTGAGGAATTATAAAAGAAAATATTTGAACCTGAGCATTGCTAACACAAAGATATTAATGCCATCTTTCAGCAGAAACAGAAGGTGTATGTTATATAGCAACATGATATCTCCAATATCTCTGCTATTTGCTGCAGTCTAACATTCTCAGTATTCAAATGAAAGATGTAAGCAAATTAACATGTAGGGAATTTGAAATGGCAGAGGAATTCATTCGATCCACATTTTCATGCAGACTTACCTAATTTTGGACTTTTGAATCAATAGACGAAATGATCCTATCGAGAATCTATTTGACATCTATACTCTGAATTTTGCAATATAGATCTCTGGTGTTTTTTTTTAAAAGCATACAAAATTTGCAAATTAGGAAAACAAACACATGAAAATATTAATGAAAATGGCAAAGTGCAGCTTGTTGGTGGAATTGCTTGCAAAAATGCACACTCCTGACAAAATTGTATCAAAAATGAACAAAATGGAAAAAGTGTGCACAAAATGTATGTGTAATTTCATGCAAACTTTATAACAAATATTAGACAGATAAGAACATGGCATTACTAAACATGATACTGCAAAATTAAAAGGAGATAAGTTTTCTTCATCCTTAATAGGGTTGAAGAAACATTTTAGGGCTAACTCTAATCTCTCTCCCCTCCCCCCCATCCTTAACATGCATTAGATGATAAAGCTGAAGATGGTAATCTTTATAATGCTAGAAGTGTGAGCTAATATGAATGGCCAGTAACTCCCTTAATAAGGAGAACTAGTTGTCTATGTCACACTTCCACATAATAACAGGTGAACTGGATTCTGCCTTTAATATTTATTGATGCTATATGAGATTGTTTCTTCTCTGAAGGCATGGTGGTGGATAGATTTCTTCTTTACTCACCTTTGTGTTAGAGGGGTGATGTGAGGACTTTGTGTCAGGTCACAGAACTCTCAGGTGAACAGGTGGCAAATCAGTATGTTCAAGGCTAGACTGCCATTGGTTCTGCCTTCTCAATGTAGGTGGCTCATGGACCATAATGGGATGGGGCAGGGGAATTCACCCTAAATTTGGGGAGATTAGACTCAGTAATGAGCCAATCCCACATAGGTTCTCCATAACAGAGTTGACCAGGCATATCAGAAAACAAAATAAACAAAACAAAACAAAATAAAAACACTATAGCACTTTAAAGACTAACTGCTATATTTTTATTGTTAGCTTTCGTGGATCAAGTTCACTTCTTCAGACAAGGAGTGAAACTTACAGGCATGGTTTTTCTACACCAAATCCAGGGGTCAAAGGGAGAAGGGTGAGTCACTTCCCCTGGGGAGCAGGCTATAGGGAGCTTCAGGCTAGCAGCTTCTCTTCCTCCTCCCCGCTTGGGAGGACAGCAAGGCGGCCGTGCATACACGCCAAGCACTGTAGGCGTGCATGCACACCAAGTGCTTGGCACCGCATGCACAGTGGGGGAACAAGTGAAAAGGTAAGCCCCGAAGGTGGTTCCCCATAAAAGCTGCAAATCATTCTCTGGGACACTGGGGAAAGTTACTACTGGTTCTGGTGAACTGGTGCAAACCTGTTCCATCCCATATTGCATATAGTCAATATGACCCAAAGACTTTTTACACAGAAAAACTGAATTTTACTTTTACACGCTATGTTATCTTCTCTGTGTGTTCCTTAGAAGGAAAGGCCTAAAAGAAACTTTAAGCTCCACCTTAAATGCCAGGTTAGTGGGAGGTTTTGTAATGAATCATTGAAAGCAAAAAAAAAAAAAAAGTAAGGAGGGAGTTGCAGGGGGTAAAAATCAAACAGTTCAGTCTTGCACCTAATTCAATCCATTTAGAAGCTCTCTGCCTAAGCCAAGGATTACTGATGATACCATCTTCTTCATGTTGCAGTGCCTAAAAAGAGCATCCTTCTTATTAAAAAATGGAAAAAGACAAAGTTTAAAGCCAAATAATTCAGGCTTGCATAAATCTTTAATAGGAACTGCCTCCCAGAAATGGCTGCATGTTCTTTTCTCTGCCCAAGGGAAACACAATATGTCTTAGATGAGAATAATAGTAACTCCATTTTGTGTGTTATATGATATCTTCTAGTAATCCTGGGGATTTTGCCTTTGTCTGCCATCAACAAAAGGCCACCCATACATACAGTGTCCAGGCTTTTCCAAACTCCTCACCTTAGCAGATGACACCCAGAAGATGGACGTAGAAGAGTTAGACAGCTCATTGCTAGAGGCAAGTTTCCTTTCAAGGCTTTGGGGAAATATGAAACAAAGAAGGCACATTTTGTCTTGGAAAGAATGCAGTGTGACAAGACAGTGTCCTGAGTTTTGCTGGGCTTTGCCTCAAACATTATTGCTGTATAACTATTTGAATTATTTTGCTGTAAATTACCTGAATGTAAGTAAGCATGAAAAGTTTATAACATGAGAAAATACAAAAGAAGCATACTGAAGTTTGAAAATGGCATTATATTGTAACTTTAATCTGAATGTACTATTACTACTAATTAGTTAGTTAGTTGGTTAGTTATGTGCTGCCAAGTCAGGACTGACTTATAGTGACTCTAGTAGAGGTTTCAAGGATAGTGAGATATTTAAGGCATGTTTTTACCAATTCCATTCCCTTAGTGGGCCTTACCACAGAAGAAAGAGCACCCTACGTACAATTTGATAATCTATATTCTATATTTTAGAAAAGCATGCAGAAAAGAGAGTCACTAAATTTCTCCTATATAAATTATCATTTTTATTATGGTTATTAATCAGTATTTCCAGAGTTGAATCTCTATTGAAATCTCTGTTCCTGTGGTACCTTAAGAAATACGTGAGGGAAAGGGGCTCTTAAAGATGTATCATCTACATCAGTGGTTCCCAATTAGTTGTACGCATACCCTCAGGAGTACGCGAGATTGCATCAAGGGGTACGCGCAGCAATCTCTTAACTAAATTATTAAATCCTTTAAAAAAATAATGCAATAACAATTGCCAAAAAATTATTTAATTTAATTAAACGATCAGTAGGTAAGTCAATCGTATGCATCAAGCACTTTATCCCGCGGCGGCAGTTTTTCCCGTGCCTCCCGCGTCTCGCGTCACCTAATCGCGGCCGCCCCATTCCCACCTATTTGCTCGTCATTGTCAACGTACACATTTGTCACATTAATGAAACATGTGTTCTCTGTCATTAGAATGTCTTTTGATGATAATAAATATAAAATACACCTGATTTCATTTTTTATTTAACGTTCCTGCAATAAGGGGTACGCGATATTTAACGTTCCTGCAATAAGGGGGTACACAGGTTTGAGGTCTTTCTTGAAGTGATACGTAGAAAAAACTAATTGGGAACCA
Organism: Furcifer pardalis; assembly: GCA_030440675.1. Taxonomy (NCBI): domain Eukaryota; kingdom Metazoa; phylum Chordata; class Lepidosauria; order Squamata; family Chamaeleonidae; genus Furcifer; species Furcifer pardalis. Next base: position 77,625,205 of record CP126892.1, read on the forward strand.
CTGATCTACATTATAGTATCATTTAAGTGAATAGCCAGGGATTGTCAAGAAAATGGAAGATATATACAGAGATTAATTGTTTTTAGATCTTCTAAAAGTGGGGTGTGGGGTGGAAGCTATGTCTCAGATTGCATACATAAAAGCAGTCATGATTTTCTTCCAAGTGCTGCTGTTTAAGAAAGGAACTCAAGAAATTTAGCTAAAGATCACAGCTGAACTCTGGAGCATGATGGCAAATATAAGTATTTGTTTTAATTTGGATAATTAAGCAGTGAGATCATAGTGTTGCAATAGCAGCCAGAGTAAAGATGCTTTAGAGCAGCATCCCTAAGATAAAAAAATAATAATTCAATACATACTAAAAACTTAATTTTGCATTGCACCATGCAATATACAGTCTAAATGGCAATCTTCATCTTCCTGTACAGCATGGAATCATGCACTTAGTACAGGCACACAAACAGAAACTTTTGAAACATAGATTTATCATATGATGCAAAGATTTCATGGGATGAGAGGGACACTTAGTAATGAAAATGAGTGAATACTGAAACAAATAAACAAACAGACTCAAACTAAAAAAAAAAACACCCAGAAAAACAAGTAAGATTCAGAAAGCTAGACTCCTTCTGTTATGTACTGAAGAATGAATTGTAGAGATTGTTGTAATTGATCATGCAAGGTAAAATAAATGGGAAAATACCTGCAGGGAAAAGAAGAACATAATGGGTTGAATAACATGGCAGGCTGGTTTTATGCAAGACATCATTATGTTAAGAAAAATTGTTCTGTAGCTTGATACCTTTGTGTTGCTTATTTTAGCTGTTTTACTGAAAGAGACAAAAGCAGAAGTTAAGCAATTACCAAAGTATTACAGTAAAGCTGCCTTTATATATTATAATAGGGTTCTGGAAAGGAGAAAACGTGCTTAACTCCAATCTATTCCTACTAAACCCAAGGAGTTTTCTTATGTGACAAGTTACCTATTTAAGGATATATTATGCTTCATGATATCATCTTTAATAGCCCTTATGAAAATCAACCAAAGAAATTGTTTGAAGATAATGTGGACTTCTATCACTTAGAACAGGGGTTCCCAAACTTTTTGTGTTGTGGGCCAGTCACGTGGTTGAACAGGCTGGTCATGTGGTTCCTCCCACCAGAAGCAGAAGTAAAAAGCATTCATTCATGCACAAAACGCTGCTGTAAATGCCCCCCTGGCTGTCATAAAGACATTTACAACAGCCGCAGGTGCATTTATGGCAGTCATTTGCACATGTGTGGACGTGTTTTACTTCTACTTCTGAGAGTAGTGAGGGTGGCGCAGGCTGGATTATTTGGTGGATCTGGCCCATGGGCCATAGTTTGGTAACCCCTGATTTAGATGTCTAGAATACATGCATTGTTATATTAACTGGTTGTTTAGATAATCTGATTAAATTACACCAATGCAATCTAAATGGGACTGCTCTTGCAAACAACATGAAGACTGCAACTAGAGAAAAACACAGCAGGAGCACCTTACACAAACCATAGGATGTTAGCTACACTAATGGAATTGCACATGGTGCCTATGTACCTTGAGTCCAAATTCAAGATGCTAATGGGAATATTTGAAACCTTAAATTATCTGGCATCTAGATACCTCTTGGAACACTTATTTCTCTATATATGTCATCATCATCATCATCATCCTCATCATCATTTTTTATTTATATAGGAGTTTTGAGAGTCCCCTGGACAGCGAGGAGAACAAATAGGTCAATCTTAGAAGAAATCAACCCTGACTGCTCCTTAGAAGGTCAAATTGTAAAGATGAAGCTAAAGTACTTTGGACATCAAATGAGAAGATTCACTTGAGAAAGCCTTGATGTTGGGAAAGGTGGAGGGCAAAAGAAAAAGGGGGCAGCCAAAAATGAGATGGCTAGATGGTATTGTGGACACAATGGGCACAGAGCTAAGCGAGTTGAGGAGGATGGTGGAGGACAGACGTGCCTGGCGGACAGTGGTCCATGGGGTCACAGAGGGTTGGAATTGACTGTGTGACTGAACAACAAAAAGCTCAGTAAAACCAGCTCAGTGTCCCCAGTGTTGAGATCTATCAGAGGAACTATCTCACCTGTGGGAACAATCCATTATGTGGAGACATGGGCAATAAGATATAATGAGATGCTTTCCCCTTGGAGGCTTGATTGACATCAATGTAGGCTTCATTCCAGTATTGTACTTATAATGTTTCTTTGCCAGTAAGTCATAGAGTTCTGGGTACAGTTTTCAGTAGTTTAAAATTAATTTAAAATAGTTTGGAAGGAGGAAGAGAGACTTTGCATGTCATATATGTTTTAAATGGTCTTAACTTGCTTCTTATTGTATCCCATCCTTAGAACATTTGGTACTGATTGGATTTAAAGCAAGCAAACAAACAAGAAAATTTCTTCTTCTTCAAGTGCTATATCCATTCCAGAAATTGGCTATCATCATAGTCTTCCTGTTCTTAACTCCTTGGAATAGTTCTTCTGTGAACATTCCACACCAGTCTTTCAGGTACTTCAGCCATGAAGTCCATCTACATCCAGTGCCTCTATTCCCAGGGATCTTCCCTTGCATAGCAAATTGGAGTATTCCATATTTCATGTTGTTCCTCATGATGTGCCCAAGGTATATCATCCAAGCAACCATGAATGAGAAATACTTTGTGAGGCTGTTCACTTTGATACTTTAGCCTGAAACTAGAATTCTTTTGTGTTGTGATGGCTTTACGTGAATCTCCTGGGGACATGTGCAGAAGGATTATCCTAGGAAAAAAGACTTGAAGTTTTGTTATATATGTTCGTTATTGATCAATGGCTTGCATGCACATATGTTATAAGGCTGTATGTACGGCTTTGGAATCCTCACTCTAATTAATAAGTTTGTTCACAAAACTGTTTCAGAGCTTTTCTTTTCTTTTTTGATTGGTAAAAGTTGCCCTTGCTCAGAAGCCAATCATATCTGACTCTAGGGGTCTGTGCTCATCTCCGTTTACAGCCAAAGAGGCACACTGTCTGTATCTACAGACATTTCCATGCTCATATGGCATGCATGACTAGATACCAGAGCACACAGAATGCTGTTACCCTTCCCACCAAAATGATAGCTATTTATCTAATTGCAATTTCTTGCTTTCAAATTGCTAGGTTGGCAGGAGCTGGGACACAGACAGGAGCTCACTCTCATAAGGCACTCAGGTCTCAAACGGCTAACCTTCCAGTTATCAAGTTCAGCATCTTAACCAATAAGCCATCACTGGTAGACAGTAGCTAATTGCTATGACCCTCTGTCAAGACTGACCCAGAGGCAGCTGTCAGATATGAGTCAACAGCTGGAAACTGGGAGTCCAGAGATGAGCCAGGAGGTCAGAACTGAGGACTAAGCTAGAAATGAGGCTGAGGAAGAAGCCAGAAATCTGAGCCAAGGAACAAGCCAGACCCTTGATCTGAAGAACACGCTGAAGCACATCAGTTATTATTAAGAGCGTCTTAGCCCAAACAGGAAATTTTCTGTCATCTTTTCTGTCTTGGACAATCCCACAACTAGCCTGGGTGTCTAAGGCAAGGCCAGGAGACTTGATTATACTTCAGTGCCAAGATTTATTCAGTGCTTTTGCAGTGTAAATTTCTTCCTGTATAGAGGCTATGAAATGCATCACTGCACACAGAATGGGAACTTCAAACACGTGATCCCCATTGTTATCCAGTTATGCGTGTTTTCAGTAAGTGTGATCACTTATTAATAGAGAAAGGAACATATTTGCGCAGATGTGTTTAGAAAACCAAATTTCTGTACTGGACAAGAAAATGTAACTGCTTTTTTAAACAGGAGTTATGCTGATGTCATGTTGTAATAGGATTCTATCTTAGGATCCAAACTTGATTTGAGGTGGCTTCCCATATTGTAAAAATTGTGCAGTTGCTTCTCAAAATAAACTAGAAATACACTTTCTGTGTTTATCACCCTGGGGTCTCCTCTGATAATGAAAGGACAGTAGAGACATTTCAAAATGAATAAACAAAATATTGCTGGTGCATGAGGCAGAAATTCTAATAATTGCATGACAATTGTCTATCCATTGACTTGTCTCCTAATAAGAAGATTGTTACCTCAGTCACTGAAACAGAACAGCTAGGTTCAGGTGCTTTCTCTTTATGATTTCCTTCTTGATCAACAACAATTTGTAGAAGTTTATTTTAAATTCCTCTTGCTTGTGTGCAGGAGTATAAGGCAAGCTTGGAGGAAGAGTGATCCTAAATCACTAAAGTGTTAATGGAGCTCATTACCGCTGAGATTATTCACTGTTCTCTGCTTCAAAGCAGACAACTCTATCATCCATTTAATAGAACTCTGCTGGAAATCAAACACAATTTTTATTCAGGGGAATGATTACTGTGTCTTGTTTAATTCTCGCCTAACAAATGTCAGCACTAATATATTACAGATTATTCAGTCAATGTGATGGTTCCAGGTGAAAGAAAGGAACACAAATCTCTTCTTTTAGTGTAAAAAGGGTCAGCTGGATGACTTTCCACTGCATGAGCTGAGATGAGGCTTGACATGAATCAATCAATCAAGCTCAGTTTTACAGTTATAGTGCCTAATGCCTAAACATGAGCATATGGGTGGAAATTAGCACCCGATTATGAGCATACATGATCTTCCCCTGGAAGACAATAATATTGGCATTAGGCTCCTCAAGAGGGGAGATGCTGCTGGTTTTTAATATGTCTTAAATTATGTCAGGAAAAACACTGGAACATCACACAAAAGCCACAGTCGGTGTATATTGCTATCTCATAGAGCTGGAGATCTTTACAACAATATTGACACAAGAGCAGGCAAGCAAATGTCAGCCAATATAACATATGAAATACTTAACGTAACCAATTTTCAGCTGTCAATCAGCAGGGAATAATGACGGATGCAAGGAATCAATACACCACAATTGAATTCCAGCTCACAAACTTGTTTCGTTCGGTGCTATAAAAGACTGTCAAATGTCACAGCCCTGGAGATGCAACAGGATTCCAAAGATTTATTTATTTCAAGCTCTGAAGTCTATTAGCAATAGTATTCCTTTTGTCAGTGGAAAAAAAGAGTTTAGGTGGCATTACATTTTGAGCAATTTTTTCTTTCTAGAAGCAGTAAATAAGAATGCCCACTTATGTTCAGATTTCCTTCACCCCCTGCCTTTTGTTTTACATTTGCTAGTGAAAGAGCACATACAGCAATATCAGATGGAATGGGAATTTCAAAACCAAACTTATTATTCACATGACATTAAGTAATTGCCTTGGAATGTTTAAAATGTAAACACTCGTAGAAATATTTGGTCTATAGACCCGAGCATGTTTATAGAATGATTGTTATTTATCATTTTGCAAATCTGGTAGAATGTTGCAGCCATTCAAACTACATGACACAAAAGGGGACAGGGGAAGAAAAAAGAAAATGAATGAGAGAAAATGATGTGAGATGGATGGCTTTTATTCAGTAATATTTTGCCCACCCCACAAAAGAGGGCTTTAAATTTTCATTCCCAAATAAAAAAAATCTACCTTTGTAGTTTTTCTATCTCAAGACTCCACTTTAGCTGAAAGAAAATTAACTTCTCCCTCTCTGTCTAGTCTAATCCAACCTCAGCAGGTCTGCTTTTGCCATGTTGAAAACAGTAGATTTTTCTCTTCCATCACAGTATCATTATAGTAACATTCTTTCATTTCTAGATATTTGGATGCAAATATTTAGAATAAGGTTTTGAATAGACTTCTTTTGAGACATTCTGGAATATGAAATGTCTTGTTAACCTTATTTGGCCCATTTGTCTTGGCTCGCAAAAAAAAAAATGACCTTCACATGTATACTTTCTTTTATGCTATCCTTGTTCACATTGTGTAATAGCTTAATTTCCTAAGTATCTCTGCTAATTTTGCTAATATTAAGTATGGATGGATGGCTATTAACTTAGAGTAAGATTGTTGTCCATTTTTATTATAAAAGCTTTTCTGAATTGAAATAATTGCCTTAACAAGGGTGAAAGTTAATTAAAACCTGACTGAGTAATGCATACAGAACAAAAGCTGGGTCACGCTTCCTTTCTAAAAACCAGTATTGACTCATTTGCTTGCAGGATGCATTCATATTTTTAGTGCATTTATTAAAAGACAAGAAAAAGGGAAGGTGGACAAAAAGGTGAACAAAGGTTAGGCTGCTTTCTTTTTCATTGGTTCCTTACCAAAAATGATATTGGTAAACTGCAAAAGTTGATCTAAGAAGGCCCCCAGCCGGTTGTCTAATTTTAACCACTGAAATGGCTATGCCCTCTGTGACTTTATGAGGAAACCGGATTATTGGCCACAAGAGCTTCTTTATTTCCCACCTGTAGCTTCTGACAACATTTTATTAAGGATTTTGCCATCTTCCCTCTCTGATCGAAAGGAGCGATATTCAAACAGCTGTTGCCAGACAATTAATGAAATGGCATTAACAGATTAGCAGTAGTGGGATTTAATCAGGGCTATATTTATGGCAGTTTACTAGTATTTTTAAGTTATTGCTCTATACTAGTGATAATATCTTACTGAAACCAGGTCCAGGCCTTGCAGAAGATACTGTACCAGGTTTCAGAAGAATTAAATGGTCTAAACAACTAAATAACAAATTACTTCAAATTTTTAAAAATCTAGATTGGGAGTCCCTGCGATCAGATCTTTTACACTCCAGCAACGAAGCTATCAGTTGTTACGAGACTTTAGTTAACCAACTCAAACCACTGTTAATAAACAATAGACCAGTAAAAACTACGTCTAATACATGCAATGGGTGGTTTGATCAAGATTGTAAAGCATTCAAAAAAATCTTGTCCTCATGCATGAGACAGGTAAGACGCGGCGATTCTGGCATCTCGATGGCCCACCTTCATTTAAGATCCCAATATAAAAATTTACTTAAACAAAAGAAACTTGATTATGCCAGACAGGCTTGGAAAGAGCTGGAACTGGCAGTGTCTGAAAAGAACGATCCATGGTTCTGGGAACTGGTCTCAAATGGTTTAAGGCACTCTTTGCGCCAATTTGAAGCACAAATCCCAGGAAAAGTTTGGTTTGAGTATTTCAGTAAGGTGTTTGGAACAACCCAATTTACTCCAACCAGGCCTCAGCTGCAAATCACATTCCCTGACTCTTCAGATCTTTCAATCTGGCCCCCAGTAACAGAGGCAGAAATCAGGGGTCTAATTTCCTCGCTGACCTCTGGAAAAGTGCCTGGGGAGGATTTGATTCCCCCAGACCTGTTCAAAACCCTTGCAGAATGGTGGGCACCTATGCTAGCCAAAGTCTTCTCACAAACGATTTGGGACAAATGCCAGCGGGCTGGAAGTTGAGTATTATCGTCCCAATTTTCAAGAAAGGCGATAGAACGGACCCACATAACTACAGACCAATTAGCCTGTTAGACATATCAGCCAAATTGTATAGTAAATTTCTATTACATAAATTTGGAAGACTGGGTGCATGAAAACCAGGTTATACACCCCCATCAAGCAGGTTTTAGAAAAGGTTTTAGTACAGTAAACCATTGCCAAACTCTACACCAACTAGCTTTCTCGGGTATTAATGGTCCAACCAAATCACTTTATGTTGCATTTGTTGACCTGGCAGCAGCTTTTGACTCCATCGACAGAAATCGCTTATGGAGAAAACTAGCAGGAACAAACATTGACAAACGGTTACTCCTTTTAATACGTGAACTATATACAGATACTGATGCTCAAATTAGGGTAGGAACCTCAGGCTCTTTAACAAATAGAATCCCAATAAAGAATGGAGTCAAACAGGGCTGCGTTTTGGCTCCACTCCTTTTCAATTTTTATATAAATAACATAGTTGAGAGGCTGTCTGGACCCCATTTTTTCGCGCCATCTCTTGGCCAACAAAAAATATCCATTTTATTGTATGCAGATGATATGGCCTTAATCTCCCTCACCAAGATCGGCCTAAGAAGGCTGTTGCAAGAGCTAGGTACATACTGCAAGGAGGAGTCACTTATTATTAATTACGAGAAGACAAAAGTGATCGTATTTAGGAAAAGATCAAAAAAATCACATTGGAGTATACAAGGACATGCCATAGCTCAATGTAGCTCCTTTAAATATCTGGGAGTTATATTTAAAGAGACCTTGAACTGGAAGGAACATATAGAAACCATCAAGTTATCCGCACAGAGGCTAGTTGGGTCCATTCTTAGATTTTATTACACAAAGGGAGGTCATCTCATTGATCTGGTCCTAAAACTATACATCAGTAAGGTCGTACCTCATCTTTTGTATGCTGACGAAATCTGGGGCTGGAAAGAAGATATAATCACCAACCTAGAAACTATTCAAAATCTTTTTCTGAGGCATATCTTAGCCCTTCCAAAAGGGACAACAGCAGCACTTATGAGGGCAGAAACCGGTTTGCCCTCTATTAGGGCCCACATACATTTAGGCATTGTTAAAGCATGGAAGAAATGCAATTATGGTTTATCAGGCTCAAAGTCGTTCAGTGAACAATCATTTAAACTCTTGATGATGAAAGATAATACCCGCGCCAGATTCTTAAACAATATTTTGTTACGCTATTCCATTCCAGACGACCTGCTAAATAATTCAGCAGACAATAAGCAGCTCAGAGATTGGGTATATTATTCAGACTCTCTGATTGACAGAGCTTCAATCCTGCAATCTAAAAGCTCCCCCTGGTACAAATTAATAAAAACAAACCACCATAGATCTTTTTATCTAGCCCACCTCTCGAAACACAACCTTAGGGTAGCGTTTACTTCCTTGCGATTTCAAACAATGCAAACAGCCATATTGAGTGGGCGTTACCACAAAACACCAAGAGATCAATGCTTCTGTATTTGTGGTGACCCAGTCCAGGAGGACCTCCCACATTACATTCTCACTTGTCCATTATATACAGATCCTAGAGCCAAATTTCTTGCTGGTATACTTGATGGGCGAAAAGACAAATCTGTTCACGATATATTGGTGTTCTTGTTAGCAGATAGTAATTTACGGGTTTCTAAAAATATGTCACTATTTGCCTTTCGCGGCAAAGAAAATAAGGGCCAAGGAGGCTCTTCAGAGAACAAATAACTAGAACAAGTGTAAGTGAAGGCAGATATTTGCTGTACAGGAATAGTCTTTTGGTGTTTAGTATTTTATCTGAGAGTTTACCTTTTCTTTATTTCCTATATTATTATGGTATTGAAATGTCGTGAAGTTTTTTATATCTGTCACCAAATTGTAATGGCCTATGGCTACATGAAATAAAACCTATTATTATTATAGTATTTTTAAGAAAAATACTGTGGATGATCATGTAAACACAAGAAGAGGTCCTGGTTGTAATCTAAAATTTCTTGTGTCTTTGCTCTTTCATTCATTAGCAAGCACAACAAGACACTCCATATGCTCTTGTCATCCCATGATTTGTTGTTCTACAAAACAGTCTCCACTTTGCCATCCTCAGTATTAATGCTGTAATATTATTGCTAGTATTATCCAAAGCTTTGAAATATTGAAATGCCATTATAACCACGATCATTTTTGTCATCAGCTGTTAATCATGCCCACATATACATTCCCCCCTCCCCAAAGGTTTCAGGAAAAATGCCACTGGCATGAATTTGTTTAAGGTAGATCCCAGCTTGCCACACACTGTGATCACGGAACCATCTCCTGCAGCACATATGAAATGAAACATGCAGGATTTGACACCAGGACTGTAAAGGACTAGTGCAACCTTGAGGATATGGACAAGGTGAGCCTTCACAGCCAGTCCATCTGGCATGGCCTATACCACCACCATGGCCATTGAGAATCAGAGTTCCTCCCTCGCTCGTTTTGTCATTGGGCCCCATATGATGGTTTCAAGTGGCACTTCCTTGACTGAGGAGGCCATCACCCCACCTAAAGGGGTGTCAGGTTATTTACCACCACCCAACCCTCAGCATTGAGTTGCTGGCTATACAGTCTACTCCATTACTGTAGCGAGATTTCTGGCCAGACAATCACCATCATTTTAAATGTTGATAATAATGAGTATGGTGGTCATCATAGTAGTGCAACAATTATTTTGGTGGAAAATTCTCAGAAGCTTATGTCAAGTCCCCAAAGCACTGATCAGCCAATGTACTGACTTAGGCTTCTGGGAATTGAAATTCCTCTGTGGGGCATGTGGTCCAAGTTGGGAACCAATGGTCTACTCTATTCCCATAGCAGAATAACCTGGCCAGACTAGATGTCCTGGCATATGGCAATTTATTAGAGACCATCTCCCCTACAGCATATAGCTGCTTTTTAAGAAGGTAAAATATTCAGGAATGCCAAAGATGGAGAAATAAAACAAGATGGATTTTTGATTGTTTTCAAATGTAAGGCACCCCACTTTGTGTTAATAATATATCATTTTTTCTGTTGTCAAACCAATACTTAAAAATGAGATAACATTTCTGTATAACTTAACTGTAATGAAACATTTTGGATAGAATGAAAGGGGCAATATTTGTTGGCATGTATCACCCTTAGGTTTTTCAAGAAAAGGCACTTGTCATAATTAAAGTACAGAAAAATGTTCATATTATCTATCAAATGACATGACAAGCCACAATCAATGCTAATTATAAAATATAATCCTGATTGTGACAAATGCCATGTCCATACTACCCACCATGTTACAAGTGACATGATCAAAATTGTGTCTTTCTTTCACAGTCAGCTTCCTCTTAAATTCTAACCCAGTAGAAGCTGAAACTGACAGATTAAACAACATTACCCATGTAAGAGATATGTCATACACATTAATTGATAAGGAGAATATAGAATCACTACATTAAACTGGGGTTCCCCAGAAGTTGGATAGAATCAATGTTCTGGGCTAGTCAAGCACATTAGAATGCCACCATGGAATATAGTCAAGAGAAGCAATCATGTAGAAGAACAATGTCTCATTTTGTATTTGTATTTTGTATTTGTATTTCGACTTATATGCCGCCGCCCCTCACACAGCGATTCTGGGCGGCTTACAGAAGAAACAGTTACAGTTATATAGCACATTCCATAGCATAAAAACAAATTACAGATATCACATAGTAAATTACAAATATCACATATACAGTATATATATCTCCAATAACAATTGCAATTACAAAACATTAGGATATCCTAAGAAATAAATCAATGATACTATAACATAAATCAATACAGCATCAAAATTCAATAAGCAACAGTATTAAGCAACAATCAAAAAATCCAAATATCTGTCCAGTTTACACAAAAATTACAAAAGCAGAAAACTAAACAAAAACAGTTGTTTTTGGTCTCTTGGTCTGTGCCGCTTGGCCAGGGCTATGCAGGCTGTCATCCCTCCCTTGGTCCCTTGGTAGAAGTCGTATTTCGAATATGTTCCCATGAACGGGAACTACAGGTGCGTGTGTGGGTCGATCCCTCCAGGCAGGACCAATTTGTCGGCAGCATTGATCACCTGGATCCCTGCGGACGAAGCCAGCTCCCGAGCAGGGGGACCCACTGCATGACCCCGTCCTCTAGGTACACATCGGCCACTTGGGAACAGTCGTTGACGACCGTCCCACTCTGAATCAAGATCCTCTGCATAGCGAGTTTGGTACCTTCGGGAAGCCCTTGGAGGGGGAAAAAAAATCTCATCTATGCAGGTAGTGAAGTGTGTGGACATTTTCCATATATATGAACCACCAAAAATTAGCAGCTTTGTTCCAGAATATATAAACCCAGGCAGTAGTAATTTCATATCACAACCTTTTTGAGGTTAATTCCAGGTGAAAGCCTCTGGCTTTTTGAAATACTACACCTATTTGTGGGCTGAGAATCTGAGGGGATGTATCCTTCAGATTTTTCTGAGGAAAGAATAAATTATCCAATATTTTCTCAGATAGGGTTCACCATTAAAAATAGCTGTAGCTATTGTTTTTCATCAACAGTTTTTGCTTCTTCTTCTTCTTCTTCCTTTCTTTTTTGCACTGTTTCTGGATTTGGCAACAATATCCACCATCTTGGTATTCTGCACACCATTTTGTTTCCTCCACCTTTTTTCCTTACCTAATGTTGGTGTTGGGGAAGCAACCACATCCCAAAATCCTGAAATTACAGTTGTGGAAATACTTGTAGAAAGCAGCATCCCATTTTGGAGAGAGTAGGAAAAATAAAAGTCTCAAAAATAATTCTCAAAACAATGGTTTCAAGAAATTCTGGCTCAACATTGGTCATTCTCCTGTATTTAGCACCCACAGTAGAATTTCCAGAAGTTATATTGGAGGGTTCATTGTACCTACATTTTGTCTTCACTAATCACTCTGGAATGAGCTATCATATGGCATTTTCTTCTAGATTTTAATTATAGAGTAGAAAGCTGTGGTAAAGGTGGAAAGACTGCCAGCTTGTAGACAAATAAGTATTCAAGATATATATACAGTGGTGGGCATCAGCAGGTTTGCACCAGTTAGCCAGAACAGGTAGCAGAAATTCTGGCATTTTAAGAGATTAAATTATGATAAACAAAAGAAGGAAATAGAAGGCAAAATAGCACAATATAAAAAATTGAATTTACCTTGGTTTGGACGGGTTGCTTTATGTAAAATGATGCTATTACCTAAATTAATTTTTTTTATTTGATGCATTACCAATTGGACATAAAGACAGAGAATTACAAGAATATCAAAATATTATAAATAATTTTTGTAATGGAAAATGTAGAGCAATAATTCCTAAAAATTTGTGGTATTTATCTCAACATGAAGGTGGATTAGGGATACCAAATGTTAAGAACTATTATAGAGCATTTCAAGTAAGGAACATTGTAAAAATATTAATGAAAGAAGAAACAATTTGGGGGAAAATTGAGTTAAGGGAATTTATACAAATAGGCAAGTCACTTTTTTTAGATAAGGAGATTAAGAAAAAAGGTATCAAAAATAAAATGATAAAAACAACTTTGGATGAATGGAATAGAATGAGGAAAGATCACGTACCAGATGTATCCCCGATTATTGAATTGGAGGATTTTAACACTTTCCCAATAAAAATTGATAGAAAGGTTAAGAATGTCCTTATAAAAAATGGACTATTGATGTTGAAGGATTGGATAAAAGTTTGCAAGGATAGAGTAAAAAAGATAGAATTATTTTCACAAATGGAAATGAATTGGTTTCAAATTATAGTAAAGGTAAATAATTAGAATAAAAATACTTATATGAAAGAAGTCTAGAAAGGGAGAAAACAATATTTGAAGAATTGTTAACAAAATTAAGAAAAGGAGAGATGCGTATTAAAGGGATAGTAAGTAAGGCATATAAGATTTTGTATAAAGGATTAAAATCACAGGAGATTTTGAAAAATATTTGAGAGGAAGATTTGAATATTACAATTTCAGAAACATCGTGGAAGAAAAATGGAAAAGAAGGATTATGAGAACTATGTCTGTAAGGGTTAAAGAACATAATTATAACCTATTATGGAGATGGTATCTGACTCTGATTAGGCTGCATCAAATAGACAATAAAACAAGTAAGGTATGTTGGAGATGTAAACAATTAACGGGAACATATGTGCATATGTGGTGGAGCTATAACATGTTAAAGGATTTTTGGGTAAAAGTAGAAAGTGAAATTCCAAATACCGTATTTGCCGGCGTATAAGACGACTGGGCGTATAAGACGACCCCCCAACATTTCCACTCAAAATATAGTTTGTTATATACTCGCCGTATAAGACTACCCCCTCTTCCGCACACCTTCCACACACCAAATAAAACATAAAAGAACATCAGATTTGATTTCAACATCTCCCTGTGGCCCGCACTAGTGTGCATGTGTGAGCTCTGCATAGACAAGGGGCGGGGCAGAGCGCCGAGCAGATTGGGCCAGTCACATCAAAAAGGCTGGCACCCCTGTCTCGCTGTTGATGCTCGCCGCAGACATGCTGGATACTGCGCGATACTGGATGGTATGAAGAATGAGCTGGGTGGGTGGGTGGGTGGGCATCGGGAGGCCACTATGGGCGCCGGGCGGAAATCAGGAGGCCACTATGGGCACCAGGCAAGCATCGGGAGGCCACTATGGGCAGCTATGTCTATCCCAGCTGAAGTGCACCCGGCATATAAGACGACCCCCCCACTTGGAGGCATGTTTTTCAGGGGGGGAAAGTAGTCTTATATGCCAGCAAATATAATATCTTGGAAATGCGGCTTGAGTTGGGGCCAGATGCGATCTTACTTACTGGTGTTGATAAATTTAAAGTGGATAATGATAAAAAAGAGTTAATAGTTGTAATGATATCATCGGCCAGACATTGTACTGCAAAAAATTGGAAAAGTGATGTGGCCTTAAAAATGGAAGATTGGAACTGTAAAAAGGAAATGTGGGACTTGGCATTAAATGATAAATTAACATGGGATTTGAAAATTAGAAAAGGCATAGTTCATGACAATAGATTTTGAAGAATTTGGCAGCAATTTGTGGAATATGTAATGGTAATAAGCCTGTCCCTGATCAAATGTGTTTTTGGATAACATGATACTTTGTGTGGCCTGTTGCAACCTCCTGGACAATGTATATAGCACAGTGGTGATTTTCAATAGAAGGATGATTTGTAGAAATGATAGATCTGGAAAGAGAGGATGAAAAATTATACAATATATGTAATTGAACTTTAATGGGAAAGATATTTGTATTGAGTTGAATTTCTTCTTTTTTTGTATTTTATATGTTTACATTTTATTATTATTATTTCTTCTGATGTTTTTAGTTGTATTTCACTGGGGAACAAAAAAATTTTTTTCTTGGTGCCTAAAAATTTTCAACTGATTTTGGGCATTTTGGGGCGACTGATTCCGAAAATGCCATCCATTTTGTTCTAGCAGCTCTAGTTCATGAGATATTGATGATGTCATTATACATTGCTCTTATGACTACACTTGTATTTGCCTCACCATTTGTAAATTGATTGTTTTAATAATACTTATTGATGTTGTTCAAGCTCTATTCCTGTTGTTGTTGCAAGTGTAATTTAACTAATCTGACCTTTTTTGTCATTCTCTGTGCTCTCCTTTACTGTTGAGACTGGATGCTGTGCATCCCAAAACTAGTCTAACTCCACAGCTGCTCCATGGACTCATCCAGGGAGGCTTGCACTGTTCGCCAGTGTAATACACCGGATAATGTTATGACTTGGTTCCACAAGTCATGTCGTTATCCGGTTTTTAGCGTTGTCCGATGCATGCATCGAACAACACTAAAAAAAAAAAAAGCCCTGACGTCATGGACAAACTGTGCGGTTGCTAGCCTAGAGATTGCTAGCCTAGGATCAGCTTGACTTCAGGGGCAAACCGCTTCTCGCCACCCGACAAGAGCCTTGGCAAGCGCAAAGGCTCATGTCGGGTGGCAAGACAAGGCACCCACTTGTGCGCTTTGTAGCGTGCCAGCGGGTGCCTGTTCCGTCCACCCCACTGGCCCCTTAGCAAGCGCTAAGGGGCCAGTGGGATCGGGGGAACAGGGACCTGCTGGCATGCTACAAAGCATGCTAGCTGGCGCACTACAAAGCGCTTGCTAAGGGGCCAGTGGGGTGGATGGAACAGGCACCTGCTGGCATGCTTAGTAGCGTGCCAGCGGGTGCCTCTTCCCCCCGATCCTACTGGACCCTTAATGCTTGCTAAGGGGCCAGTAGGATCAGGGGAAGAGGCACCCACTGGGACGCTACAAGGCGCACGAGCGGGTGCCTCTTCCCCGCACCCTACTGGCCTCTTAGCAAGTGCTATGGGGCCAGTAGGGTAGGGGGAAGAGGTACCCGCTCTGTGTCTGAAGTCCAGCGGCTTTGGACACAGCCCGCAAGGGCTTCGGAAGGCTAGCCCAGCCCAGCCGAGCTGGGCTAGCCTTCTTCCGCAGTCCTTGGGGGCTGTGTCCAAAGCCGCTGGGCTTCGAACACAGCATGGAAGGGCTTCGGAAGAAGGCTAGCCTTCCACAGCCCATGTGGGCTGTGTCCGAAGCCCAGCAGCTTCAGACACAGCCCAGACGGGCTGTTGACGAAGCCTAGCAGTGCTCGGGCTACCTAGCCCATGCGCCGCTAGGCTTCATCCAGCAATCGCTGCTACTGAACTAGGGTTGGGGGAAAGGCAGGCACCCACGTGCCTTTCCCCCGACCCTAGTTCAGAAGCAGCGATCCATCACTGGGTGGGGGTGGGGGGTGGATTGGTGGATAACGCTAAAGATCGTTGAATAGAATCGTTATCCGATGCAAAGTTTTTCGAAAAATCTTGCATCGTTATCCGATTCTAGCGCTATCCGGTCCAATAGTTATCAGGTGTTTTACTGTGTATATCTATATCTATACTGTATCTATATCTATATCTATCTATCTATATCTATATCTATCTATCTATCTATCTATCTATCTATCTATCTATCTATCTATCTATCTATCTATCTATCTATCTATCTATCTATAGAGAGAGATCCAAGTTTTGAAATAAAGTAGTCCTAATTCAGGTGCAACACAGGGCTTTCCCGCTGGCCACGTCCCACCATACCATGCGCACAGTGTGGTAGTAATTTTTTTGGGAGCCCACCATTGTATGTACACACATTCCTCAGCTAGTTCATGAGTAAAGAAAGGACAAAAATCCTGAATTTCACTCATGAAAATATTTCTGAATTACTTCCAACTTTTTCAAAGGAAATAATTTTTCTATAAAATTCTATCAAATACATCATAGGACAAGATTTTTACATATCCTTAATGTCAATCACCTTCACTTGCTCTCTGCCTATTTCATCTTCTGTCTTGTCATGTGGCTTTAGCCATGCTGGGCTCTCACTTTCTTTTTCAGCTTCTGTCTGCAGCCATGGTAAGTTCTGCAAATCATATACAATCAAACCTAGTATAAAGAGTGCCTCACTTAAAGAGTAACTTGCTTAAAGAGCAGAATTTTCTCTGAATGTTTGCTTCACTTAACAAATAAAGCCAACCAATCCACCCCCCAATTAGTCACTTACAATGGTGTTTCGCTTAAAGTGCAAACTCGCTTAAAGAGCAATCCTGTGGAATGCATTGTGCTCTTTAAGTGAGGTACAACTGTATGATAAAAGAGGAGTATGAAAGCAGATTTTGTGCCTTAGTAATAGTATGAATCATCAGTCAGACTCCATATGGAATACTGTTCTTGGACTACACCTCCCAGAAATCTTGGCTAGCACAGCCAATGGTAAAGGCTTTTGGGAGTTTTAGTCCAACAATATCTGGGGCCTCAAGTTTGGGAACCACTGCCTTTTGTGGTATCCTACTTGATCCACCGAGGGAAGGAGGAATTCCAGAACAAACAGATGTAACATTCTCTGTACATATGAAAATTGAGAGGCGTCTGAGCACAAGTCCTTAGAATGGCTCAGCCACCCACAGTTCAATTTTTCAAGAGCACTTTGGTACCATTTAGGAACTTTAAGTGAGCGATTAAATCAGTTCAGCATGTTGTGTTCATTTTTTAAAATAAAATCTATGCATAAATAACACTGAGGCTTCTGTGGATATTTGAAAACCTGACGGGCTCAATGAACAATTTTGGCGGTAAAAAAACACCGAACCCAAACCACAATGCTTTCTAGCCAGATTTGACAGACAGAAATAGCACATGGTTCAAAGTAGTGTTATGGATAACTTAAACATGAAATTATATTTGTTCTTAAGCAATTAACCATACATCTGTATCATCTTCTGTTCCTTTTTTTCTCCAACATGTCAAGAAGGTGGAATACAAATTATTGAAAGAACTTCCCTTACTAAGAGATGCTTGGCAGGACATGTAGCTATGCAGAAAGAATCTTTGGGTTACATTCAGCACATCTGTCAATGATGATAGGATGTCTGTTTTAATGTCTGATCTGGTTCATCCTCTTTAATGCAGTGTCCTTGTCTACCATTCATACCTCTTTGTCTCACTTCTAGAAGTTACTCAACATTCAAGGTCTTTATAGTGGGTAGTTACAGTAGTAAAGAATAACCCATCAAAAAATGTCTTCAAAAAGCCAGCATTTTCCAGAAAAATGTATTCTGGCATTTCAGAAGAGGACCATACTCTAACAGCTCCTATGAATGATGAAATGTCATTCAAACACAGAAATTAAAAAGACATTGAAATGTTTTTACAATGAATTTAATCACACTGGGGCAGAGGCATAGCGAGGGGTGGCGAAGGGGGTGGCCTGCCCTGAGTGACACTTTGTGTGTGGGGGGGTGAAGCCGCTGCTCTGGACTTCCTGCCGGCCAGGGTGGGCGTTGGGACTTTCTGCCACCACCGGTGCCCTGGGCCCCACCCTGGAGGGCATGGGCCTGATGGCTTGGTGGAGGCCAGGGGGAGCCACTCCCCCTCCTCCATCTCCCTCCTCCCCAGGTGCCACCTCCTTACCGCCTGCCATGCTGGGGTGGCACAGTGTGGCCCCAGTGTAGAGCCCACCATCAGGATCCCAGGCGCAGCGGTGCCCAGGAAGGTGGGAAGTGAAACTGGTGGTTGCCATGGCCCAGCACCAGGCAGGCAGATGACCACCACCCCCGCAACGCCTGGCTGGTGCTGCTCTGGCTGCTGGGTGGCAACGACAGCTGGCTTTGCTTCCAGCCTTCCTGGGTGCTGTTACTGCTGCTGGGGTAAGAAGCAGGGCGGCTGAGCACCTGGGACCCTGATGGCATGGGCGAGGGTCTGGGGTGGCATGGTGCAGGCCCAGAGGTGAGCCCACTGTCGGCATCCCAGGTGCACAGCCACCCTGCCTCCTAGCCCAGAGGCGGTAGCTTGTCTGCCTTTGGCAGCAGCGGCACCCAGAGGGGCATGGCTGGTGATTGTTGTAGCTCAGCACCCGCGGCCAGAGCAGCACCGGCCAGGCTGAGGACCTCCCCCCGCAAGGCATGGCCGGCGCTGCTCTGGTCACGGGCACTGCTCCGCGGTGAATGCCAGCCTTGCTTGCCACCTTCCTGGGCGGTGCTGCTGCCGAAGGCGGATAAGCTGCCACCACTGGGCTTGGAGGCGGGGCAGCCGCACACCTGGGACCCCAATGGTGGGCTCCCCGGTAGGCCCATCCGCCAGACCCTGGGCCCTGCCAGCACTGTTGGGGACCCAGGCATGTGGTCGTCCCACCTCCTAGCATGGCAAAGCCCAAAGGTAGGACTTTCCTACCTGGGGGGGAGGCCAAGGCTGGGGGGGGGCAGCGAGTTTGGCCTGCGGCCCCGGGAGACTGAAACCCACCCTATGCTACTGCACTGGGGTGTTTTAATCTGCAGCTCCACTGTCAGCTGATAGGCCAGTGTAAGAATTATGCCTTTTAGATGTTTTTGAACTGCAGTTCCCATAATCATTTACCATCTCAAGTTGATAGCTAGCTAGGGCAGATGGGTATTTGGAGGCTGAAATATCATGGACTGCCAGATAAATCTCTAGCATATGGCTAAATTTAAATATGTGTAAACTGAGTTCAGTTCAGCTATGAAACTCACTAGGTGAGCTTGGATGTCACTTACCAGCAGGCATCCTAATTTGCTTAATGGGGTTATCTGATGCTAAAATCATGATTTCTATTCTTTGGTTGAAGGTCCAGATGAAAGGATAATAAATAAACAAGCCGATGTGCACTGTAAATCCCTTAATATCCTTCTTTCTTGTCTTGTTGGTGAAGGGCATATGGGGGATTTTTATGCATTTGTTTTGCTTGTCAAGTATAACTTCATGGGCATTGTAGTCTTTATGCTACATAAATAACCATAATAAATACTTTCAAAAATAGATATTCTGCCATTCATTTTCTCTCACTGAACCAAAAGTGGAAGTGTATGATGTTCATGGGAACCGAATAGTTAAAGACCTCCGTGCAGAACAGCATACATTTGTCAAACTTGAGGGAAATCATTTTTTTTAAAAAAAATAATAGATCAACATATCAGTACAATCTGTTAATGTGCCCTTTATGGATTATTGTAACATTCTTTTAGTTTATATCTATACAAATTTACATAGGAATAAAGGAACCATCTCAGTGACACTAAAAAGCTTCATGCAATACCATGAGCAAAGAGTGAAAAGAACATAACATAAAATATTTAAATCATTTATTAATGCCACTATTTATCAGGTCAAAATATTTATGGTATTTCTTATTTTGTTTGGATTACTGCAATGCTTTTTTGGAATACAGTCTATAGGAGTATTTGAACTCAACTCAATGGGTCTTATTTCTGCATATGCATGTGTAAAATGGCATTGTAAATCAGCCTTCATTGCCACTTTAAAATCTTAATCCTATTTTACATTATGCTGCATGAGTTACTTTTTAAGCAGACAAGCATGATTTTGTTTCTGAATTCTTGGTTTCTTTGCAGTTATTACTATTGCCATTTCTCTATGCTATTTAATTTCAAAAACAGTTACTTACATTTCTGCTTATCATTACGAATTAATTTCTGTATATTCAACTTCTAGATTTGCTAGTACAGTATTCTGTTGTACAGTGAATCTTATATTTCCCCTCTCATTTCATGTCATTTGGCGCAGTGGTGGGCAGCAAAAAATTTTTGCTACCAAATCGTGGGCGAAGCCTATGTCATGGGTGGAGCCTAAATCATGGGCGGAGCCTACACTATGGGCGATGTAGTCATGTCTGCCATATGGCCATGTATACATCTGCAAACACAGGCAGAACTGGCTCTTTGGGTGTAAATGGAGATGAGCACTGTACTCTAGAATCGGATATGACTAGCTTTTGAGCAAGGGAGACCTTGAACCACCTGCAGGGACAAAACCTGACATCAAATCTGAATGCTAATCAGGGATCTTCTGTTATTAGGTAAAGGTTGCCCTTGCTCGAAAGCCAGTCATTACCAACTCTAGGGTTTAGTGCTCATCTCTGTTTATAGCCAAAGAGCCGTGGACTTGATCCACAAAAGCTCACATTAAAAGCTCATAGTCTTTAAGGTGCCACAACGTTTTTGTCTTTTTGTTTTGTTTACTCTCTGATATGCTTGCACAGGGGGTAGCTGTGTTAGTGTGTGCGAACCTGTTACTGGTCACCACTGATTTGGAGGTAGTAGCTCAATGCATTAGTTCAGGGGTTATCAACCTTTTTCCACTGGGGGCCTGACTACGCCACCTGGAAGCAGAAGTGGACACATTTATGGCTGCCATAAATATGGCCGCTTCCACGTTTATGACAGGGCTGTAGTCAGAGGGGCCGGGGGGCTAAAACCCTCCTGAGCTAACAACCCACCCACCCACCCCACCAAGGTGTAGCGTGCAATCACCTAGCTCCAGCCTTTTTCTGTCCAAAGGGGAAAAGAATGCAAGGTCTTTCACCTCTCGTGGTTTCTTCCCCCTCTTCCTTTCTCCAATTGCCTGTAATGGGGTGTATGTGAGAGAGGAGGACAGCCAGATGAGGAGAAAGCCTCCAGTGGCATGGAAGGAGCCAGGGATCAAACCAGTGTCCTCAGGGGATGGGGGTGGGGGAATACAGAGAGAGCCCATTTACAGACCCAGCATTGCCCTCACCCAGGGGCTGGTGGCTTGGGTCTCTACAAGAGCAGGTTCCGGGAGGCCTCAGCTCCGCGGCACACCAATCCCCATCCTCTCTCACTCCCCCTTCCCTCTGTCCGGACATTTTTCAGGGCAGCCTTGAGCTAGGGCTGAGGGGTGGGCCTCCAGGATGGGGCTTGCCAGTGACAATGTGCTGCAAGCTCTAAACGGAGGTGCAAGAACTCCTGTCTCTGTCCCAGCTCCTGACAACCTAGCAGTTTGAAAGCAAGAAATTGCAAGTAGATAAATAGGGACCAGTTCGGTGGGAAGGTAAACAGCATTCCATGCACTCCAGTGTTGATGCTTGCCTGCCACATGTCCACAGAAACATCTGCAGACACAGACAGTACTGGGTCTTTGGCTCTAAACAGAGGTGAACACTGAACCCTAAAGTTGGATATAACTGACCTTCGAGCAAGCGCGACCTATATAGAGGGAGGTTAGGAGCATTAAGGGCTGTCATGGGTGTGTGTGTGCGATTTCATGGCATAAAATGTGTAGTGTTCATAAGGGTGAGATTTCATGGCATCAAGTGTATACGTGTGTGCGTGTATGACATTGTTGCCCCTCCTGAAAAAAATATTCACACACACACCCGTCTAGAATCCTGGCTACAACCCTGGTTTACGATAGTTGTGTGCACGTTTATACATGTGGGCACATATTACGGCTAATGTAAGACATGTCCACGCATATGTAAATGCACCCATGTCTACTACTGTGTGTAGCAGAAGCAGCAACAGGTCAGATGAATTGATATCGGAGGCCTGCAGCCATAGTTTGGGAACCCCTACATTAGCTGATCTGAGTTGAATAGATAGGGCTTGTAAAACTGACACGTATGTAACTCCCAGCCATTCAGTGGACATGTTATAGAGCAGGGGTGCCCACATTTTTTGGACCATGGGCCGATCATGTGGTTCAACGAGCCGCTCACTAAGGCCCAGGGGCCACACCCGGCCCCCAGCCCTTAGTTTGGGCACCACTGTTATAGAGGGACTAACAATTAGATTTAGTCCAGTCCTCCCAACTAGAGTGAGAGATACTGTATGTTAATTTCAGTGTAGCGTACATGAATGTTGAGGCAAAAATTGCCTTTTGTAAGGGGCTGCAATGGCTGAATGATTAAGACACTGAGGTTGACGACTGGAAGATTGGCAGGTCAGCAGTTTCTATGCAACAGAGTGAGTTTCCGTTATCTGTCCCAGCTCCTGCCAACCTAGCAGTTTGAAAGCAAGACGTTGCAAGAAGATAAATAGGTACCACTTTGGCAGGAAAAGTAACAGCCTTCCATGCATGCTGGTATCTAGTCATGCCTGCCGCATGACCACAGAAATGTCTGCAAATGCAGATAGCACTGCCTCTTTGGCTGTAAATGGAGAAGAGCACTGCCCCCTAGAGTCAGACACGACTGGCTTTTGAGAAAGGGAGACCTTTACCTTTTGTCTCTCTCCCCACTTTTTTAGAGATATAATCACCAGCTGGCTGGATAGCTCAGTTGCTTAGATACCAGACATGATCCAGATGTTGGCCCTTTGATTCCTGTATATCCTAGGAGAGTGATGATGAACTTTGGCACTCCAGGTGTTCTTGAACTTCAATTCCCAGATGCCCTGATCAGCAGGAGTGCTGACTTGGGTTTCTGGTAATTGAAATCCAAAAACACCTGGAGTGCCACAGTTCATCACCAGGGTCCTAGGAGAACTTGCCTGTGTAACCTTGGGCAAGCTGTGTCCCAGGGCACACCCAAAAGAAGGAAATATTAAACCACTTCTGAGTCTTTAACATCTGGAAAACCATGAAAAATGTCACAGTAAGTCAGAATGGCCTTGATGGCAAGTGATTTTTTTAAAATAACCCCCATATCTAGTAGCACAATGAGCAGCCTCAGTTGGGTTTCTCTCCGCCCCAACTCCTCTCACTCTAGCCTTCTCTCATATTCTAAATTGCACCAGAACAAATCTTACATCTGCAAAATAATAATAATAATAAATAAATAAAAACAAATCTCTTATGTGGCTGTTCTCGCTGTCACTCTCACCTGTTTCTAGATCATCTTGCTTTGAAACTCCAAAGAGTGCAAACCTATGCTCATTTCCCTAAAGCCAACCCCACTGACTTCAACAGAGGTTAACTGTTATTCAAGTAAGCATGGAGAGGGACTGCATCTGTCATAGTTCTTTTCATTTCACCCACCCACTTTTTTTGCCTTTTCAGCACACATTGAAATAAGCTGGCCTTTGACCTCCCTAATAGGTCTGCTTATTTCTGTAAGTTACTCTTGGCTGGTGAGTTGTATTATAAAGGCGTTATACCTAGGTTTGCATTTGTGATGACAGTAAATAAGATATACACAGACCTTTTTGTATATTTCTTCAGCTGTTCGCATATAGTAAACTTTTACTCCAAACTTGTGAAACGGATTTGATTTTAATTTTTTGTAAAAAAAGTTATATATGGGAGCCTTAATATGGAATGAGAACAACAAACTTTGCTGAAACAATGTGCTATGCTATTTTGCAGGAGTGCTGTTAATACAAGGGGGGTTGTAGGCTGGAGTCAGTCTGAACATGCTAAAGTACAAAACGTACAGCTGCTGAGTCCCTTTGGATAGTGTGGCAAAACATATGGAAAATGTTTCCGGACTTATGAAAAATAATATTGCGGTAGAGTGTAGAAAAGAATTTGGGTCAGAAGGATGGGGTGGGGTGGGGACATTTGTTCAAACTTTCCAAAGTAATCTTACTGTGTACTTCCAGATAATGGTGTGGAAATGTAAATCTAATTCCTCTCTGCACATGTGTCTGTTGACATACACACAAGATAACAATGCTTAGGCATTTACAAAGATGGTGTCACAACCTTAGAATTAAATATTGGGGCTATTCCATGGCTTTCATCGCATGTGGCTCACACCACTCATGTCTAGTGCCTGGCTAGAAGCTATTGTAATCTGCAACTTCTATTCCCTTCTTCTTTTTAACTTTAAAGGTAATTAGGCCTCACTCCACACAAGCTTCCTTGCTGCCCAAGTACTAACAGAGAGCTTTCTTTCCAAGCAGGAAAATTTAAGATTTCCTGCTTCATTTTCAAGTTGCATGAATGGGCATTAAATGAAAGTAGCAGGAATTCTTTAATTAGTAGCAATCTGTTGATGCAGTGGGCACAGAGCTGAGTGGGTTGAGGAAGATGGTGGAGGATATGCATGTCTGGTGTGTGATGGCCCATGGGGTCACAAAGGGTCAGAATTGACTATGCAAATGAACAACAACCAATCAATCAATCTGTTGTTGTTCCTGGTACACTTCTGCTGCACTAACTACATACTGACCTATGCATTTAATACATTTATTTTAAGCTTCAAATCACCTGGGTAAGTGGAAGACTTTGCTGTTTTCTTTATTACAGAGAATATAAAATAGATAATGTAGATAATAGGCATTTCAGTATTAGAAGACATGATTCTCTCACAGCCAAAGCAAGAGAGCAAGCAAACCAAAACCAAAACCAATGTTCTGTTCAGTTGCATAGTTAAGACCAATCGTTTGTGACCCCAAAGACCACAGCATGCCAGGCTCCTCTGTCATTTGCCATCCTCTAAAGTCTGCCCAGATCCACATTCACCATATTTTTTTAATTGTGCCAGAAGCACACAAAGGTGCTTTCTGGGTTGAAAGGATTTTTGCTAGAGGAACTCCACTCAGGGACCACCCGAATGAGGCTCCCATGTCCCTAAGATCTTTTCCCACTGAAGTGGTCCCTATTTATCTACTTGCAACTTCTTACTTTCAAACTGCTAGGTTGGCAGGAACTGGGACAGAGATGGGCACTCATTCCATCATGCAGTACTTGGGTCTTGAACTGCTGACTTGCCAATCTTCCAGCTAACAAGGCAAGCTCCTTAACCAGCGAGGCACCGGAGTCCCCTACTGTCTAACCTTCTCATCTGCCTCCTCCTTCTCCTTTTGCCTCTGATCTTTCCTAGCATCAGAGCTTTTTCAATTGAGTTCTCTCTTCTCATTTGTTAGCCAGAGTATTTGAGCTTCAGCATCTGTCCTTCCATGGAGCAGTCAGGGTTGATTTCCTTTAGTTTTAACAGATTTCATCCCCAATAGGAGTCTCCCAAAAACAATTATCAGTTTCAAAAACTGGTATTATTACTTTATTAGTAATAATAAAGGCATGCAGTCTTTCTAATGTTGGGCCCTTTAAATGTTAAGCCTCACACCTGGGTGATAGAATAGGGGAAATACTCATCCACTAAAAGGAAATAAAGTCCGCTTACCTGTTTGCACTGAAGTGCAGTGGCATAAATGCATGGCTGCCAGTGAAGAAGTCAAAGCTTGTGGAGTTGGGAGAAACACAAGCACTGACCTTGTAACTAGTAACAATTCATTGCAGAAATTGGTGCTGTTGGTCTTATGAGATGAGAGGAAGTAATGCAGCTAGGACTAAAATGTAACAAGTAAATGAAATCTAGGGGTCAGGAAATAGTACAGCTATTTAAAAAGATGGAGCGTTCATCCTTGCACCTGATGATGTTACAGGCAGCATCCAGTGGTGGGCAGCAAAAATTTTCGCTATCACACTGTGGGCGAAGCCTATGTCATGGGCGGAGCCTACATCATGGGTGGAGCCTATGTCATGGGCAATCTAGTCATGCCTGCCATATGGCCATGTATACATCTGCAAACACAGGCAGCACTGGCTCTTTGGATGTAAATTGAGATGAACATTGCACCCTAGAGTCAGATATGACTGGCTTTTGAGCAAGGGAGACCTTGAACCACTTTCAGGGACAAAACCTGATGGGGTTGGGCGTGGCCACCCAATTTTGCCACCCCCCTGCCCAGAGGCCAACCAATTTTGCTACCCTCCTCCTGGGGGTTGCAAACCTGTTGCTGCCCACCACTGGCAGCATCCAATTGTACAATGTGTCATTCATGCAGACATATTTGTTCCTAATATCACAATTACATCAGTGACACTCTCTGGTGCTTTTAAAATATTATTATGAGGCCTAAACCCAAATACTCACCAAAAATAAGGTATTGCTTCTGGAAAATCTGCATACATGAACATATAACACATATTAGCTCTAGGAATTTGGAGAGTAGTTCAGATGAGACTGAAAAGCATTACCACATAATAGTAAATACAAGATCTTAAAAAATAACAACTGACAAACAACAGAGAGTGAAATGATACTATATTTTGTATCTTACAAGGGAGTTTCCTTTCATTCCAATAATTCAATAATTGCAGTGATCTAAATGTTAAGTGTTGCCTGTCACCGATTTTGACACTGTGTAATTACATATGGAAAAGAGTGGTTGGTTCATCTTACTAATTTAATGACTCAAATGAGCTAGTTCAGAGCGAGCTGCAACTCTATACAAGTTAATCTTTTGTGGTTACTACTGGGCACCACCTAATTTCTGGCTGCCTACAAGAGTTTGTCAAACTATTCATTAGAACTTTGCTAGGATGACTGGCTTTGGTTAAGGACTTCAGAACGTAGTATCTGCGGTGGGGCCATTCCTGTGACTTAATGATGATTGTAAATGAATATTCTCTCTAACAGGAGATTTAATACATAGTCATTATGACTGACAACCATTGTCTGATAATTGTTAATGAACTGGCTAATCCTCTTTTATATCCCTCCAAGCTGATGGCCAGCCTGTGGTAACAAATTCCATTGTGTAACTGTGTGCTGTGTGAAGAAGCATTTCTTTTGGTCTAGTCTGGTAAAGGTAAAGATCGTCCTTGCTTGAAAGCCAGTCGTATCTGAGTCTAGAGTTCTGTGATCATCTCTGTTTACAGCCAAAGAGCCAGCGCTGTCTACATCTGCAGACGTTTCTGTGGACATGTGGCAGACATGCCACAACACCAGAGTGCACAGAATGCTGTTTACCTTCCCACCGAAGTGATCCCTATTTATCAACTTGCAATTTCTTGCTTTTGAACTGCTAGGTTGGCTGGAGCTGGGACAGACGGTGGGAGCTCACTCTGTCGTGCAGTACTTTGGTCTCAAACTGATGACCTGTTGACCTTTCAGTCATCAAGTTCAGCGTCTTGACCATTTGAGCCACCACAGTTCCTGGTCCGTCCTGAACCTTCCACTATTTAGCTTTATTATATAATCTCAGGTTTTCTAATCACTTTCTCCATACCAAGAATACATGTGCACAACTTCATTGCATTAATCCTGTCTCATTTTCTGTCATCTCCTTACTCAATTTTGTTTTCTAATCAAAAAAGCCCAACTGTTGTACACTTCTTTTATTGAGGAGTCAGTCTTTTTCTCTGTGTTACAATACAATGTGAATACTAGCAGTTTCAAATGGCTTAGACCCATGTTAGTAAATGGTGACTTTTAAAACACACAGAGAAGGCAAACCACATGGAGCATTCCTAGATCAACAACATAATTCATTTACAATAAATAGTGCTGTCATACAAACTACATGAAGCCATAAGGCCTTTATTTTGGAAGTTACTTTCTCCTCTAAAGGAGAAAAATGATGTACTTTTGGAGACTACATTGATAAGGTCTGATAGCATGACACCATGATTTGTCTAAAATGGGAAACGTTACTTTTTAAATTATGCCATATAGACTTGTGCTCTGCAAGAAATACATGTGCGTACAGTACATATACACATTAGATGTTGCCAACTCACTCTGAAATACCCCTGGTTAGGAATAAAGTTATAAATTTCTCCTGATGGTCAAGAACTGAGAGAAACTGAGTTGTTATGGAGTGACAGTAATTTATGAATTTATCTATACTTGTATATTGCACAGTGTCAAGTATGTGGTTGTGCATTTAGAAAATGTGTCTCTAGCCATCTAACAGCTGGCTCTCTGCTTTCATCACTGAAGGCACACATGCTGGGTGTAATGACAGCCTGTTCTGTGATACCTGTACTGTGCACAAGTTTGGAGAAGTACCAGCTGTTTGCCCACAGGCTGAATGCTTTGGGGGGCATTGTTAGCATGGTAACACATTTGGCTCTACATTCAAACTCATTTGGGTTTGTTAATAATATGCAGACCTCAAAACTGACAACTGAACCAGAGCTAGTGAATCTAAGACATCCTTCTTAAGTGGAAAAGGAAAGACTGCATTAAAACATTTTGGAAGCTGGTGAAAGGATGTGAAATGGACCTTTGTCACTACCTGAATTATGCATGAATATGTTAGTTTTTAGACACACAAAGGCAGACACTATTACAGAGGAAATTTAGCTTCGGGGGAACAGAGCAGGTGGGGTTCAGGTCTTTGGAAGTCTATGTTGTATCTTCCATTTTCATTTTCAGATTTAAATTAAAGAAAAATTGAAATCAAATGAAATAATAATAGCAATAGGAATTGCACATATACACTGCCCCATAGCGCTTAGAGCGCTCTGGGCTGTTCACAAGTTAAATTGCATCTTTCCCTCAAAATGCTGGGTACTCACTTTACTAACCTCTCGAAGGATGGAAGGCTGAGTCATGATCAAACTCACAATGTATTGAACTCACAATGTTTTGGCTGCAGTTTAACTACTGCACCACCAGGGCTTCAAAAAGAAAGGAAAAATAATAAAATAACTAGAACCAGTTATGGTTTGTGTTTGTATGTCAAACATCATGTTTGACATATGTTCTGGATCTTGGAAATAAGCACTTGGTCGTTTCAAAGGTGTATTTATTGGAGTGATTCATTAAGGAGAACTATTAAAATGTAAGAATGTGGAATTTCAGCTTGTCCATTAGTAGCATAATCTGACTGGGAAATTTGTAGAGGCATTTGAGGAGTTTCTGTCCTGTTTTTTTTAAAGCTCTGATATGTATCTTCCTGAAGTACCTCCTAAAAATAATGTGCGGATGATAATTGTTCTGTGGATTTTATTACTGCTTCAAAGTTTGTAATATGTATACCAGTATGTACAAAATCTGGACATGGAGATTAAAATATGTTTAGAAACGCATATTTCATAAGAAAACACAATCAAAAAACACATGTAAATAAATAAATCTTCATCTAGATTGTTGTTGAAAGAGTACAAATTTAAACAGAGAAGAAGGCATTTATGAATGAACACTTGTGTACCTGTCATGAACTGGAAGTAGTCCCCAAAACATTGAAATTACATGCATAATAGATAGGGATGTGAGGGAAATTAGCTGCATCAAGGGTATATAAACATGCATTTATCTCCTGGACTGAATATGTAACTGGATATAGTTTGTGGTCAGAAATCCATTCATTTTGAATCCCCCTGTTCATTCTGTGGAATTAAAAATGCAATCAACAGCACATGCTGATTTGAAAAAATATGCAAAATGAAAAAAAAAACAACCCCAAGTAACACATTTCTAAATGCTGTCATTAGTGACACTTTACACACATTAATGAGTTCATTTGAAACAGTGTGCATGAAAATAAAGAGGCAAGAAGAGCAGTAAATGTATGTATATGGACCTCTGAAAACATCTTATCCTGCTGAAAAGCTGACAAGTAGTTTTCTAGTTTCAAAGATTGGAGGAAGACATACTATGGCCTGTGGGCCAGATCCGGTCCATGGCACCAAATCATCCATCCCCTGTTCCTGCTGCTCCCAGAAATGGAAGTAGAACATACATGTGCATAAAGCTGCCATAAAGGACCCATGGTTGTCATAAACACGTTTATGACAGCCACGTGTGATTTATGGTAGTGTTATGTGCTTGCGCAGGCACATTATGTGCACATGCATGTGCATTTTACTTCCATTTCCAGTGGGAGGAACCATGTGACCAGCACATTGAACTAAGTGACCAGCCAACAGCTAGAGACAGAAAGAGAGAGGAAAGAAGACTGTAGTAATGTTTTTTCTCTGTTAACTTTGTACACAAATCTGTTCCAACAGGTTTTTAGTGCGACATCAAGTCTGCCAAATGTTCATTTGGCCCATGCTAACATTCACTGATTGCTGTCATGGGTGAAGCTTGACTACAACAGTGCTTTCTACCTAACAAATTCCCTCCATACCTCCCAGGGTGGATTCATTTCCACATAGCAGACAGGAAGCCATATGCTCCCAAGCATTTCTCTCTTGAACAAGACTTGGACCTTTTTTTAAAAAAAATCCTCGATCAATGATAATTGTCCTGGTAATATGTTCCTCATTGTTCTCTTCCTGCTTGTATTTCAGTTAAGGAAATTCAGAGACAGATGCAACAGCTGCTGCAACTGCTGGAAGCTAAACTTTTTTCCCCCGCTTTCTTTTTTTCCCCCTCCTTCAAAAAATTCCACTCCTACCAACCATCAATGCACTCTCCTTCAGTTACAACATGTTCAGAGAACACAGAGTTCAAAGACATACTGGAAGGTCCAACGTTAGGGAGCGGATATTTGAGTCCAGGCAACCAGACTTCGTGCCTTTACAGAACTCAGGTCAACTGTAAGCTTCAAATAACAATTAAAAATAGCACCTAAAAGCATTCTTTAGGGAGTTTCTTTTCTTGTTCTTTGCCTTTTATACAGCACTGCACACCTGCCACGGAAAATGTCAGCTATGAAACACTGCATTAAGTGTGAAAAAAAAATTATTTCCTATGTAATAGGCGATACGTCTGGTTGACATCCAGACAAAAAGGGGTGTTCAAGATAAAGTCTTGTGTTCTTTTACATTCCATATGGGTAATGTGTACAAAAAGCTAAAAAAATAATAATCCGGAAGTTATAATACAAAATGTGGAATTTCTCACTGCAATAAGCAAACAACAAACAAATATAATTTTATTTTTCACCAAGATATTTACTTTGTATATAGGATCCAAACATGGTAAAGCAGTGTTGGCTGAGATTCATTTTCTAGGGTCTCTCTGTGCTAAGGCTTGGATTCCCCCCCCCTGGATTATCCCCCTCCCCTTTAGATGTTCCACAGCCACAGGTTATTACATTCCACATACAATTTATGTATGCACTTATGCCTTCAAAAATAAGTAAATGAGAGTGTGATCTCCTATCCCAGGTCCATATTTTTTTTCTCAGAAACCAATATGGGAGGGACATCAGTCTCCTAGTCCTACTGCATTATGATCTAGTGACCCTTAAAATAGGGTCAGAAGAAGGTCTACCTGCTAACTAGAAAACTAATCAATATAATTCCACCATGGAGTTAGTGTGCGTGCTAAATAACACAAACACTCACCACGTCCACTTTCCAACAGGGTCTATGGTCCTATTCCACTCCATAAAAATGTTGAATTTCAGAAATCAAAGAAAATATGTAAATAAAATTTTATTCTTCAATGGTCTTATTTTGTACAAAATAAAATCAAGCTGTAGTATAGCAATTTAATTTTTATCAGATATAATCATGATTTGATATGGGTTAGACTTGATATTTATTTGGAAGAGGTGCTTAAACAAAGTTGAAAAACAACTTAATGCTGAAATAATAATTGTGTGTTTAACTGCATAAACTAAAGAAACTCCATCAAATCAGCCAGGAGTTGCATTTGATTCAGATCAGGTGCTTTTACTGTGGAGGCAAGCAAGACAAAGGGTAAAAGGTCACTGGTGACTAATTTTCTGAAAACTAGCAGCTTGTGTAAGTAATAGAACATTTATTGCATTTCTCTGTCATCCCAGAAATGAGCTAGAAAATCCATAAGAATTCCCAGCTCTAGCCTTTATTAAGGCATAGCCCTGGATTAGTTTAATGTCCAATTTAAAGTCACTGCTCAGCCCTCCTTTGCTTACTTTTCTATACATGAATCGTTTATTCATCACATTATTTGCCTCCATACAAAGTTGCTGAAAAATAATAACACCCAATAATTGAGTTCAATTTTAAAAAAGAAAACAAAGATGAGCCTTAATTATTTTAGAAATATCTCAGGGACCTTAAAATCTTTATTCTTAAATATACTGGGATATATATTTCACCTGCTATTATGGAACACAATAACATACAAAAATCTTGCACTTAAAAAGGTGAAAACAGAAGGCTGCGTTTGCCCCAATGTGTGTGACATCTATCATTTGGGTTCAATGAACATTATGAGTACTGTCTGTTAAAATGATACAGAACTGATAATTCAGATTAGGCAAAGAAACTCTTGGCTGAGGAATTCATCAATCTTTGGAGGCTTGTTATCAAGAGAAATAATTAGGATTTCAAAAACCACAAAGGCAAATTCCTTTGTTTTGTGGGCATAGTCCTTTCCTTGATCAGCCCTCAGGTTATTTCCCTTCAACAACCACTTTTCTTGATCTTCAATGATTGCGTGATAACTTCAGCTACAAAATAGAATTCAAGTACAGATTAAAAAGAGACCAGCAAGGTTACATTTAGTATTGTCAGTATCCCGTCAGCAGCATCCCATTCCCTAAGACAGAGATGGTGAACCTTTTAGAGACCAATTCCCCAAATTCAATAGGCTGCATCTGTGCTGCAAAGGGGCAGGATGAATTCTGTGCTTAGGGGAAGGAGGGAGCACTCCCATTGGGCTGCTGTGCAAAGGGGCAGGGTGAACTCTGTGCTGGTGCGATGGTGCACATGCCCACAGAGAGGGCTCTGAGTGCCCCCTCTGGCACATATGCCATAGGTTTGCCACCACTGTCCTAAGATAAGAAGGCAGCAAAATACTTGCAAAGTTTCAGAGCAAAAAGATAAGCAACTTCTTCAGCACTAGTAAATCAACGACGAAGCAAACTGTGGTTCCATATGTTAAAATGTAATCATGCAAACGACAATGTTTTATACAAGAAAACACATCTGTGATTTTACTTTTCTCTTTTTATTTCTTTCTCCCCCTCCCCTCCAAATACAAAACAGGTAGCATGCCATTTGGAGCAAGGCAGGAAGTAGAACACCAGCCTCACAAATCATGGCTTTTCTTGTTGCACAAATCCTGGTAACAGTAGCAATGTCGGCCCGGGGGAGGGGGGGTGGAGAATGTCCATGGTAGCAGCAGCATACAGCATGGAAAAACATCTGGTAGGGCATCAGCTGCAAATTCTACTATATTCTGCTATATTGGCTATGAGCGTTTTACCACCAGCTCAGCCATTGAAAAATTGAGGTTCTGTTTGGAGAGACTGCAGCGGCTCAATTGATTAAGATGCTGAACTTGACTACTGAACAGTCAGCAGATCAGCAGTTCAAGACCCAAGTACTGCATGATGGAATGTGCTCCCAGCTCTGTCCCAGCTCCTGCCAACCTAGCAGCTTGAAAGCAAGAAATTGCAAGTAGATAAATAGGTACTACTTTAGTGGGAAGGTAACAGTGTTTCCTGCATCTAGTCATGCCTGGTGGGAAGAGATGAGCACCCAACCCTAGAGTTGGTGAAGAATGACTTTTGAGAAAGGGTGACCTTTGCCTTTACTTTTCTTATTGGCCAGGCTTTGGACTTATTTATCTTGGATCTAACTCAACAATTATCTATACCAGAAGCAGTTCTGCTTCCTTTCCCAACCCTTGCCTTCCTTCCTTTGTGCAACATTAAGGTCTCAGAATGTGATATCCAAAGGACCTAGTCCTTGACATTACAAGAAATCACCCTCTTATTTTATGTTTTATTTAGACTGAGACCTCAAGGAGTGGGATTGTGTTGACTTGGAAAGCTTACCACAATCATTTCTAATGATCGATAGCTTTTGGGTGCAAAGAAGCTTAGCAATTCCTTGTGACTTCAGTTTGTACCCTGAGAAGATGACAATGTGCTACAACATTCATTTCTCACAACTTGCTTGTTATTTTTCTTCAAAGAGAATGCACCACCAGTTCAAATATGTAGCCTCAGAAATTACATCTCGAGTCTTCCCTGTAGACTTTCATTCTAGATATTAAACCAGCAGGTCAAAGGTTATACCAAACAAACATGTGAGAAAATACTCAGAGGTAATCATATGCAGACAGCGCTGGCTCTTCGACTTTGAAACAGAGATGAGCACTGAACCCTAGAGTTGGATACGACTGGCTTTCAAGCAAGGGGAACCTTTTACCTTTAATCTGGACTCCAAAGTAGTCTGTTTCAAGGTAAATCTCTCTCTTTCTCTTTTTGTAATATTCTTTGGTTAATTAAAAAAAAAAAACCCTGGAATTTTATCCACTAGATATTTCTATTGTCTTCTACTGAATATAATATAAATCCTTAAATGCTGAGACCAGAAGACAATAATACCCAGGCAGGGTGATCCTTGAAATAACTGGATAGGTTGTGTCTGAACTGAATTCCACCCCTGTTTAGTCTTGTCAGACCTCTTTCCATGCACAACATTCATGGATATACCTGTCCCGTTTTTCTCATCTCATCTTAGACTCTTCCCTTTTTTGTTCTGAAGCCCTTCCCTATCAGCTGTATCTAAATAAACTTTGTATTGGTTGGGGTTTTGGTTCTTGCTGTCTCTCTGCCTTTACAGGCAACCATGCTTTTTGAACTAGTCATGACCTTCTTTCCCAATAAAATGAAATCTTGGATATTATTTAAAATATTTTAATTGCTATACTGCAGCTGATCATAGCTCAATTGTCTTCTTTTTTCTAGCATCTTGCAAGGAAGAAAAAGATGTACAAAGAAAATAAGCATGTGAGAAAAATCAATATGCCTTATTAATATTCATCAAACACTTCAAACTAGGCTAGTCCCCCGGAGGAACTCATTCATGGAGCATAGCTTCTTCTCATTTCTTCTACCCACCTGCCTCCCTCCCCTCTATTCTAGTCCCCCCCCTCCATTTTTCTGCTCTTCTATTTTCAAAGTGTTTCATCCTACATATGACATCCAACTTAGACTCTTTGTTCTCTCGGAGTGTTAAGTGTGATTTGGAAATATGAATGCTTGCCTTGTACAGCTTGTAAGTTAATTACATAAGAAACTTGTATTGCATTTATTAGCTACCTCTAAAATAAATGTTCAGACTTGTTTTAAAAAAGGAATTGTAATTCACTGGTCTCCTACATTAATTAAAGTGTATTACTGTAGATAGCCTTCATTTTATTCTATCCATTAATTTATTCATATACTCATGTATTTGTACAAAGTGATGTAAATTTGGGGGAAAATTCTCATTGTTAGATGCCAATGTTAGAGTTAAGAAACATCTGGAGTCTGGAGATTTTCCAACAAAACAGTATTTTCATTAGCTACTAATAAAATAATGTATTATTCCAGTGACCCCTAATGGGCACACTCATGATATCATAAAAATTGCTCTGCAGCTTTGCTCCAGTTATCTTTTCCCTTTCTTATGCCTCACTCATTTCTGGTTGGTGATAGTGCTCATGTAGATTTGCTAAGTAACTATCATCCCACTCCCTGAGATTTCAGGGCTAAAACCTAAAATGGAGTGGGAGGGGCATGGTGATGACATTAAAGGGGGGGTAATTGTGATGTCGCAGGGACAGCCTCTCCCTGAGACTGAGACAATGTGGATTTCAGGGGGCAGCTCTTGTCATGGCATGTGGTTAGACCCTTGTGTTTTCATAGAGATACACCCTTATAAAGTCTCATAAAATAGGGTAGTAAGGTTTGGAATGGGAACCGGAACTTCTTCTAGGTTAGCCAATTGTGAAATGGACTTAAGCGGACTGGCATATGGGTAATTATGGAGAACATGACAATTCAGTCCCTTCTGGAAAAAATTTCCAGTGGTCAAGCAGACAATAAAATGTGACTACCTGTTGGCAAACCTCAGTACAAAACATAAGATGGGTGATGTTTTCAACAGCTGGCATGAAAAGCTCATCATTGTCCCAAGGAGATTTTCTTCTCAACTGTGTGCCACTGTTTCCAAAAGGTCTTCAACAAGAAGATACATTTGTTTTAATGCCATATGGACGCTCCACTCTTTGTCTTGCTTTAAGTAGCATTAAGACACTAAGCACCTGCTCCTCGGTCTCCTCCCATTTCTCTGGTGTTTTCAATTGATAACACTGCAGAAACACAAGCAACATTAAAATCCTCTGTGCACTAAGCCAGTGAGCTATGCTGCTAGGTAGAAATGCAGGGAAATCCATGTCCAAGCTTTAAAGCTACCTCACACACATAAATCTGCTTTCCTCCTTACTGCATACCCTTACATTTGTTTCCTAACCTGGGCACCTAGTCTAGCACAGAAATTCCCTGTGACTCTATTCAGTCACCTGTGATGAACAATCCTATGTGATCTGAGATAATTTGCACTAAAGTGTTCATCTGCATGTTATGCAACTGTGTGGATCAAAAGAAAATCCAGCATTCAGTATGAATTCATCTGAAACTGTCTCCATCACAGAAGAGGATGCCTCATGAAATGTAACCCACTAAATTACCAAATAAAAGATTGAGTCCACTTTTGGCACATACAACTGGAGTAGGGGAAACATTTATTCTTCCATTCCTTCATTTCTTTCATTTGTATTTCAGAATTTGGCTAATAAAGGCCTCAAGGCAGCCTATCAAATATTTAAAGAGCAAATGAAATTATATAAATACAATACCTTAAGACAGTTAAGTTTATCATCATGTTAAAATAATCACTGCATTTAAAAAAACAGTTAAAACTACTTAATATACTGTATGTACTTGAGTATAAGCCTAGTTTTTCAGTCTCATAAATGAGTCCCAAATAGGGGAAACAGTTTATACTAGAGGCAATGACCACAAGGGTCCCAAGACTATGTCGGATTGAGATGTGCCAAAAATCTAATTAATTTTACCATATTTTTGTGTATTTTGATTATTGACACTCACTAGCAGCTGCTGCATTTCCCATCCTCAGTTTATACTCAGGTCAATCTATTTTCCTGGATTTTCAGGTCAAAACTAGGTAACTTGGCTTATATTTGAGTCAACTTATACTCGGGTATATATGGTATATTAGAAGAATAAAAGAAAGCCAACCATTCCCATTAAAGCACCTTCATTGACAGTCAATCAGTTCTTAAAAAACAGTTATCTCTCCAATGTATCAGAGCAGCCATGAGAAAGGGAGAATTGCAACAGATTTTCCCATCTGATTTCAGGGATCTCCCTGCTTTCTTCCTGTCTTTTTGTGGAGAGTTGGCAGAAGCAGCAGCAGCAGCAGCTTCTTCTTCTTCTTCTTCTTCTTCTTCTAGTGCCATATCCATTTCAAATATTGGCTATCATCGTGGCAATAATCTTCCTGTTCTTAATTCCTTGGAACAGTTTTTCCAAGGACATGCCACATCAGTCTCTCAGGTTCTTCAACCACAAGGTCTGTCTATGTCCAGGGTGGTATTTCTTCCCAAGGATCTTCCCTTGCATAAAAAATTAGAGTATTTTGTACTTTATGTCATTTCTCATGAAATGAGTTAGCTTCTAGGAGGAGGAAAATATCAGGAACTCTCCAAAACAATGGGTCCCAACAAGTGTGTACTTTGCCCACCATAAGTACAAAACATGCCTCCTATTTTCTCTTCAGAGGAATATCAAATGTGTATGTCTGTTGACTTGAAAAAGGCTAGAAATGAGTGCCAAACTTTTCAGTCTCTTGGAAATTCATTCACACTTCCAGGAAGAAATCCAGGCTGAATTTGGCCTACTTATCTGAATGAATCTCATTATTTTGGGATTTCTGCATTTCAAATCCGGTTCATCAGTGTTGGGAGCAAGGAAATCACAAACATTAAACAAGCTGCTTCTTAATGAGCAATAGAGTTTGTTAATGCATTAATTTATGTAACAAATAGAAGCATATCAGTTGACAGCTTGTCCCTAACAGCCTAAAGATGGGAAAAGATGTGAATGAATTTTTAGCTGCCTAATGACTTCTTTACTTAGACTTAGACTTAGATCCTCCCATGCTATGTAGCATAGCGGACAGCAATGAAATCTTTAGTTCAGTGAAAGCTTTGTGAAAACCTTTTGCAAAGCTCTACTGTAGCTCTTCAATCTTTGGAACAATACAACGGCTGAAAAATATAGCTCAGTTTAGAAAGGAGCATGGGGAATGGTAAGACACCATATTATATATTCTAGCCTTTTTTACAAAATAAATGAAATGAAATCCTCTTCGATTAAGGTGACTATGAAGAGATTGAAAAATTGAGGAACATGGGACCTGGTACTCTTCTAGAAAATTTAGGCTTTTAAGACAGTGGCTTGGAAACAGCTAGCGAACAATTGGGGGAGGAGGGACAATGCCTGCCCGCTATGAGAAGAGAGTCACATCTTGGCAGAGGAACCTTCAAGGACAATTCATCTTATTTCCTGGTACTGCATTAATGGGAGAGATGAGTTCAACTGTGTGAAAGGAGGGAAAGAAAGTACTCTTGTCTTTGTAAATATTGGGGTGGAACTCAAAGCCTGATTGGTAGACCATCTGGAAAGCTGCAGAATGTGAAGCTTATGCCTAAAAGCTTATTCAGAAAATATGCTGTTTGGCTTAGTTTGCCTCTTAAGAGATGCTATGCTCAGCTGCTGTCTTCTGATGTGGTGCTGGAAAGATGCACTCTGTGCATGCTCCACAGCTATGCTGATACTATGCTAATATGCGAGTATAGTATTAGATAGATGGCTAACTTTCTTATTTTGTAGCATGTTTCTCTTAATTGTTGTAGCCTTTGCCTCAAGTTGACTATTTGCTCCATACGCTTATTGGTTATTTTTTAAAAATTGCCTTTTTGCCTTTTTCACTATCTAATAAAATACTAAAAATATATATCTATCTATCCAGTTCAGTGATGGGATGACACCGGTTCTGACCGGATCCACAGAACCGTTTTAAGGATTTCCGGAGGGCTCTCCGTGGGGGTAAAACCGTTTTTGAGGCGTCCGGATCGGACGCCTCACCGGGAGGAAAATTTAAAAAAAATTTGGAGCAAAAATGGCTCCAATTTAGTGCGCATGCGCAGAAACTCAATCTGACACATGCGCACTAAATTGGAGCCATTTTTTTCTCCGATTTAAAAAAAATTGGATCCGGCCGCCCCTGACTGGAGCCTCCTGTGGAGCCGCTTGCCGCCGTTTGCTGCTGCCTGGTGCTCTCACCACTGCCACCTCCTGCCATCGCTGCTGCCGTTGCCGTCCCCATCGCCGCCGGAACCGAGGAGGAGGCGGGGCGCTCCATGTCCATGTTGGCTCCAATTTTTAAAAAACCGGACCCGGAGCCACTGCCTGCTGCTACTGTCGCCGCTGCTGCCGCCTCCCGCCATCGCCATCGCCGCCGTTGCCGCCGTCGCCCCAGGCCAGCGGAGCGCGCCTCCTCCTCCTCCGGTTCCAGCAGCGGCGGCGGCAACGAAGAAGACGGGATGGGAGCCGATCAATGGGCAAGGCGGGGAAGACAGCTCCGGAACGAAAAGGAAGGAGGGAAAAAAGCAAATGCATCTACCCGGATCAATTACAGAAACGCTCCCGGGTCCGGCACTCCAGTCCCCTCCCTCTCCTCCTTCCACCCCCCCGGCGATGGCGATGGCGGGAGGCGGCAGCAGTGGCGACAGTAGCAGCAGCAGGCAGTGGCTCCGGGTCCGGTTTTTTAAAAATTGGAGCCAACATGGAGCGCCCCGCCTCCTCCTCGGTTCCGGCGGCGATGGGGCGTGCCTTGCCGTGTGGCCCCGGGCCATGGGGGTCGTCGGCCCCAAGAAGGGTAAGTGAGGGTTTTGTGTTTGGGGTGGGTGGGTGGTTTATGGTGTTTTGGGTGGGTGGGTGTACTTTTATTTAATTTTTATTTTATTTATTTATTTATTTTATTTCTTTAAGTTATTTACGGGTCTGTGTGCATGTTTATTTTTTTTATTATTTTTTTTCTTTTTGGCCTTGCCCACAACGTCATGACGTCATGACGTTGGCTCCGCCCATGATGTCATGACGTCATGACATTGGCCACGCCCATGACGTCCATGACGTCATGGCGTGGTAGTAGAATTTTTGACATCCCATCACTGATCCAGTTGTTTGGGTTCTTGTTTCAGAGGGTTTATGGTACTAAACTAGGTCTTGCCTTAATCAGCCATCAGGAATCTTGATAACTTTGTAGGTATGGTGACAGTTCTACCTTGCAGGGTTGGTGTTTTGGTCTCATGCAGCTAAACTTTATGGATTTTTTTGGAACTTCCTGTAGCACTCCTCAGAGTGTGGGGCCAGGAAAATTCCCTAGACATCACCACATTTGACTCTCTTGGCCACACCCATTACAGAGGAAATGGGGTAGGTTGCCTAAATGATTAAAGTGGACCTCCTTTAACCCAATGAATATCAACCCCTCCATTTGAGATCAGCAGCAGCTGTAGTTATCCTGCATCTCTGAAAACTAAATCAGCATTCATTCATTCATTCATATCTTCATTCAATTCATATACTACCCATCTAGTATAAATACTACTCTGGGTGTCTTACAATATAATAAAATAAAACATGCAAAATAAAAGAAAATACAGGATTTTTGCTAGAGAAACTCTGCTCAGGGGACACTGAAATGAGGCTCCTTTCAGGTCCCTGAAGTATTTTCCCTATTTATCTATTTGCAATTTCTTGCTTTTGAACTGCTAGGTTGGCAGGAGTTGAGACAGATGATGGGTGCTCATTCTGTCATACAGTACTTGGCTCTTGAAGTGCCAGCTTGCCAACCTTCCAGCTAACAAGGCAAGCTTCTTAACCACTGAGCCACCACAGTCCCTGATTATATGATAAAACACAGAAAATAACAAAAAAAAAACCCCATTGATTTGGATGGCCTTTAAAAAATGTTGTTAGAGATCTTGTGATCTTCAATCTTGAGTTTTCAGCAGTTTTTGAAAGGCATGCCCTACTTCACTGTCTTAAGTTTGGCAGTCAAAAATGGAACGCTTTTCCAGACGTTGACCCATCTGCTGATTAGAAACTTTGAACTGGCACTCAGCAGTCAGAGTTTCAATTTAATTTTGATTTACTATTTGTGTGACTTTGATATCCTAGTTTATTCCATGTGTGCCCACGAACTCTTGCTACAAAGGGTGCTATGGTATCCTTGATTGGATCTCCCATGGATTTTTGGAATGGACCCAATCTGGAGTCCCTCCGGGTGGTTCTTTTTACCCCACAGGAAGCTGTATTTTTTTTTAATCCATTGAAAAACGGCCTTTCTGCAGGATGTTTTAGATCAGGAAACTAGCATTAATTGCCCTTCACTCAATGCTGTAGTCCCAACCCAAATCCAGCTGCATTTACTTTTTAAATATCTCCATTTTAGAAATTACCGCAAATCTCTATCTCATCTAGTGCTTAGAAATTATACAGAATGAGGAGCATTATTTATTTATTTATTAAAGCTATTCTTAGACCATCTTTCATCTGATGATTTTAGAGTAGTGTACAAAGCATGAATACAATTGCATATGCTAACAACACTTCACATAAGAAAACAATGTCTTCAAAGGGATCACCTATAAATAAGAGATAGCTATAAGCGAAAAAACCATTTCTTTGCCTGAGCAAATAGACAAGTCTTAACCTGATTCCAAAACACATGTCATGTCGATTCAATCAAAGATGTCAGCGAGAATAGTAAAGAAGACTGGGGGTACCATAGAAAGGGCTCTTTTTTATAGGAGAGTGTTACTTTTTTGAACTACAACTACCAGACCTCTCCATCCAAAATAGACAGTCTGAATGTTTAGAAATTGCTGCTGCCCTAATGGGATGTCAAGTTGTTTCCAACCTATGGCAACTCCATGAATGAGTGATCTCGAGAAGGCCTTATCACTAACACCCTGCTCAGGTTGCATAAAAATGAGGTTGATGGGAGTAGTCCCCCAACTTCCCTTACTTGTTACTTGGTCTCTCATTTGTGACATTTTACAAACATCCCCTAAGAAGAATATACAAAGAAGAGTGTCCTCAGATGAGTTTATTGTCAAGCTTCTTAATATATTTTCTTTATTAAGGCCATTTTGCTTCATTTATATTATATGGTCAATAGATGTGGCTTTTAACCAAGTAATGCAAATAATCGAGAGAGCCCCAAACAGCCTTTAATGTATTTATTGCTGCTGCTGCTGCTGCTGCTGTTGCTGTTACTTACCGCTAAGTTACCTCAAA
The DNA here is from genome assembly GCA_030440675.1 of Furcifer pardalis. Classification (NCBI taxonomy): domain Eukaryota; kingdom Metazoa; phylum Chordata; class Lepidosauria; order Squamata; family Chamaeleonidae; genus Furcifer; species Furcifer pardalis. Next base: position 77,667,857 of record CP126892.1, read on the forward strand.
CTTGTGGTCATTTATTGGGTGAGAGATCTCCAAAATGCCCTGTCCTCAAAAGCTCTGCTCAACTTCTGCAGCATCAAAACTGTGGGTTCCTTTAGGGCAGGGGTTCTCAACCTAAGGCCCATGGGCTAGATCCACCCATGGCATCATTTCATGTGCCCCCCTCTCCAAGGGCATTTGAGAAACAGTATGGCTACCCATTTGGAGATGTTGGGTCAAAATGGTCACCCCCATTGTGCAGGCAGGGCAAAATGGCCATCTGATCCTCGAAGCTGACTGAGAGAGTATGACCTGGCCCCTAGCTTGAAAAAGTCGGGAACCCCTGCATTAGGGGATCAATTCATCTACCATTTGGTGAGATTCTGGCTTCAACTTTTCTCAACTTTATTGTCTTTTCCAATGAAACTTGCCTTGTCATGTTATGCCCAAAGTATGACAGCCTCAGTTTTGTCGTTTTAGCCTCCAGGAATAGTTCAGGCTTGATTTGCTATAGGGTCCACTTGTTCATCTTTATGCTAGTCCCACATTAAAGGACATGAATCCTCAGAGAGTGTCAATTCTGTGCCCCATTGCAGATGCATTTATGCAACTAACATATGAAGAAGTTGATATGGGAAGCAGGGAAAAATAAAGAAGGGGAGACAAGGCAGGAAACAGCATAGAGCAAGTGTCCAGGGAAATTAATTTGCTTTATTGTATCATGACACAGTGACTTTCTGCTAGGCATAGAACTAGCCAGAGGCTAAGTACACACATTGAAATTTTCAATAGTCTTGTTCTGACATTCTTGTTAAAATCATGAACATCGTGTATAATTTTCAGTCACAAAAATTCTCTGAAAACCCAAGTGAAAATATTTATTTCTTAATTTTGGCCTGTCTCATACATAATAAATCAAACTGTATATACCTCTAAGGAAAGGTGGGATATAAAGAAAGAAATTTAATGAGCAATTTTTTGTGTCACAAAGCCATCTTCTGTTATCAACAGCTGTTATCCAACTACCTTCATCGGTCAAGTGATTTGAAACCCCACAAAGATGCTTACAGTAAGGAAGTGGGAATGGCAGACAGAAAGAAAACTATTATGAAGTTGAAAAATATCCTTTTTCTACGAACAGTTAGCAAATACATTGCACACTCTTAATTCCAGATACAGCACATATATTCAAAAAGCATGTACATTCAATATAGAACATTCCCAGCAATAGTTACAATCTATTTCTCATTCACATTTTTTGGTGCAAAGCACTAAAAGGCCAAACACTTGTCTATCCATAAAAGAATATTTTTATGATCCAAATTTTAAGATACAAAGCATATATTAGTTGTATTAATTTAATTTAATTTAATTTGATTTGATTGTTTGATTTTTATGCCGCCCCACTTGCCTAAGCAACTCTGGGCGGCTAACAACAATACAAAAAGAACACAAAATATACAGCTACAATCAAACTAGCATAATACACAAAACATTTCAGAACTTAAAGAAAATCCCACTTAAACCAGTACCCCAGAAACCCAGAAACCAAATCAACTTAAAAAATTTAAAATATATATTTAAAAAATAACCTCAAAGATTTAAAAGGTTAAAAGGTTAAAAAGGTTAAAAAAGTTTAAAAGTTTAAAAGAGTTTAAAAGTTTAAAAGAAGGAGAGAGGGGTGGCTATCCCATCAGATCAGCCACCCAACATGGGACCCTGTATTACTGGAGCCCCACACCTGCCCTGCCAGCCAGGTTTTTAGGCCCTTCCAAAAGGGCGGTAGCTCTGTCTGTAGGCATAACTCAGTTGGCAGGAGGTTCCAAAGGGCCGGGGCGGACATGGAGAAGGCCCTCCTTCTGGTGCTAGAGAGTGGTGCCTCTCTAGCTGATGGGATGATAAGAGAGCCTCTCCGATCCGCTCTGGTGGGATGGACAGATGTCCTTGGGACGATGCGGTCTTTTAAGTATCCTGGCCCACTATCATGTAGGGCTTTAAAGATAATGACCAGCATCTTGAATTGCACCCGGAGACATACTAGCAACCAGTGCAGCTCCCGAAGCAGTGGTGAGGCATGAGCAAAACGCCCACACCCCATCATTACCTGAGCAGCTGCATTCTGCACCAGCTGCAGCCTCCGAATGGTTGCCAAGGGCAGCCCCATGTAGAGCACATTACAGTAATCAAGTCTGGAGGTGACCAAAGCATGTGTGATCATGAGCAAGGAGTCCCAATCTAGGAGCGGGCATAACTGGCATATTACACGAAGATGTGCAATGGCCCTCCTGGCCACGACTGCCACCTGCTCTTCGAGAAGTAGTCGCGAGTCCAAGAGGACCCCCAGATTATGCACCGGGTCTGTTTGAGGCAAAGCTGCCCCTTCCAGAACCAAAGATGGAAACTCCCGAGACAGCACAGGACCCCTTACTCAGTCAGACCCACTCAGTCTTGGTCAGTTGTAGCCCGTTGTTCCCCATCCAGACCTTGACAGCCTCCAGGCACCTGGATAGGACTTCTACTACATCAATTGAATCTCCACGGGCTGAGATATACAGCTGGGTGTCATCTGCGTATTGGTGATACCTCACCCCATGGGAACAGATGATCTCACCCAGTGGCTTCATGTAGACGTTAAATAGGAGAGGCGAGAGTACCGAGCCCTGAGGCACCCCATATTGAAGGGACCTAGGGCTGGACTTCTCACTCTCCAGCCACACCGACTGGGTCCGGCCCCTCAGAAATGAGGAAAGCCAGGCCAACACAGTGCCCTGGATCCCCAATTCCTGGAGCCTTCCCAGAAGGATACCGTGGTCAATGGTATCGAAAGCCGCTGAGAGGTCAAGAAGAGCCAGGACGGATGGTTGACCTCCAACCTGTTTTCGCCAGAGATCATCCACCAATGCGACCAATGCAGTTTCTGTACCATATCTGGGCCTGAATCCTGACTGAAAAGGGTCCAGATAATCTGCTTCATCCAGGACTTCCTGTAGCTGCCACGCCACTGCCTTCTCTAAGACCTTACCCAAAAAGGGTAGGTTGGATACTGGTTGGTAGTTGGAAAGTACCGTAGGGTCAAGGGATGGCTTTTTCAGGAGGGGACGCACCAAAGCATGTTTTAAGGGTGCTGGAAAAAACCCCTCCTGCAGAGATGAATTTATAATTGCCTCGACCCAACCGCCTGACACAGCCTTAGATGCCTTGACTAGCCAGGCAGGGCATGGATCCAATTCACAGACAGTGGCACGAACAGATATAAGAAGCCTGTCCACTTCCTCAGGGCCAACTGGATTGAACTGATCCCAGATAACATGGCCAGACTGCACTCTGGTCAACCCCAGCTCTATATCTTCCATGCCGGGATTAAACTTCAAGTGAATCTGAGCAATTTTCTCCACCAGATAATCAGCAAAAGCCTCAGCCGATCCCTGCCAACCAGGGCCAGACCCCCTCTACCAAGGAGGGACCTGGTCACCCGGAACAAGGTTGCTGTGCGATTATCCGCGGAGGCAATAAGGGCGGTGAAATACTGTCATTTTACCACCCCCATCACCACTAGGTAGTCTTTAATAGCAGCTCTAACAAGTGTTCGATCAGACTCACTCTGTCCTCACCGAGCGGCGCTCTCTTTGCCCGTTTGAGCTCCCTCAGCTCTTCTGTGAACCAAAGGGATGATGCCCGCGGTCACAGAGAGGCCATAGTAGAGCGATCACGTCCAAGGCTGACATTACTCTCTCGTTCCATGAATTGACAAGAGCCTCAGACGAATCACATTGCAGGTCAAAAGGAAAACACCCCAGTTCCCTCTGGAATCCTTCCGGATCCATTAGTCACCGGGGGTGGGCCAATTTAACTGGCCCTACCTCCCTGCAGTGAAGCCTCACCCCCAGAAAGTCTAGAGTCACCAGATACTGATCTGACCATGGCACAGGGCTAATGTCTAAATTCTGTGTTTTCAGATCACTCTGCCACAGCTCCGATACAAAAATTAAATCCGGGGTGTGGCCACTGCTCCTGGTAGGACCCTGAATTACCTGGGTCAGGCCCACAGCTGCCATGGAAGCCATGAACTCCCATGCCACCTCTGAGCCAGGCCCCAATTATGGCAAATTGAAGTCCCCCAGAACCATAATTCTGGGGAGCTCCAATGCCAACATCGAGACCACCTCAAGGAGCTCAGGCAGGGAATCTGCTACACTTGCAGGGAGGCAGGTACAGGAGCAAGATTCCCAACTGACCCTTAGGGCCCAAACGCAGGAGCAGGCCCTCACAGCCCTGGATTTGTGGAGCCGTGGCTCTGGCGACTCCCAGTGACTCTCTGGGAGAGTCACTGTTAATTACATTAATGGACTGCTCATAGGGAAGTGACTGTTTGGTATTGTAATTGTTTTATGATGCATTGCTGTTTTGTAACTGTAATTGGCCGCTAGGAGGAAAGGGATTGTAATTGTCTGTTGGAGGAAAGTGACTATAATTGTTTCTATGATGTGCACTGACAATGTTGATATATTTGTTGTTATTGCTGTTTTATTGCATTGTATTATATTGTATTTTCTATTGCATTTAATTTCAAACATTGTGATATATTGGGACTGTATAACATATTGTTGATTATACTGTTGATCAGAGGTGTAGCTACCGCCGTATCAGCCGTATCAATTATACGGGGGGCCCGGGCTACGGGGGGCCCCAACGGCAAAAAATAAAATAAAAAAATATTGGAGCAAAAATTTACTGCGCATGCATAGAAACTCAATCTGACGCATTACGCATGCGTCAGATTGAGTTTTTGCGCATGCGCACTTTATTGGAGCCATTTTTGGCTCCAATTTTAAAAAATAAAATTTCGGAGTCGGAGCCGCAGCTTTTTGGAGCGGCTCCGATGGTGGCCCTCAGAGGAGGGCACCTCCCCTGGGGCCGCCCAGCTCCCACGGGCAGGTTGAGCCCTGCCCGGGCTGTCCGCTGCTGCCAAACCCCCATGGCCCGGGGACGCTTGGCAGAGTCCAGCAGCGTAGGAAGGCGAGGTCCACGGGGGCCGGTTGCTCCCTGCGGCACTTTCCAAAAGGGGTGGCAAAGCCTTAATAATAATAATAATAATAATAATAATAATAATAATAATAATAATAATAATAATAATAATAATAATAATAATAATAATAATAATAATTTCCTTAATTCCAGGAAACTCAATTTCTTTGCCCAGCCATTTGCTCCTTCTGGACATCTAATCAGCCAATTGAAGCTCATTGATTAGGAATGAGTCTGGAAGCAGCTAGATCCCATGGAGCAATAAAATGAAATAAAGCAAAATGAAACAAAATTGGGTTTCCTAAATATGTCTGGAATTTCTTTCTCCAGAATGTTAGCATCTGTCATATACACAAGACAATTCATCTTCAAAGATAGTATTAAAATTCACAAACATATCCACTGCTCTCTTAATTATTTGCATTGTGTAAGAGAGATATAAAACATGGTGATATTTTCTTTAAATCATCATGTACTGATTATAGAGTCAAATCATCATCTGATGATTTTAAACCAGATTTTTCTGTGAAAAGAGCTTCTCCTTTTTTTTACAGCTCCATAGGATTTCTTAAAAGGCTGGAGATAAAACACAGAGTGTTGTGGTTTATAAACTGTTTTGGCCCATGATCATGTGATTAAAATTTCATTCTCCTACAAAACTCACTCAACCTCATTGGGGAAGCTTCAGCCACACAGTTTATTGGTAGAGATAAAAATGAAGAAACCCCAGATATGCTGTGAACTCATGGAAACATGGACAGGCAGATGCAACTAGGATCCTCAGGTTTAAATGCACATCTTAATCAGAAACCAGGATGGGAGTATTTTAATCAGTCTTAACTAAACTATATAATGATAATAACTGCAAGACATTAAGTCAATTCTGACTTATAGTGACTTTTCCCAAGATTTTCTAGGTAGAAAATGTGCAGATTTGATAGAGGGTTTCTAGGTAGAGAATGTGCAGATTTCCAAGGTTTTCTAGATAATGTTCAGTGATTTACCATTTCCTTCTTTTTGGGGGGAGGGGGGGATGTGCCCTGGGACTGTTCAACTTGCCCATGACCATGTAGACTGGCTCTTCTCCCTGGAAACACAGTGGGGAATCAAACTCCAAACTTCTGGCTCTGCATCCACATACCTAAACCACTGCACTTTGCTAAAACATATGCTTTGCCTTTGTTCTAATAAGGAACAATTAAAGCAGGCAACAAAATGTCATATTGAAGGTTCCTCTTCAGGATTCCAGCTGCCATGTCCTTTTGCTGCATTGCCATTTCCCCCACCACTACCCACTCTCTTGCCTGGGGAGAGACCTTTTTGTCCTCCCCACCTCTGAATGAAGATAATTCACCTGTTATTCCACTGGTGGGGAAATGGATCAGTCACCATGTGACAAGCATCCATAGGACACATTCTATACTCATTACTTTTCTTCAGCATTCAGAATGCTTTCCACTTTTCTGCTCTCTTTCTTTTGGTGCCATGGACTGGCCATTTCTACTTCTGGTGCTTCTGGGTTGAAAGGATCAGTTGGTGAAAAATCTCTGTTCCCGGTGATAAATCTCCGTTGCTCAGGGGATTTCTGATTTGCTGAAGTAGCAATCTTCAGGGACGCTCTTTTCATGTGCCCCATGAAAGTATGCTAGTCCAGTGTGGTGCAGAACAAAGCAAGCAAAGCAAATGGATGTGGCCTTAAATGAAACAGTGAGACTGGTTACAGGATATTTAAAACCAACCCCAATACAAAAAGTGCATTACTTAGCTGGCACCCCTCCACCACAATTCCATCAAGAAAGTGCTGCTCAGAAAGAGTGGATCAAAGCAAGTTCCTTGGAAACACACCTGTTATTTGATCACCAACCACCAAAGCAGAGACTGAAATCAAGGCATAGCTTCCTCACATCTTCTGCCCCTCCAAGCAACCAACCCCCACAGACTGCCTTAGAACTATGGAAGGCGAGCAAGGAGCTACCAGCTAATTGGGCAGAACAGCATGACTCTCTACCACCTGGCCAAGAACAAACATGTCTGTGTGAAAAGCTTTAAACAGACTGTTTGCAGGAGTAGGAAGATCAAGGGCTGATCTGAGAAAGTGGGGTTTCCCTGTAGATGATAGCCTATGTGAATGTAGGGAAGTACAAACTATCTCCCATATGAAATGCTGTTGATGTGGCCCGATAACGAGGAGATGTCATCTAGCCTTTTTGAATTCTATTTTCTTTTTAGATATGTTAATTTTAACATTTCATGTTATTGTATACTGGTAGTGCATTTGATATGAATAAAGAAAGAAAGATGGGGTGGTCCAGTCCATGTTGGACCAGGAATTTACCACTTTTGTACTCTTTTTTTCACCTGCTTCCTGCTGCATGGTACAAGTAGCAACTTTGATTTTAATTGGCTTTAACTGTGTTTTTAGTTAAGCTAATTGGTGTGCCGTTTTCCCCTTATTACACATGACTGAGAAAATTGGTTTCTAGTTTGGGAATTAATTTATCTCATTACTTTAAAACTTGTTATTCATTTTTGTTTCTTTACTGTAGTTCATCAGCTGTATCATTGACACATCTGACATCTGAGAGAGGAAATGTATGGCATAGCACTTAAAGAATACTAAACAATTTTACCCTAAACTTCTCCACCTCTTTTTAATGTCTTTGAAACCTCATTTTCCCCTCAAGTCTCTGGTGCATGTTTTTTTGTTTGTGAGTGATGCTGTTTTGGCTATGTAAGGACTGGCACTAAGAGAACTAAGTTTAACATCAGATTATAGCATGCTTAGAAGATATTTTTCCATGGAATTTTTTCATACCTTATACGGGGTATGATTGTTTTGCTCAGTATTTATTGGTAAAGTTACTTCTTATGCCTAAATCCCTCAGGATGCCATTTTAAAGTTGGAGCGTTATGAACTCTTGACCATAAGAACAAAGGCAATCACTTGGTGGCTGCATATTTATGATCTGTTTTCACAGCATGGAACTTATTTTGAACCACTTCACTCATTCAGTTCTGCAGTGAAATTTCCCTTCCCCTGGGCACAAGTCTACTGTCTCACTGGCTTCAATAAGTAACTTTTTATTGTGTCTAATCATGTGCAAATGTGTTAAAATTGGTAGTTTTTAGCAAACAGTTATGGAACATATTACCGTAAGGCATTTGTTCATGGCGTGACAATTATTGGCCCTTGGCCATTTAACTGTTTTATTTAATAATGTGGGAATTTCAGTGTGTTTTCCTTTCATTATTTTTAACTTGAAAACAGAAACAGAAAGCTCCTTCTTTAAAGTTAAAACTTTACCGCTGAGAGTCTGTCAAAAGCAATATAAGCATCTGGATTTTAAAAAGGGAGCTTTTGCAGGATGTTAATTTAATATACTGGCATATTTCATGCATACTTTTTATATTTTGTGCTTGAAGCTACCCCAACAGTGACCACCCAGGAATCAGAGACTTCTTAGCAAGATTCTGAATTTGGCAGTCTAAAAAAAACTGCTCATGAAATGACTGTGACTCTAATCTAAGGTGATACTTGTCAACCTAAAGGACTGAATTACAGTGTAGCATTTCAGCTGACCCCACAGTGTACCTATGTAGGGTGGAGAGGGCTGGCATGACAAACACCATAAACTTGGATTTCCTGTGAAACTAACTTCCAACACAATCCTATTTTCAATAAAGTATTCTGGCTGCTGTCTAAAATTTATGAAGTCCTATGGAGCAAATATTGAAAAGGAGTTTGTTTGTCCGTCTGTCCGTCCGTCTATCTATCTTAGAAAGGTTGGTAGAATTACGTTTTTGACATCAAATCTCTGAATGCCCCAGCCATGGTAGCCATAGTGATCCAATGATAGTGGGAAATGCTATCCAGAAAAATAACCCTTTCAGCCTTTGTTCTTTTATTACAGCAGTAACAAGACTAAACTATAAATTAAGGAGACATTTTCTATCATTTAGGCTCTGTACTGAAAGGCATAATCCTCAGCCAGCTACTGAGGGTCAACTCTTGATACCATTGCCTTGAGACTTTTATTTCCCAGTGTCTCTCAATGTCGTTTTACAATTTTTTTAAAAAAATTTGCTTTATATCTTGCCATCAACTATACTGTTACTCTGGGCAGTACTCACAATACACAAGTACCCACTACATCCCAGCAGGCTGACACTAATATATTTCAGCCAATATAAACAGTAGATCCATTGCCAACCTATGTCTTGCTGGCACCTACACCATAAAGTCCACTAACCGATCTATTAATAAATGGAAGGAGCAATGGGTGATGGAAGAAGTACTGCCAGATGTCTCCAAACATCAGGTTCCAAAGGAATGTTGGCTGAAGGCCTCCTCAAAATTAATATTACTTTTTTACATATGTGGGAAAAGACATGGCAATAATTGTCTGGGGCCATGATTGTACAATAACAAATTTGATTCTGAGATCAAACCTGTGCTTACAGAAACTCAAAATAGGGTCTTTCATAGTGACATGCTTCTCCATTTAACACTCACGTAACCGAACAAAGAGGTAAGTTGATAGCAAGAAATGGATAATTGGTAGGAATAAATTTAGACTGACAAAATGGTTGGCAGAATAATTAAGTTGCCTTCCCATGCTACCACCACAGCACAAGCTGTTTTTTCTCCTCACAGTTGAAAAGTCATGGAATAAAGTGGCCAAATTTTAAATCTATAAACTTGTGTCATCTCTTTCTTGGGTGGTGGGGGCACAAATAACTTAATTGCCTCTTTCTATTCCTCTTTGTACCAGTTCTGTGCCTTCTGCAGCATAGCCCATTTCTTACTACTATATGTTAAAATGTAAATTTCAAATGATATTTATTCTAGCACTCAGACTCCTACAAGAGGCCATATACAGAGGAAAAAAGTAAATTTGATGTGCACAATAGTTTGTCATTCCAAAAGCTTACTGAGGGGTAGGAAAAGATTCTCCATTTATGTTTGTCTTGAATAAACAAAGATATAACTAAATATATATTGGCAGGAGTATTTATAGAGTAGGACTATCCAATTTTTCGGGAGGAGCAACTTGCCAGATGTGCAACAGCTGCATCTAATTTCCATAAAAAGGAGCAGATTGTTTCAGCTATCCTTTAATATGAAAGAAGGGCCCACAAAGTGTGTCCAGTATTTGATGGTTTCGGATCCAAGTATTTTGCTCTTTCATGAAATCAATCTCCTATACCTTCGGAGCCCATGATTTTTAAAGCATTAATAATGCCATTCTTTCCCACTTATTTCAGAACCCAGTGGCTGGAAACAAACCTCAGAGAGCATTAAAAACTTCAAATATCAGCTGCTTATGAGAATGGCTTTTGCAAAGATGTCGTTTCTGCACAGAAGTCATGGCACACAGGCATTTTCATCACGCTTTGTTATTATCCACAATTGTAGATCAATAATAGCTTCAAGTGAATAACATAAGGTTGCCAGGTCAGTAGTATTCCATTCACTGAGCTTCTAGAGTCAGAACCTGCGATGAAAATGCAGTTTGATGATGTCAGAGGGGTAAGACACTGTGATGTAAGAGGCAGCACAGGCAACCATTTAGGGGGAGGTGTCCCAAATTTTGCACTGCTGTTGCTAGAAATAAAGCAACATGCATACTCAGGAGTCATAATGCTGGGGCTCCACTTTCTGCCTTGCCCCAAATTGCACAAAGGACTAGTAATTGTGTGCTAAAAAATAGGTAGAAAAACTTGTCAGGCAGCCAGTGTGCACATGTGCTTTGGCTCATTACACAGTTTTGCACAACACAAAACATTTATATTGATTGCAATAGCCTAGATCAGTGATGGTGACCCTTGGTACTCCAGGTGTTTGTTCTTGGACTTAAATTCTCAAAAGCCCAAGAACACGTAAACCCATTCATGTGGATTCACAGATACTTGGGCTTCTGGGAATTGAAGTCCAAGAACACCTGGAGTGCCAAGGTTTGCCACCACAGGCTTAGATACTAGCTGAGAATAAGTTGGAATTAATGATTAACATCTATAGATTTTAGGTTTTAGGCCAAAATATCATACATATTCTCCCATCACAATTCTTGGGAGGAGTGTGTGATTGTGAAACATTTACAGTAAACTATCAGAAGCAAAATTTCTGAAAGTATTTTTTGCAATTTGGTGGCAATTTTGTATTTATTAACACTACTAGTTATGTTTCCTTCGTCCTAAAAACACCCACCATTCAGTTCTCTTTCCCCACCTCTGTCCCATCTTTTTTATTCTTTATTTTGTCTGTGCCTCTATGTTGGACTCAGTGTTATTTACACAGTAGTGTACAAACACGTATGTACACCACAAATACAGTAATAGCATAATGGAGAGAAAGAGTACATATTAAATTTTTATCATGTGTGGTATATAAACCTTGGGCATACCTCTCAGCTGTTTTGTAAAAATGAACCCTCTCTGAAGGTGTTAATGTGTTTTCAAATGTGTTTTCAAAAAACCCTCCCAAATTAGAAGTTTTGTTTTAGTCAGACTTGTCCAAGCCAAAACAGGGATATATTCAAGTCACTAAATTAGGCCCTAGCTTCCTCACACCACTAAACCTACACTACGCCCAGCAGTGGGCTCAAAAAATTTTTACTACCACACTGTGGGCATGGTATGGTGGGCATGGTATGGCCAGGGGGAAAGCCCTGTGTTGCACCTGAATTAAGACTACTTTATTAAAAAATTTGGATAGGTGGGACCAGCCAGAATTTCTTCTACTGGTTCTGGTAAACTGGTGTGAACCTGCTGATGTCCACCACTTTGTTGTTGTTGTTGTTGTTGTTGCTCAATCACACAGTCAATCCCGACCCTTTGCGACCCTATGGACCATTGCCCACCAGGCACCTCTGTCCTCCACCATCTTCCTCAACCCACCCAGCTCTATGCCCATTGCATCTACAATACCATCTAGCCATCTCATTTTTGCCCACCGCTGGCCTAGCCTAAATGCATACATGTAGAATTAAGATATTACAGTGTTGTCCAAACCAATTTTATACATACCTGTTCAGAACCAACATCCACTGAGTTACACGGGGCTTACTGTCAAGTAAGTATGCATTCAGCTACAGATTTTTCTGTTCTCTTATAGATTTATTCTCTTACAGATCTGTTCTCTTATAGATTTATTCACTGTCACTGTGTTTGCTTGCTAAAATAATTCCAGGAATGTGTTTTTTTTTTCATGTGTGTTTTGTGCTATTTTTCTATATAGTGTCATGAACATTTGTGGCACTAAAATAACAATCCGTGGTAACTCCAGAACATTTCATTTAAGAATATTTAAATGTCAAAGCAGGCTCTTGATAAAGTTAAGGCCTATCACCTCCCAGACACGAAACAGCCATCTCTTTTAATATGTGAGAAAACAGAATATCTGATATTTAATATCATAGATTGCATAACAGGTCAAATGTGCAGATCAGAGGAATTATGGAGTGCATATTATTTGGGATTCACTTTTACAAGCCTACAAAGTATTATTTATTGCTCAGTGACGGCTACCAGTTGGCTGATGATGTCACACTTGGCTTTTTCCACATCTTTTTCTGTCACCCAGATTTCAGCCGAGGGAAACTCTATCCTGCAGCAAAAGCCGGAAGATGTCAAAACACATGTGCTCTGATTTATCACACCCCAAACATTCTGAGAACACAGACACTATGTAATGTGCCTGATAGAGTGCTTTTGCCTAGGCATATCAGCAGCTCTCTCCCCCTTTGTCAGTAGTAGGAGATAAACGGGAGAGTTCCTGTTCTTGCTGTTTCAGTCAGAAGACCTGTCAGCAGCTTCATGATGACCATTTGGGAGAAGCAAACTCTTGGCTCAAGGCATGGTGATGTAACATGCAAGGAGCTTTGGCCAAGACACGCTGGATTAGGTTAAAAACCTATCGTATTTGTTAGCTAACTCTGGATGACAGCATTGGAGTGCACAATAAAGTGCTTTCTTTGAATTCCCCACACTTTGGGTACATGCTGAGCTCATCTATTAGGCTGGAATGCAGCACAGAAAAAGTCATTCCAAGAATAAAGTGACCATTAAGCCCTGTTCAGGCATTCAACATAAGGGATAAATCAACATGCAAGGAGGGAAGCATGCTAGACCCGCCCTCTCTGTCATCACTCAGCTCACGTGAAAACGGATGGGGTTTTAGTAAGAAAGTCTCTTGATTTTCCAGGAAAAGTGTACCCCTAGAAAATCAGGGTGTTGTTTCACATAGAGAGCCTTCTCATAAAAAAAGGTGATGTTACTTTCCACTCAAATGAAGTCTGATGAGGGAGAAGAGTGTTCCTTTTTTCTCATAAATCTATCTTTTTAATCTCTGTTGTTTTTTCTGTTTCTCGAAAGGCAGGCAGGCAGGCAAGCAGGCAGACAGACTGATGCCAATTATTTTAGCTTAGTTTAGTCTATGATGTATTTATTGGTGGTGGGTTTTGATTTGTTGTGGGTATTGTTGTTCCTCAGTAAAAAAAGAAGTCAGCAAGGCTACTAAGATGGCAGTCTATAAATCAACCTTTGTTCCTACACTCATATATAGCAGTGAGTCATGGTCGCCCACCTCCAGGCATTACAGCTAATTGCAAGCAATGGGGATGAGAGATCTGAGGAAGGTCTGAGAAGAAAACCAAGCGTGACTGAGTGCGAAACATATGCGAAACATAACTATCAGACAGAACCTGAACATTCAACCACTGAGGAGTACAATTGAGAAGGGTCAACTACGCTGGTTTGGCCACATCAACCGAATGGCTGAAACCAGGATCCCGCAGCAGGCATGGGAGGCCCAAATACAGGGTACAAGACCCCAAGGCAGGCCCCACATTAAGTTGATTGATAACATCAAGGAGGCCCTTCATGTTCATGGTAGTGACCACAGGCGAGCCATGGAGCTGTCCAAGGAGAGATACCAATGGAGATCCTTTATGGAATCCTCTACACTGCAAGGTAGAAGAAGAGGCAATCAAGTAAGTAAGTATTGTTATTTATTTTCTGTTTGTTCACCACCACCCCCGAGTGGGATAACACCCAGGTGGGTGGTAAAAAAATTCAATAAGTAAGTAAGTAAGTAAGTAAGTAAGTAAGTAAGTAAGTAAGTAAGTAAGTAAGGAAGGAAGGAAGGAAGGAAGGAAGGAAGGAAGGAAGGAAGGAAGGAAGGAAGGAAGAAAGAAAGAAAGAAAGAAAGAAAGAAAGAAAGAAAGAAAGAAAGAAAGAAAGAAAGAAAGAAAGAAAGAAAGAAAGAAAGAAAGAAAGAAAGAAAGAAGTATATTAATTTGCCAGTGTTAAGAACCTGGGGTCCCATTAATTTCAAAATGAAAGTAAAGCACATTCTTAAATTTATTTTGTACTGTATATCAGAGTAAACAAAACAAAAACAAAAAGGTTGTAGCACAAACTGCTGTATTTTAATGTTAGCTTTCATGGATCAAGTCCACTTCATCAGACAATGTATTGTAGAATATGAAATTCAAATGAGGCTAAATGTCACTTGGATTGTGCACTGAAAGTGAAACTCAGACTGGAGGATAGCTTTCTGATCCTATAAAAACAAGCGATTTGTTTAAAAAAATATGATAATTTATGAGTAAATTGTATACATTGTTGGATTCCCCCCCCCCTTTGACATACATCATCAATGCCAAAGCAACAAGCATAAGAAAAAGGTTCTGTAAGATAACACTGACAAACTAGCTGTGAATCCTAATATGGACACATTTTTGAAATAAGTCCTATTGAACTCAGTTGGAAAGGAAATTAAGAAGACTTAAATGAACTTAAGGGGGGGAAATAGTTCAGTGGAAGATGACATGCTTTGCATAGATTTGATCTTTGACATCTCCAATTTCAAGGATTCAGGAGCAGGTGCTATACTGACATCGGCCTGAGGATCCAGAAAAAAGTTACTGTTCAGAATAGATCATATTGAGATAGAGAAATAGTAAACTTCACAATGTGATATACAACTGTGTTCATTCTACTGTGTTCATTCTACTGCATACATTCCAGTGACTTAGATACACAGAACATGGTGCTATGAACATCTATTTTATACTTCTGCTTCTCACCTTTAGAACTGTGTCCAGTGGCTAGCTGTCATATAACCTATCTCCCCTGCATAGCGTAGACATCATGCC
Source organism: Furcifer pardalis (assembly GCA_030440675.1). Lineage (NCBI taxonomy): Eukaryota > Metazoa > Chordata > Lepidosauria > Squamata > Chamaeleonidae > Furcifer > Furcifer pardalis. The sequence goes on from CP126892.1 coordinate 77,683,015, forward strand.
ATATCATGTTTTTGCAATATTCATTTGTTTCATGTTCCAAGGCCCTTGGGATCCTTGCTGGTGCTTGTATTTGTGTTTTATCTTTCTTTTAATTGCTGTAAGCAGGCAATTCTTTCAACTCAGCCTGATTGTTCTTGTTCTCAAACTGACCCACACCTGGAAAGCTAGTCATGGTCATTCCCACTGAATACTACCTTCTAAGGCTATCAAGCAGCTGGGCAGGTGGAAAACCTGCTTTTCCTTTCCAAGACCTGTTTTCTGAACAATCTGTGAGGTTTTTGATTCAGACACTGAAATAACTCAGTCATAATATTTTAAAAGTTTATCAAGAAGAAAGAGAAATATCAGAACAAAACCAAAATCATTTCAAGATACATTATCTTCACCAAGAAAAAAAATACCAGACACTTCTTGATAATATTCCAAGAGAGGGAAAGGCATTCAATCAAATACTATCAAAAGACAAATATATATTAACAAATCTAAAAAAAAGTAAGGCAATATAGCATAGATCAGTGATTCCCAACCTTCTGAGAAATGGGGGCTACATTAGGGTGCCCAATGCCTAAAGAGGGTGATATCTAAAATCAAAGAGTAATTTTAGCTTTGCATGTTATTATATGCTGGTAGTGCATCTGACACGAATAAAGAAGGAATGAACCTACTGATTTTGATCAGAAGTAAACATTCATAGGTCAATGAAGAAATGTCAACATTATAGGTACCTGAGCTTTGCTGGCTAGCAAAGCATCCAGAATGGCCAAAATGACAATAAGGATGATAAGACCAAGAGGGGCTGACAGAAGGAACCATGGTGGCCAGAAAGAAAAGTGTTGCTATTGTATTTTTTATAAGAAAGGCACAAGAAGAACAGAAGTAGATAGTACAACTTGAGGCAGGAAGTGTAGGTCTGGGAGAAGATATGGTAGCAGTAAACAAAAAGGTTGGAGGGCCACACAGAAAGAGTTCAGGACCTGCACAGGTTGGGGACCTATGGCATAGAAACAGTATTAGTCCTGTTACAGATGTCCCCTGGGCTTATTTGTTTAAAATGAAATAGAAGACAACAAAGGGTTAAAGAAAGCAAAAGATATGGGCATGAAAATCTGGAAGTTTTCATACATTTCTCAGATTCCCTAGCTATTTTGGACAGTAGGCATGGCTTCCCCCAAAAAAGTAACTTTTTTGCATATTCTGGGCAAGTGTCTTACTCTGCCTACTCTGCCTGCTAGGCTTTCCAGTTTTCAGATGTTCACCAGCCCTAAGCAGGCCACTAAAAAGAATCAGATTTAGTTACGTTTTCATCATTGGTAAGCTGAACTCTAAACCACATTCTGAAAAGTTAATTAGAGGCTTTATTTGTTCCACATGGTTGTTAGCTTGTTATTGAAACAGATTTTCTTTTATTTGAACATTTGGGGAGTATAATTGACTTTAAAAGCAGTCCTGCTGAGCAGCATTTGCATAGCCTAATTAGTTTAACATGTTCAAATTTAGCTAATACATTTTCCAAATACATTCTTGGGAGAAAGAAACTACCAAAACCTAGAAAAATCTAACATCTGTAGCTGTAAGGTCACACAAAGTATTTTATGCATGCTGACTAAGCAAGGAAAACACAATTTCAGGGTGTGGTAAAAATGCACATTTGGTTCTTTTTGCACAACTGAGAGAGTCAATCAATGTACACGGCATTAGGCAGCTTTGGGGGCAGATTGCAAAAAAATCCATAACCCGAATAATTTGAATGGGAGGGTGAGACAAAATAAAAGTTCTAAAAGTCAATAACACTACATGAATTCATTAGATCAAATGCCTTTGGGGTCTAGGAGCATGGGGGGAATGCACAGGGGAGAAAGCAGAAGAATTATGCATAAAGATACGACATTTGCTACAAATCCAGAGATAGTTTTTTTAAAAGTCAATATTTCTCCCGGATATTAGGTACAGTTTTATTCAAGCAAATCAAATGTTTGAACCTAGGATGGTTAATATTTCAAGTGGATGTATAAACTCCCACTGTGACAGTGGCTTTTCAGGGGCATATGACATTCAGAGACACAAAAGAAGTGGATTTGATCAATGAAAGATCACATTTAAAATAAAAGCTTTCAATGTGCTTTTTAATATTGTTTTTATTTTATTGTATTGCCTGTTATGTTTACAGAGACCAGCACTGCTTTTTGTTGTTGTTCAGTCGCACAGTCGATTCCGACCCTCTGCGATCCCATGGACCATTGTCCACCAGGCACTCCTGTCCTCCACCATCCTCCTCAACTCGCTCAACTCTGCCCATTGTCTCCACAATACCATCTAGCCATCTCATTTTTGGTCGCCCCCTTCTTCTTTTGCCCTCAACCTTTCCAAGCATCAAGGCTTTCTCAAGTGAGTCTTCTCTTCTAATTTGATGTCCAAAGTACTTTAGCTTCATCTTTACTATTTGCCCTTCTAAGGAGCAGTCAGGGTTGATTTCTTCTAAGATTGACCTATTTGTTCTCCTCGCTGTCCAGGGGACTCTCAAAACTCTCCTCCAACACCACATCTCAAAAGCATCTATTCTTCTGCGCTCAGCTTTCCTAATGATCCAGCTCTCACAACCATACATTGCCACAGGGAATACCATTGCTTTGACTATACAAATTTTTGTTTGCAATGTGATGTCTCTACTTTTAACTATGTTGCCCAAATTTCTCATAGCTTGCTTCCCAATAATTAGTCACCTTTTTATTTCATGGCTGCAATCACCATCTGCAGTGATCTAAGTGATCCTAAGAATTGTAAAGTCTGTCACATCCCTTAGGGATGATGTCTAGGTCATACCTGTGTGTCCTAGTTGTTTTCCCTGTTTCCTTACTCTAAGCTTGAATTTGGCAGTCAGTAGATTATGATCTGAGCCACAGTCTGCTCCAGGTCTTGTTTTTGCTGACTGTATGGAAATCCTCCATCTTTGGCTGAAGATTCTCCATCTTTGTCCTGCTTCATTTTGTGTTCCAAGACCAAACTTGCCTATTATCCCATTTACTTTTTGACTTCCTACCTTGGCATTTCAATCTCCCAGTGTAATACAGGCATCATTTTGGGGTGTCAGTTCTATGAGGTGATGTAATTCCTCATAGAACTGGTGAATTGTGGTCTCATCTGTGCTACTGGTTGGTGTGTATACTTGGATTACAGTGATATTGAATGGTCTGCCTTGTTTGATGCATGCATCGGACAACGCTAAAAATCGGATAACGTCATGACTTGTGGAACCAAGTCATAACGTTATCCAGGGTATTACTGTATGTTCTTTAACTCTAACAGACAAGGTTCTCATAATTCTTCCATTTACTTTTCCAACTCAATTCTATGATTTTTATATTCAAATCTTGTTCCCATGTTGTTTTTAATACTTCCTGTACATTGCCCTCCTGATTTAAAATCCTATAATTTTTACTAACCAACCCTTTGATAACTATCTGCCCTCTTATAAGATAGACCATTTCTTCAAATCCTGTGCTCACCCTTTCTAAACTTGGTTCATCTAAATATTTTTTATTCCATTTATTTACTAATACAATTTGAAACCAATTCACGTTCATTTATCTATATAGTTCTGACTCCCCCCCCCCTACACACACACATTATCACTACATATCTGTACCCAATATTTCAGCAGGAACACATCATTTTTAGTCAAAACTTCCTCCCTTTTTTTGTCTATTTTTACTGCAAAGCTTTTTAAATCTCCCATTTTTATAATTGGAGATACACCTGGGGCTAATTTTTCTTTCATTTTTCTCTAAACTTCTATTGATGTTTTTATCATTTTATTCTTAATTCTAATCTTTGATTTATCTTTATCTAAAAAAATTGCATTCCCTACCCACTCAATTCCTTCATTTCGTTTTCTTCCCAAATTACCTCCTCTTTCATTAATATCTTAGCTACGCTTTTCAACTGAAAAGCCATATATATTAATTTTTAAAATTTGGTGATCCTAATCCACCTTCTTTCTGGGGTAAATGCCATGCATTTTTTGCTATTCTCGGTCTTTTTCCACCATTACAAAATTTGTTTAGCAAATTTTGAAAGTCCATTGTTTCCTTTTCTTTGAGTTTAATTGGCAGTGCATCAAATAAAAAAAATTAATTTTTGGCAATAATTTCATTTTACATAATGCAATCCTACCAAACCATGATAAATGCAACTTTTTATACTCCTGAATTTTTTCTCTAAGTTCCTTTCCTTGTCTTTGATAGTTCAATTTCTTAAGGTCATCAAACTTATTTGAAGTATATATTCCCAGGTATCTAAAATTATCTTTAATTTGAATTTTATATTTGCTCTTCATCTCTTTCTGTTCATCTTTCCCTATATTACAAAGTATAATTTCAGACTTGACCCAGTTTATTTTTAATCCTGTCATTTCCTCAAATTCGTTGAGATGTAATTGTATCTTTTCTAACCATTTCTTGGTTTTTTTTAATATTACCAAAGTAACATCTGCGTACAAACTTATTTTATTGCCTTCTACTCCCTCAATATTTCTATACTCCCTTATGGCATTTGCCAATATTTCCATAGCCTTAATGAACAAAATTGGTGATAGTGGATCTCCTTGTCTTGTGCCAGCTTTAAGTTGAATATCCTCTGTGAAAAACCATTCACCTTCATTTTAGCTAAACCTTGTTGATAAAGTTGTTCAATTACTTTTTTAAACTTTGTTCCAAAAACACAATTCTCAACTATCTCCTTTATTGTAATGCATTGAAGTGAATCAAATGCTTTAAAGATGTCTAATGACAAAATCCCAACCTTATCTTTATTTTGTTCTACTATATACATTAAATCCACAGCCCTCCTTGTTAAATCCGCCATATGTCTACCCTTCAAAAAACCAGCCTGGTCTTTATTTATATAACTAGTCATAAAACCATTCAGTCTATTTGCCATTATTGCTGTAAATATTTTGGTGAGTTGCTTAATTCTGAAATTACTTTATGCCATATGCCACCAAATTGTATTGTATATTTCAACTTATATGCCTCCCCATTAGCACAGAATTGCTGTCTTTGGAACAATATATCAATTAGACCAGCATTTCCCAATCTTTGGTTTTTGGACATCAATTCCCAGAAGCCTAAGTCAATCCCCTAAAGCACTGATCAGCCAATGTACTGACTTAGGCTTCTGGGTACTGAAGTCATCCTATGGGGCATGTGCCCCACATTGGGAACCACTGCATTAGACACGCCTGCAAACTTCTATTGATCCCATATATTACAACTATGTAACAATCTGTACTTATTTGATTGGACTTATTTGATTGGTGTGTACTTATTTGATTTAATTTTCAGTGATCCAATAAATGTATTACCTTCCTCCTGCAATTTTTGCATATATTTTTTTGTAATTTCAATATGGATCACATGGTTATCCTTGTTTGTCTATAGAACTACCTGATACCATGAATAGCAGCTTGGCATGGACTTTTTAAGATCAGAACAACACCATAAATTCAAGAAGTAGAGAATCACTAGGTAATATTCTAATTGACTTAATTTGAACTTTGATTTGACTGCAATTGGCATCCCTAGTGTGTAAACCAAATTGAGACCATTGCTTCCCAATGGAGGAACATGGAGTTTTGTGTTCCCTGCATCTGGCCATAAAGGAAAGCTGATGCTTCACTGAGGGCCATGTCGGAGGAACAAATGCCTGGTTTCCTGTGGTGGTGGGGTGGGGTGATCCATCAAAAACCGTTTACTGTTGTTGTACATGCATTTCATGCATTCTACATTATCGCTATGGTAATGGAGTAGACTGTACAGCCAGTGACTCAATGCCAAGTGTCAGGCAGTGGTTAACTAACCTGACTCCCTAAAGAGGCCAACGGCTACAGGTGGATGAGCACCTTTATGTGGGATGATGGTCTCCTCAGTGGAGGAAATGCCACTGGAAACCATCATATTGGGCTCAATGGCAAAATGAGCAGAGGAGGATTTCTGATTCCCAATGGTCATGGAGGTGGAAGAGGCCGTGCCAGATGGACTGGCTATGAAGGCATACCTTGTCCATATCCTCAAGGCTGTGGCAGTCCGTTATTATTATTATTATTATTATTATTATTATTATTATTATTATTATTATTATTATTATTATTATTATTATTATTATTATTATTATTATTATTATTATTATTTATTACACTTGATACCCTGCCCCAATCGGGAGAACCCGACTCTGAGCAGCTTACAAGACACTAAAAATAAAATTAAAAACATAAGAACAATTTACACCAATAAAAGCATCAAAGTTAAAAGATCATCAAAATTTTACCACAAAAATTAAAAACAATACACAGTCCCACTTCCAGACCCAGGGTGGCAATCCTTTAAATAAGCCACCTGGTAAGGGAGCTCGTATTCCCGGGTCCCCAAACCTGACCTGCCAGCCAGGTTTTCAAGCCCTTTTGGAAGGGCAGGAGCTCTGTCTGAAGGCGCAGTTCGGTGGGCAGGAGGTTCCAGAGGGCCGGGGCGGACACGGAGAAGGCTCTCCTCCTGGTGCAGGCGAGATGCACCATTCTCGCCGAAGGAACAACGAGGGAGCCTCTCCGATCCGCCCTGGTGGGACGGACAGATGTTCTTGGGTTGACGCGGTCTCTTAGGTATCCTGGCCCACTACCATATAGGGCAGTTCCAATGTTAAATTCTGCATGTCTCATTTCATGTGTGCCACAGGAGATGGCTCCATAATCGTGGTGTGTGGGTCACTTCATGGCAAGCTGAGATTGGCCTTAAACAAAATCACACCAATTACATTTTTCCTGCTTCAGGAAAAAAATCATTCTCTGATACGAGTTGCTGTCGACAACAATGACAACGACAACATGCATTTCTAAGATTTATACCTGGCAAGAAGACATCACGCCATGCCTGAAGAAGAGATCTTGGATTTCGAAAACTCGCAACGTTTTAATTTTCAGTGATCCAATAAAGGTATTGCCTTCCTCCTCTTTTTTTTTTTTTTTTTTTTGTAATTTGAATATGGATCACACGGCCAGCCTTGTTTGTTTGTTTGATTGGGTGCCCCATGCAGCCCTAGTTAAAAAAAATATTTGTACAAACATACATGTTTATACAATTTTTATCAGGGGCTACATGGGGCACCCAATAAATGTGGCTTACTTGGGAATGCACACCAGTAAACAGCTTCAACATGAAGAATTCACTATAGGCCTATAAACACAAAAGGCTTGTGGAGTCTACATAAGGCCCTCTGTTATTTACTTAATGGGTCATTGTACTGGAAAAAGGAAAGGGCCTTTGCTTAAAAGCAAACAAACAAACAAACCCACCACTTCACAGGACTGTCAAATAAAATGAAATGGCACATGAAAGTGCAGAAGTCCTTCAGTGTTATAATATGGTGACTGTCTGAAAGATCATCTCTGTCTTCCCAGGAATGTTGATGCCAAAGATTTAGTCACATATAAATGTCACTTAAACACACACACATATACACACACTCACACAGCAAGTAAGAGAGTGTGCAAGCAAATATGGGAGAGTACATCTATTAATACCAACCTCACTGAAGTCCTTGTTTCTTCACCAACAATCTTGGCTCACCCGTTTCATGATAGTTTCCCTTATTCATTCTGAAATATGCACAGATTTTTCTGCCCACTCCTCTTCAATATGTACATATTTTGATTCATACACATTTTGAGTTACAGTACATACACCCATTCACTTGTGATGGATAAAAATGTGTATTAATTTGTCCTTCCTACTGCCCTCCCTACCATCAACCAATTTTCCCCTTCAGAAGGACAATCTGTATGTCCATGTCTTTTTCTATTCCCTTGATAGAAAATGCCTAAGTAAATGAAGATAAAATATTTCAGAAAATGCACGCACATAAATGCTTTAATCAGTGTGTAATATGTGGTACACAGAAAAAGACTTCTCGAAGATTGTGGTATTTTTGCACCACTGTCAGGTGTGCACTGGGCAATGGTCACCTTGTGCCAGGTAATCTTTCTCACACTAGGTCAGGCAAAAGGAACTGCAGAATGAACTCACCAAAAGGTGGCTTCAGTTTGGTGGTTTCATGTCTAGCCTAGACATGGAAGAAGTGTGTAACATATACCTTAAATAAGCACAATAAGAAAAATGAAGAGCAAAATGCATACTTTTGAAATAGTGTGGATCAAAAAGTCTTTAAATAGAAGAAGAAGCTGATTCAAAAGGGTAAGAAGAAATTGTGGGATGGATTAACAGAGAAATGCAGGTAAACCAAGACTGAGACATGTCTAGATTCTGGCTTACAGCTAAAAATACTTCCAGGTCATGTTCAACAAACAACAAAACAAATAATAATATTTCATGTCAGAGATTACTCTGGGTTGAAAGGATTTTTAGGGGACACCCAAATGAAGCTCCTTTCATATACCCAAGTGCAGCTCTTGGCTATTGAAACCCGACCTTCCAATCTCCAGCTCAGTGCTTTAACCACTAAGCTGCTACCAAAACAAATGATCTACTATTTATGCAGTTAGAAGTATCATTGTTTAGTTGTTCTTCAGACCTCTTTTGTAAAAAGTCACTTCATCAGCTAATTTTAAATCATCCACTGCAAATTAATGGCTGAATTTTAATAGTAAGTTCACTAGAGTAGGCCCATTGACTTAGTCAGATTTACAAAGGATCTGACTCAGCAAATTGTTGGAATTGGGTTTTTTTTTACAACTTCACATGCTTCCTGTAGTTGGAGCCACTGGGGGGGGGGGGACATTTTCAGGGTTGGGGTGAACGCTAACCATCCATCACTAACTAATTATCCCATCCTACTTCTGGATTCAAAAAAAGGACCACATCTCTCTACTCTGTTTTCTTTCCTTGTTTTTGTCTGCTGGTTGCTAGAATCCATGCTGCTAAAGAAAGTAGGATGCATACACCTGTAATTCCAGGTTATTGTCAGGAAAGAAACATTTTTATTATTTCTCATACATTTCTAGGACTTTTAAATTATTGTCATTCTGAGGGTTTGTATCAAAAAAGGGAGGCTTGCATTTATTAATATTTTGTTGGTTCTTCATTTTGACTCAATACAAAATCCATAGTATTAGAAGATTTCCCTTTAATATTACAACCATTTGTTTCTCAAATTAAGGCTGGAAAAAATGTACATAGCAACTTTTTATTAAGGGTAAACTTATTTAAGTTCTCCCCCATTGTATCACCTAACTACACAAGTGCTTCTATACTGAATGTTGTACAGTACTTACTTTTTCCAGCCTCTCTGTAAAGCCAACTCAATGTTTTGCAAAATGAAAGTGAGCACTATACCTATTCAGTGTCATTACCATGTGCCAAAATTTCTGAGGAAGTACAGTCCCTAAAATGAAACTGAAGTTTATCCAGATTATTATTCATCCTCCACCCTTGGACTTGTGAATAAAAACACTCAGGGCTTAAAATTAATTTAGCCAGCACACAGCCCACTTAGTTAAAATAAATACTAATTCAGACTAATTGCACACCTGATTCTAAAATAAACCTCACAGCTTAAAACATTAAGTAAAGGCTAAGACATTAAGACATTGATGGTAAGTACAATAAGAAAGATACAATTATTTGTTCACCCTAGACTTGTTCGGAATGCTTGTAACAACTAATCCTGGACTCCAGAGTTTTCAGAATCAAATGCCATTCTCTGCAAGGAAGTATTTTACCGCCCCCATTCTTAGCCTAGAAATACTGAGGACTGTTGCAATTCTGGGGAGGAAGGTTTAACCAAGGCTAGAATTCTAACATTCGCTGGGACGTGGTTATCTTCTCATAAGCCACAATTGTGTGAATGCCATTCTGGGATTCAGAACATCTCTGGTTCAACACATTGCCCTTTTCAGACTATGAGATCATTATGTTCTTATTATGATCACCATTTCTGTTGCCACCACTTAATAAACAAATACATTTTAAAACATTTGAAAATCCTGTATTTGTTTATTACTTATTCATATTATTTGCATCTCATCTTTCTCCTAATAATGATTTCATTTCAGAAACTATTCTGGGTTGAAAGGATTTTTGCAGAAGAAACTCTGCTCAGGGAACGCCCAAATGATGCTCCTTTCATGTCCCCTAGAGCTGGGACAGAGACAGGCGCTCAATCCGTCATGCAGTATCTGGGTATGGAACTGCAGACTTCCCAGACTTCCAGTTAACAAGGCGAGCTTCTTAACCAGTGAGCCACCGCAGCCACTTTCTCCTGAATTTTATTTGTTCTGTTAGCCGCTCTGAGTTGCTTTGGCGAATAGAGCGGCATATGTCTGGAAATGGACCTATTTCCTAATGCTCACAAAGCTTGATTAAGTAGTAATTTCAAATAGGCCTCAGAAAAATCCTTTGTCTTCTCTGAGCCTCAAGGCTGTGTTACAAACAGCATGTTTTTCAACCATGTTTTCAGTGTCAGTGTACCCGTGTTATCTTTCTAGCCGGCCTAGTCAGCAGAACCTAGCCATGTTGTGTCTTTACATAAATGTAAACAACTATTGTTGTGAGAAAGTTTTCACTGTTACTTGATTGGCTAAGCTGTCCCACCTGACTGCAAATTCTCCATTTTGGAGAGAAGAAAGAGTTCGTCTCTGATTCTTCATGGATTAAGACCTGTTTTTGATTAGAGAGCTTTTGTTTCTGGTTCTCTATGGGCTAGCAATCTTTAGCCTAGGAGCTATGCATTTTTGCTCCTTAAAAATGGTTACCTAGATTTGCCTGTGGACTTTATTGGACTGACCTGTGCTACTGACTTTTATGCTTTATGAACCTGATCAATAAATCTTCATCATTTTTTCTGAACAACGTGTCTTCATTGGACTAAAAAGGGTAAGAGCTGCATTGAATTCCACACACAACATCTGAACGCTACCAAATTAAAAAACCCTTAAGAGCTGATAAGCAGCTGAGAGTTGTCTCTCTGTTCTAATTAGTGGTCCAGCCCACCTCGGTTGTTTTGATTTTGGTTTCCAGGGGTTTTCCAGAAGTGTGGGGGCCGGCTGGAGCGTGACAGCATACAAATCCAAAATACAAATACAAATCTGCGTGGCAAGGTGGCTTTTTGTTTTGTATTAAATTCATACATGTAAAGATGCCATGTGAGGATGGGAAAAAGTGCCTATCTTGTTAGATAGCTCAGAAAGTTTTGTTGTTGTTCAGTCGCACAGTCGATTCTGAGCCTCTGCGACCCCATGGACCACTGTCTGCCAGGCACTCCTGTCCTCTACCATCCCCCTCAACTCACAGCTCTGTGCCCATTGTCTCCACAATACCATCTAGCCATCTCATTTTTGGCTGCCCCCTTCTTCTTTTGCCCTCGACCTTTCCAAGCATCAAGGCTTTCTCAAGTGAATCCTCTCTTCTCATTTGATGTCCAAAGTACTTTAGCTTCATCTTTATTATTTGACCTTCTAAGGAGCAGTCAGGTTTAATTTATTCTAAGATTGACCTATTTGTTCTCCTGGCTGTCCAGGGGACTCTCAAAACTCTCCTCCAACAACACATCTCAAAGGCGTCTATTCTTCTGCCCTCAGCTTTTCTAATGGTCCAGCTCTCACAACCATACATTGCCACAGGGAATACCATTGCTTTGACTATGCGAATCTTTGTTTGCAATGTGATGTCTCTACTTTTCACTATGCTCCCCAGGTTTCTCATAGCTTGCCTCCCAAGAAACTGTCGCCTTTTTATTTCATGGCTGCAATCACCATCTGCAGTGAGCTTTGATCCTAGGAAAGTAAAATCTGTCACTGCTTCTATTTCATCCCCATCTATTTTCCAGGAACTGATAGGGCCTGTTGCCATTATCTTGGTTTTCTTGATATTGAGTCTCAAGCCAGCTTTTTCACTTTCTTCTTTCAACCTAATTAGGAGCTTCTTTAGGTCCTCCTCACTTTCTGCCATTAGGGTGGTATCATCTGCATATCTCAAATTGTTGATGTTTCTCCCAGCAATTTTGATCCCAAATTGTGATTCCTCCATCCCTGGATTGCGCATTATGTGTTCTGTGTATAAGTTGAATAAGCAGGGTGACAAAATGCAGCCTTGTCTTACTCCTTTTCCTATTCCAAACCACTCTGTCATTCCATTTTCTGTCCTAACTGTGGCTTCTTGATTCATGTACAGATTTCTCATGAGGCATATAAGGTGTTCTGGTATTCCCATCTCTTTAATTACTTGCCACATTTTGTTGTGGTCGACACAGTCAAAAGCCTTCGTGTAATCAATGAAACAGAAGTAGACTTGTTTCTAATATTCCTTTGTTTTTTCCATGACCCATCTTATGTTGGCGATGTGGTCTCTAGTCCCCCTGCCTCTTCTGAACCCCGCCTGCACTTCTGGTAATTCTCTCTCCACATACTGTTGCAGTCTATCCTGTATTATCTTGAGCATCACCTTACTAGCATGTTGCTGCCAATCAAAGTAGCCATCACTGAGTTAGATAGACCAATAGTCAGATTATAGTACAAGATGGCACAGTGGCGTCGCGCAGTCTTCAGCCGCCTGGGGCGAAGAACAAACTCGCCGCCCCCCCCAGCTCGCCGCTGCCGCCGCCCCCTCCCCCCAACCCAGGCAGAAGTCAGCCCCCTGCTGACTAGCGGCGCGCGCGCGATGTCGCGCGCGCCACACATCTCCGTCCGCTCGCACCTCGGCAGATCGCTCGCCTGGCTGGGAGGGCTGCGCAGTGCTTGGGCATTGAGCAGCCGGAGAGGTGAAGAAGGACTGGGCCGGCGGGTCCTGCCTTGGCACCGCGCATAATGGCCCTGCCTGCGCGCCCTCAAGGGGAAGGCGAAGAGGCGGCTTGCTTTCGGAGGTAAGATGGGGGGGAATCCCCGGGGGATGTTTGCCGCCCCCGGAGAGCCCCCGGGGATTCCCCCCATCTTACCTCCGAAAGCAAGCCGCCTCTTCGCCTTCCCCTTGAGGGCGTGCAGGCAGGGCCATTACGCGCGGTGCCAAGGCGGGACCCGCCGGCCCAGTCCTTCTTCGCCTCTCCAGCTGCTCAACGCCCAAGCACTGCGCAGCCCTCCCAGGAAGCCCGAGGCGGAGGAGGAGGCGGAGGAGGCCTGGGCCGGGCCAGAGGTTAACGGGAGCCAGAGGAGCCCCACGCCTCCCCAAGGGACGGAGCGCGCCCGGGTGGAGTGGGCAAGGCGGCGGCGGCGTGCCTCCGGGGCAGCCTAGGCGAAGCCCAGAGGGCTAAACCGGGAAGCCCGCTCGGGTCCAAACAGCCGAGGGGAGCCCAGCGTCCCACCAGAGGCTTCGCGGCCTGCCAGCCAACAGCCTATGGAGAAGGGTCGCCTTGGCTAGCGGGAGGAGGAGGAGCTGGGAGGAAGGCGCTTGGCCGGCTGCCCACAACAGGGCCCAGGTTGGGAGCGGGAAACCGGCGGGCGGCTGAATCCCTCCGTGGGGAAGGATCACCCCAGGTTGCCCTCAGCCCGCGAGGGCAGCAACCTGCGTGCGCTTCGCCGCTTGCAGGCGAGGAGGAGAAAAAGGGGTTTTTTTAAGGCGGACAATTCAAAGAGGGGCCCGCCCGCCCGGCTGTCGGGGGCTCTCCTGGCGGGCGGCCCGCGTGCGCGCGCACGCTGCCCACCTCCTCCTGTCCAGCCACCCACCAGGGGCTCCCCGCCACGGCGCCACCCACCCCCGACGAGCGCCCCATCTCATGGCAAGCTGGGTGGGTGACTGGGCGGGCAGAGGCGAGCAGCCGGGCGGGCGGGCCCCTCCTTGAATTGTCCGCCTAAGAAAAACCCTTTTTCTCCTCCTCGCCTGCAAGCGGCGAAGCGCACGCGGGGCGCTCGCCAGCAAAAGGGTGGGGAGGGGACATTTTGCCACCCCCTGAAAGCCGCTGCCCGGGGCATCCGCCCCCCCCGCCGCCGCCCCCACGCTACGCCACTGAGATGGCATCATGCAATCAACACTCATCTCCCCATTCTTTCTACTACTGGCTTCTTAGAATATATGATTATGAAAGTAAACTTTCCAAGCAGTTTTGTAAAGAAGAGAAATATTTAAAAAGACTTTTTCTTTTGTGTGAGATGCAAAAAACCAAAACCAACACCAACACCATGTTTTTGAAAGGTCATACATTACAGAAAATAGAGTTTGGAATGATGTATTCATATGAAAAAAACAAGGAGTAGAAACTAACGGAAATCATTCACCCTAGAGTTGCTTAATAAATTGGAGCAGATTTCTTACACCCACCACAAAGGTTTTAAGCAGATTACAATGGAAAACAACACAGAAATTGTTAAATCAAATTGTGTTTAAATCTGACTGAATCACAAACTACACTGTGCACAGATACCTGCTTCCTTGGATTAATAACATCATATTTCTGGGCATGGAAAATATGTCCCAAACAGCATGTCTCATTAGGGCAAGGACACTCTATTGATTTGGTATAGTTGGTATCTGCAAATTCTTACCAGAATTTCAAAACAGTGTGTGTTGCCATAAACAACATTTGGAACATTCTGAGTCAGCAACCACTGTAAAAAATTAACACTCATCCAAGAATTAATGTGCTGTACACAGAAATGGAAGAACCTTGAGCATAGCAGTGGATAGTACATCTGCTGCCTTAAGTGGAAGCAAGTGTATGTTGTGGAGCTGAATAAACAATTGATGCTGCTTGTTATGTGGGAAAAACATGGAGAAAGGGTGGTTTTGCATTTAGCCCTCCAAATGAAAGATTTATGTTTCCTCTCTCCACCTACAAAGAATCAGTGCCCTTTCCCCATGCACACATCTCTTTTAGTAATAAGAAAGTCTGCCCTCAGATTTTTTTAATGTGCATGTAACATCCTGAGGACCAAAGTAAGTATATGGCTTATAAGGAGGTACGTACAGCCTTAAAGACAATCTCTGTTTTATAATTCAGTTGAACAAAAATAAATTATAACTTTATTCCAGCATTAAAGCTGCTAACTTATTTGGGACTTAACCCTTTCTACAATCAGACTCCATGAAATTATCTTCCTATTACCTTACTCAAAGCATTTGTCTCTCCATTACTCATAATTATTCCAGTGTGCCCCTTCCATGCCCTTGTATTTCCACTAAGTCAGCTATAATTACTAAGCAGTTCTTGTATTAGACATTGCTGCATCACTAAGAGCAATAGATGATCATCAGGCTGTATCGTTAATCTTAGCCATAATGACAGAACTTATAATATTCTAACATCAAATCCATTTTACAGCTCATTTTACAGCTCCGGGGTTAGTTGTAACACTGACAGCTCCTGTGAGATGAGATTAATGAATCTTTAACAAAATATGTAAGACACTTATTCCACTAAGTTTTACAAGAAATTGTAATATCACATGTGGCTTTTGTTTTGTATATGTATATGTAGCATTATTAAAGTAATGATTAAATCTCATTCGATTTAGTTATTTAGTTATTTAGTTGATAGATAGATAGATAGATAGATAGATAGATAGATAGATAGATAGATAGATAGATAGATAGATAGATAGATAGATAGATAGATCATTGTGTGCCATCAAGCCAATTCTGGCTTATGTTAATCCATTTCAAGGTTTCCTACACAGAAGGTGTTTACTATTCCCTTCTTCTGGGGTCATCCTTCTACTATGCAGCTTGTCCAAGGTTAACCAGGCTGGCTCTTCTCCCAGTAAGCACACTGAACTGAACCATCAATCTTTGCTTCCACAACAAGATACCTAAACTATTGAGCTATCCAGTCATCTTAGATAAATAAATAGGTAATAAATTAGTTACTGGTTATTGAGAGATTTAACAAGTAATTATTCAGGTTTGATTCCAATTCTTCCTAAATCTCATCTACAAAAGAGAAGAAACCTTATTGATATTCCCAAAAATCTAATGAGCAATCCTGTTTAAAATAATTTATTTTCAGAAACCAAGCAGAGAGAGGAACAAGGTAATATTGCTGTGGCACCTGATTAAGAATTGTGGAATCTTCTTATTCTCTCAAGTCCCGATCAAACCCTGAACTGTCAAAATGAAGCCACTTTCTTGGCTTTGTCATTGGCCAAACTTAAGTCCTCATTGGTGCATGTTTCTTGCAGTAATCAGCAGACCAGTAGATGAGCTAGATTCTGAATCTCTCCACATTCACAACATGTGTTGTCCACCAGCAGCCCCCCCCCCCCCTTGAGCATGTTAGTCTTACATTTAGGAAGTCCAACCTTCAGCCTATTCAGGGGCCTCCAAGTGACCTAGGGGAGGCTGATTTCCTCAGTGGAATGACATGGCATAATTATATTTTCATCTTTTGCTTAATTTCTTTTCTGACTGATGCTTTCTAGTGATTTTTGGCAAGTAATACATGACATATGTAACTCAGATATGTTATGTATGTGACTAGTCAGTCTTGCACTGCACTTGCAGAATAGGTGGGTGGATCAAGCAACTCAAGAAGAAGGCTGAGGTTACTGCAGAGAAGACTTAGAGGGGCTCACAAGCCAGGATTCCTACCTCAGCAAAAGTGGCAACATAAATATTGTATATTACTGCCCATGCCTACTTGTCTCTTCCATGAGGCAAAGCAAAATGCACCCACCCTTGTAACTGACTCAGGCAAAGGCAGAAGCTTCAATAATATGTGTAACCTTTCTGACAGAAAACCTATGGGTGTTTTTCAAATCTTTGAAATAAAAGAATGGTGATGCTGCAGTGGCTCAGTGTTTAAGAAGCTCACCTTGTTAGCTGGAAAGCTGGCTAGTTAGCAGTTTGAGACCCAGGTACTGCATGACAGATTGAGCGCCCATCTCTGTCCCAGCTCTTGGGGACATTAAATAGCCTCATTTGGGCATTCCCTGAGCAGAGTTTCTTCCTTTCAGCCCAGAATAATTTCTGACATGAAATTATTTTTATTATTATTACCATGCTCATTTCAGAGGTATCCATTCTTTTAAGCATTATCTAGTCCAAAGCTGCTTTATTGGCAAAGAGCAGATTTAAAGAAAATGATGCATAGGGAGGGGGAATGGTTTCCCCACTTATGGAAGGGGTTGTGGAATTCTCTTTGCAGCCTAAATTCTCTTTCATCAGAACACAGGCAGGGGAAAAGCTTAAATAAATGAATAAATATTCTTAATTTTACATTTGTGAATGTAAAGTAACACCTTTATATGCACAAATGTAAAATTAGGAATTGGTGTCATTTTTTTTGCTATCTTTTTCAGTGATCCACCTTCTCTCTTTTTTTGGATGAAGTGTTAAGTAGTTACCCTAGAAGGATGTGAAGCAGGTGTGTTTCAACTCTGTGAATATAGTCTGAGCCCTAAGTGACAACTGAGAGTAAATGCAAGATCAAGCCTGAAGATACAACCATGTTCAAGTTAGTGTCACAGTTAGTCTCTGATACAGATAAGGTAAAGGTAAAGGTCGCCCTTGCTCGAAAGCCAGTTGTATCCGACTCTAGGCTTCAGTGCTCATCTGTTTCATAGCCGAAGAGGCAGCGCTGGCTGCATCTGCAGACATTTCCATGGTTATGTGGCAAGCACGGAACACTGTTTACCTTCCCACTGAAGTGGTCCCTATTTGTCTACTTGCAATTTATTTTCTTTTTTAAAAAAAACTTTTATTTATAAATTTTCAAAGAAAATACAACCAAAAAAACTACACAAAAGTCAAACATAACATACATAATATATAAAAGAACAAAAATAAAAGATACACCTTTGATACAGAAGCTTTTCAAATTAAATTTCTAATACAATTGTTACATAATCCACATATATGCTTCTTTACATCTTGCTTTCGAACTGCTAGGTTGGCAGAAGCTAGGACAAAGATGAGAGCTCATTCCAACCTGCAGTATTTGGGTATCAAACTGCTGACCTGCCACCTTCCAGTCAGTGCCTTAGCCGCTTGACCCAATGCAGTCCCTGTTCTGATACAGATATCTTCATGGTAATAAATTGAATTGAATGGATACAGTTATTTGAGTTATTAATAATAAAGAAGATGGGAGATTGTAAGAGAAAAAGAACTTTAAAAAAGAGAAAAAACTACAAGAGAAATATGCCAGCCTCTCACTAAGATGATTAACACTTATCTTATGCATTTTTTATTCCTATTCAACAGGGGAACATTTGTTAAACACTTCTCTTGCCTACCATAATTAGAAGATACACAGTCTCCAAATGCTTTGGGACTATAATCAATAGGGATTTTCACATCGACTTCAGCTAATTAGGTTTTTTACACTAAAACTGCAACTCTAGTCTATCATGTAAATGAAATGTGATTTGAATAAGTCTTAAATATTATTTTCTGTATCAGTTCTATAGTCTTCCACTAAAAAGCAGGGCCAAATAGTACATATCTCAAAATAATGTTATGATGCTGACGCAGTGTTTCTTAAACATTGTTGTTTTGAAAATAGCTCTTCTTATTTGGATGGAGAGAAGAATGTGAAAGGTTTTCAAATTAAAAATCAGCTGTGGTTGAAATTAGTGAACATTATTGGATGAAATGATGGTTTAAAATAAATCAAATTGCCAGCTCTTGTCACTCGACTGATCCAAAGAAAAAAGAGAAAAATTAGAGAAACTAGTTGTGCAGTTTGATTGCTTGGATGCAAAAGTGTGCTTCAGTCATGTTTCTAGAACTCTAACATAATTTCAACTGAACCAGCAGGTTACCTGTAAAGTATTATTTGGTCCTAAGATGTATCTCCAGGCTTAGACAATGTGGTACTTAAAGAATCACAGCCAAATCTACACAAATGGTATTTTCTCTAATCTAGTCTCAAAATAGTTTATTATATTATGATTTAATATAACAGGTTGGTAGAAGAAACAGAGATTGAAAAGTTCATGAGATATCATGATTTAAGAACTGAAATAGAGCATCTCTAAGAGAAGCAAGCAACATGATAGGAGCTCAGGGAGCAATCCCAAAAGGGTCGAAAAAACATCCAAGTATGATTGGCATTGATAAGATCACAACAGAGCAGCTTCAGTGAGTAGCTACATTATCAAGTGACATCTCACCGAATCTTAGATCCAGGACTTGACTTGAATAGTGGAATTTGAAAACTCTGGTCTGAACATTTGGTGGACTGTGTACACTTTTGATAAATTTTGTGCCATGAAGTCAAGTTTGACTTGTAGTGTTCCTTTTCAGGGTTTTTTTTTTAAAGTAAAGAATATTCAGAGGTTTTCTGGGAGTATCTTTGGACCGTCCAGCTTGTCCAAGGTAACACAGACTGGGTCTTCTTTCTGGAGGCACAATTGGGAACCTCTGGTTCCTTTTGCTTTAGCTCTTCCGTCTTTTGCTACAACAACTGGCATCAAGCATTTTTATTCAAATATCAGTGCTTTAACCCTACTCACCAAATCCTTGAGCAAAGTTCACCAATACGTGCAATTTCTTGATTTGAGACATGTATTTATATTAAAAATGCCTCAGAAAATTGTTTAAATGAAGTAGATCAGGAGCATTTGTGCCCTGCTGGAGCAGATAGAAAGCACAGAGTGCTTAGTGCATTCTCTGAGTGGTTCACAGGTTAATTAGCATTTGTCCCAACATACTGGGTACTTATTTTACTGACCTCAGAAGGATGGAAAGTTGAGTCAGGATCGAACTCACAACCTTTTGGTTGCAATACAGCAGTTTAACCACCGGACTAAGCAACATTTTTATCTGAAGCCTGTTTAATACAAATGCATAAGTCTTAAATCAAGAAATTGAGAATGTCCAAAGGCCTATAAGTATATATAACAATTCTCCAATCAGCTTAATTTCTATTTAAGAATTATCTTATTCTGTGTTTTAAAAGGCAATCAATACCTTGTATGTCATATTATCTGAGCTGTATACAGGAATTCTCTAATCAAATTAATTTCTGTTATAAGGATTATCTTCTTCCATGCCTTAAATGTTGTTCAATATTTTGTATACTGTATTTTAATTCATGCAAAAAATAAATTCATAAATATAGAAATGCTATCTTTTTGTAAAGAAGGAATCTCAAACTATCATTTTCTTTAAAAACTACTGCTAACGAGCAAATTAGCTACGGAACTGAATGGCAGCAGATCAATAGTGACAGTAAAACTACAGGGAGCCTGCTGATCACATATTGTCTGAAAATGCAAAGTGTAAAAGAGGCCCCCAAAGATTTCACAACAATAACCCAAAGAAGAATGAGACACAAAGGGTTTTGAGCTTAAAGATGCTTCAATTTCCCTAGACAGTTAGCTCTTGTCACATCAAACCACCTATTAGTCACAAACTCATACAACTAAGAATTTTTCAGGCCTCCTGAGGTCTGCTGTCATCTTGAAAGAGGTGATACCAATGAAAGGCAGTACCTCTTCTTGTAACTTGTTCAGTTTATTGTTTTTCAATGGCTGGAACAATTTATGACATTGTGTCAGACTCAGCATGACAGACAAATAAGTTTGGATGGCCTTTCCTCAGGAATAGATTAATGCATTCATTGGGGACTTTGGACAGCTGGGAGTTAAAGCAAGGAAAGGAAAAACTATGAAGAGAAATATGCCTGCTAGATGATAAAAGAATGCATACAGTTTCATCTAACATGGTTTTATTATGTCCATATATTTACATAACACAACTTTGATACAGAAAGAGATTCTTCTGGCATGGCATTTTCATCTCCTGTTAAATAATGTTACCAGAATAGTCTGTTGATCTAAATGACCATCTAGGACAGGAGTTCTCAACCTCTTAAAGCCAGGGGCCAGGTCACACTCCCTCAGACAGCTTCGGGAGCTGGATGACCATTTTGCCCTTCCTTCATCACATGGCACTTCCTGGTGTGGTGGAGGCAGTGGGGGCCACATGAAATGGCACCACAGGCTACATCCGGTCCATGGGCTGCAGGTTGAGAACACAAATTTTACTTAGAAATTGAACCATAGTACAACCGTGTTACACAACTTTTACAAATTTACAAATTAAGGCAGATATTGACATTGACTTTTAAAAATTGGGGGAAAGACAGCAAACTAGTAAAAAAAAAAATCCCACCCATCCTGAATATGCCAAAGTAAGACTTCCAGAAATAAATTCAAGTACTGTTAGATATTCTAATCCAGAAAAAAAATTCTGCTTTATATGTACAAAAAGATATATAAGATACACATAAGACAAAAAGTCTTTAAGAGAAGCTAGGATGACAGCTAAAACTGACGAAAGGTTTTGTGTACATCTCTCAAGCTCTAAGTACTAAATTCAAAGTATAGGTAAAGGTCACCCTTGTTTGAAAGTCAGTTATATCTGACTCTAGGGATCATTGCTCACGTTTCCGTGGTCATGACTATACTCTAGAGCGCACAGAATGCTGTTTACCTTCCCACCGAAGTGGTCCCTTTTTATCTACTTGCAATTTCTTGCTTTCAGACTGCTAGGTTGACAGGAGCTGGGAGAGAGATGGCCGCTCAAAGAGATAGGAACTCAAAGAGGCTAGACTAAACCCATGGAGAGCAAAAGCAGAAGACTTTGCTGACTTGATGAGTGTCTGCTACCAGGACAAAATTCTGGGCAAAGCATTTGGAAGTCACTTACTAATCTTTAAAGTGAAGCAGGAAGATCAAAGAATAACAAAATAAAACTGGGCTACTTTGATATGGAACAAATTTTTATGTGACTTTGGATAAATTCATGTATTGCAGCACTTATGTGCATGCAGTTTATGGCCTACCACATGTACAAAATAAGATCTAGCATTTGGACAAGAAAATACTATTGAAATAACCTGCTTCTGGCCAACAATAGTTTAATTATTTTAATACAGTATTTTGATTTGTCCTGAATCCCACCTATATGTCATATACAGTACATCTATTACTGTAAATAGTGCAATACTCTGATATGAGGAGAAGGAGGAAGTCATCTGCAGGAACTAGAGAATACCATCTCTGAAGTACAAGGATAAGATGGTTATGCAAATGCACCTGTTTATTGAAAAATTATCCGGCAAACTTAGCCATGGAACTTTTATGTTACACAGTGGAATGTGGTTTTATAAACCACACACAAGATTTGTGGTATAGCTGATATGTGCTTTTCATCTACAGTAGTGTCATGAGTGCTTTCTAATCAATAAATGCAGTAAAAGTATGGATTCTATAAGCAGAAAAACTTGTCTGGTGGAGAAGAAAAGGGTTTTGTTTTTACCTGACCCTTTCTTATGGCTGATATATCTTTGTCTGAGATGTTTTGCTGCAAGTCACTCTGATTTAAACCCTCAGACATCTATTAAAAAGATAAGTACTCTTAACCAGGCAGAGTACATGAGGCACTCAATGCAAGGTACAACGTTATCTTTTCCAAAGATTCTACTGAACACCAAGGAATTACACAAGAAAGAGAGATTTCCCCCTTCATAACTGTGGGAAAGAAGATAAATTTAGGATAAATTTGCATGTATGGTTTCCCTCTTTAAAAATATAATTCACATCCTCTTATTGCTATAACCCCTTTGTGGCCAATTACCAACTGCTGGAAGATAGGAGATGGGTCATCAAAACAGAGTACTGATTTGCACAGAACTGCATATTCTAATTTGCATATGCAGAAAGCATTAGAAATGATTTTTGTATAATTTAAATGAAATTAAAATGCATCTCGCTCAAATGGGAAAGACAGTGACTAGGTAACCTGTTTTTCTGGTGAGCTTGCTGATCAGAAGGGAATGGTGGCTAGATAAAGTTGAAGTCCGACTTTATTCCCCTGGCAGGACACAGGCATGGGCTGGGCCCAGTGGTGGGAAGTCAAAAATTTTACTACCCCACCGTGCTATCATCACAGTGTGGGCGGAGCTAACATCATGATGGCATGGGTGGCGCCAAAGAGAAAATAAAATAATAAAATAAAATAAAAATAAGTGCACACACACACACCTCAACCCACACACCCACACCCACACCCACACCCACACCCACAACACAAACCCGTAAAATAAATTAAATAAATAAATAAATAATCACATTAAAATACACCCACCCACCCCAAATATAAATCAACCCACCTACCCACTCCAAACACAAACCCATCACTTGCCTGTTAGTATATGTGCCTAGACAGCACCATGTTGCAAGATGGATATGGTCATCGTACCAGTTCTCTAGGATAATATGCCTTAATGTAAATGTAAAACAGCTGTACCTCCTTAAGGGTTCTCCAATTGGAACAGCAATTGGAACAGCACAGGTGTAGCTTATTCATGAGGCAACTCCAAGACTTTGCTTAAAAACCCCAAGCCAGGCCACCAGGCCTTTTTAGGAACTGTGGTAGTACATCAATATAGGTAAAGGTATTAAATACACATTAAAATACACACAGACACACAACATCCACAGGTGAGTCACTTACCCTGGGGAACAGGCTATAGGGAGCTTCAGGCTAGCAGCTTCTCTTCCTCCTCGCTTGGGAGGACAGCAAGGAGGCCTTGCATATGCTCCAAGCACTGTAGGCGTGCATGCACACGAAGTGCTTGGCACACATGGGCAGTGGAGGAATCAGTGAAAAGGTAAGTCCCGAAGGTGGTTCCCCAAAAGCTGCTACCGGTTCTCCGGGACACTGGGAAAAATTACTACCGGTTCTGGAGGACTGGTGAGAACCTGTTACATCCCATCACTGGCTGGGCCACCGGGATAGGGGATTCATCCTGGTATGCCCTCGCCTCTAGCGCCCTGGGGCACAAATAATAATTTTATTATTATTTTATCCACCCAGCGCACTGCACTTTAGATTAAGCCATTGTTCCAAACTCCCTCCTTCAGCTTGGATCAATGGTTTATTCTAAAGTGCCATGTGCTGGGTGGAGCAAGCAAGAGGCAGTGGCCAAGCAGTTCCTGGAGACAGTGTTCTCCTCTGTCCCTTGGTCACCACCCCTAGCCCCTGTCCAGCACCCTCCCATGGCGCCCAGCAAACCCCTGGCAGGACAGTCTTTTAAAGGGAGAGCACCTACAAAAGGAGGATGATCCTCTATCAGCTTTTGAAACAGAGGACTGTCTACTGTAAAAGAGGACATGAGACTACCAAAAACCTTCCCCCTTTATGATATATAGTTGCTTGTTATCTCTCTAAAGAAACTAATTTCCTTCCTCAATTACTGATGACTGTGATGGCACCTTGGAGACGATTATCCATTCAATGTGTAGGGCTCATAAAGGTAGAGAGAATGGATCCATGCTCATAAGATCACCTCTACATGTCCTCACCACACCCTAAAAGCCATACAGACCATTGCATGCTCTGTACAAAAGATCTGCTCCTGAGCCCCAGCTGGACAGGGAGGGAGGGGCAGCGCGTATGGGGGTTACGGCATGACATCATGGATTGTATCTGCCAGGTGACATACTTCTCCCCACCTCTGAGGGGTGCCAGTCACTGGGGTGCACTGGAACTTGTCCCTGTGTCCCAAAGAACAGCATAGGCCTGACCCCAGCAGACACGGTTTGATTGGAAGGGTGTCTCTCCTTCATTCTTTGATTCTTATACTGTACTTGTTTCATATTATCCTACTATGGTAATAGAGTAGATCATAGTGCCAGTGTCTCAACACAAAGTGTCAGGCAGCATTTAACTAACCTGACAACCCTGAGGACTAACGGCCTTGGGTGCCAAAGTCCACAGGGAAGGGTGATGGTCCCCAAGTGGATTAAATCCTACTTGGATCCATCTTGATGGGGAGCAGCAGCTTCATCAATTCTGGCCTGGGGCTGATGAGGACTTTGTGTGCCAAAAGGGCTCAGGAGTACAAAGTGACTCATGGAAATGAATCAGTGGTATCGGTGTCATACTGTGATGTGGAAGACGGAGCAAAGGCCACTATATTATATTCTCAGAACAGTCTTAATGGTATGGGTACACAGAAAGAGCCTCCTCGAAGATTGTGTTATTTTTGAACCACAATCAGACATACCCTGGTAATGGTAACCTTGCATTGCTGACTAAACTTTCTCATAATAGGTCAGGCCAAAAAAAATCTGCAGAATGGACTCATCAAAATGTGGCTTCATTTTGTCAGTTTCAGGTATGGCCTAGACACAGAAGAAGTACATTTCCTTGTTATGTAATTTTAAAAGATTTAGATTCAATGTCCTACTTTGCATTCAAGAAGTCAGACATGGGGATTCCTTTTCCCCAATGCCACTGAAAGAGGATGATGCATTGGCAGTGGCTGCACATTGCATTTGATCACTTGAGCCCTGTGGACCCAAGGAAGAAAAAAAAAGGCAGTAGCTTTAAAAAAATTACAAGGAGCAAAAGGTGAAACTTAACTGCTAAACGCACAAGTGGAGATTAATTTTAAGGTGGAAGCTCACCACAATAAATGAGAAGCAAGTTCCTGTGGCTAAATTAAATTATACTGAGGCTGCTTTATAAATGGCATTTTAACTGAGTGGTCGAAACAGGGTAGGAAGGGGGGGAAGGAGGGGGAATATTTAAGCTAGTTCTAATGAGAGAAACATGTTGCAAGAGAAAAGCATTTTAAGGAATGAGATATAGAGTACAGTAAAACCTCACTTAAAGAGCACCTTGCTTGGAGAGTAACTCACTTCAAGAGTAGAATTTTCTCTGAATGGTTGCCTTGCTTAACAACTAAAACCAACCAAAAACTTGCTTAACAAATAAATCGGGGTTCACAATCCCCCCCACCAAAAGTCACAACCAGTCACTTACAATGGTGTTTCGCTTAAAGAGCAAACTCGCTTAAAGAGCAATCCTGTGGAACCCATTATGCTCTTTAAGTGAGGTACCACTGTATTTATTTCAAACACCCCCCCCTCCTAAGTGCACAGAGAGGCAATCCACCTCAGGTGTAGAACTTGGGTGATGTTCTTCTTTTGTTCCTAGCTAAGAAACTAAACGGATGCAGCTCAAAACACCTTTTTTGTGTTGGAAAAGGGGGAAGGTTGTAAAAAATTAAACCCACACCAACAAATTGTGATGAGCCACCATGGGGAAACATTGCTCCAATAATCAATTGTCAATCAGTCATGGAAACTGCTTATTCTGCTTTTATACAAGGCTCTTCATTACTCTCTTTGTACAGTTCTCAAGAGGGAAGAGCTAAAGGTTTATTTCAGTGAATAAAGCCAGAGTTTCCTTGCTGCAAAGAAGAAAATAAAAACTCACCACTAAATACTTTTCGTCTAGCCACATAAATATCTCATAAAATATAGACAAAAGGAAACATTTCTGGAATCACACACACCCCTTTCCTACAACACACACAAAGTGTGTGTGTGTGTGTGTGTGTGTGTGTGTGTGTGTGTGTGTGTGTGTGTGTGTGTGTGTGTGTGTGTCTGAGTGTGTGTGTGTGACTTATCCTACAATCTCAACAGTCTGGAAGATGAATTGGGGCAAGGTAGTTCAGCAAAGGAGATAAGAATGTTATCTACAGTAAAAGGTGCATTGCCAATTGACAAAAATAATGGATTAATATTGATAGGACTCCAATATACCGTAAATCTGAATTATGGAGAATGAGTCAGTGAAAGACATGCCCTTTAAAAAGTCAGTAGAGAAAGAGATTTTAAAGCAGGAATTTTCAACCTTTTTAAGCCAGGGGCCAGATCATGCTCCCTCATACAGTTTCAGGGGGCCATTTTGCCCTTCCTCCACCACATGGGACTTCCTGGTGTGGTGGAGGTGGGGGGTAGCACATGAAATGGTGCTGCAGGGCACATGTAGCCTGCAGGACACAGGTTGAGAATCTCTGTTTAAATTTAAAATCATTGAAGGTGAACAATAACAGTATTTTAAGGTAAAAGTAAGGTAACTAAATAAAAAATGCATGGTTCATGAATATAAATGCAACAGAACAATACATAAGCAGTTTGAATTTACTGTTTTTTAAAAAGATATAATTCATTGCTCTTTGGGAGCTGAATAGTCTAATATTCGACCTTGCTAGGAGAGGGGGAAAATCCATTTCTTGTCTCCTTGGCTGTTTATTTTGAAATCATAGCATTTTCTTTCGTCTAAGTGAGGTGACCACCATTTTGGCACCCAAATGGCACCACTAAATAACAACTAGATGCTGATGCTCTGTAAGGGAAGGGAAGCCATTTTAAATTTATTTTCTTAGTGGAAAATAGGTTTGCCAAAATAGCTTCAGTTTATGGAAAGGGAGAAACAGCTGTATTTGGTTTATAATAAATCTTTGACAAATCAGTAAAAGCAAATAGACAGCACAACTGCAACCCATAAAACTGGAAAAATATTAAACAGGCAGTGAAGTTGTTAAACTTTCCCACAGATGCTGCTGGTAAAAGCCTTTGCAAAACATATACGTGAAATGTTCAGGAGGTGAGGAATCTGGGAGCAAAGGGGCATGAGAAGAAGATGAAATTATTTCTTATTAGGGGAATATCCTATTAGCGCCTCGAACCTAGGAATGTGCATGAAGCAATCTCTTGTGGTTTCCTCTTCCTATTACAGAATGTTGGTGCAGAATAATTACTGGATTGCTGCAAAATAAAAAAAATATTAAAAAATGACAGGACATTGACATTGCAGACTTATTGAATTTGTATTGCATGCCTCCAGGCCATATCGGAGGTTATTCAATTTTGCCTGAGGAGGACAACCTATTATGAGAGATGAGTCAAGAAGGCAACTCCTCTGATTGTCCACCAAAACCATTATCGCAGCACTGAGAGGGCATCAGCAGTGAGTGGACAGACAAGTCAACACTGATCTCGATTACCAAGGGACAAGATACAATTTACATTACTTGAAGCAATAGCACAGAGGGCAATCAGCCCAGGGAATAGGGCTACAGACCTGAGCTGAGCAGGTATTAACAGTACCGCAGAAACTGAGCTAATTGCTTATGCTGGGCCTGATGACCTCTAGCCTTACACGATATTAACTGATTGGCTCGATCTTTAATTAGATGAACGAGTTCTACATTGCCTAGGTGTTAAGTTTTCACTAAAAAAGGAGGGAGAAGGGAAGGAAAATCCACTCATTTTCAACTGGGGAATTTTACTTCCTCATTTGTATTTTATTTTACTGTAGATAAAGATCTATGTTACACACTGACATCTCCCGCTTGTTTAAAGAGGCAGGAGATATGCCAAGTTTAGCTGGGTGTTTCTATTTTGAGAAGGTACAATTCCATCACAGATGCTGCCACAAAATGAAGCATAATTGTTACCTACAGTGTTTCTTAAAAATTAAATACAGCTAAAGATCAATTCTATTCTGCATCAGGCTAAAGTTTTTTGATAGCTGTGGGAATTTCCAGCTCACTGCAGTATGTTCGCAACCCAAAATGCAAAACACATGCCATTTCCAGCCTGCTACAACTTAATGTTCCTGGGGAAAGCATCTTTCTTATTTAATGCCAGAATTTTCTACTTCATTAACAACTGTCTGGGCTCTTTCTGCTATGCTTAGAGGACACAGGACTAGTTTCTTATTGCACTATATTCTGTTATGAAGAAAGCTGAAGAAACTGATGTTAAGCATGATCATCTTCATGTAACTTGTATTTAACACCTACAGACTTTAAAACTCACTTGTCAGAACAACTTTTGCAGATGTTGGGGTTTCTTCCTTGGCCTGGCTTGCCATGGAATTTGGTTCATTGTCAAAACAATGCAGCAAAAATCTTTCTCATTCTTTCTTGTAGCCACATTTGCGCCTGTAGGGAGAATTTCAGCCTTCAATTTTTGATGGCCCAGCTTTTAAATTAGACAAGCAAGTAGTGAAATGTGACAAAATAAGCAGATCTACTTGTTTCTCTCCAAACCAGCCCACCCACACCCCTTCAAACAACTCTCAGCTATATCCACTGTGTCTCTAAAATTTGGGAAGCACTATTAACTGTACAACATAGAAGGAATGGCAACAGAGAAGGGAGTAGAAACTGAGCCTGGAGATATATTTTTAAAGAGTAATTAGTTCCAATTACTCTTCCACTTCCCAAAAGTAATAAGTTCTTGTTACAGTTGCATTTTTGAAAAACAAAATCCTTTCCCATTTTTCAAGGCTAACTTTCAAAAGTTCAAGTAAGTAGTGATGAAATACTAGTTTCCAGGCATCTAAATGCTGGCTTGTGGTGCAAAGCACACTGTTTGCAAGTCCAGCACTTGCAGCTTCAATGCCTAAAACACACTTGCTACACTTTCTTCTCCCTTCTCTCTTTGTTTCAACTTTCCTTTTAACTTCTGGCTACCATGCTCTCTTGTTTTATTTGTTTATTTATTTATAAAATTTCGCTTGCATTCTTGAAAAAGTGGTAAGAAATTTGAAAAAGCACAATGCTTCCTCAACCCCTCCCCTCCCCCTATCCCCTCATTTCCCCATTCTTAAATCCTCAGTTTTTTGCCCCAATGCTTTCTAATCTTATTTTATCCTTATTGCTAAGTTATGATGCAAAAGTGAGAACACACCAAAAATGAAAAAGCAAACAGTAGAAACAGCTGGTGTGTCCTCTGTCCTATTTCTCCTCCTTATTTTTACCTGCCCACTATTCTTAAATCTCCACTTTTTCACTCTTCATTTTTAGTTTTCACTTTTGCACTACGGTGCAAATGTTATAATGTGTTGGTTTTTTTAATGAAGAACAAAAAACAAAAACAAAACAGAATTCAGGAAGAGCTGATATCCAAAGAAAACTAAACAGGAGAAGCATTAAGCCTGTAGAGCAGGGGTGCCCAAACTAAGGCCTGGGGTCCAGATGTGGCCCCCAATGCCAATTTATCCAGCCCATGAAGCCCTTGTCACTCCTGGAAGCAGAAGCAAAACACACCCGTACGGGCATGTTTTACTTCCGCTTCTGTGAGCGATGAGGGCTTCGTGGGCCAGATGAATTGGCATCAGGGGTATTATCCGGCCCCCAGACCTTAGTGACCGGCTCCCTGAACCACGTGATCAGCCCATGGCCTGAAAAGTTTGGCCACCCCTGCTGTAGAGTTTGGAGATTAACAAGCAGAAAAAAAGCCCCATAAGAAAAGACAATCAAGTGGTACACATGCACAGAATACTACACATCAATGCAAAGCAGAGAGCCTGCTGGATGTGAACATAAATCCAAGTTCTCCCCTTCTTCTTTAACTTTGTTGAAATGAATGGCCTTGTGCCATGTGGATGCTGAGCTGCAGTTCTGCTCTTATGGGCGCAAGGAAAATTAAACATATGCCCCAACGTGAATAGGCCCTAAAAGGAAATTAACTGTATCATCTCCAGTGCTTGTACGGGCATGTTTTACTTCTGCTTCCAGGAGCGACGAGGGTGGCATGGGCTGGACTAATCGCAGTAAGCCCATTCATGTGGATTCATGGGAGCTTGGGCTTCTGGAAATTGAAGTCCAAGAACATCTGGAGTGCCAAAGTTCACCATCATGGGGTGAACATCTAAGTCAGGAACCTACAGAATGAACCAGTCTCTACAAAATTATTGCATATCCACTTAATACAGAGAAATGGTGTGGGATGTTTGAGTTATAGAAAATAGATGCTGGGTTGTGGCTAAATTTCATTGTATGACTGCAAACTTAAACTTACTTACCAGACAGTTAATCGTACAGAACAGAGAACCAATACATATGTGGCACCATTCCCACAAAGAACATGTGTGCATGATTTATATTCCACCCTTCTCAAATACCCACCTTCAACATTCAATTTAAAAAAAAAACACAATTTTACCATGTTTTGTCACTCACTTGTAGCAGTTCGGGGTGTGTGGGTGTTTAAAAACCAATGTTTAAAAATTCCTGAAAGCACCAACAATAAATTTGAATAACTGAACATCAGGTGTTAGAGGACTGTTCTGGTTTGTGGGAGGTGGATGTTTCAACACTTTGCTTTCTGCTGGAGCTCTGATCCACACTAGGAATCCTGCATCTCCACTGTGTATTGGAAACTTATATAGATGCCAGTCAGAACTTTACATCCCCCCTTCTCGCTGTTTTAAACTTTTAACTTAAACTTTTAAATCTGTTTTTTAGTATTTTGCTAATTATAGCCAAATCTTTTAATTAATTGTGTATTTATTGTTCTGGGTTTATCTAAATTGTGATGCTTTTTAATCCTTAGTATTATGTTATTTGATCATGTGTAATTTGTAACTGTATCTTGTATCCCTGTAAGCTGCCCAGAGTCGCTTTTGTGAGAGGGTGCGGCATAAAAGTCTAAAAATTAAATTAAATTAAATTTAAAATCCAGTATAAATAGGCATGTGGAATATAATTACATTGGGAGTTGGGACAATAGAGTGGAACAAAGGGAAAGGCCCTACCCCTCTCCCAGCAGACACCCAACAGACTGGGTATTTATGCTTCAGAAAACATGGGTAATTACCAATTTTGTGAAAGGTGTCACTTTTATTTTAGCACACTGTAGTGCAGGAGTTCTCAACCTTTTTAAGATGTGGGACGGGTCACACCCTCTCAGACAGCTTCAGGGGTCAGACAGCCATTTTGCCCTTCCTCCACCAAATGGCACTTCCTGGTGAGGTGGAGGCGGTGGGGGCCACATGAAATGGTGCCACGGGCCACAGGTTGAGAATCCCTGCTGTAGGGCTTACTTCTAAGGATTGATTGATTGATTGATTGACTGACTGATTGATTGATTGATTGAGAATACTTATATCCTGCCCAACTGGTCAAACACTACTTCTGGGTGTCTTACAAGTAATAAAACATAATGAACATAAAAAAAATGCCATGCCAATAAAGCAGTGATTCAATAAAACAATAAAACATACCACACAAGCCATCAAGTAAACATGCACTTGATGGCACTCTAAATGGAATTCAAATTGAAAAGTTTATCATGGGTCATCAAATGGATTATCTATATCTTTTTGACTAATCAACCAATTTTGTCCTTGTTTTTCGGAGCATTTTGCTTTATGCTGGGAAAAGATACTAATTTTGTGCAGGCACGTTTTGCACAAATTGTAGAAACTTCATTGAAGAGAGAGAGAGAGATGCTTACTGTGTAAAGAAAAAGTGGGGAAAATCTTAGAGAAGACTCTTTCTGTGTACCCCAACAGGATCACTAAGGTGGCAATAAGAGGGACCCTCCCTAATGCCAAAGGACAACGATGAAGCACCCTCAAAATATATGGTGAAGAACATTCATGAGAGATGTAAAGACCTTGAACATGACATGGGAGGATTCCAAAGTACTCACCCAAGATCGAAACTGTTAGAGATCCCTTTCCTGACATGTTATATAGCATGGAAGGATCTAAGTCCTCTTTTGGATAATGAATGTTGTTATTACTTCCTTCAGACTGTTTCTCTTCAGCTTCTGGATGTCTCTGCGAAGTTCTAGTGAAGCTGCTGGAAATTCTCAATGGCAAGAATGCCTTATAAATATTACCTATTACTTTGACCAAGCATTTTGTGCTTCTGCTGTTGAAAAAGCATTCTAGAGTAGAATGTGAGCACTTCTTTTGCTGTTCTAGCTCAAGACTCAAGGGGCTAATCTGTGCCACTCCTTAATCTGTGCCTTGTCTTTCCAAACACCAACATAATGAACCATACTCCTGGCAACAGCAATCATTCTATTATAGAGCTTCACAGAGATCTGCTCTTCTAGGTCTCTGTATTTCCTGGCTGCAGTGATGAGCCATTCCACTTGGCTGCCCTCATTAACTGGCCTGACATGACAAATATGACTAGACGTGATCTCATTCACTGTTGGCAAATGAATCCATTAAATACTAATGAGAACTTCACTGTAAGGAGAAGATCATCACTTCTACACCTAGAGAAGATGACTTATTCGTGTGTGTGTGTGGGGGGGGGGGGGGATGGGATTGTCAGTTCCCCATCTGCCTCCAGCAGTTGGCTGTTATGGTCTGTACGATCCTGAGAACTTTAGAATGTGAAGTTGTGTGAGAATCACCAACAAAATTTGAAGAAACTGGAATCCCTGCCTTTGGAGAAATGGCACTTCTCTTAGCTTTGGCAAACTGTTTGAAACACTTTACTGTGATTGATGTTCTTCCCTCCCTTTAAAAAAAATAAATTATATCTACACAAAGTTTTGGAAAATTTGCAGGGTCCCAAAATTCCCATGGTAGGCAGGCTATCTAGGGGGAGTCTGGAAACTGTATTCTTGAATGTGTAACTTTTCAAAAAGATGATTTACAGAGCAATAGATACCTATTCAGATGTAAAACCCATAGAGTTAAAAAAAATCATTATTCTGTGGAACAAGTCCTTGGGATTGCAACCTAAGTGAAAGCTCAGGGTATATACAGGGGAACTAAATCCAGGGAATAAGAGAGATTAACCTCTGTTTCTCCTAATCTCCCATCAAGAAAGAAATATGGTCTCCTCTTTGATTAGATGGGATGTTGGCCTTTAAGAAGCTTGGCATGTGTCCTATAGCTTGTCATTCTGAAAGTTGGGAATGTAAGAATGCCCCCCCCCCCCGCTACATAAATGAATAAAGCATCTGGTAAGGCTCTAGAATACCATGCCAGGCTCTAGTTGTGCCCTTCTACCAAGGACTGATATGCTTTCCACTTGGAAAAAAAGAAGTATTTGCTGGCCTTAGGCCCTTGACCTTTCACTGAAGGGCAGATGCTTCTCTGTATTTGTCATGTCTTATTATGAGTATTACATGCATGCAAATGATTCCTGAGTATTATGTGCTTCCATGTCCTTCTCTCTTTCATTTTTTGCCTTGCAAAATCCATCTTCCACTTTTCCTCTTCATCCCCTCCTCATTCAGCATTTAATAGAGCTCCTCATGTTTTGTTTTAATTCTCAGCTGATATAGCTCTTCCATGTTCATCAGGAGACTGTATGCCATTTTTCTTTTTCTTCCCTGCTTTTAGAATTAAGTAGATATTTAAAAAGATTCATTTTCACTACTGTTAAAAGCAGAAAACAATGCCAGGGGTGGGAAAACCCTTTAACTTTTAGATAACATGCTAAAATGACAAAAAAGAGAGATTCCATTAAATTAATCCTCTTATTTTATTTTTTCCTTATATTAGAGTGGCCAATCTTTTTCTGTCACAGGCCTGACCACACCCCCAGACAGCATCATGGGCCAGACCACACCCCGGAAGCAAAAGCAGGCTCATTTATGGCTAATATATATGTACCCACTTCCGAGTTTATGACAGCCGTGGATGCATTTGTGTGGGCACAGAGATAGTGACGGGTCGGATGGGATGGCATCAGGAGCCAGGGCCAGCCTGCCGGCCATAGGTTGGGAACTCCTGTATTAGACGATAAGAAGAATGCTTAAACACCTATCTAGTAAGACTTGCAAATGAAATATTTGGGTAACATTTAGCATTGGACTGAAGTGCAAGGTTGCAGGATTTAAGAGCCTTCTGTGCAGAGAACATGCACCATGGTCACTGAACTATTGAACTGATACACTTAGAAAGACCATTTGAAAAAAGATATCACAGTCTATTGAATCTGAAGCTGTTCCAGCATTCAGAATTTTTCCCCTGCAGCCAAATTCTCCAAG